>CM028129.1:313662500-314862500 GCA_016271365.2 Neoceratodus forsteri | reverse complement strand
ATCAGCGGGTCAAGTCCCTTGTAGACTTCTAGGACACTGACGTGAACGGCAGAAGAGTTTCTCAGGCTAATAACTGAGGCTGACCCTGAGATTGAATGAAACCTGCAAGCCAGGCACTGCACAAGAGCCAGGACAGCAGCCCTCACATTATTATTTTTTCTTTGCCTATATAGTATCAGCATTTCTGTTGTTTTATATATTTTACAGTGACTGTAAAATATATAAAACAACAAAACATTAACAGCATACTATATAGGCAAAGAAAAGTACAATGTGTCTGTGCTTGTGTGTGTGACTGCATGGTGGGGGGGGTAAGCTGTGGGCCACCAGCTTCTTTATTGCAGTGCACCTGAAAAACGCAAGGACCGTGTTACCAATTGCCAGGGGTCGGAAGTACTGCAATTTTCAGTTACATTTCTTGTTGCCTGGGAGACAGGGAGTTCATGTTTCTAACCTGAGATTGAGAACCGAAGGTGCTAACTAACCAATACTTTCTGGAGCAGCGCAGCCGCACAGGCCATTAGGACTGACTTTACTTTTACCATCCATGTTTGAACAGCTTGTTACTAGAACTAGATATATTCTGCTAAAACTGAAAATACAAATATTATCCATACATCACTACTCTCGTCTCTCGAGTCTCGACCATTTCCGACCCAACCCGAACCTGCGCGCCTTGTACTCGCTCGCTGGCTGCAACTGGCTCCCCGAGTCTCCGCTCCTCCAATCACCAGGATAGACGTAGTTAGACACATGACTCATCAAGGAGACAGTCATGTGATGCAGGTAGAGAGCAGCTTCAACTGAGAGCTGCCTGAGCCTGCATATCACATGATGTGAGGAGAGTCAGCAGAGTGAGTTGGTCAACAGCACGCAGTGAGGATCCAATTGCTGTGTGTGTGTGAGCTGAGTGAGGAGCAAGTTGTTTTTTTTCAGTTGTGGGACTGCACTGGACTGGTTGTCGTCGGTCTTCAAGAACTGACTTAGCTAGCTAGCTAAGGGGAAGGGTAGGGTACTGTAACTACCTACCCGCCCTGTTGCAGACAGGCAGAACCGCGTTATAACTTAAAAAAAATAATTTTAAAATAGTCTGCACTACAGCCAGTGCTGTGCTATAGACAGTAGACACTTAAGTAATTGTTCAACAAAACAGAAACAACCACAGACTGTGTTGTGTCTTGTGACACTGACTGAGTCTCTGGCTGGGTGGGGAGGGATAGAAAAGCAAGATTAAGGACAGAAATAGAACAAAAACAAACTGAAAAAATCATTCTGGCAACAACACTGCAGTGCAGTCACCAGTCAGTCAGAGAGAGAGGAATCAGGAAAGACTAGTAAAACCAAACAGCATTGTTTTTACAAAAAAATTTTGCAGTGGGTTCGGGCTAGGAGCCAGGGCCAGGCTCAGGCTGTGTGTGTGTGTCGGTGGTGTGGGTCGTCTTTCGTCTGCAGCAAAGTTAACTAGCTGCAGCAGGGCAGGGAAGATTCTCAGTCTGGAGAGGAAGGGAGAAAAAAATACAAGTAAAATATTAAAGTCAGAGTGCTGATTGCACAGAGGTGTCTTCTGTGCCATATCGTGCAAGACTCCAGGTGAATAGGCAGTGCTCTGTCTGTGGGTGCTTGTGAAGTCTGTGTGAGAAGGTGAGCAGCTGAGACTAACCTAGCCTGTCAGTGCTGTTATAGTCCTCCTACTGTCCTGTCTGGACAGTCCCTACCAGTGTCTGATCATCCAAAAACCAATAAAAAAACAAAACAAAATAAATCAGACTATTAGGATTTAAGAGGGGTCCTTGTGTCCAAAAAAAAACCCAAAGTGCTGTGAACTGATTGTCTAGTGTTATTCTGACCTCCACTGATTTTAATGTTTTAATCATATTCTGTCCAGACCAGCAACTAACAGTGTAACCTATTCTGAATCAACACAAGAGAAACACACACTGTAAGTTAAAATGGACAAGTTTATTAAAAAATGGGCTAAACAGAGTGAGGCAAGCAGTACAACAGCAGCACCATCAACAAGTGACGTAGCAAGTTGTGAGACTGAAGCTGAGGAAACTGCAGCTGCACAAGTTCACATTGCTAGGGATGTGGACGTGGTTGATGTTGAGGAGCCATGTAGCAGCATCAGCACTCTGTCTGTAAAAGAAAAAACAAGACAGGAATCATTAGTAGTTGCCAAGAAAAAAGGCAGAACCTTTCAAGAAAGGTAGCTTGACCGGTTCAAATGGTTACTGTATGATTCCAATCAAAAAAAAGCCTTCTGTTCAGTGTGTAAAGAGGCAAGAGAGAAAAAACTGCTCACATTTTCCACAAAAGCTGATGAAGCATTCACAGTTACTGGTTATAGTGCATGGCATAAGGTAATAGAAAGATTCAAATCCCATGAAAAAAGTGGCTGCCACAGTGAGGCTGTAATGAAAACACATGTTAAGCAAAATGTGTACAGCATTATGTCTGATGCCAGTAGGCAGCGAGCAGTAGATGCAAGGATTGCACTTTTAAAAATGATGACAACTTTAAGATTACTGGCCCGACAGGGGCTTTGCTATCAGGGCCCGTACAGATGAGAGTTCAAATTACATGCAAGTGCTAAAAGTGCGAGCCACTGATTGTCCACAGTTGCAGCAGTGGTTGTTAAGGGATAGCTACAGCTGGTTGTCTCATGACATAATGAATGAAATGCTGGACATTATGGGACAAGATGTGCAAAACATGATTGTTTCCAAAATCAAAGCAGCTCCGTATTTTGCTGTAATGATGGATGAGACAACGGACATTACTGTTCATGAGCAAGTCTCAATATGTTTTCGATTTGTCACTGAGGATTTCAGAATTGAAGAAGCACTTTTAGGATTTCATGAAACACCAGCTGTAGCTGCTGCTACACTATTCAGTATCCTTAAAGATGTTTTGTTACGTTTTGACTTGGATATAAATAAATTCCGGGGTCAGTGTTATGATGGAGCTGCTACTATGGCTGGTATTCACTCTGGAGTGCAGGCTAGGCTAAATGCTGTAGAGCCTAGGGCCCTTTTCATACATTGTTTGGCACATTCCTTGAACCTTGTAGTACAGGACTGCATCAGCAAAATACAAGAATGTCGAGACATACTAAATCAGTTACGAGAACTCATAACATTCATTAGAGACTCCAAAGCATTAACTTTTTGAAAACATACAGCAGGTATGGAAGACACTAGGCCTGGCTCTTTACAACCATTTGCTCCAACAAGGTGGACAGTGAGGGCAAATAGTTTAAATTCGATTCTAGAAAACTATTTAGCATTATTGGAATTTCTGGACAGTGTGTCCTCAGAGAATACTCGGAGTGGGGCAAAAGCAGGAGGGTTCTTGGCACAGCTACGATCATTTAAAGGATTTTTCTTCTTGAGTCTTCTATTAAAAAAATTTCTCTCACTGTGACAGCATAAACACAGCCCTTCAAGCAACCTCTCTTCAATTTCTAAAAGCTAATTGTATGATTCAAACTCTTCTCGACACTGTGCAACAATACAGAGGGCAGTTTGACAACTTCTGGAGTACAGTGGATGGAAGAGCTGAGGAACTGCAGTTAGATGAACCAGTTCTTCTGCGTCAACGCAAAGTTCCTCGTCGTATAGATGATGGCTCTCAATCAGTTACTGATGCATCCCCAAAAGACCACTTCAGGAGAATATTTTTCCAAGTGATTGATCAGGTTGTTCTTTCAGTCAAAGATAGATTTCAGACTCCAGCTCAGAAGCTTATGTTAGATGCAGAACGATTTGCGATAGGACAAGGGCCATTAGATTCCATATCTAATTTTTATGGCAATGACTTAGATGCAGGGCGTCTGCAACTACACCGTGACATGTTCATTGACATTGCAAAAGCTAGCGGGAAAACTATTGATTCATTGCAAGATGTGTACTGTGTCATCACAGAAAAACAAGCCATTCGTGATTTACTGCCAGAGTTTGTAAAATTTATTCAGATCTTACTGACAGTACCAGTATCAACTTGTACAGCTGAGGGTTCTTTCTCAGGACTCAGGAGACTGAAAACATATCTTAGATCAATAGTGTCACAGAGATGTTTAAATAGTGTTGCTCTGCTTCACATTCATCAGGAACACACTGATGCATTAGACATGGACAAAATAGCTGATGAGTTTATTGGGAGAGCAACAGTTCATAAGAACACCTTCTATATGGTTAAATAATGTGTAATCATTCATGGCATTTGCAGTTATGTTTACTATTGAAAATCATCAGCAACTGTCTCTAGCAACTTACAATTACTCCTGCTTTTGACCTGGCTAGTCCTAAAAAATTGTAATACCATTACACTGACACATGCTTCCCCCTTCCCCTGGTCGTTTCTGAAATGAGCTGTGATCATGGTACCTTTCCCGGTTATCAACTTTAAATAAATAAATAATGTGCTAAGTGAATCCTTTGAGCACCAAGTGGCATCAAAGAGCCATTCAGGGCACTCTTCCATGTCTTCTTGCACCACCTGGAGGTATCAGAGACCTCCAATGGAAGAGTGCCATGAGGGCTCTTTGATACCCCCCCAGGTGCTCTAAGGTTGCCCTTTGTGATTTAAGATACAGCATCACCACTCCACAGAGTGCAGGAGTGCCCTCTTTGTTGCTTCCATGTGCTGCAAGAAGACATGGAAGTTCCTTGTCTTTCTGCAACACCTGGTGGAGTAAACTAAAATCTTAAAGAGCATCCTTTTACTACACCTGGATCATGCATCAAAGAGCCCTCCAGTGCACTCTTGCACACTGTGGAGTGGTGACACACTGTCTGCAACCTAAAATCACAAAAGACATCCTTAGAGCACCTGGGGGCATGAAATGGCCCTCCAGGGCACTCTTCTATGTCTACTTGCAGCACCTGGATGCATCTAAGAGCCCTCCAGGGCATTCTTATACCCTGTGGAGTGGTGGTACTGTACCCTAAAGTCACAAAAGGCATCCTTAGAGCACCTGGGAGCATCAAAGAGCCCTCCATGGCACTCTTCCCTTGGAGGGCTCTTTGATGCCTCCAGGTTCTGCAAGAAGACATTTAAGAGTGTCCAGAAGAGCTCTTTGATGCCTCCAGATGCTACAAGTAGACATGGAAGGAACAGTTTTCTGGAGGGCTGTTTGATGCCTCAGGCTCTAGCTGCTGCAAGAAGACATGGAAGTTCCTTGTCTTTCAACACAGAATGGAGGCAAACTAAAATCTCAAAGGGCAGTCCTTTTAGCACCTGGAGACATCAAAGAGCCCTCAGGGCACTCTTGCACCCTGTGGAGTGGTGGCACTGTCTGCAACTTGCAATCACAAAGGACATCCTTAGAACACCAGGGGCATGAAAAGGGCCCTCCAGGGCACTCTTCTGTGTCTTCTTGCAGCACATAGAGTTATCAAACAGCCCTCCAACCCAGGGAAGAGTGCCGTAGAGGGCTCTGCAATGCCCCCACATGCTCTAAGGATGTTCTTTGTGATTTTAGGGCACAGCACCACCACTCCACAGGGTGCAAGAGTGCCCTAGAGGGCTTTTTGTTGCCTCCAGGTGCTGAAAGAAGACATGGGAGAATGTCTGACTGGGGCTATTTTATGCCTCTAAGTGCTGCAAGAAGACATAGAAGAGTGCCCTGGAGGGTCCTTTTATGCCCCCAGTTGCTCTAAGGGTGTTTATTGTGATTTTAGGTTGCAGACAGTGCCACCACTCCACAGGGTGCAAGAGTCACTGGAGGCTCTTTGATGTCTCAGGTGCTCAAGGATGCCCTTTGAGATTTTGGTTTGCTCCATTCAATGCTGAAAAAGACAAGACTCTTCCATGTCTTCTTGCAGCACCTGGAGGTGTCAGTGAGCCTCCAGGGCACCCTTGCACCCTGTGGTGGTGGCACTGTCTGCAACCTAAAATCACAAAGGACCTCCTTAGAGCACCTGGGAGCATGAACAGGGCCTCAGGCACTTTCCTATGTCTTTGCAGCACATGAAGGCATCAAAGAGCCCTAAGCCAGGGAACAGTGCCAATGGCTCTGTGATGCTCTGGTGCTCTAAGGATGTCCTTTGCGATTATAGGGTACAGCACCATCACCACTGAACATGGTGCAAGAGTACCTTAGATAGAGGGCTTTTGTTGCCTCCAGGTGCTGCAGGAAGACATAGAAAAGTGCCATGGAAGGCCATTCATGCCCTCAGGTGCTCTAAGGATGTCTCTTTGTGATTTTAGGTTGCAGACATTGCCACCACCCCACAGGGTGCAAGAGTGCCTGCTGGAGGGCTGTTTGATGCCCCCAGCTGCTAAAAGGATGCCCTTTGAGATTTTAGTTTGACATCTACAGGTGCTGAAAAAGACAAGAAAAATTCCATGTCTTCTTGCAGCACCATCCTGAGGCATCAAAGAGTCCTCCAGGGTACTCTTCCATGTCTTCTTGCAGTTGCAGCACATGGTTGAGCCTGGAGACATCAAACAGCCCATGAAGTGCACTCTTCCATGTCTTCTTGGAGCACATGGAGGCATCAAAGAGCCCTCCAAGGCACTGTTGCACCCTGTGGAGTGGTGGCACTGTCTGTAACCATCACTAAGGGCATCCTTAAAGCATGTGAGGGCATCAAAGAGCACACCACCCAGGCACTCTTCCATGGGTCCTTAACTGGAGGCATCTAAGAGCCCTTCAGGATACACTTGCACACTGTTGAGTGGTGGCACTGCATCTACAACCTAACATCAGTACTCTGACATGCTTGCAAAACTGAGAGCAAGAAAGATCCCTCCAGGTGGGCACTCTCTTATTGATCTTAGCACCTGCTCAGGCATCAAATAGCCCCCAATGGTACCCTAGCATCCTCTACATTGGAGTAGTTGTGATGGTAGCATACTCATTCCAAAATGTATCAAAATAACCACCAAAATGCACCAGAAAGCATGGAAAACCTTATAGCTTTAGCGCCCCCTAGCAGACCCCCAGCCTTTATTAGGACTCTGAGCACCCACAAACCTTTTAAAAACCTGGCACCCCTGCATGCTGTGCAACCATCAATGCCATTTTCTGTCAGGAATCAGTCTAGTCCTGTTTACCCCTACTCATGCTGTGTAACCCTCAGTCCCACTCTCCCTCAGGAATCTGTCTAGTCCTGTTTAACCCCACTAATTCTGTGCAACCCTCAGTGCCATTTTCTAGCAGGAATCAGTCAAGTCCTGTTTTCCCCTACTCATTCTGTGTAACCCTCACTCCGATTCTCCCTCAGGAATCTATCTAGTCCTGTATTACCCCTGCTCATCATGCTGTGTAACCCTCAGTGCCATTTTCTTTCAGGAATCAGTGTAGTCCTGTTTACCCCTACTCATACTGAGTAACCATCAGTCCCATTCTCCCTCAGGAACCAGTGTAGTCCTGTTTTACCCCACTCATGCTGTGTAGCCCTCAGTGCCATTTTCTGTCAGGAATCAGTCTAGTTCTGTTTACCCCCTACTCATGCTGTGTAACCCTCAGTCCCACTCTCCTTCAGGAATCAGTCTAGTCCTGTTTACCCCTTCTCATGCTGTGTAACCCTCAGTCCCACTCTCCCTCAGGAATCAGTCTAGTCCTGTTTTACCCCAGCTCAAGTGTGAAGACTTGGTTTGCTGGCCAAGGCACCTAGCTTCACCTGAGCGCTTTCCTTCTAAGACTGCTTGAAAGGCAGAGTAGAGAAACTTCCCAGAGCAAGGGAAAAGGATTAAGACTTATTTTGGCTAAACAGATTTACTGTGTGGTGTTGTTTTTATTTTTTTACTCACAAGGATTGCTACTGTTTGTTGCTAACATTTCATTGCTTTATTTTTCTCTGTAGCAAAGTGTTTCTTACAGTGTATATCTTCTCTGAAATTATTACAGGTGGTGCTTTACAGGTTTTACAGTTTTATCTAACATTAGGATAAGCTTTCAGGGTTACTGCATTTGTTGTTGACTGATTGTTTCTGCTCTTACCTCCTTGTTCTTTCGTCTGTGGTTCTTCTTTTTCGGCAGGGGAAGGGCCCAGCCACCCACCCCATCCCCAACCACCCCACACTACACTCCTTTTATAGGGTACCACAGTTGTGACATTTCCTGTGGCAGAGCAGGAAGGGGTGGATCAGTGGGGCCTCCACAAGGTGAGCTCATTTACAGGGGCACTAGTAATTTAACTTGTTATAACAAGTTAAACAAAACGCAATCAAACCATTACTTGCATTTTTTTCCTTTTTTTTCCTTCTAATTACTCTGACTAAGTTATAAACCCAGCAACTTATCTGGAATGGATATCATTAACTGCAGGTACTGTGGAACAATTTTCAGAAGGACAGTCTTACAGGATTTAGGACACTGTCCTACATGCTGGGCCTTTGGAGATCTTAGGGCTCAGCTCCGGGCAGCATGGGCAGAGATTGCACGCCTCAAATTTCATATTCAAGAGGAAATACATTATAAGAACCACCCGCCATTTCCCCAGCATCCAACAGAAAAACCTCGGACCCAGAGAGGGTAGTTGGTCCAGGAGGTTGGCAGGTGGTTAGGAGGGGCAAATCGGGTGCCCCATCACTCTCTGCTCTCCAACATATTACCTCCAAAAACCATATAAACACTACAAACAGGTATCTGCCTCTATCTCTGAAATCAAACAAAGAGGCAGAAGACACTGCAGAGCAGGACACTGCAGCACAGGAGCTAGCACAACAAAACTCACCCAAATCAGGAACCAAAACAAAAAAGCAAAAAGGAAATCCAAAAAGCTTCTGATCATAGGAGACTCCATGATTCGGGAGTTGATACCCATCTCCAGCCAGGGGTAATGGTCAGATGTCTCCCAGGTACATCAGCATGGAGACACTGACCGCATTGCTAAATTGTTCACAAAGCGGAGAAAACATTGATGTCCTAGTACACATAGGGACTCATGATCTCGCCAGCCGTCAGTTGTGGAGACCAAGGAACACCTGACCAGGCTGGGTGACAAAAATATCTATTTATCTGGCATCTCCTTCTCTGAGATCCTGCCAGTCTGGGAGAGGGGAGCAGATGGACGGAAGGTCAGAGAAGGGGAGATAGGGAGCTAAACACGTGGCTCAAGGGTGGTGCCAGAAGAAGGACACAGATTTGTAGGGAACTGGCAACAGTTCTGGGAGTGAAAGTTCTTTAAATTTGATGGACTGCATCTGACTAAGGAGGGGTCAGTGCACTGGGGCAGAAGTTTGACGTCTTTGCAGAATATTTAAACTAGCAAATGGGGAGAGGGGTGCAGTACCCCATACGTTGAATGGGAAGAACATCCCTCCCCCCTCAGCTAGTGGTCAAACAGGGATTCAGCATGTTTGCAGTTCATTTGCATCACCAGGTAAGAAAAAAGGTTTGTCTCCCCATACGACGCACAGGGGTAATGCCAAACCTCACCCAACAACTAACACACCAAAATCTGGCCAATGGAAAATCATGTACACAAATGCTCACAGCCTGGGAAATAAGATCCCAGACCTCAAGGCAATAATGTCAGGGGCTAAACTGGATATAGTAGCAATTAGTGAGACATGGTTTACCAGTAACCACACTTGGGAGACTTCAGTACCTGGCTATGTATTGTTCAGAAGAGACCAAGGTGCAAAGGGGGAGGAGGCCCTGTATGTCAATGAAAATATCAAAGCTACAGAAATTCAGAATACACATAAGGAGCCAGAAGAACTGTGGGTCACCCTGGAAACAGGAAATGGGACAGCCATAAGAACTGGGGTTGTCTACAGGCCCCCAGACCAGGAGGAGGACATAGACACATTACTGTTAGAAGATATACAAAACATGACAGCTAAAGGGGAGGTTCTGATAATGGGAGACTTCAACATGCTGGATACAGATTGGTCAATACCAGCAGGAACATCTGCCAGAACTAGACACATAGTGGATTCCCTGCAGGGGGAAGGCCTCAAACAACTGGTACAGCAACCCACAAGAGACAGGGCTATCCTAGATCTAGTACTGACTAACAAGGAAGGGATCACAGATCTCAGGTAGAAGGTCACCTGGGGGCCAGTGACCATCACATGGTATGGTTCAATTTGGCTACTACATCTAAATCATCCCATTCCAAGGCAAAATATGGGACTTCAGAGGAGCTAACTTTGATAAGATGGCCAACAGAGTTAAGCTAGCCCTGGAAAAAGAAACACAGGTGAGGGGTACAGGCAAAGTGGGCAAGCATTATGATGCAATACTTGGAAGCAACACCCCTACTGTGTTAGATAGAAAAGGAAGTGCAAAAGAAGAAGGAAACCACTTTGGTTCTCAAATACAGTAGCAAGAAAAGGTCAGAGGCAAAGGCTGGCCTTCAGGAAATATAAGGGAACACAGCGGGATGAAGATAGGGGCATACCAAACTGCCCTAAGGGAAGCAGGGAAGGCAGTCAGGCAAAGTCCCAAACTGAGGAAACATCAGCACGAACAGTAAAAGAAGGTGACGACTTTCTATAGATGATACATTAGTGAAAGGAGAAAGGCCAGAGGGGGCTAAGTTTAATGGAGAAAAGGGAGCATGGAGGAGGAGGACCCTGTAAAGACATCTATCCTAAATAGATACTTTTCTGCCAGTATTTACTGAAGAGAAGGTAGGGCAGGGCCCACAGCCCAGCATCATGGACACGTGGGGAGGGAGTGAGCACTACTCCCTTCACAAAAGAAAGGGTCCTACAAGAGCTTGCTAAGCTCAGGGTGGATATGCAATGGGACCTGATGGCATACATCCCAGGGTACTTAAGGAACTAAAGGTGGAACTAGCAGAGCCATTAGCAGAACTGTTTAGTGAGCCTCTGAGCACAGGAGAGGTCCCAGAAGACTGGAGAAAGGTCTCATGTGATCCCGCTACCACAAGAGTGGTAGCAGGGAGGAGGCGGGGAACTACAGACCAGTCAGTCTTACCTCAGTAGTGGGCAAGATTATGGAGGCACTTAAGGAAAGGATAGTGCAACACCTGGAACCATAGGGCACACGGATTCAAGACAGCATGGGTTTACATAAAGGAAGGTCCTGTCAAACTAATCTCATAGATTTCTTTGACTGGGTAACCAGAGTGGTGGACCAAGGGGAGCAGTTGATGTCACCTACCTTGACTTCAGCAAAGCTTTTGACACTGTTCCACTTAGAAGATTGATAAATAAGCTGGGTAGGCTCAGGGGTGGGTCAGAAGTTGGTCAACTGGGTGGCAAACTGGTTGAAGGGTAGAAAACAGAGAGTGGTGGTAAATGGTATACAGTCAGAAGAGTGCAAGTCACAAGTGGGGTACCTCTAGGATCAGTCCTGGGGCCAGTCCTCTTCAACATCTTCATTAGTGACCTTGCAGATGGACTAGAGGTAAAGGCTTGTCTGTTTTGCAGATGACACCAAGATCTGCAACAGAGTAGATGATCCAGATGGGGTGGGCAGAATGAGAAGAGATCTGGATAAACTAGCAAAATGGTCAGAAGAGTGGTAACAGGGATTTAATGCAAAGAAGTGCAAAATCATACACATAGGGAAGAGAAACCCTGAAGCCACCTATAGGCTGGGAGGGGAGTTGCTAGCAGTCACAAAGGAAGAAAGAGACTTAGGCATCATCATCACTGATGACCTGAAATCATCCAAGCAGACCTTTAAAGCAGTAGGTAAGGCTAGAGGAGGTGTTAGGGTGTATTAGTGGGGGTATCTGAAGTGCAGTAAGAGGGAATAATCCTCTTTCGCAAGTCACTGGTTAGAGCCCCATCTGGAGTACTCGTGCAGGTATTGGAGGCCACACCTTCACAAGTGCGATATTAATTCAAATTGAGGCAGTCCAGAGAAGGGCAACCAAAATGGTAGTAGACTGTATCAGAAGACATATGAGGACAGATTAACAGAGCTCAATATGTATACCCTGAGCAAAGGAGGGAGAGGTGATATGATCGAGGCATTCAAACACCTTAAGAGGCATTAACAAGGTGAAAGAGTCTAACATGTTTAAATATAAGAAAAATAGCAGGACAAAAGGACACAGCATGAGATTAGAGGGGGGCCGATTAAGGGGGAATGTGAGGAAATTCTTTTTCACAGAAAGGGTGGTGGATTCTTGGAATGGCTTACCATAAGAAGTGGTGGCTATGAATACAGTGCAGGGCTTCAAACAGGCATGGGATAGGCATAAGGGAGCAATACAAATGAATATGAATAGATAGGCCACTGACAGAGCAAAGGCTGATGGCACATTTATAAGGTAGAAAAAGAAATGGGCAGACTGGATGGGCCTTGTGGTCCTTATCTGCCGTCAACTTCTATGTTTCTATGTAAACCCTCAGTGCCATTTTCTGTCAGGAATCAGCCTAGTTCTGTTTCCACCAACTCATGCTATATAACGCTAAGTCTCACTCTCCCTCAGGAATCAGTCTAGTCCTGTTGCCCTATATGCTGTTAACCTCAGTACCTCCCCTCGGAACTGAGGTCTATCTCTGTTTTACTCCTGCACATGCTGTGTGTACCTCGTGCCATTTTCTTTTCAGGAATCAGTCTAGTTGAGTTTACCCTACTCATGCAGTGTAACCCTCAGTCCCACTTTCCCTTAGGAATCAGTCTAGTCCTGTTTACCCATTACTGATTCTGTGTAACCCTCAGTCCCATTTTCCCTCAGGAATCAGTCTATTCCTGTTTTAACCCTGCTCATGCTGTGTTACCCTCAGTGCCATTTTCTGTCAGGAATCAATCTAGTTGAGTTTACCCCTACTCATGCAGTGTAACCCTCAGTCCCATTCTTCCTCAGGAATCAGTCTATTCCTGTTTTACCACTGCTCATGCTGTGTAACCCTAAGAGACATTTTCTTTAAGGAATCAGTCTAGTCCTGTTTACCCTCACTTCATGTAACCCCTAGCTCCCATTCTCCTCAGGAATCTGTCTAGTCCTGTTTTATCCCTACTCATGCTGTGCAACCTCAGTCCCACACTTCTCAGGAATCTGTCTAGTCCGTTTGCCCTACTCATGCCGTGTAAACCTTCAGTCGTCCCATTTTCTTCTCAGGATTCTGTCTTTGTCCTGCTTTAGTGTCTGCTCATGTTGTGAAACCCTCAGTGCCTTTTTCCTTCAGGAATCAGTCTAATTCTGTTTATCCCTCCTCATGCTGCGTAACCCTCAGTCCCACTCTCCCTCAGGAATCTGTCTAGTCCTGTTTACCCCCAGTAATGCTGTGTAACCCTCAGTGCCATTTTCTGTCAGGAATCAGTCAAGTCCAGTTTTCCCCTTCTCATGCTATGTAACCCTAAGTCTCACTATCCCTCAGGAATCAGTCTAGTCCTGTTTTCCCCTATTCATGCTGTTAACCCTCAGTACCTCTCCCTTAGGAATCAGTCTAGTCCTGTTTACCCTTACTCATTCTGTGTAACCCTCAGTCCCATTTTCCCTCAAGAATCAGTCTATTCCTGTTTTACCCCGGCTCATGTTGTGTAACACTCAGCGTCATTTTCTGTCAGGAATCAGTCTAGTGGAGTTTACCCCTACTCATGCAGTGTAACCTCAGTCCCACTCTCCCTCAGGAATCAATCTAGTTCTGTTTACCCCGACTCATGCTCTGTAACCCTCAGTCCCATTCTCATTCAGGAATCAGTCTATTCCTGTTTTACCACTGCTCATGCTGTGTAACCCTCGGTCCCACTTTCCCTCAGGAATCAGTCTAGTCCTCTTTGCCCCTACTCATGCTGTGTAACAATCAGTCCAACTCTCCCTCAGGAATCTGTCTAGTCCTGTTTTTCCGCTACTCATGCTGTGTAAACCTGAGTGCCATTTTCTGTCCGGAATCAGTCTAGTTCTGTTTTCCCCTACTCATGCTGAAGATCCCTCAGTGCAATTTTCTGTCAGGAATCAGTCTAGTCCTGTTTACCCCTTCTCATGCTGTGTAACCCTCAGTCCCACTCTCCCTCAGGAATCTGTCTAGTCATTTTTAGCCCAACTCATGCTGTGTGGCTCTCAGTCCCATTTTCTCTGAGGAATCTGTCTAATCCTGTTTCTCCAAGTCATGCTGTGTAACCCTCAGTCCCACTCTCCTTCAGGGATCTTTCTTGTCCTGTTTTACATCTACTCATGCTGTGCAACCCTTCTGTGTCAGAAATCTGTCTAGTTTTGTTTTACCCCTGCTGATGTCGTGTAACCCTCAATGCCATTCTCTGCCAGGAATTTGTCTAGTAGTGTGTCACCCTTACTCTTACTCTATAACCCTCAGTCTCATTCTTCCTCAGGAATCAGTCTAGTTCTGTTTTCCCCTACTCATGCTATGTAACCCTCAGTCCCACTCTCGCTCAGGAATAAGGCTAGTCCTGTTTACCCCTACTCATTCTGTGTAACCCTCACTCCCATTCTCCCTCAGGAATCTGTCTAGTCCTGTATTACCCCTGCTCATCATGCTGTGTAACCCTCAGTGCCATTTTCTTTCAGGAATCAGTGTAGTCCTGTTTACCCATATTCATGCTGAGTAACCATCAGTCCCATTCTCCCTCAGGAATCAGTGTAGTCCTGTTTTACCCCACTCATGCTGTGTAGCCCTCAGTGCTATTTTCTCTCAGGAATCAGTCTAGTTCTGTTTACCCCTACTCATGCTGTGTAACCCTCAGTCCCACTCTCCTTCAGGAATCAGTCTAGTCCTGTTTACTCCTTCTCATGCTGTGTAACCCTCAGTCCCACTTTCCCTCAAGAATTTGTCTAATCCTGTTTACCCCAAGTCATGCTGTGAAACCCTCAGTCCCACTCTCCCTCAGGAATCAGTCTAGTCCTGTTTTACCCCTGCACATGCTGTGTAACCCTCAGTGCCATTTTCTGTCAGGAATCAGCCTAATTCTGTTTCCACCAACTCATGCTATATAACCCTAAGTCTCACTCTCCCTCAGGAATCAGTCTAGTCCTGTTTACCCCTGCACATGCTGTGTAACCCTCAGTGCCATTTTCCTTCAGGAATCAGTCTAATTCTGTTTAGCCCTCCTCATGCTGCGTAACCCTCAGTCCCACTCTCCCTCAGGAATCTGTCTAGTCCTGTTTACCCCCAGTAATGCTGTGTAACCCTCAGTGCCATTTTCTGTCAGGAATCAGTCAAGTCCTGTTTACCCCTACTCATGCTATGTAACCCTAAGTCTCACTATCCCTCAGGAATCAGTCTAGTCCTTTTTTCCCCTACTCATGCTGTTAACCCTCAGTACCTCTCTCTTAGGAATCAGTCTAGTCCTGTTTACCCTTACACATTCTGTGTAACCCTCAGTCCCATTTTCCCTCAGGAATCAGTCTAGTTGAGTTTACCCCTACTCATGCAGTGTAACTCTCAGTCCCACTCTCCCTCTGGAATCAATCTAGTCATGTTTACCTCTACTCATTCTCTATAACCCTCAGTCCCATTCTCCCTCAGTAATCAGTCTATTCCTGTTTTACCACTGCTCATGCTGTGTAACCCTAAGTGACATTTTCCTTCAGGAATCAGTCTACTCCTGTTTACCCCTACTCATGCTGGGTAACGCTCAGTCCCACTCTCCCTCAGGAATCAGTCTAGTCCTGTTTCCGTTACTCATTCTGTATAACCCTCAGTCCCATTTTCCTTCAGGATTCTGTCTTGTCCCGCTTTACTCCTGCTCATGCTGTGAAACCGTCAGTGCCATTTGCCTTCAGGAATCAGTCTAATTCTGTTTACCCCTACTCATGCTGCGTAACCATCAGTCCCACACTTCCTCAGGAATCAATCTAGTCCTGTACAGCTCAACTCATTCTGTGAAACCCTCAGTCCCACTCTCCCTCAGGAATCTGTCTAGTCCTGTTTAACCCCACTAATGCTATTCAACCCTCAGTGCCATTTTCCTTCAGGAATCAGTCTAATTCTGTTTACCCCTACTCATGCTGTGTAACCCTCAGTCCCACTTTCCCCTCAGGAATCTGTCTAGTCCTGTTTACCCCTACTCATGCTATGTAACACTGAATCCCAATCTCCCTTAGGAATCAGTCTAGTCCTGAATTACCCCTTCTCATTCTGTGTAACCCTCAGTCCCACTCTCCTTCAGGAATCTGTCTAATCCTTTTTACCCTTATTCATTCTGTGAAACCTCAATCCCATTTTCCCTCAGGCATCTGTCTCATCCTGTATTACCCCTGCTCATGCTGTGTAACCCTCAGTGCCATTTTCTGTCAGAAATCAGTCTAGTGCTGTTTATTTCTACTCATGCTGTGTAACCCTCAGTCCCACTCTCCCTCAGAAATCTGTCTAATCCTTTTTACCCCAGCTCATGTGTGAAACCCTCAGTGCCATTTTCAGTCAGGAATCAGTCTAGTGCTGTTTATCTGTACTCATGCTGTGTAACCCTCAGTCCCACTCTCCCTCAGGAATCTGTGTAGTCCCCTTTACCCTTACTCATTCTGTGTAACCCTCAGTCCCGCTGTCCCTTTGGAATCTGTCTAGTCCTGTTTTACCCCAGCTCATGTGTGAAAACCTCAGTGCCATTTTCTGTCAGGAATCAGTCTAGTCCAGTTTACCTCTACTCATGCTGTGTAACCCTCAGTCCCCCTCAGCCCTCAAGAATCAGTATAGTCCTGTTTACCCTTACTGATTCTGTGTAATTCTTAGTCCCATTTTCACTCAGGAATTTGTCTTGCCCTGTTTTACCCCTGCTGATGCTGTCTAACCATCAGTGCCATTTTCTGTCAGGAATCAGTCTAGTTCAGTTTCCACCTACTCATGCTGCATAACCATCAGTCCCACACTTCTTCAGGAATCAATCTAGTCCTGTACAGCTCAACTCATTCTGTGAAACCCTCAGTCCCATTTTCCTTCAGGAATCTGAGTAGTCTTCTTGTATCCCTACTCTTGCTGTGCAACCCTCAGTGTAATTTTCTGTCAGGAATCAGTCTAGTCCTGTTTACCCCTACTCATGCTGTGCAACCCTCAGTCCCACACTCCCTCAGGAATCAGTCAAGTCCTGTTTACCCCCACTCTTTCTGTGTAACCCTGAGTCCTATTCTCCCTTAGGAATCAGTCTAGTCCTATTTTACCCCACTCATGCTGTGCAACCTCAGTGCCATTTTCTGTCAGGAATCAGTCTAGTGCTGTTTACCCCTACTCATGCTGTGTAACCCTCAGTTCCACTCTCCTTCAGGAATCAGTCTAGTCCTGTTTTATCCCAGCTCATGTGTGAAACCCTCAGTGCCATTTTCTGTCAGGAATCAGTCTAGTTCTGCTTCCACCTACTCATGCTGAGTAGCCATCAGTCCCATCTCCCTCAGGAATCAGTCTAGTCCTGTTTTACCCCACTCATGCTGAGTAAACCTCAGTGCCATTTTCTGTCAAGAATCAGTCAAGTCATGTTTACCCCCACTCTTTCTGTGTAACCCTGAGTCCTATTCTCCCTCAGGAATCAGTCTAGTCCTGTTTTACCCCACTCATGCTGAGTACACCTCAGTGCCATTTTCTGTCAGGAATCAGTCTAGTCCTGTTTACCCCTACTCATGCTGTGTAACTCACAGTCCCACTCTCCTTTAGTAGTCAGTCTAGTCCAATTTTACCCCACTCATGCTGTGTAACCCTCAGTGCCATTTTCTGTCAGGAATCAGTCTAGTCCTCTTTACCCCTACTCATGCTATGTAACCCTCAGTCTTCCTCTCCCTCAGGAATTTGTCTAGTTCCGTTTACCCCTATTCATGCTGAGTAACCTCAGGGCCATCTTCTGTCAGGAATCAGTCCAGTCCTGTTTACCCGTACTCATGCTGTGCAACCCTCAGTCCCACTCTCCCTCAGGAATCTGTCCAGTCCTGTTTACCTCTACTCATACTGCGTAAACCTCAGTGCCACAGTCCCTCAGGAATCAGTCTAATTATGTTTATCCCTACTCACGCTGAGTAACCCTCAGTCCCACTCTCCTTGAGGAATCTGTCTATTCCTGTTTATGCCTACTCATGCTGTGTAACCCTCAGTCCCAATCTCCCTTAGGAATGAGTCTAGTCCTGTTTACCCCTACTCATTCTGTGTAACCCTCACTCCCATTCTCTCTCAGGAATCTGTCTAGTCCTGTATTACCCCTGCTCATCATGCTGTGTAACCCTCAGTGCCATTTTCTTTCAGGAATCAGTGTAGTCCTGTTTACCCATACTCATGGTGAATAACCATCAGTCCCATTCTCCCTCAGGAATCAGTGTAGTGCTATTTTATCCCACTCATGCTCTGTAGCCCTCAGTGCCATTTTCTGTCAGGAATCAGTCTAGTGCTGTCTACCCCTACTCATGCTGTGTAACCTTAAGTCCCACTCTCCTTCAGGAATCAGTGTAGTCCTGTTTACCCATACTCATGCTGTGTAACCATCAGTCCCTTTCTCCCTCAGGAATCAGTCTAGTCCTGTTTTACCCCACTCATGCTGAGTAACCCTCAGTACCGTTTTCTGTCAGGAATCAGTCTAGTCCTCTCTAACCCTACTCATGCTATGTAACTCTCGGTCTCCCTCTCCCTCAGGAATCTGTCTAGTCCTGTGTAGCCCCTACTCATGCTATGTAACCCTCAGTCCCACTATCCCTCAGGATTGTGTCTAGTCCTGTTTACCTCCACTCATTCTGCGTAACCCTGAATCCCACTCTCCCTTAGGAATCAGTCTAGTCCTATTTTACCCCATTCAGCTGTGTAACCCTCAGTAACTTTCTCCCGCAGGAATCAGTCTATTCCTGTTTTGCCACTACTCGTTCTGTGTAACCCTCAGTCCCACTCTCTCACAGGAATCAGTCTAGTCCTCTTTGCCCCACTCATGCTGTGTGACAATCAGTTCAACTCTCCCTCACAAATCTGTCTAGTCATGTTTTTCCACTACTCATGCTGTGTAACCCTGAGTGCCATTTTCTGTCCGGAATCAGTCTAGTTCTGTTTTCCCCTACTCATGCTGTATATCCGTCAGTGCAATTTTCAGTCAGGAATCAGTCTAGTCCTGTTTACCCCTTCTCATGCTGTGTAACCCTCAGTCCCACTCTCCCTCAAGAATCTGTTTAATTCTGTTTACCCCAAGCCATTCTGTGTAACCCTCAGTCCCACTCTTCTTCTGGAATCTTTCTTGTTCTGTTTTACCCCTACTCATGTTGTGCAACCCTTCTGTGTCAGAAATCTGTCTAGTTCTGTTTTAACCCTGCTGATGCCGTGTAACCCTCAATGCCATTCTCTGCCAGGAATTTGTCTAGTGGTGTGTCACCCTTACTCTTACTGTGTAACCCTCAGTCTCATTCTTCCTCAGGAATCAGTCTAGTTCTGTTTTCCCCTACTCATGCTATGTAACCCTCAGTCCCACTCTCGCTCAGGAATAAGGCTAGTCCTGTTTACCCCTACTCATTCTGTGTAACCCTCTCTCCCATTCTCCCTCAGGAATCTGTCTAGTCCTGTATTACCCCTGCTCAACATGCTGTGTAACCCTCAGTGCCATTTTATGTCAGGAATCAGTCTAGTTCTTTTTACCCCTACTCATGCTGTGTAACCCTCAGTTCCACTCTCCTTCAGGAATCAGTCTAGTCCTGTTTTACCGCAGCTCATGTGTGAAACCCTCAGTTCCATTTTCTGTCAGGAATCAGTCTAGTTCTGTTTCCACCTACTCATGCTGTGTAACCATCAGTCCCATTCTCCCTCAGGAATCAGTCTAGTCCTGTTTTACCCCACTCATGCTGAGTAACCCTCAGTGCCATTTTCTGTCAGGAATCTGTCTAGTCCTCCTTACCCCTACTCATGATATGTAACCCTCAGTCTCCCTCTCCCTCAGGAATCTGTCTAGTACTCTTTACCCCCACTCATTATGTGTAACCCTGAGTCCCACTCTCCCTTAGGAATCAGTCTAATCCTATTTTACCATACTCATGCTGTGTAACCCTCAGTCCCAATGTCCCTTAGGAATCAGTCTAGTCCTGTTTACCCCTACTCATTCTGTGAAACCCTGGCTCTAATTCTCCCTCAGGAATCAGTCTAGTCCTGTATTACCCCTGCTCATGCTGTGTAACCCTCAGTCCCACTCTCCTTCAGGAATCTGTCTAGTCCTGTTTTACCGCTACTCATGCTGTGTAACCCTGAGTGCCATTTTCTGTCAGGAATCAGTCTAGTCCTGTTTACCCCTTCTCATGCTCTTTAACCCTCAGTCCCACTCTCCCTGAAGAATCTGTCTAGTCCTCTTTACCCCAAGTCATGCTGTGTAACCCTCAGTCTCCCTCTCCCTCAGGAATTTGTCCAGTCCTGTTTACCCCTACTCATACTGCGTAAACCTCAGTGCCACACTCCCTCAGGAATCAGTCTAATTCTGTTATCCCTACTCACGCTGCCTAAACCTCAGTCCCACTCTCCTTGAGGAATCTGTTTATTCCTGTTTATGCCTACTCATGCTGTGTAACCCTCAGTCCCAATCTCCCTTAGGAATGAGTCTAGTCCTGTTTACCCCTACTCATTCTGTGTAACCCTCACTTCCATTCTCTCTCAGGAATCTGTCTAGTCCTGTATTACCCCTGCTCATCATGCTGTGTAACCCTCAGTGCCATTTTCTTTCAGGAATTAGTGTAGTCCTGTTTACCCATACTCATGGTGAATAACCATCAGTCCCATTCTCCCTCATGAATCAGTGTAGTGCTATTTTATCCCACTCATGCTGTGTAGCCCTCAGTGCCATTTTCTGTCAGGAATCAGTCTAGTGCTGTTTACCCCTACTCATGCTGTGTAACCTTAAGTCCCAATCTCCTTCAGGAATCTGTCTAGTCCTGCTTATCCGAACTGATGCTGTGTAACCCTCAGTCCCACTCTCCTTCAGGAATCAGTCTAGTCCTGTTTATCGTTACTCATTCTGTATAACCCTCAGTCCCATTTTCCCATAGGATTCTGTCTTGTCCTGTTTTACCACTGCTCATGCTGTGAAACCATCAGTGCCATTCTTTTTCTGGAATCAGTCTAGTCCTGTTTACCCCTACTCATGGTGTGTAACCCTCAGTCCCACTCTCCCTCAGGAATCAGTCTAGTCTTGTTTTACCCCAACTCATGCGTGAAACCCTTAGTGCCATTCTCTGTCAGGAATCAGTCTAGTTCTGTTTCCACCTACTGATACTCTGTAACCATCAGTCCCATTCTTCCTCTGGAATCAGTCTAGTCCTGTTTTACCCCACTCAGTGTCGTAACCCTCAGTACCATTTTCTGTCAGTAATCAGTCTAGTCCTCTTTACCCCACTCATGCTACGTAACCCTCAGTCTCCCTCTCCCTCAGGAATCTGTCTAGTCCAGTTTACCCCTACTCATGCTGTGTAACCCTCAGTCCCAATGTCCCTTTAGAATCAGTCTAGTCCTGTTTACCCCTACTCATTCTGTGAAACCCTGACTCTGAGTCTCCCTCAGGAATCAGTCTAGTCCTGTATTACCCCTGCTCATGCTGTGTAAACCTCAGTGCCATTTTCTTTCTGGAATCAGTGTAGTCCTGTTTACCCTTACCCATGCTGAGTAACGATCAGTCCCATTCTCCCTCAGAAATCAGTGCAGTCCTGTTTTACCCCACTCATGCTGTGTAGCCCTCAGTGCTATTTTCTGTCAGGAATCAGTCTAGTTCTGTTTACCCCTCTCATGCTGTAACCTTCCAGTCCCACTCTTCCTTCAGGAATCAGTCTAGTCCTCTTTACCCCTACTCATGCTGTCTAACCCTCAGTCCAACTCTCACTCAGGAATCTGTCTAGTCCTGTTTTTACGCTACTCATGCTGTGTAACCCTGAGTGCCACTTTCTGTCAGGGATCAGTCGTCTCTCTGACTGTATGTTCCCACTCTACCTACTCTGATTGTAACCCGATGTAATCTAGCACTGTAACAAAATATGTCATCTATCAACTTGTACTGTTCTGTTACTTGTATGTTATTTTTACTCCCGGGTCGCCCCTGAAAAAGGGACCTCCAGGGCCCAGTGGGCCAACCCGGTAAACAAAATTCAATAAATAAATAAATAAATAGTTGTGTTTTCCCCTACTCATGCTGTATATCCCTCAGTGCAATTTTCTGTCAGGAATTAGTCTAGTCCTGTTTGCCCCTTCTCATGCTGTGTAACCCTCAGTCCCACTCTCCCTCAGGAATCAGTCTAGTCCTGTTTTATCCCAGCTCATGTGTGAAACCCTCAGTGCCATTTTCTTTCAGGAATCTGCCTAGTTCTGTTTCCACCTACTCATGCTATGTAAGCCTAAGTCTAACTCTCCCTCAGAAATCAGTCTAGTCCTGTTTACCCCTACTTATGCTGTTAACCCTCAGTCCCTCTCCCTCAGGAATCAGACTAGTCCTGTTTACCCTTACTCATTCTGTGTAACCCTCAGTCCCATTTTCCCTCAGGAATCAGTCTATTCCTGTTTTACCCCTGCACATGCTGTGTAACCCTCAGTGCCATTTTCTTTCAGGAATCAGTCTAGTTGAGTTTACCCCTACTCATGCAGTGTAACACTCAGTCCCACTCTCCCTCAGGAATCAATCTAGTCCTGTTTACCCCTACTGATTCTGTGTAACCCTCAGTCCCATTTTCCCTCAGGAATCAGTCTATTCCTGTTTTACCCTGCTCATGTTGTGTTACCCTCAGTGCCATTTTCTGTCAGGAATCAGTCTACTTGAGTTTACCCCTACTCATGCTGTGCAACCCTCAATGCCATTTTCTGTCTGGAATCAGTCTAATCCTGTTTACCCCCTACTCATGCTGGGTAGCACTCAGTCCCACTCTCCTCAGGAATCAGTCTAGTCCTATTTACCCCTACTCATGCCGTGTTACCCTCAGTCCCATTTCCCCTCAGGATTCTGTCTTGTCCTGCTTTAGCCCTGCTCATGCTGTGAAACCCTTAGTGCCATTTTCCTTCAGGAATCAGTCTAATTCTGTTTACCCCTCCTCATGCTGTGTAACCCTCAGTCCCACTCTCACTCAGGAATCAGTCAAGTTCTATTTTAAACCTTCTCAGTCTGTGTAACCCTCAGTCCCATTGTCCCTCACAAATCTGTCTAGTCCTGTTTTACCCCAGCTCATGTGTGAAAACCTCAGTGCCATTTTCTGTCAGGAATCAGTCTAGTCCAGTTTACCTCTGCTCATGCTGTGTAACCCTCAATCCCCCTCAGCCCTCAAGAATCAGTATAGTCCTGTTTACCCTTACTGATTCTGTGTAATCCTCAGTCCCATTTTCCCTCAGGAATTTGTCTTGCCCTGTTTTACCCTTGCTGATGCTGTCTAACCATCAGTGCCACTTTCTGTCAGGAATCAGTCTAGTTCAGTTTCCACCTACTCATGCTGCGTAACCATCAGTCCCACACTTCCTCAGGAATCAATCTAGTCCTGTACAGCTCAACTCATTCTGTGAAACCCTCAGTCCCATTTTCCCTCAGGAATCTGTGTAGTCTTCTTTTATCCCTACTCATGCTGTGCAACCCTCAGTGTAATTTTCTGTCAGGAATCAGTCTAGTCCTGTTTACCCCTACTCATGCTGTGCAACCCTCAGTCCCACACTCCCTCAGGAATCAGTCAAGTCCTGTTTACCCCCACTCTTTCTGTGTAACCCTGAGTCCTATTCTCCCTTAGGAATCAGTCTAGTCCTATTTTACCCCACTCATGCTGTGCAACCTCAGTGCCATTTTCTGTCAGGAATCAGTCTAGTCCTCTTTACCTCTACTCATGCTGTGTAACCCTCTGTCCCAGTCTCCTTCAGGAATCAGTCTAGTTCTATTTACCCTTACTCATTCTGTGTAACCATTAGTCCCATTCTCCCTCAGGAATCAGTCTAGTCCTATTTTAACCTACTGATGCTGAGTAACCCTCAGTGCCATTTTCTGCCAGGAATCAGTATAGTGCTTTTTACCCCTGCTCATGCTATTTAACCCTCAGTCTCCCTCCCCCTCAGTAATCAGTCTAGTCCTGTTTACCCCAATGCATGCTGTGTAACCCTCAGTCCCACTCTCCCTCGGAATCAGTCTAGTTCTGTTTTACCCCTGCTGATGCTGTGTATCCCTCAATGCCATTCTCTGCCAGGAATTTGTCTAGTGCTGTGTCACCCTTACTCTTACTGTGCAACCCTCAGTCCCACTCTCCCTCAGGAGTCAGTCTAGTCATGTTTACCCCTACTCATTCTGTGTAACCCTCAGTCCCATTCTGCCTCAGGAATCAGTCTCATCCTATTTTACCCTTTCTCTTTCTGTGTAACCCTCAGTCCCATTCTCCCTCATGAATCTGTCTACTACTGTTTACCCCTAATCATACTGTGTAACCCTCAGTCCCACTATCCTTCAGGAATCTGTCTGGTCCTGTTTTGCCCTACTCATGCTGTGTAACCCTCAGTGCCATTTTTTGGTACGAATCAGTCTAGTCCTGTTTATCCCTACCCATGCTGTTTAACCCTCCATCCCACTCTCCCTCTGGAATCTGTCTAGTCCTGTTTACCTCTAGTTATGCAGTGTAACCCTCAGTCCTACTCTCCCTCATGAATCTATCTAGTCCTGTTTACCCCTGCTCATTCTGTGTAACCTCAGTCACATTCTCCATCAGGAATTGGCCTATTCCTATTTCACCCCACTCATGCTGTGTAACACTCAGTGCCATTTTCTGTCAGGAATCAGTCTTGTCCTATTCACCCCTGCTCATGCAGTGTTACCCTCAGTCCCACTGTCCCTCAGGAATCTGTCTAGTCCTGTTTACCCCTATTCATGCTGTGTAAGCCGCAGTCCCAATCTCCCTTAGGAATGAGTCTAGTCCTGTTTATCCCTACTCATTCTGTGTATCCCTCACTCCCATTCTCCCTCAGCAATCTCTCTAGTCCTGTATTACCCTGCTCATGCTATGTAACCTCAGTGCCATTTTCTTCAGGAACGTGTATTCCTCTTTACCCCTACTCATGCTATGTAACCCTCAGTCTCCCTCTCCCTCAGGAATCTGTCTAGTCCTGTTTTTCCTACTCATGCTGTGTAACCCTCAGTCCCACTCTCCCTCAAGAATCTGCCTAATCCCGTGTACCCCAAGTCATGCTGTGTAACCCTCAGTCCCACTCTCCTTCAGGAATCTTTCTTGTCCTGTTTTACCCCTACTCATACTGTGCAACCCTTCTCTGTCAGAAATCTGTCTAGTTCTGTTTTACCCCTGCTGATGCTGTGTAACCCTCAATGTCATTCTCTGCCAGGATTTTGTCTAGTGGTGTGTCACCCTTATTCTTACCGTGTAACCCTCAGTCTCATTCTTCCTCAGGAATCAGTCTAGTTCTGTTTACCCCTACTCATTCTGTATAACCCTTAGTCCCACTCTCCCTGAGGAATCAGTTTAGTCATGTTTACCCCTACTCATTCTGTGTAACCCTCCGTCCCATTCTGTCTCAGGAATCAGTCTAGTCCTATTTTACCCTTTTCTCTTTCTGTGTAACCCTCAGTCCCATTCTCCCTCATGAATCTGTCTTGTCCTGTTTACCCCAAGTCCTGCTGTGTAACCCTCAGTCCCACTCTCCTTCAGGAATCTTTCTTGTCCTGTTTTACCCCTACTCATGCTGTGCAACCCTCAATGTCATTCTCTGCCAGGAATTTGTCTAGTGGTGTGTCACCCTTATTCTTACTGTGTAACCCTCAGTCTCATTCTTCCTCAGGAATCAGTCTAGTTCTGTTTACCCTACTCATGCTGTGTAAGCCTCTGTCCCACTCTCGCTCAGGAATCTGTCTAGTCCTGTTTACCGTTACTCATTCTGTGTAACCCTCAGTCCCATTTTCCCTCAGGATTCTGTCTTGTCCTGTTTTACCACTGCTCATGCTGTGAAACCTTCAGTGCCATTTTTTTCAGGAACCATTCTAGTTCTGTTTACCCCTATTCATGCTGTGTAACCCTCAGTCCCACTCTCCCTTAAGAATCTGTCCAGTTCTCTTTACCCCTACTCATGCTGTGTAAAACCCAGTGCCATTTTATGTCAGGAATGAGTCTAGTCCTGTTTACCCCTACTCATGCTGTCTAACCCTCAGTCCCACTCTCCCTCAGGTATCTGCCTAATCCTGTTTACCCCAAGTCATGCTGTGTAACCCTCAGTCCCACTCTCCTTCAGGAATCTTTCTTGTCCTGTTTTACCCCTACTCATGCTGTGCAACCCTTCTCTGTGAGAAATCTGTCTAGTTCTGTTTTACCCCTGCTGATGCTGTGTAAACCTCAATGCCATTCTCTGCCAGGAATTTGTCTAGTGGTGTGTTACCCTTACTCTTACTGTGCAACCCTCAGTCTCATTCTCCCTCAGGAATCTGTCTAGTCCTGTTTTACCCCACTCATGCTGTGTAACCGTCAGTCCCACTCTCCCTCAGGAGTCAGTCTAGTCCTGTTTACCCCTCACTCATTCTGTATAACCTTAGTCCCACTCTCCCTGAGGAATCAGTTTAGTCATGTTTACCCTACTCATTCTGTGTAACCCTCCGTCCCATTCTGTCTCAGGAATCAGTCTAGTCCTATTTTACCCTTTCTCTTTTGTGTAACCTCAGTCCCATTCTCCTCATGAATCTGTCTTGTCCTGTTTACCCCAAGTCCTGCTGTGTAACCTCAGTCCCACTCTCCTTCAGGAATCTTTCTTGTCCTGTTTTACCCTACCATGCTGTGCAACCCTCAATGTCATTCTCTGCCAGGAATTTGTCTAGTGGTGTGTCACCCTATTCTTACTGTGTAACCCTCAGTCTCATTCTTCCTCAGGAATCAGTCTAGTTCTGTTTACCCTACTCATGCTGTGTAAGCCTCAGTCCCACTCTCGCTCAGGAGTCTGTCTAGTCCTCTTTACCGTTTCTCATTCTGTGTAACCCTCAGTCCCATTTTCCCTCAGGATTCTGTCTTGTCCTGTTTTACCACTGCTCATGCTGTGAAACCCTCAGTGCCATTTTTTTTTTCAGGAATCATTCTAGTCCTGTTTACCCCTATTCATGCTGTGTAACCCTCAGTCCCACTCTCCCTTAGAATCTGTCCAGTTCTCTTTACCCCTACTCATGCTGTGTAAAACTCAGTGCCGCTTTCTGTCAGGAATGAGTCTAGTCCTGTTTACCCTCACTATGCTGTCTAACCCTCAGTCCCACTCTCCTCAGGTATCTGCCAAATCTTGTTTACCCTTACTCATGCTGTGTAACCTCAGTCCACTCTCCCTCAGGAATCTGTCTAGTCCTGTTTACCCCTACTCACACTGTGTAACACTCAGTCCCAATCTCCCTTAGGAATCAGTCTAGTCCTGTTTACCCCCTACTCATTCTGTGAAACCCTCACTCCGATCCTCTCTCAGGAATCTGTCTAGTCCTGTATTACTCCTGCTCATGCTACGATATACCTCAGTGCCATTTTCTTCAGGAATCAGTGTAGTCCTGTTTACCCTCACCCATGCTTTGTAACCCTCACTCCCATTCTCCCTCAGGAATCAGTCTAGTCCTATTTTAAACCTTCTCAGGTGTGTAACCCTCAGTCCCATTGTCCCTCATGAATCTGTCTAGTCCTGTTTTACCCTCCTCTTGTGTGAAACCCTCAATCCCACCGTCTCAGGAATCAGTCTAGTCCTGTTCACCCTTACTCATGCACGTAACCTCAGTCCCACCTCTGTCCGGAATCTGTCTAATCCTGTTTACTCCTACTCATGCTCTTTAACCCTCAGTCCCACTCTCCCTCAGGAATCAGTCTAGTTCGGTTTACCCTTACTCATTCTGTGTAACCATCAGTCCCACTCTCCCTCAGGAATCAATCTAGTCCTGTTTACGCCAACCCATTCTGTGTAACCCTCAGTTCCTTCTTCCTCTGGAATCAGTCTAGTCCTATTTTACCCCACTCATGCTGTTTAACTCTCAGTGCCATTTTCTGTCAGGAATCAGTCTAGTCCTGTTTACCTCTACTCATGCTGTGTAGCCCTCAGTCCTATTCTCCCTCAGGAATCAGTCTAGTCCTGTTTTACCCCACTCCTGCTGAGTAACCGTCAGTGCCATTTTCTGTCAGGAATCAGTTTAGTCCTCTTTACCCCTACTCATCTATGGCGTAGGAGAGGTTAGGGTGTTCTGCACCATGGGATTCAATCAGTGGTTGAAAAACTGGTGTGGAGCTCAGGGATTTGGCTTCATTGGATACTGGGGGTTCACCTGGAGTGATGCAAGCCTATACTGGCATGATGGGCTGCATCTATCCAAGAGGGGAACCAGGATCCTAGGTGATAGGTTTAAATGCTTAATTTGCAAGCATTTAAACTAGCCAATGGGGGAGGCACTGGAAAGGAGCAGGGAAATCCTAACCCCCCGAAAAAAATCACGGTAAACACCAGCATAGAGGTGTCGATAGTGAGAAGGGCAGGGGTAAATGGAGAAAGTGACAAAGGCAAGAAGTACTGGGATGGGGCAAAAAGGAGTAAGGCCATCAGGAAATTTAGGGTAATGAGTACCAATGCCCATAGTCTGGGCAAGAAGCTCCCTGAGCTGGTGGCCTTGATGGAAGAGGGATGCCTGCATATCGTAGCAGTCACAGAAACATGGTACACAGAGAACCATGACTGGGATGTTAACATACCAGGGTACATAACCTACAGGAGAGACAGACAGGGGAGAAGAGGGGGAGGAGTAGCTCTCTGTGTAAAGGAAGGGATAAAAGCAACTGAACAAAAGAGTAAACAGGGAGGAGAGGAGGCACTGTGGGTCACCTTGGAGACTGGAAAGGGCACCACAATCCATACAGGGGTTGTGTACAGACCCCCATGTCAGAGGGAGGGAATGGACAAGGATATGATAGAAGGCATTCTTTGAATGGCAGAGAAAGGGGAGATACTGTTGATGGGAGACCTGAATATGCCAGATGTTAACTGGAGCACATTTGCTGCAGCCACATCCAAGAGCAGGGTCATTCTTGATGCCCTACAGGTGGCAGGCCTGAGACAGCTAGTTTCAGAACCCACTCATGAGGGAGCAATCTTAGACCTTGTACTCTCAAATGGGGGCAGTGAGAGGATCTCAGATCTAGAAGTGGGTTGCCATCTGGGAACAAGTGACCATCAAACAGTGTGGTTCATGTTAAACTCAGCTACAGAGTCAAGCCATACAAAAGTGAGGGTACTGGACTTCAGGAGGGCTGACTTTGACAAGATGGGAGAGTACCTCAGAAAAGCACTAGCAAACAGGCTAGAAGGAGGTGTGGAGCAACAATGGGGAATCATCAAAACCGCCATCACAGAGGCAACAAGCCTTTGTGTGAAGCAAATAAATAAATCAAAATGAAAGAAAAAGCCACTATGGTTCTCAAAAGAGGTGGCTGTGAAAGTCAGGAAGAAAAAGATGGCATTCCGGAAGTATAAGGAAACAAAGAAGGAGCAGGACAGAGAGCTGTACCAGTTAAGGCAGAAGGAAGCAGGGAGGGAAGTCAGAATAGCAAAGGCCCAAACTGAGGAAAAGAGAGCCAACTCGGTTAAGAAGGGGGATAAAACCTTTTATAGGTGCATCAACGAGCGTAGAAAGATAAAGGGAGGGATAGTGAGGCTGAATAGAATGAACGGTGGGTGGGCAGAGGGGGACAGTGAAAAAGCAAGGATACTGAACGAATATTTCTGCTCAGTATTCACAAAAGAGGAGGGGGAAGTGCCTAATCCAATTAACAGAAACACTTTGATAGGGGTCTATCCCAGTCCTTTCACAGAAGAAAGGGTTTGCAAGAACTCCTAAAACTGAAGGTGGACAAAGCAATGGGGCCTGATGGAATTCACCCCAGAATTCTAAAAGAATTAAGGGAGGAACTAGTGAAACCACTGGCTACTCTTTTTAATAAATCATGGGAGGATGGTGTGGTACCCGAGGACTGGAGGAAGGCAGATGTGATTTCCCCTTCACAAAAGTGGGACCAAGACAGAGGCAGGAAACTACAGACCTGTCAGTCTGACCTCTGTGGTAGGGAAAGTGATGGAGTCACTTCTGAAGGAAAGAATAGTTGAGTACCTAGAGGCCAGTGGGGCACAGGACCCAAGGCAGCATGGGTTCACAGTGGGAAGGTCATGTCAGACGAATCTAATAGATTTCTTTGACTGGGTGACCAAAGTAGTAGACTAGGAGGGGCTGTGGACATGGCCTACCTAGACTTTAGCAAGGCATTAGACACAGTCCCACACAAAAGATTAATAGTCAAATTAACCAGCCTGGGAGGGTCCCAGGTGGTAGCCTGGGTAAACATTGGCTGGACAACAGGACACAGAAGGTAATTGTAAATGAAGTCCACTCAGAAGAAAGAGGTTTCTAGTGGGTACCGAGGGCTCAGTATTGGGTCCAGTCCTTTTTAATGTTCTGCTATGACATTGCAGAAGGACTGGAAGGAAAGGTATGCTCTTTGCAGATGACACAAAGATCTGGAACAGGGTTGATACACAAGGAGGCGTGGAAAGGATGAGAAGGGACTTGGCAAGGTTGAGGAATGGTCAGAAGTATGGCAGCTAGGATTCAATACAAAGAAGTGCAAATAATGCACCTGGGAAACAAGAACCCAGGGAAGAATACACAATGGGGAGGAAGTAACAACAACAAAAAGGAAAGGGACTTGGGGTAATCATATCAGATGATCTTAAGGTTAGCAAGCAATGTGAGAAGGCAGTAGGGAGGGCTGGGGGTATACTGGGATGCATAGGGAGAGGCATCAGCAGCAGAAAACAGGAAGTTGTTATCCTTCTGTACAGACAGTTGGTGAGACCCACCTGGAGTACTGTGTCCAGTTCTGGAGACCCCATCTCCTCAAGGACATAGACAGGATAGAGGCAGTCCAGAGGAGGGCAACTAAAATGGTGCAGGGTCTGCTTGAGAAGCCATATGAGGAGAGACTAAAGGAGCTTAATATGTATACCCTTGAGGAAAGAAGGGAGAGGGGGGACATGACAGAAACTTTTAAGTACCTCAGTGGAATCAACAAAGTCCAAGAGGGTAGCATCTTTCAGAAAAGAGATGCAAGAACAAGAGGACACAATTTAAAGATGCGTTCAGGGCAATGTGAGGAAGTATTATTTCACAGAGAGGGTAGTGGATGCATGGAACAGCCTTCCTGAGGAGGCTGTGGGGTCTAAAACTGTGGGAGAATTCAAGAATGCATGGACAGACATAAGGCAATTCTTGTGGGGCTGGGAAAAATAGGCTGTTGGTTAACAAGGATCTCGGCCTAACCTGTAGGTAGGGAAATGGGCAGACTAGATGGGCCAAGCGGTCCTTATCTGCTGTCAAAGTCTATTTTTCTATGTATGTTTCATGCTATTTAACCCTCAGTCTCCCTCTCCCTCTCCCTCAGGAATCAGTCTAGTCCTATTTTACCCCACTCATGCTGTGTAACCCTCATGCCATTTTCTGTCAGGAATCTGTCTAGTTCTGTTTTCCCCAACTCATGCTGTATATCCCTCAGTGCCATTTTCTGTCAGGAATCAGTCTAGTCCTGTTTTACCCCACTCATGCTGAGTAACCCTCAGTGCCATTTTCTGTCAGGAATCAGTCTAGTCCGCTTTAACACTACTCATGCTATTTAACCCTCAGTCTCCCTCTCCCTCTCCCTCAGGAATCAGTCTAGTGCTGTTTACCCCTATGCATGCTGTGTAACCCTCAGTAACATTCTCCCTCAGGAATCAGTCTATTCCTGTTTTGCCACTGCTCATGCTGTGTAACCCTAAGTCCCATTTTCTTTCAGGAATCGGACTAGTCCTGTTTACCCCTACTCATGCTGTGTAAACCTGAGTGCCACTCTCCTTTAGGAGTCAGTCTAGTCCTGTTTTACTGCACTCATGCTGAGTAACCCTCAGTGCCATTTTCAGTCAGGAATCAGTCTAGTCATGTTTACCTCTACTCATTCTGTGTAACCCTGAGTCCCACTCTCCCTTAGGAATCAGTCCAGTCGTATTTTACCTCACTCATGTTGTGTAACCCTCAGTGCCATTTTTTTGTCAGGACTCAGTCTAGTCCTGTTTACCCCTTCTCATGCTGTGTAACCCTCAGTCCCACTCTCCCTCAAGAATCTGTCTAATCCTGTTTTACCCCTACTCATGCTGTGCAACCCTTCACTGTAAGAAATCTGTCTAGTTCTGATTTACCCCTGCTGATGGCGTGTAAACCTCAATGCCATTCTCTGCCAGGAATTTGTCTAGTGCTGTGTCACCCTTACTCTTGCTGTGCAACCCTCAGTCTCATTCTCCCTCAGGAATCTGTCTGGTTATGTTTTACTCCTCTCATGCTGTGTAACCTCAGTCCCACACTCCTCAGGAATCAGTCTAGTCCTGTTTACCCCTACTCATTCTGTGTAACCCTCAGTCCCATTCTCCCTCAGGAATCAGTCTAGTCCTATTTTACCCTTTCTCTATCTGTGTAACCTCAGTCCCATTCTCCTCATGAATCTGTCTAGTCCTTTTACCCCTAATCATGCTGTGTAACCTCAGTCCCACTATCCTTCAGGAATCTGTCTAGTCCTGTTTATCCTACCCATGCTGTGTAACCTCAGTCCCACCCTCCCTCAGGAATCAATCTAGTCCTGTTACCCCTACTCATTCGGTGTAACCCTCAGTCTCATTCTCCTCATGAATTGGCCTAGTCCTATTTTGCCCCACTCATGCTGTGTAACCCTCAGAGCCATTTTCTGTCAGGAAACAGTCAAGTCCTGTTTACCCCTACTCATGCTATGTAAGCCTCAGTCTCACTCTCCCTCAGGAATCTGTCTAGTTCTGTTTACCCCTACTCATGCTGTGTAACCTTAAGTCCCACTCTCCTTCAGGAATCTGTCTAGTCCTGCTTATCCGAACTGATGCTGTGTAACCCTCAGTCCCACTCTCCTTCAGGAATCAGTCTAGTCCTGTTTATCGTTACTCATTCTGTATAACCCTCAGTCCCATTTTCCCATAGGATTCTGTCTTGTCCTGTTTTACCACTGCTCATGCTGTGAAACCATCAGTGCCATTCTTTTTCTGGAATCAGTCTAGTCCTGTTTACCCCTACTCATGGTGTGTAACCCTCAGTCCCACTCTCCCTCAGGAATCAGTCTAGTCTTGTTTTACCCCAGCTCATGCGTGAAACCCTTAGTGCCATTCTCTGTCAGGAATCAGTCTAGTTCTGTTTCCACCTACTGATACTCTGTAACCATCAGTCCCATTCTTCCTCTGGAATCAGTCTAGTCCTGTTTTACCCCACTCATGCTGCGTAACCCTCAGTACCATTTTCTGTCAGTAATCAGTCTAGTCCTCTTTACCCCACTCATGCTACGTAACCCTCAGTCTCCCTCTCCCTCAGGAATCTGTCTAGTCCAGTTTACCCCTACTCATGCTGTGTAACCCTCAGTCCCAATGTCCCTTTAGAATCAGTCTAGTCCTGTTTACCCCTACTCATTCTGTGAAACCCTGACTCTGAGTCTCTCAGGAATCAGTCTAGTCCCTGTATTACCCCTGCTCATGCTGTGTAAACCTCAGTGCCATTTTCTTTCTGGAATCAGTGTAGTCCTGTTTACCCTTACCCATGCTGAGTAACGATCAGTCCCATTCTCCCTCAGAAATCAGTGCAGTCCTGTTTTACCCCACTCATGCTGTGTAGCCCTCAGTGCTATTTTCTGTCAGGAATCAGTCTAGTTCTGTTTACCCCTACTCATGCTGTGTAACCTTCAGTCCCACTCTCCTTCAGGAATCAGTCTAGTCCTCTTTACCCCTACTCATGCTGTCTAACCCTCAGTCCAACTCTCACTCAGGAATCTGTCTAGTCCTGTTTTTACGCTACTCATGCTGTGTAACCCTGAGTGCCACTTTCTGTCAGGGATCAGTCGTCTCTCTGACTGTATGTTCCCACTCTACCTACTCTGATTGTAACCCGATGTAATCTAGCACTGTAACAAAATATGTCATCTATCAACTTGTACTGTTCTGTTACTTGTATGTTATTTTTACTCCCGGGTCGCCCCTGAAAAAGGGACCTCCAGGGCCCAGTGGGCCAACCCGGTAAACAAAATTCAATAAATAAATAAATAAATAGTTGTGTTTTCCCCTACTCATGCTGTATATCCCTCAGTGCAATTTTCTGTCAGGAATTAGTCTAGTCCTGTTTGCCCCTTCTCATGCTGTGTAACCCTCAGTCCCACTCTCCCTCAGGAATCAGTCTAGTCCTGTTTTATCCCAGCTCATGTGTGAAACCCTCAGTGCCATTTTCTTTCAGGAATCTGCCTAGTTCTGTTTCCACCTACTCATGCTATGTAAGCCTAAGTCTAACTCTCCCTCAGAAATCAGTCTAGTCCTGTTTACCCCTACTTATGCTGTTAACCCTCAGTCCCTCTCCTCAGGAATCAGACTAGTCCTGTTTACCCTTACTCATTCTGTGTAACCCTCAGTCCCATTTTCCCTCAGGAATCAGTCTATTCCTGTTTTACCCCTGCACATGCTGTGTAACCCTCAGTGCCATTTTCTTTCAGGAATCAGTCTAGTTGAGTTTACCCCTACTCATGCAGTGTAACACTCAGTCCCACTCTCCCTCAGGAATCAATCTAGTCCTGTTTACCCCTACTGATTCTGTGTAACCCTCAGTCCCATTTTCCCTCAGGAATCAGTCTATTCCTGTTTTACCCCTGCTCATGTTGTGTTACCCTCAGTGCCATTTTCTGTCAGGAATCAGTCTACTTGAGTTTACCCCTACTCATGCTGTGCAACCCTCAATGCCATTTTCTGTCTGGAATCAGTCTAATCCTGTTTACCCCCTACTCATGCTGGGTAACGCTCAGTCCCACTCTCCCTCAGGAATCAGTCTAGTCCTATTTACCCCTACTCATGCCGTGTTACCCTCAGTCCCATTTCCCCTCAGGATTCTGTCTTGTCCTGCTTTAGCCCTGCTCATGCTGTGAAACCCTTAGTGCCATTTTCCTTCAGGAATCAGTCTAATTCTGTTTACCCCTCCTCATGCTGTGTAACCCTCAGTCCCACTCTCACTCAGGAATCAGTCAAGTTCTATTTTAAACCTTCTCAGTCTGTGTAACCCTCAGTCCCATTGTCCCTCACAAATCTGTCTAGTCCTGTTTTACCCCAGCTCATGTGTGAAAACCTCAGTGCCATTTTCTGTCAGGAATCAGTCTAGTCCAGTTTACCTCTGCTCATGCTGTGTAACCCTCAATCCCCCTCAGCCCTCAAGAATCAGTATAGTCCTGTTTACCCTTACTGATTCTGTGTAATCCTCAGTCCCATTTTCCCTCAGGAATTTGTCTTGCCCTGTTTTACCCTTGCTGATGCTGTCTAACCATCAGTGCCACTTTCTGTCAGGAATCAGTCTAGTTCAGTTTCCACCTACTCATGCTGCGTAACCATCAGTCCCACACTTCCTCAGGAATCAATCTAGTCCTGTACAGCTCAACTCATTCTGTGAAACCTCAGTCCCATTTTCCTCAGGAATCTGTGTAGTCTTCTTTTATCCCTACTCATGCTGTGCAACCCTCAGTGTAATTTTCTGTCAGGAATCAGTCTAGTCCTGTTTACCCCTACTCATGCTGTGCAACCCTCAGTCCCACACTCCCTCAGGAATCAGTCAAGTCCTGTTTACCCCCACTCTTTCTGTGTAACCCTGAGTCCTATTCTCCCTTAGGAATCAGTCTAGTCCTATTTTACCCCACTCATGCTGTGCAACCTCAGTGCCATTTTCTGTCAGGAATCAGTCTAGTCCTCTTTACCTCTACTCATGCTGTGTAACCCTCTGTCCCAGTCTCCTTCAGGAATCAATCTAGTTCTATTTACCCTACTCATTCTTGTGTAACCATTAGTCCCATTCTCCTCAGGAATCAGTTCAGTCCTATTTTAACCTACTGATGCTGAGTAACCCTCAGTGCCATTTTCTGCCAGGAATCAGTATAGTGCTTTTTACCCCTGCTCATGCTATTTAACCCTCAGTCTCCCTCCCCCTCAATAATCAGTCTAGTCCTGTTTACCCCAATGCATGCTGTGTAACCCTCAGTCCCACTCTCCCTCGGAATCAGTCTAGTTCAGTTTTACCCCTGCTGATGCTGTGTATCCCTCAATGCCATTCTCTGCCAGGAATTTGTCTAGTGCTGTGTCACCCTTACTCTTACTGTGCAACCCTCAGTCCCACTCTCCCTCAGGAGTCAGTCTAGTCATGTTTACCCCTACTCATTCTGTGTAACCCTCAGTCCCATTCTGCCTCAGGAATCAGTCTCATCCTATTTTACCCTTTCTCTTTCTGTGTAACCCTCAGTCCCATTCTCCCTCATGAATCTGTCTCACTACTGTTTACCCCAATCATACTGTGTAACCCTCAGTCCCACTATCCTTCAGGAATCTGTCTGGTCCTGTTTTGCCCTACTCATGCTGTGTAACCCTCAGTGCCATTTTTTGGTACGAATCAGTCTAGTCCTGTTTATCCCTACCCATGCTGTTTAACCCTCCATCCCACTCTCCCTCTGGAATCTGTCTAGTCCTGTTTACCTCTAGTTATGCAGTGTAACCCTCAGTCCTACTCTCCCTCATGAATCTATCTAGTCCTGTTTACCCCTGCTCATTCTGTGTAACCTCAGTCACATTCTCCATCAGGAATTGGCCTATTCCTATTTCACCCCACTCATGCTGTGTAACACTCAGTGCCATTTTCTGTCAGGAATCAGTCTTGTCCTATTCACCCCTGCTCATGCAGTGTTACCCTCAGTCCCACTGTCCCTCAGGAATCTGTCTAGTCCTGTTTACCCCTATTCATGCTGTGTAAGCCGCAGTCCCAATCTCCCTTAGGAATGAGTCTAGTCCTGTTTATCCCTACTCATTCTGTGTATCCCTCACTCCCATTCTCCCTCAGCAATCTCTCTAGTCCTGTATTACCCCTGCTCATGCTATGTAACCCTCAGTGCCATTTTCTTTCAGGAATCCGTGTATTCCTCTTTACCCCTACTCATGCTATGTAACCCTCAGTCTCCCTCTCCCTCAGGAATCTGTCTAGTCCTGTTTTTCCCTACTCATGCTGTGTAACCCTCAGTCCCACTCTCCCTCAAGAATCTGCCTAATCCCGTGTACCCCAAGTCATGCTGTGTAACCCTCAGTCCCACTCTCCTTCAGGAATCTTTCTTGTCCTGTTTTACCCCTACTCATACTGTGCAACCCTTCTCTGTCAGAAATCTGTCTAGTTCTGTTTTACCCCTGCTGATGCTGTGTAACCCTCAATGTCATTCTCTGCCAGGATTTTGTCTAGTGGTGTCACCTTATTCTACTGTGTAACCCTCAGTCTCATTCTTCCTCAGGAATCAGTCTAGTTCTGTTTACCCCTACTCATGCTGTGTAAGCCTCTGTCCCACTCTCGCTCAGGAATCTGTCTAGTCCTGTTTACCGTTACTCATTCTGTGTAACCCTCAGTCCCATTTTCCCTCAGGATTCTGTCTTGTCCTGTTTTACCACTGCTCATGCTGTGAAACCTTCAGTGCCATTTTTTTCAGGAACCATTCTAGTTCTGTTTACCCCTATTCATGCTGTGTAACCCTCAGTCCCACTCTCCCTTAAGAATCTGTCCAGTTCTCTTTACCCCTACTCATGCTGTGTAAAACTCAGTGCCATTTTATGTCAGGAATGAGTCTAGTCCTGTTTACCCCTACTCATGCTGTCTAACCCTCAGTCCCACTCTCCCTCAGGTATCTGCCTAATCCTGTTTACCCCAAGTCATGCTGTGTAACCCTCAGTCCCACTCTCCTTCAGGAATCTTTCTTGTCCTGTTTTACCTTACTCATGCTCATAACCTTCTCTGCGAGAAATCTGTCTAGTTCTGTTTTACCCCTGCTGATGCTGTGTAAACCTCAATGCCATTCTCTGCCAGGAATTTGTCTAGTGGTGTGTTACCCTTACTCTTACTGTGCAACCCTCAGTCTCATTCTCCCTCAGGAATCTGTCTAGTCCTGTTTTACCCCACTCATGCTGTGTAACCGTCAGTCCCACTCTCCCTCAGGAGTCAGTCTAGTCCTGTTTACCCCTACTCATTCTGTATAACCCTTAGTCCCACTCTCCCTGAGGAATCAGTTTAGTCATGTTTACCCCTACTCATTCTGTGTAACCCTCCGTCCCATTCTGTCTCAGGAATCAGTCTAGTCCTATTTTACCCTTTTCTCTTTCTGTGTAACCCTCAGTCCCATTCTCCCTCATGAATCTGTCTTGTCCTGTTTACCCCAAGTCCTGCTGTGTAACCCTCAGTCCCACTCTCCTTCAGGAATCTTTCTTGTCCTGTTTTACCCCTACTCATGCTGTGCAACCCTCAATGTCATTCTCTGCCAGGAATTTGTCTAGTGGTGTGTCACCCTTATTCTTACTGTGTAACCCTCAGTCTCATTCTTCCTCAGGAATCAGTCTAGTTCTGTTTACCCTACTCATGCTGTGTAAGCCTCAGTCCCACTCTCGCTCAGGAGTCTGTCTAGTCCTCTTTACCGTTTCTCATTCTGTGTAACCCTCAGTCCCATTTTTCCCTCAGGATTCTGTCTTGTCCTGTTTTACCACTGCTCATGCTGTGAAACCCTCAGTGCCATTTTTTTTTTCAGGAATCATTCTAGTCCTGTTTACCCCTATTCATGCTGTGTAACCCTCAGTCCCACTCTCCCTTAGGAATCTGTCCAGTTCTCTTTACCCCTACTCATGCTGTGTAAAACTCAGTGCCGTTTTCTGTCAGGAATGAGTCTAGTCCTGTTTACCCCTACTCATGCTGTCTAACCCTCAGTCCCACTCTCCCCTCAGGTATCTGCCAAATCTTGTTTACCCTTACTCATGCTGTGTAACCCTCAGTCCACTCTCCCTCAGGAATCTGTCTAGTCCTGTTTACCCCTACTCACACTGTGTAACACTCAGTCCCAATCTCCCTTAGGAATCAGTCTAGTCCTGTTTACCCCTACTCATTCTGTGAAACCCTCACTCCGATCCTCTCTCAGGAATCTGTCTAGTCCTGTATTACTCCTGCTCATGCTACGTATACCTCAGTGCCATTTTCTTTCAGGAATCAGTGTAGTCCTGTTTACCCCTACCCATGCTTTGTAACCCTCACTCCCATTCTCCCTCAGGAATCAGTCTAGTCCTATTTTAAACCTTCTCAGGTTGTGTAACCCTCAGTCCCATTGTCCCTCATGAATCTGTCTAGTCCTGTTTTACCCCTCCTCTTGTGTGAAACCCTCAATCCCACCGTCTCTCAGGAATCAGTCTAGTCCTGTTCACCCCTACTCATGCACGTAACCCTCAGTCCCACTCTCTGTCCGGAATCTGTCTAATCCTGTTTACTCCTACTCATGCTCTTTAACCCTCAGTCCCACTCTCCCTCAGGAATCAGTCTAGTTCGGTTTACCCTTACTCATTCTGTGTAACCATCAGTCCCACTCTCCCTCAGGAATCAATCTAGTCCTGTTTACGTCAACCCATTCTGTGTAACCCTCAGTTCCCTTCTTCCTCTGGAATCAGTCTAGTCCTATTTTACCCCACTCATGCTGTTTAACTCTCAGTGCCATTTTCTGTCAGGAATCAGTCTAGTCCTGTTTACCTCTACTCATGCTGTGTAGCCCTCAGTCCTATTCTCCCTCAGGAATCAGTCTAGTCCTGTTTTACCCCACTCCTGCTGAGTAACCGTCAGTGCCATTTTCTGTCAGGAATCAGTTTAGTCCTCTTTACCCCTACTCATCTATGGCGTAGGAGAGGTTAGGGTGTTCTGCACCATGGGATTCAATCAGTGGTTGAAAAACTGGTGTGGAGCTCAGGGATTTGGCTTCATTGGATACTGGGGGTTCACCTGGAGTGATGCAAGCCTATACTGGCATGATGGGCTGCATCTATCCAAGAGGGGAACCAGGATCCTAAGTGATAGGTTTAAATGCTTAATTTGCAAGCATTTAAACTAGCCAATGGGGGAGGCACTGGAAAGGAGCAGGGAAATCCTAACCTCCTAAAAATCTGCAAATGACTACATAGAGGTGTCGATAGTGAGAAGGGCAGGGGGTAAATGGAGAAAGTGACAAAGGCAAGAAGTACTGGGATGGGGCAAAAAGGAGTAAGGCCATCAGGAAATTTAGGGTAATGAGTACCAATGCCCATAGTCTGGGCAAGAAGCTCCCTGAGCTGGTGGCCTTGATGGAAGAGGGATGCCTGCATATCGTAGCAGTCACAGAAACATGGTACACAGAGAACCATGACTGGGATGTTAACATACCAGGGTACATAACCTACAGGAGAGACAGACAGGGGAGAAGAGGGGGAGGAGTAGCTCTCTGTGTAAAGGAAGGGATAAAAGCAACTGAACAAAAGAGTAAACAGGGAGGAGAGGAGGCACTGTGGGTCACCTTGGAGACTGGAAAGGGCACCACAATCCATACAGGGGTTGTGTACAGACCCCCATGTCAGAGGGAGGGAATGGACAAGGATATGATAGAAGGCATTCTTGAATGGCAGAGAAAGGGGGATACTGTTGATGGGAGACCTGAATATGCCAGATGTTAACTGGAGCACATTTGCTGCAGCCACATCCAAGAGCAGGGTCATTCTTGATGCCCTACAGGTGGCAGGCCTGAGACAGCTAGTTTCAGAACCCACTCATGAGGGAGCAATCTTAGACCTTGTACTCTCAAATGGGGGCAGTGAGAGGATCTCAGATCTAGAAGTGGGTTGCCATCTGGGAACAAGTGACCATCAAACAGTGTGGTTCATGTTAAACTCAGCTACAGAGTCAAGCCATACAAAAGTGAGGGTACTGGACTCAGGAGGGCTGACTTTGACAAGATGGGAGAGTACCTCAGAAAAGCACTAGCAAACAGGCTAGAAGGAGGTGTGGAGCAACAATGGGGAATCATCAAAACCGCCATCACAGAGGCAACAAGCCTTTGTGTGAAGCAAATAAATAAATCAAATGAAAGAAAAGCCACTATGGTTCTCAAAAGAGGTGGCTGTGAAAGTCAGGAAGAAAAGATGGCATTCGGAAGTATAAGGGAAACAAAGAAGGAGCAGGACAGAGAGCTGTACCAGTTAAGGCAGAAGGAAGCAGGGAGGGAAGTCAGAATAGCAAAGGCCCAAACTGAGGAAAAGAGAGCCAACTCGGTTAAGAAGGGGGATAAAACCTTTTATAGGTGCATCAACGAGCGTAGAAAGATAAAGGGAGGGATAGTGAGGCTGAATAGAATGAACGGTGGGTGGGCAGAGGGGGACAGTGAAAAAGCAAGGATACTGAACGAATATTTCTGCTCAGTATTCACAAAAGAGGAGGGGGAAGTGCCTAATCCAATTAACAGAAACACTCTTGATAGGGGGGTCGATCCCAGTCCTTTCACAGAAGAAAGGGTTTTGCAAGAACTCCTAAAACTGAAGGTGGACAAAGCAATGGGGCCTGATGGAATTCACCCCAGAATTCTAAAAGAATTAAGGGAGGAACTAGTGAAACCACTGGCTACTCTTTTTAATAAATCATGGGAGGATGGTGTGGTACCCGAGGACTGGAGGAAGGCAGATGTGATTTCCTTCACAAAAGTGGGACCAAGACAGAGGCAGGAAACTACAGACCTGTCAGTCTGACCTCTGTGGTAGGGAAAGTGATGGAGTCACTTCTGAAGGAAAGAATAGTTGAGTACCTAGAGGCCAGTGGGGCACAGGACCCAAGGCAGCATGGGTTCACAGCGGGAAGGTCATGTCAGATGAATCTAATAGATTTCTTTGACTGGGTGACCAAAGTAGTAGACCAGGGAGGGGCTGTGGACATGGCCTACCTAGACTTTAGCAAGGCATTAGACACAGTCCCACACAAAAGATTAATAGTCAAATTAACCAGCCTGGGAGTGGGTCCCAGGGTGGTAGCCTGGGTAAAACATTGGCTGGACAACAGGACACAGAAGGTAATTGTAAATGAAGTCCACTCAGAAGAAAGAGGGGTTTCTAGTGGGGTACCGCAGGGCTCAGTATTGGGTCCAGTCCTTTTTAATGTCTTCATAAGTGACATTGCAGAAGGACTGGAAGGAAAGGTATGCCTCTTTGCAGATGACACAAAGATCTGGAACAGGGTTGATACACAAGGAGGCGTGGAAAGGATGAGAAGGGACTTGGCAAGGTTGGAGGAATGGTCAGAAGTATGGCAGCTAGGATTCAATACAAAGAAGTGCAAATAATGCACCTGGGAAACAAGAACCCAGGGAAGAATACACAATGGGGAGGAAGTAACAACAACAAAAAGGAAAGGGACTTGGGGTAATCATATCAGATGATCTTAAGGTTAGCAAGCAATGTGAGAAGGCAGTAGGAGGGCTGGGGGCATACTGGGATGCATAGGGAGAGGCATCAGCAGCAGAAAACAGGAAGTTGTTATCCTTCTGTACAGACAGTTGGTGAGACCCACCTGGAGTACTGTGTCCAGTTCTGGAGACCCCATCTCCTCAAGGACATAGACAGGATAGAGGCAGTCCAGAGGAGGGCAACTAAAATGGTGCAGGGTCTGCTTGAGAAGCCATATGAGGAGAGACTAAAGGAGCTTAATATGTATACCCTTGAGGAAAGAAGGGAGAGGGGGGACATGACAGAAACTTTTAAGTACCTCAGTGGAATCAACAAAGTCCAAGAGGGTAGCATCTTTCAGAAAAAGAGATGTGCAAGAACAAGAGGACACAATTTAAAGATGGGGGCGTTCAGGGGCAATGTGAGGAAGTATTATTTCACAGAGAGGGTAGTGGATGCATGGAACAGCCTTCCTGAGGAGGCTGTGGGGTCTAAAACTGTGGGAGAATTCAAGAATGCATGGGACAGACATAAGGCAATTCTTGTGGGGGGCTGGGAAAAAATAGGCTGTTGGTTAACAAGGATCTGCGGCCTAACCTGTAGGTAGGGAAATGGGCAGACTAGATGGGCCAAGCGGTCCTTATCTGCTGTCAAAGTCTATTTTTCTATGTATGTTTCATGCTATTTAACCCTCAGTCTCCCTCTCCCTCTCCCTCAGGAATCAGTCTAGTCCTATTTTACCCCACTCATGCTGTGTAACCCCCATGCCATTTTCTGTCAGGAATCTGTCTAGTTCTGTTTTCCCCAACTCATGCTGTATATCCCTCAGTGCCATTTTCTGTCAGGAATCAGTCTAGTCCTGTTTTACCCCACTCATGCTGAGTAACCCTCAGTGCCATTTTCTGTCAGGAATCAGTCTAGTCCGCTTTACCACTACTCATGCTATTTAACCCTCAGTCTCCCTCTCCCTCTCCCTCAGGAATCAGTCTAGTGCTGTTTACCCCTATGCATGCTGTGTAACCCTCAGTAACATTCTCCCTCAGGAATCAGTCTATTCCTGTTTTGCCACTGCTCATGCTGTGTAACCCTAAGTCCCATTTTCTTTCAGGAATCGGACTAGTCCTGTTTACCCCTACTCATGCTGTGTAAACCTGAGTGCCACTCTCCTTTAGGAGTCAGTCTAGTCCTGTTTTACTGCACTCATGCTGAGTAACCCTCAGTGCCATTTTCAGTCAGGAATCAGTCTAGTCATGTTTACCTCGACTCATTCTGTGTAACCCTGAGTCCCACTCTCCCTTAGGAATCAGTCCAGTCGTATTTTACCTCACTCATGTTGTGTAACCCTCAGTGCCATTTTTTTGTCAGGAATCAGTCTAGTCCTGTTTACCCCTTCTCATGCTGTGTAACCCCAGTCCCACTCTCCCTCAAGAATCTGTCTAATCCTGTTTTACCCCTACTCATGCTGTGCAACCCTTCACTGTAAGAAATCTGTCTAGTTCTGATTTACCCCTGCTGATGGCGTGTAAACCTCAATGCCATTCTCTGCCAGGAATTTGTCTAGTGCTGTGTCACCCTTACTCTTGCTGTGCAACCCTCAGTCTCATTCTCCCTCAGGAATCTGTCTGGTTATGTTTTACTCCTCTCATGCTGTGTAACCCTCAGTCCCACACTCCCTCAGGAATCAGTCTAGTCCTGTTTACCCCTACTCATTCTGTGTAACCCTCAGTCCCATTCTCCCTCAGGAATCAGTCTAGTCCTATTTTACCCTTTCTCTATCTGTGTAACCCTCAGTCCCATTCTCCCTCATGAATCTGTCTAGTCCTTTTTACCCCTAATCATGCTGTGTAACCCTCAGTCCCACTATCCTTCAGGAATCTGTCTAGTCCTGTTTATCCCTACCCATGCTGTGTAACCCTCAGTCCCACCCTCCCTCAGGAATCAATCTAGTCCTGTTTACCCCTACTCATTCGGTGTAACCCTCAGTCTCATTCTCCCTCATGAATTGGCCTAGTCCTATTTTGCCCCACTCATGCTGTGTAACCCTCAGAGCCATTTTCTGTCAGGAAACAGTCAAGTCCTGTTTACCCCTACTCATGCTATGTAAGCCTCAGTCTCACTCTCCCTCAGGAATCTGTCTAGTCCTGTTTACCCCTACTCATGCTGTTAACCCTCAGTACCATTTTCTGTCAGGAATCTGTCTAGTCCTGTTTACCCCTACTCATGCTGTCTAACCCTCAGTCCCACTCTCCCTCAGGAATCTGTCTAGTCCTTTTTACCCCTACTCATGCTTTGTAGCCCACAGTCCCAATCTCCCTTAGAAATGAGTCTAGTCCTGTTTACCCCTACTCATTCTGTGTAACCCTCACTCCCATTCTCTCTCAGGAATCTGTCCAGTCCTGTATTACCCCGCTCATGCTGTGTAACCCTCAGTGCCATTTTGTTTCAGAAATCAGTGTAGTCATGTTAACTCCAACTCATGCTGAGTAACCATCAGTCCAATTCTCCCTCAGGAATCAGTCTAGTCCTGTTTTACCCCACTCATGCTGAGTAACCCTCAGTGCCATTTTCTGTCAGGAATCCGTGTAATCCTCTTTACCCCTGCTCATGCTATGTTACCCTCAGTCTCCCTCTCCCTCAGGAATCTGCCTAGTCCTGTTTTACCCCTACTCATGCTGTGAAACCTTCAGTCCCACTATCCCTCAGGATTATGTCTAGTCCTGTTTACCCCACTGATTCTGTGTAACCCCTAGTCCCACTCTCCCTCAGTAATCAGTCTAGTCCTCTTTTACCCCACCATGCTGTGTAACCCCAGTGCCATTTTCTGTCAGGAATCAGTCTTGTTCTGTTTACCCCTACTCATGCTGTGTAACCCTCAGTGCCATTTTCTGTCAGGAATCAGTCTTGTTCTGTTTACCCCTACTCATGCTGTGTAACCCTCAGCCCCACTCTCCTTCAGGAATTTGTCTAGTCCTCTTTACCCCTACTGATGCTGTGTACCCCCAGTCCCACTATCACTCATTATTCTGTCTAGTCCTGCTTATCCCCACTCATTCTGTGTAACCCTGTGTCCCATTCACGTTAGGAATCAGTCTGATCCTATTTTACCCCACTCATGCTGTGTAACCCTCAGTGCCATTTTCTGTCAGGAATCAGTCTAGTTCTCTTTACCCATACTCATGCTGTGTAACCCTCAGTCCCACTCTCTCTCAGGAATCAGTCTAGTCCAGTTTTACCCCACTCATGCTGTGTAACCCTTAGTGCCATTTTCTGTCAGGAATCAGTCTAGTCCTGTTTACCCCTTCTCATGCTGTGCAACCCACAGTCCCTCTCTTCCTCAGGAATCAGTCTAGTCCTCTTTACCCCTACTCTTGCTGTGTAACCCTCAGTCCAACTCTTCCCTCAGGAATCTGTCTAGTCATGTTTACCCTACCACTGCTGTGTTACCCTGAGTGCCATTTTCTGTCAGGAATCAGTCTAGTTCTGTTTTCCCTACTCATGCTGTATTTCCCTCAGTGCCATTTTCTGTCAGGAATCAGTCTAATCCTGTTTACCCCTAGTCATGCTGTGTAACCCTCATTCCCACTCTCCTTCAGGAATCTTTCTTGTCCTGTTTTACCCCTACTCATGCAGTGCATCCCTACCCTGTCAGAAATCTATCTAGTTCTGTTTTATCCCTGCTGATGCCGTGTAACCCTCAATGCCATTCTCTGCCAGGAATTTGTCTAGTGGTGTGTCACGCTTACTCTTTACTGTGTAACCCTCAGTCTCATTCTTCCTCAGGAATCAGTCTAGTTCTGTTTACCCCTACTCATGCTGTGTAACCCTCTGTGCCATTTTCTGTCAGACATCATTCTAGTCCTGTTTTACCCCTGCTCATGCTGTGAAACCCTCAGTGACATTTTTTTTCTGCAATCAGTCTAGTCCCGTTTACCCCTACTCATGCTGTGTAATCCTCAGTGCCAGTTTCCGTCAGGAATCAGTCTAGTCCTGTTTACCTCTTACTCATGCAGTCTATCCCACAGTCCCACTTTCCCTCAGGTATCTGTCTAGTCCTGTTTACCCCTACTCATGCTTTAACCCTCAATGCCACTCTCCCTCAGGAATCAGTCTAATTCTGTTTACCTGTACTCATGCTGTGTAACCCTCAGTCCCACTCTCCCTCAGGAATCTGTCTAGTCATGTTTACCCCTACTCATGCTGTGTAACCCTCAGTCCCACACTCCCTTAGGATTCTGTCCAGTTCTGTTTCCCCCTGCTCATGCTGTGTAACCCTCAGTGCCATTTTCTGTCAGGAATCAGTCTAGTCCTGTTTACCCCTACTCATGCTGTCTAACCCTCTGTCCCACTCTCCCTCAGGTATCTGTCTCATCCTGTTTACCCCTACTCATGCTGTGTAAGTCTCACTCCGATTCTCCCTCAGGAATCTGTCTAGTCCTGTATTACCCCTGCTCATGCAGTGTAAACCTCAGTGCTATTTTCTTTCAGGAATCAGTGTAGTCCTGTTTACCCCTACCCATGCTTTGTAACCCTCAGTCCCATTCTCCCTCACGTATCTGTCTAGTCCTCTTTTACTCCTGCTCATATGTGAAACCCTCAGTGCCATTCTCCCTCAAGAATCAGTCTAGTCCTGTTTTACCCCACTCATGCTGAGTAACCCTCAGTGCCATTTTCTGTCAGGAATCCCTGTAATCCTCTTTACCCCTGCTCATGCTATGTTACCCTCAGTCTCCCTCTCCCTCAGGAATCTGCCTAGTCCTGTTTTACCCCTACTCATGCTGTGAAACCTTCAGTCCCACTATCCCTCAGGATTATGTCTAGTCCTGTTTACCCCCACTGATTCTGTGTAACCCCTAGTCCCACTCTCCCTCAGTAATCAGTCTAGTCCTCTTTTACCCCACTCATGCTGTGTAACCCTCAGTGCCATTTTCTGTCAGGAATCAGTCTTGTTCTGTTTACCCCTACTCATGCTGTGTAACCCTCAGTGCCATTTTCTGTCAGGAATCAGTCTTGTTCTGTTTACCCCTACTCATGCTGTGTAACCCTCAGCCCCACTCTCCTTCAGGAATTTGTCTAGTCCTCTTTACCCCTACTGATGCTGTGTACCCCTCAGTCCCACTATCACTCATTATTCTGTCTAGTCCTGCTTATCCCCACTCATTCTGTGTAACCCTGTGTCCCATTCGCCGTTAGGAATCAGTCTGATCCTATTTTACCCCACTCATGCTGTGTAACCCTCAGTGCCATTTTCTGTCAGGAATCAGTCTAGTTCTCTTTACCCATACTCATGCTGTGTAACCCTCAGTCCCACTCTCTCTCAGGAATCAGTCTAGTCCAGTTTTACCCCACTCATGCTGTGTAACCCTTAGTGCCATTTTCTGTCAGGAATCAGTCTAGTCCTGTTTACCCCTTCTCATGCTGTGCAACCCACAGTCCCTCTCTTCCTCAGGAATCAGTCTAGTCCTCTTTACCCCTACTCTTGCTGTGTAACCCTCAGTCCAACTCTCCCTCAGGAATCTGTCTAGTCATGTTTTACCCCTACCACTGCTGTGTTACCCTGAGTGCCATTTTCTGTCAGGAATCAGTCTAGTTCTGTTTTCCCCTACTCATGCTGTATTTCCCTCAGTGCCATTTTCTGTCAGGAATCAGTCTAATCCTGTTTACCCCTAGTCATGCTGTGTAACCCTCATTCCCACTCTCCTTCAGGAATCTTTCTTGTCCTGTTTTACCCCTACTCATGCAGTGCATCCCTACCCTGTCAGAAATCTGTCTAGTTCTGTTTTATCCCTGCTGATGCCGTGTAACCCTCAATGCCATTCTCTGCCAGGAATTTGTCTAGTGGTGTGTCACGCTTACTCTTACTGTGTAACCCTCAGTCTCATTCTTCCTCAGGAATCAGTCTAGTTCTGTTTACCCCTACTCATGCTGTGTAACCCTCTGTGCCATTTTCTGTCAGACATCATTCTAGTCCTGTTTTACCCCTGCTCATGCTGTGAAACCCTCAGTGACATTTTTTTTCTGCAATCAGTCTAGTCCCGTTTACCCCTACTCATGCTGTGTAATCCTCAGTGCCACTCTCCCTCAGGAATCAGTCTAATTCTGTTTACCTGTACTCATGCTGTGTAACCCTCAGTCCCACTCTCCCTCAGGAATCTGTCTAGTCATGTTTACCCCTACTCATGCTGTGTAACCCTCAGTCCCACACTCCCTTAGGATTCTGTCCAGTTCTGTTTCCCCCTGCTCATGCTGTGTAACCCTCAGTGCCATTTTCTGTCAGGAATCAGTCTAGTCCTGTTTACCCCTACTCATGCTGTCTAACCCTCTGTCCCACTCTCCCTCAGGTATCTGTCTCATCCTGTTTACCCCTACTCATGCTGTGTAAGTCTCACTCCGATTCTCCCTCAGGAATCTGTCTAGTCCTGTATTACCCCTGCTCATGCAGTGTAAACCCCAGTGCTATTTTCTTCAGGAATCAGTGTAGTCCTGTTTACCCTCTACCCATGCTTTGTAACCCTCAGTCCCATTCTCCCTCACGTATCTGTCTAGTCCTCTTTTACTCCTGCTCATATGTGAAACCCTCAGTGCCATTCTCCCTCAAGAATCAGTCTAGTCCTGTTTTACCCCACTCATGCTGAGTAACCCTCAGTGCCATTTTCTGTCAGGAATCAGTCTAGTCCTGTTTACCCCTACGCATGCTGTGTAATCCTCCATCCCACTCTCCCTCAGGATTCTGTCTAGTCCTATTAACCCCACTCATTCTGTGTAACCCTGAGTCCCACTCTCCCTTAGGAATCAGTCTAGTCCTATTTTACCCCACTCTTGCTGTGTAACCCTCAGTGCCATTTTCTGTCAGGAATCAGTGTAGTCCTGTTTACCCCATCTCATGCTGTGTAACCCTCAGTCCCACTCTCCCTCAGGAATCTGTCTAGTCCTCTTTTACCCCTACTCATGCTGTGCAACCCTTCTCTGTCAGAAACCTGTCTTGTTCTGTTTTACCTCTGCAGATGACTTGTAACTCTCGATGCCATTCTGTGCCAGGAATTTGTCTGGTGCTGTGTCACTCTTACTCTCTGTAGGTAGGTAGGTAAAATTTATTTTTATACAGGTAATACATGTCATTTGGACATAATCCACTTTACAAGACAGACCTGTGTAAATTCCTTACTAGTTACATACAAAAAAGTTCCATATTAAATACATATAAATACAAACACCACAATATACAAACAACACGGTGTACCTAAAAGACTTACAATAGCTGGATTATAAAATCTCAAAATCCCAAGAAACCTTAGAGTGTAACCCTCAGTCTCAGTTTCCCTCAGGAATCTGTCTAGTCCTGTTTTACTCCACTCATTCTGTGTAACGCTTAGTCCCACTCTCCCTCAGGAATCAGTGTAGTGATGTTTACCCCTACTTATTCCCTCAGTCCCATTCTCCCTCAGGAATCAGTCTAGTCCTATTTTACCCTTTCTCTTTCTGTGTAACCCTTAGTCCCATTCTCCCTCTTGAATCTGTCTAGTCCCGTTTACCCCTAATCATGCTGTGTAACCCTCAGTCGCATTCTCCCTCAGGAATTGGCCTATTCCTATTTTCCCCACTCATGCTGTGTTACCCTCAGTGCCATTTTCTGTCAGGAATCAGTCTAGTCCTTTTTACCCCTACTCATGCTATGTAACCCTTGGTCCCTCTCCCTCAGGAATCAATCAAGTCCTGTTTACCATTTCTCATTCTGTGTAACCCTCTGTCCCATTTTCCCTCAGGAATCAGTCTATTCCTGTTTTGCCCCTGCTCATGCTGTGTAAACCTCAGTGCCATTTTCTGTCAGGAATCAGTCTAGTTCTGTTTACTCCTACTCATGCCGTGTAATCCTCAGTCCCACTCTCCCTCAGGAATCAGTCTATTCCTGTTTTACCACTGCTCATGCTGTGTAACCCTAAGTGCCATTTTCTTTCAGGAATCAGTCTAGTCCTGTTTACCTCTACTCATGCTGTGCAACCCTCAGTCCCACTCTTCCTCAGGAATCAGTCTAGTCCTGTTTACCCCAACGCATTCTGTGTAACCCTCAGTCCCATTTTCCCTCAGGGATCTCTCTAGTTCTGTATTACCCCTGCTCATGCTATGTAACCCTCAGTGCCATTTTCTTTCAGGAATCAGTGGAGTCCTGTTTACCCCTTCCCATGCTGTGTAACCCTCAGTCCCACTCTCCCTCAGGAATCTGTCTAGTCCTGATATACCCCACTCATGCTCTGTAACCCTCAGTGCCATTTTCTGTCAGAAATCAGTTTAGCCCTGTTTACCTCTACTCATGCTGTATAACCCTCAGTCCCACTTTCCCTCAGGAATCTGTCTAGTCCTGTTTACCCTACTCTTGCTGTGTAACCCTGTGCCATTCTCCCTCAGGAATCAGTCTAGTCCCATTTTACCCCTACTCAGTCTGTGTAACCCTCAGTCCCACTCTCCCTCAGGATTCTGTCTTGTCCTGTATTTCCCCTGCTCATGCTGTGAAACCCTCTGTGCCATTTTCTTTCAGGAATCAGTCTAATTCTGTTTACCCCTACTCCTGCTGTGTAACCCTCAGTCCCACTCTTCCTCAGGAATCAGTCTAGTCCTGTTTACCCCTACTCATTCTGTGTAACCCTCATTCCGATTCTCCCTCAGTAACCTGTCTAGTGCTGTTTACCCCTACTCATGCTGTGTAACCTTTAGTCCCACTCTCCCTCATGAATCTGTCTAGTCCTGTTTACCCTACTCTTGCTGTATAACCCTCAGTCCCACTCTCCCTCATTAATCTGTCTAGTCATTTTTATGTTGTTTGCACGCATGTGCAAGAAACATAGTATCATCATCTGAGTTTTCAGAGGTGTGGCACCCATCTCCCAATTCAGTCAGTGTGTTTGCAGGCATGGTTTTAGTTCCCCAATCACTGCTGCAGCTGTCTATGACAGCAGTTGAAAATGCAGTGGTCATACAGTTGAAAAGGAGAGCTCCACTTCAGTGAGCAGAGCTCCCTCCCTCCACACACACACACACACACACACACACACACACACTCATGCATGCATACTGCATGCTCATGCGCCTTCCTCCTCCCCGCCACGCACACACTGTACAGCCAAGGGGGGTGCTCAATCCCCCATTGGGTCCACACACCCCCAAAGCTTCCAGGTGCCACGCGGTTAGCCCACCGCAGCATCGTAAAATGTGTTGTGATGGGACTGGTGCCCAATTCACCATCGGCTCCACCCCCAGCATCTCAGGTGCCATGCTGGCGCCCACCCCAAAGGCAAGTGGGTCAGGGTTATGGCTGGGACGGGTGCCTAATCCCCGCCAGCTCCAGCCCCCAAAACAGCCTTCTAGCTGCCACGCTGGGAGCCCACCCCAGTGTGGCAAACATCCTCGCTCGCCTTATTAAAAAACCAAAACCTGTAAATAAAAACTGTTCCTGGTGCTTCTCCCTACCCCTCCCACAACCTGCACCCACCCACTGCGCACCCTGCCTCCCCAAACCCCTCACCCCATACTTGACTCTGGACCATGGCGTGATGATCTTTGGTGCACCGGGAACACGTCTGCACTTTTCAAAACCAACCCGAACTGAGGAAATGCCGGTAAGCTGTATAATGGGATAGATAGGGTTTTTTCAACTTTGCTGCATATCTCAGGCATTTCTGGGAATTTTGGCACTAAATTTTCAACATGGGGTTTTTGGGACCCCTCCTCATGAATTCTGTCGCTGTCATGGCATTAATCGGGCCGAAGAGTGATTTTGCGGTCATTGAGCGAAATCACCTTTTGGGATTCAATTAACAAAATGACAGTGCTGGTATTCATAAGGTGGCTCTCAAAAGCCTATGTTGCAAATTTGCGAAAAATTCCTAAAATGACTGTTTTATGAGCATGTGTTGCACTTAAGTTCCTACATACGCTCGTAAGTTTGCAATTTTAATATTTGCACTCCAGATTTTAACACTGCCATTTGTACCACACTTTCTTATAGAGCAGTACAGCTGTCATTTTCACATCTCGCAACCAAAATGTGTTTCTCATATGGCGCACAATGAGCAATCGTGTGTGAAATCAATATATGGACACCTTAAGAAAATCATAGTGACACTGTTCATGACCAGAGGTCTTAAAATGGCTATGTTGAAAATTTGGTGAAAAAATTCCTAAGAATGACTGTTTTACGAGCATGTGTTGCGCAGCTCCTACGCACGCTGGTAAGTTCACAAATTTTTAATATTTTCACTCCAGATTTGCAACATTGCCATTTTACCATACCTCCTTATGAGCAGTACAACTGTCATTTTTCAAATGTCACCCAAAATGTGTTTCCATGCAGGTAGCACAAAATGGCGCAGTCGGTGTGCACAATCAATGTTTGGGACAGATTAAGAAAATCAGTCACACTGTTCATGAGCACAAGTGTTAAAATGTCTGTGTTAAAAATTTGGTGAAAAAATGCCCCAAAATGACTGTTTTACGAGCATTTGTTGTGCTGATCCTATGCAAGCTCGTAAGTTCGTGAATTTTCAATATTTTCACTCCAGATTTTCAACATAGCCATTTTACCACACCTCCTTATGAGCAGTATAGCTGCCATTTTTCACATCTCGCCCAAAACATGTTTCTGCCCATGTAGCGCACAATGGCGCATTCAGTGTGCGCAATCAATGTTTGGGACAGATTAAGAAAATCACAGTGACACTGTTCATGAGCAGAGGTCTTAAAATGGCTATGTTGAAAATTTGGTGAAAAAATTCCCTTCAGACGTTCTGCAAAGTTACTAATGAAGACATTGAACAGGACTGGCCCCAGTACCGATCCCTGCAGCACCCCACTGGTCACCCCCTCTCCCTAGACTGCACACCATTTACCACCACTCTCTGCCTCCTGTCTGTTAGCCAGTTTCTAACCCAGTTTACTACCCTTTCCCCATGCCCAGCTAGTTTATCAGCCTCCTATATGGGATGGTGTCAAAGGCTTTGCTGAAATCAAGGTAAGCATTGTCCACTGCCCCACCCTGATTCACTTCCTTTGTCACTCAGTCAAAGAAATCAACCAGATTTGTCTGACATGATGTCCCCACTGTGAATCCATGTTGTCTATGGTCCTGGGCTCCGATGGCTTCTAGATGCCCCACTATCCTTTCTTTAAGCAATGTCTCCATGATCTTCCCCACTACTGAGGTGAGGCTGAATGGCCTATTGTTCCCTGCCTCCTCCCTGCTGCCGGACTTGTGTAGAGGGACCACATGTGCTCTCCTCCAATTCATTCGTGTTGAATGACTCAGTGAACATGGCTGCCAGAGGTACTGCTATCTATCTCCCTTCGCAGTTCTCTTAATATCCTAGGGCGTATGCCATCTGGTTCCATCGCTTTGTCCACCCTTCAATTTAGTGAACTCCTGCAGGACTGTTTTGCCTTTGAATGGACTATTGTCCACCTCTTCACCCCCTTGGCAACTGCTGTACTGCTGTGGCCCCTGCCCCTCCCACTCTTCTGTGAATACTAAATGGAAAGACACAGTAGATGTCTTGGGAGGAAGGCATGGAACTATAACTTCCAAATACCTAAACAGCACATACGAGCAAGCAACATTCGGCATTGACCTCACCCCTACTTATGATTCGTAACGCTCAGTCTCCCTCTTCCTCAGGAATCAGTCTAGTGCTGTTTACCCCTACTCATGCAGTGTAACCCTCAGTCTCCCTCTCCCTCAGGAATCTGTCTAGTCCTGTTTACCCCTACTCATGCTGTATAACCCTCAGTCCCACTCTCCCTCAGGATTCTGTCTAGTCCTGTTTACTCCCACTCATTCTGTGTAACCCTGAGTCCCACTCTCCCTTAGGAATCAGTCTAGTCCTGTTCTACCCCACTCTTGCTATGTATCCCTCAATGCCATTTTCTGTCAGGAATCAGTCTAGTCCTGTTTACCCCTACTCATGCTGTGTAACCCACAGTCCCACTCTCCCTCAGGAATCAGTGTAGGCCTCTGTACCCCTACTCATGCTGTGTAACCCTCAGTTCAACTCTCCCTCAGGAATCTGTCTAGTTCTGTTTTACCCCTACTCATGCTGTGTAACCCTGCATGCCATTTTCTGTCAGGAAACAGCCTAGTACTGTTTTCCCCTACTCATGCTGTGTATCCCTCAGTGTCATTTTCTGTCAGGAATCAGTATAGTCCTGTTTACCCCTACTCATGCTGTGCAACCCTCAGTCCCACTCTCCCTCAGGAATCTGTGCAGTCCTGTTTACCCCTACTCATGCTGTGTAACCCTCAGTGCCACTCTCCCTCAGGAATCAGTCTGATTCTGTTTATCCCTACTCATGCTGTGTAACCCTCAGTCCCAATCTCCCTTAGGAATGAGTCTAGTCCTGTTTACCCCTACTCATTCTGTGTAACCCTCACTCCCATTCTCTCTCAGGAATCTGTCTAGTCTTGTATTACCCCTGCTCATGCTGTGTAACCCTCAGTGCCATTTTCTTTCAGGAATCAGTGTAGTCCTGTTTACCCCTACTCAATCTGTGCAACCCTGAGTCCAATTGTCCTCACAAATCTGTTCAGACTCTGTTTTACCCGGCTCATGAGTGAAAAACTCAGTGCCATTTTCTGTCAGGAATCAGTCTAGTTCTGTTTCCACCTACTCATGCTGTGCAACCATCAGTCCCATTCTCCCTCACGAATCAGTCTAGTCCTGTTTTACCCCACTCATGCTGAGTAACCCTGAGTGCCATTTTCTGTCAGGAATCAATGTAATCCTCTTTACCCCTACTCATGTTGTTTAACCCTCAGTCCCACTCTCCCCCAGTATTCTGTCTAGTCCTGTTTACCCCCACTCATTCTGTGTAACCCTGAGTCCCACTCTCCCCTAGGAGTCAGTCTAGTCCTATTTTGCTCCACTCATGCTGTGTAACCCTCAGTGCCATTTTCTGTCAGGAATCAATGTAATCCTCTTTACCCCTACTCATGCTGTGTAACCCTCAGTCCCACTCTCCGTCAGGAATCTGTCTAGTCCTGTTTACCCCTACTGATGCTCTGTAACCCTCAGTCCCACTATCCCTCAGGAATCAGTTCAGTCCTGTTTTACCCCAGCTCATGAGTGAAACCCTCAGTGCCATTTTCTGTCAGGAATCAGTCTAGTTCGGTTTCCACCTACTCATGCTGTGTAACCATCAGTCTCCCTCTCCCTCAGGAATCTGTCTAGTCCTGTTTACCCCTACTCATGCTGTGCAACCCTTCTTTGTCATAAATCTGCCTAGTTCTGTTTTACCCCTGCTGATGCCGTGTAACCCTCAATGCCATTCTCTGGCAGGAATTTGTCTAGTGGTGTGTCACCCTTACTCTTACTGTGTAACACTCAGTCTCATTCTCCCTCAGGAATCAGTGTAGTTCTGTGTAATCCTCAGTCTCATTTTCCCTCAGGATTCTGTCTTGTCCTGTTTTACCCCTGCTCATGCTGTGAAACCCTCAGTGCCATTTTCTTTCAGGAATCAGTCTAGTTCTGTTTACCCCTACTCATGCTCTGTAACCCTCAGTCCCACTCTAGCTTAGTAATCAGTCCAGTTCTGTTTACCCCTACTCATGCTGTGTAACCCTCAGTGCCATTTTGTGTCAGGAATCAGTCCAGTTCTGTTTACCCCTACTCATGCTGTGTAACCCTCAGTGCCACTCTCCCTCAGGAATCTGTCTAATTCTGTTTATCTCTACTCATGCTGTGTTACTCTCAGCCCCACTCTCCCTCATCAATCTGTCTTGTCCTGTTTACCCCTACTCATTCTGTGTAACCCTCACTCCGATTCTCCCTCAGGAATCTGTCTAGTCCTGTATTACCCCTGCTCATGCTGTGTAAACCTCAGTGCCATTTTCTTTCAGGAATCAGTGTAGTCCTGTTTACCCCTACTCATGCTTTGTAACCCTCAGTCCCATTCTCCCTCAGGAATCAGTCTAGTCCTATTTTACCCCTTCTCAGTCTGTGTAATCCTCAGTCCCATTGTCCCTCACAAATCTGTCTAGTCCTCTTTTACCCCAGCTCATGTGTGAATCTCTCAGTGCCATTTTCTGTCAGGAATCTGTCTAGTCATGTTTACCTCTACTCATGCTGTGTAACCCTCAGTCCCACTCTCCCTCAGGAATCTGTCTAGTCCTGATGTACCCCACTCATGCTGTGTAACCCTCAGTCCCACTCCCTCTCAGGAATCAGTCTAGTCCTGTTTACCCCTACTCATGCTGTGTAACCCTCAGTCCCACTCTCCCTCAGGAATCTGTCTAGTCATGTTGTCCCCTACTCATGCTGTGTAGCCATCAGTCACACTCTCCCTCAGGAATCAATCTAGTCCTGTTTACCTCAACTCATTCTGTGTAACCCTCAGTCCTATTCTCCCTCAGGAATCAGTCTAGTCCTATTTTACCCCACTCATGCTGTGTAACCCTCAGTGCCATTTTCTGTCAGGAATCAGTCTAGTCCTCTTTACCCCTACTCATGCTGTGTAACCCTCTGTCCCATTCTCCCTCAGGAGTCAGTCTAGTCCTGTTTTACCCCTGTCATGCTGAGTAACCCTCAGTGCCATTTTCTGTCAGGAATCAGTCTAGTCCTCTTTACCCCACTCATGCTATTTAACCCTCAGTCTCCCTCTCCCTTAGGAATCTGTCTAGTCCTGTTTACCCCTATGCATGCTGTGTATTCCTCCATCCCACTCTCCCTCAGGATTCTGTCTAGTCATGTTTACCCCCAACTCATTCTGTGTAACCCTGAGTCCCACTCTCCCTTAGGAATCAGTCTAGTCCTATTTTACCCCACTAATGCTGTGTAACCCTCACTACCATTTTCTGTCAGGAATCAGTCTAGTCCTGTTTACCTCTTCTCATGCTATTTAACCCTCAGTCCCACTCTCCCTCAAGAATCTGTCTAATCTTGTTTACCCCTAGTTATGCGGTGTAACCCTCAGTCCCATTCTCCCTCAGGAATCTGTCTAGTCCTGTTTTACCCCTACTCATGCTGTGTAACCCTGCATGCCATTTTCTGTCAGGAAACAGCCTAGTACTGTTTTCCCCTACTCATGCTGTGTATCCCTCAGTGTCATTTTCTGTCAGGAATCAGTATAGTCCTGTTTACCCCTACTCATGCTGTGCAACCCTCAGTCCCACTCTCTCTCAGGAATCTTTCCAGTCCTGTTTACCCCTACTCATGCTGTGTAACACTCAGTGCCACTCTCCCTCAGGAATCAGTCTGATTCTGTTTACCCCTACTCATGCTGTGTAACCCTCAGTCCCAATCTCCCCTTAGGAATGAGTCTAGTCCTGTTTACCCCTACTCATTCTGTGTAACCCTCACTCCCATTCTCTCTCAGGAATCTGTCTAGTCTTGTATTACCCCTGCTCATGCTGTGTAACCCTCAGTGCCATTTTCTTTCAGGAATCAGTGTAGTCCTTTTTACTCCTACTCAGTCTGTGCAACCCTGAGTCCAATTGTCCCTCACAAATCTGTCTAGTCCTGTTTTACCCCGGCTCATGAGTGAAAAACTCAGTGCCATTTTCTGTCAGGAATCAGTCTAGTTCTGTTTCCACCTACTCATGCTGTGCAACCATCAGTCCCATTCTCCCTCACGAATCAGTCTAGTCCTGTTTTACCCCACTCATGCTGAGTAACCCTGAGTGCCATTTTCTGTCAGGAATCAATGTAATCCTCTTTACCCCTACTCATGCTATGTAACCCTCAGTCTCCCTCTCCCTCAGGAATCTGTCTAGTCCTGTTTACCCCTACTCATGTTGTTTAACCCTCAGTCCCACTCTCCCCCAGTATTCTGTCTAGTCCTGTTTACCTCCACTCATTCTGTGTAACCCTCAGTCCCACTATCCCTCAGGAATCAGTTCAGTCCTGTTTTACCCCAGCTCATGAGTGAAACCCTCAGTGCCATTTTCTGTCAGGAATCAGTCTAGTTCGGTTTCCACCTACTCATGCTGTGTAACCATCAGACTCCCTCTCCCTCAGGAATCTGTCTAGTCCTGTTTACCCCTACTCATGCTGTGCAACCCTTCTCTGTCAGAAATCTGCCTAGTTCTGTTTTACCCCTGCTGATGCCGTGTAACCCTTAATGCCATTCTCTGGCAGGAATTTGTCTAGTGGTGTTTCACCCTTACTCTTACTGTGTAACACTCAGTCTCATTCTCCCTCAGGAATCAGTGTAGTTCTGTGTAACCCCCAGTCTCATTTTCCCTCAGGATTCTGTCTTGTCCTGTTTTACCCCTGCTCATGCTGTGAAACCCTCAGTGCCATTTTCTTTCAGGAATCAGTCTAGTCCTGTTTACCCCTACTCATGCTCTGTAACCCTCAGTCCCATTCTAGCTTAGTAATCAGTCCAGTTCTGTTTACCCCTACTCATGCTGTGTAACCCTCAGTGCCACTCTCCCTCAGGAATCTGTCTAATTCTGTTTATCTCTACTCATGCTGTGTTACTCTCAGCCCCACTCTCCCTCATCAATCTGTCTTGTCCTGTTTACCCCTACTCATTCTGTGTAACCCTCACTCCGATTCTCCCTCAGGAATCTGTCTAGTCCTGTATTACCCCTGCTCATGCTGTGTAAACCTCAGTGCCATTTTCTTTCAGGAATCAGTGTAGTCCTGTTTACCCCTACCCATGCTTTGTAACCCTCAGTTCCATTCTCCCTCAGGAATCAGTCTAGTCCTATTTTACCCCTTCTCAGTCTGTGTAATCCTCAGTCCCATTGTCCCTCACAAATCTGTCTAGTCCTCTTTTACCCCAGCTCATGTGTGAATCTCTCAGTGCCATTTTCTGTCAGGAATCTGTCTAGTCATGTTTACCTCTACTCATGCTGTGTAACCCTCAGTCCCACTCTCCCTCAGGAATCAGTCTAGTCCTGTTTACCCCTACTCATGCTGTGTAACCCTCAGTCCTACTCTCCCTCAGGAATCTGTCTAGTCATGTTGTCCCCTACTCATGCTGTGTAGCCATCAGTCACACTCTCCCTCAGGAATCAATCTAGTCCTGTTTACCTCAACTCATTCTGTGTAACCGTCAGTCCTATTCTCCCTCAGGAATCAGTCTAGTCCTGTTTTACCCCTGTCATGCTGAGTAACCCTCAGTGCCATTTTCTGTCAGGAATCACTCTAGTCCTCTTTACCCCACTCATGCTATTTAACCCTCAGTCTCCCTCTCCCTCAGGAATCTGTCTAGTCCTGTTTACCCCTATGCATGCTGTGTATTCCTCCATCCCACCCTCCCTCAGGATTCTGTCTAGTCATGTTTACCCCCACTCATTCTGTGTAACCCTGAGTCCCATTCTCCCTTAGGAATCAGTCTAGTCCTATTTTATCCCACTAATGCTGTGTAACCCTCACTGCCATTTTCTATCAGGAATCAGTCTAGTCCTGTTTACCTCTTCTCATGCTGTTTAACCCTCAGTCCCACTCTCCCTGAAGAATCTTTCTAATCTTCTTTACCCCTAGTTATGCGGTGTAACCCTCAGTCCCACTCTCCCTCAGGAATCTGTCTAGTCCTGTTTTACCCCTACTCATGCTGTGCAGCCCTTCTCTTTCAGAAATCTGTCTAGTTCTGTTTTACCCCTGCTGATGCCGTGTAACCCTCGATGCCATTCTCTGCCGGGAATTTGTCTAGTGCTGTGTCACCCTTACTCTTACTGTGTAACCCTCAGCCTCATTCTCCTTCAGGAATCTGTCTAGTCCTGTTTTACTCCACTCATGCTGTGTAACCCTTTATCCTGCTGTTTACCCCTATTCATTCTGTGTAACCCTCAGTCCCATTCTCTCTCAGGAATCAGTCTAGTCCTATTTTACCCTTTCTCTATCTGTGTAACCCTCAGTCCCATTCTCCCTCATGAATCTGTTTAGTCCTGTTTACCCCTACTTATGCTGTGTAACCCTCAGTCCCACTATCCTTCAGGAATCTGTATAATCCTGTTTTGCCCTACTCATACTGTGTAACCCTCAGTCCCACTCTCTCTCAGGAATCAGTCTAGTCCTCTTTACCCCTACTCATTCTGTGTAACCTCCAATCATACAGGAGTCTGTCTAGTCCTACATTACCCCTCTCATGCTGTGTAACTCTCAATCTGTCAGGAATCTTCCTAGTCCTGCATTATTTCTACTTGTGCTGTGTAGCACTCAACGCCATCCAATCTCAGGAATCTGTGTAGACCAGTGTTACCCCATTCATGCTATGTAACCCTCAATGCCATTCTCTATCAGGAATCAGTCTAGTCCTGTTTCACCCTACTCATTCTGTGTAACCCTCAATCTGACAGGAGTCTGTCTTGTCCTGTATTACTGCTTTCATGCTGTGTAACCCTCAATCTGTCCGGAATCTGTCTAGTCCGACATTACCCCACTCATGCTGTGTAACCCTCAATCTCTCAGGAATGTGTCTAGTCCTGTTTTTCTCCGCTCATGTTGTGTAACCCCCAATCTGTCAAGAGTCTGTCTAGTCCTGCATTATTTCTACTTGTGCTGTGCAGCACTTAATGCCATCCTCTCTCAGGAATCTGTGTAGACCAGTGTTACCCGTATTCATGCTATGTAACCCTCAATGCCATCCTCTCTCAGGAATCTGTGTAGACCAGTGTTACCCCATTCATGCTATGTAACCCTCCATGCCATCCTCTCTCAGGAATCTGTGTAGACCAGTGTTACCCCATTCATGCTATGTAACCCTGAATGCCATTCTCTATCAGGAATCGGTCTAGTCCTGTGTTACCCATGCTTGTGCTGTGTAACTCTCATTGCCATCCTTCCTCAGGAATCTACAGTATCTAGTCCTGTGTTACTCCTACTGATGCTGTGTAACCCTCAATGCTGTTCTCTCAAGAATCTGTCTAGTCTTGCTTTAAAAGTGGGAACAGTGCTAGCTTCCTCAAGTCCATGAGGTAGCTATTTATTAATTTATTTAGTTACTTATGTCAACTGTAACCCCCTACAAATGGGGGCCACTAAAAAGTCTTCTTTTGGTGAGCCTAAATGCTCTCCACCAGGCTGGTGTCCTGTATTTCAGCTGATTTAAAAAATAATTGACTGAGAGTGCCTAATGCCTCCATGTACTGTCACTTTAAAAGCTGCCAAACTGCAGTATAATTAATTTGAAATTGGGGGGTCTGTGTGTTTCCCTGCTCGAGTCCTGTTTGGGCCTCTGAGTAAATCACTCCATTTCTGCAGTCACTATATGCACAGAGGGAGCTCTTTCAGAAGATGTAATTGTTTGCTTGTAACCTGTTAGAGTAATAATGGAAATGTAGTTTGTTCTAACCTGCTTTCTTGTAGCAAGGACTGTGCAGAGTAGCTCCCTCATGTTGGTTCTGAATTGTCGAATTGGACCAATCATTGTGGGGATCCTTTAAAATGGAGCCTGCTCTGGGCAAATCAGAACTTGGACTCTCCTCTGGAGCCTGCTGTAAGGGGATTGTATGGGCAGTGACTCTGGGAAATGTAGTTTTGACCTTGGTGCCTTTTTCTCCCAACAGAGGGAGTCTTGTTGTGAGTGACAGCTGAACCAGCCAATAGAATGGTGTGGAGCTAAAGAAATGCCCTGCTGTGTGACTGGAAAGATGAGATGAGTTGTGACTGTGAAGAGATGAGGAGCTCTGTGCTTCTGCGGTGTATAGTTTCGCACAGGAAGTGCATGTGAGGCCCTGAGTTTTGGTCTGCAGCCTTTGTGAGTGCCAGTTGGGACTGAATCTGAGTTGTGAAGAGAAAGAAGCACCAGAAGTGTGGAAACCAGGCTCACCCTGTAGAAGACTTGAGAAATTGCTGGATCATGCTTAGTCTGTCATTAACTGAAGCTGCTGTGTGTTCTCCTGGGTGTCTTGCAGTAATTGTGGTCAGGATCGAGGAGCAGCCTGCCTGGTATAGTACTTTCTTTTTACATATAAATGTGCCTAGTGCTTGTGGGAAATCGCGATCTTATTTTCCCCGGTACTGTGAACTGTGTGCTGAAGCTGGAAGCAGAACCCAGCTTGATTCGGACTGGATCAGCCTGTTTTTCAAATACAAATGAGTCCTGCCACAAGGGCTGGGCCAGCTATTCTGTTTCTCCTGAAAATCCAGGGCAACCTGCATCCATCCAGTTTTCAGTATTGAGTCCGTAAGTACAAATCAGGGTAGCTCCCTCCAATCTGTTTATCATACTGCAAGTGTGTCATCTAATTGTTGCTGTTTCATTTCTTCACGAACTGAGCCCCCGGGCTCTGGATTGCAATTTGTGTGCATGTGTTTTTTCCATCAAAGGGCTCCAACCAGCTGCACTGACCCTGGCTAGCCCTCCACCATCCTGGGTTCCCAGACAGTGACATTTTGAACCCTATATGCATGCACTGTACTGTGATTTGAATATATCCAAACCAAATCAACCTGATTACTGTTACTGTCCCCTCTAATAAATCAGATTTGTTATTGAACTATATGCTGTCTGTGGTATCAGTAGATGTAAAAAAAACATTGCATTGTGTTTGTGTACCTTGCCTAACCTTATTTTACATGGGGTCCTCAGAGACGTGCTGCAGAATCAGTCTCGAGGGTAAGTGGTACTTTATGAGTGAACAGTGTGTATATGTGGGGTATTGGGGCTGTAACTCTGGTGTACTGTGTGAGCTGCTAGAGGGAATGAAAGGGGGTCTCAGTGTCCCAGAGGGCTGTGACCAAGCTAGTCTAAAAACTACAAACCCTGACCTCTGGGTGGAGGAAGCCGCCGTAGGACCTAGGCCCCTCAAACTGTCCATAGTCAAACAGCCAGGGGTAGTAGCCCTTGGGATAGCGCCACCTAGGGTTACATCTTGGAGGCACCACTGGGATTAGCGTCCTCTAGTGGCCAAGTGAGGAAAAATACCTCTATGTTTATTTTAAGGGAAAAAATGGAAGGGAGTACCACACCCCAATTAAAAATTGACCCCCTTAAGTTGATGGTGCACAAAATGATGAGGTGGAGTGAAACAGATGGGATAGACCCCCAAAAGGCTATGCTGTTGCTGGATGTCCCCTTAGGGACCAGTGATACTTACATTGTATCCACTGTGGAACAAATTAAGGGCATGGGCAAAGTTGAAGTAAGGGGATGAGGTACTGATTTATTTGAGCAGACTATGATAGTATTGATCTCGTGTAACTCCCCAGTGGACCCCGAGAAGGTACCCCCTGTCATGATGCCCGAAGGTGCCCAGACAGGATGGAGGGTCATTCATTTACATAGTGGTACGGCCACCCTGGGTGGGTCTCCTAGTATAGATGGGTTCAAAGAGAAATTACTCAAACTGCTAGCCTCTGAAGGGTGCACTGCTCAGGAAGTGGTAAAGGTGTTAGACCTCTCAGGTGACCACACGCCCCTGCATTCACCAGGTATGTTCCCAGTCCCCCACCGGAGCTCTCCAGTAGCCTGCTCCCCTGTCATAATTCCCCCCAATCCAGTTGGACTCTTACAGCAAGCTCAGACTTTTCTCTGGCACAGTCCCAGTGCCCTCGGGGGAGGATGAGTGGGAGACCTGGATAGATTGTGTTGCTCCTTTGGTATCTGAGTGTCAGTGTGCAGAGGCTGAGAAATGGAAAAGAATCCTAGAGAGTTTGAGAGGTCCCACTCTGGAAGCCATTAAGTCTTTGAGGTCCACAAACCCTGATGCATCTGCCCAGAAGTAACTATCCGCACTCGAAGGCCATTTTGGGAGTTTTGAGTCAGGGGAGAGCTTGATGTGGAAGTTTCAGGGTACAAAACAATGGCCAGGGGAAAGTTTGTCCATATATGTCGCTCGTCTAGAAAGAGCTCTACAGAAAGTTTACCGAAAAGGTGGGATAGCCACCAGTGACTTAAATTGTGTGAGATTGGGGCACATACTGCAGCATGCAAAGTATTCTAAATTGCAGCTCCTTCAATTAAGGCTCTAAGAGAGAAGGGGTAATCCACTGGGCTATTGTGACTTGATGAAAGAACTCCGGGAGGTGGAAGATGAAGAGAGGGATTGTATTTCTAGGGTGAGTGCAGCCAAATTGATCATGGCACCTGAAGGCCCTTCCCAAGTGGAGACAGTGAGGGCGTGCCGCCATGGGATGAACTGCTGAAGGAGATCAGGGAAATAAAAAACAGTCTCCTTATGAAGGCCTCTCCTGCGAGCACAGACCCTAACCCTTATTTGACTACATATGCTATGGGGGTGGGGGTGTGCCCTCAGGCCTCCTATGATGAGGTTAGCCCCCTGGTTGAGCTCAAAGAATTGGTTGTCACTCTAAAGGAGCTGTTGAGACACGTTACATCCCTCTTACTGCCGCCAGCAGGTATGGGACCCCAACCCCTCGCTACTACTTCAGTTCCTCGTGCAATGTTTTCCCCAAGGGTGCCTCACGATCCTGTCATCTGTCACAATTGTGGGGTGGATGGCCATATGAAAAGAGAGTGCTGGTCTGAGACAGACTTGGAGAAAGTGGTGAGCCGCTTCATGGGGAGGTCCAAAAAGTAAATCGATGGACAAGGAGTGCCCACATTCACAGTGAGAGTCCCAGGAATGCTAACTCGAATCCTGTTGTGGCTAGATCATCTACTCAAGCCCTTTCTACAGCCTTTCCTGATTGGTCCAGAAAAGTGGTCCCTTCAATGGAGACAACGGTAATAGTGAATAGAGTATCTACTAGGGTTGCTGTAAGACCCAGACAGGGAAGGCATGCTCCTGTGGTTTCTGACTCAAGGTTTCCTCCACAGCAACCCTCAATTGAGAAGGATTGCCAGGCTACTTCAGAGGAAAGTGAGTGCAACTTTGGGTACTACCCCTCTTACGAACAGAGTCAAGTGTTTCAGGGCAACCCCCTAGTCAATTATGGAGAGGAAGCTGGGCCCTCTGGACTGTCTGACCCCCCAGCTTTGTCCCTGGAGCCAATGCTCCCAGAAAGTGAAATGCAGAGTGTCACGTCTGATGATCTTGAGTCGCTCTGTATGGTGGAACTGTACGATTTGCCTGAGAGAGGGAGTGTTGATACTAGTCTTTCTGGTGACGTGCCAGAACTTGAGGAGTTCATGGAATGTGATGATAGTTTCCTGCTAGTGTTGGAGTGCTCTTTGAATGAGTTAAGTACTATTGAACCAGAAGTTGCCTATCCAGGGGTTGACAGTACCCCGAGTCTGAATTTTTCTACCCCAATGGAGACTCTCCTGGCAAGTAAAGACAGTACTGAAAGTGAGTTTAAAAGTGCAGAGACTGTAACAGTTCCCCCTAGAAAGACTGGGTGAGCTGTAAGGCCTGTGGTGTGCTTTGGCTATGATTCTCCTGGGAGGCCTGTAGACTTGCCTCTCAACATGGTCCATAAAGGAGTGTATGCGACCCCGAGCTCATTGCCCAAACTGAGCACCAGTGCTAACTCCAGGTTAATTATTTTGCTCTCCAGGTATGGTGCCCCTGCCCCATCTAGCCCCAAGGTAGCTGATAGGGAAGGGCCCCCTCTCTTCAGGTTTCATGTGCAGGAGGTAATAACTTGAGTTAAGGTGCAATGTGTGTATAATACAAAATCACACATGCCCACACAATGCAAAGCATCATGGGCTGCATATGCAAATCACCACAGAATGTTGTGCTGGTTCAACTTTAAGCAGAATTGCATGGTACCGAAAGGCCTCTCACACAGTTTGCAAAGGGTGCTAACAGATGACATAGACACGTGTTTCGTCCTACCAGGACTCATCAGTATGCCTCGTCTGTTTTACACCCCAGTGGAATGGACCAGCTACCCTAAGACAGTGTGTCTTGGGTATGTTGTGGTGAACCCATTAAAATAAAAAAACTATTTAAAAGACGAAGAACCTCTGTGCGCAAACACTGAGGCAATGGTTACCCCAAAGGGCATTTGGCTGGGAAGCCAAGTTTCAAGAAAATACAAAATCACACATGCCCACACAATGCAAAGCATCATGGGCTGCATATGCAAATCACCACAGAATGTTGTTCTGGTTCAACTTTAAGCAGAATGTGTGCATAATGCTGTGTAACCAGTAATGTGCTGAAAAGTATCAGAAATGTGTTATGGCAAAGTTGAGATGCTGACTGATGATTACACGTATAAGCCTAATGTGATAGTGATGTAAATGTATATGGTGTTGTATTAAAGTTTATGGGGGTACTTACTTGACGTGGATGCCAAGGTTTTCCAGACCGGGAAGGGTGTAACCCCCCAACAAATGGGGGTCACTAAAAAGTCTTCTTTTGGTGAGCCTAAATGCTCTCCGCCGGGCTGGTGTCCTGTATTTCAGCTGATTTAAAAAATAATTGACCGAGAGTGCGTAATGCCTCCATGTACTATCACTTTAAAAGCTGCCAAACTGCAGTATAATTAATTCAAAATGGGGGGTCTGTGTGTTTCCCTGCTCGAGTCCTGTTTGGGCCACTGAGCAAATCGCTCCGTTTCTGCAGTCGCTATATGCACAGAGGGAGCTCTTTCAGAAGATGTAATTGTTTGCTTGTAACCTGTTAGAGTAATAATGAAAATGTAGTTTGTTCTAACCTGCTTACTTGTAGCAAGGACTGTGCAAAGTAGCTCCCTCATGTTGGTTCTGAATTGTCGAATTGGACCAATCATTGTGGGGATCCTTCAAAATGGAGCCTGCTCTGGGCGAATTGGAACTTGGACTCTCCTCTGGAGCCTGCTGTAAGGGGATTGTATTGGCAGTGACTCAGTGACTTTGGGAAATGTAGTTTTGACCGTGAAGCCTTTTTCTACCAACAGAGGGAGTCTTATTGTGAGTGACAGCTGAACCAGCCAATAGAATGGTGTGGAGCTAAAGGAAATGCCCTGCTGTGTGACTGGAAAGATGAGATGAGTTGTGACTGTGAAGAGATGAGGAGCTCTGTGCTTCTGCGGTGTATAGTTTCATGTGGGAAGCACGTGTGAGGCCCTGAGTTTCGGTCTGCAGCCTCTGTGAGTGCCAGTTGGGACTGAATCTGAGTTGTGAGGAGAAAGAAGCACCAGAAGTGTGGAAACCAGGCTCACCCTGTAGAAGACTGGAGAAATTGCTGAATCGCGCTTGGTCTGTCAGGAACTGAAGCCGCTGTGTGTTCTCCCGGGTATTTTGCAGTAATTGCGGTCAGGATCGAGGAGCAGCCTGCCTGGTATAGTACTTTCCTTTTACATATAAATGTGTCTAGTGCTTGTGGGGAATCGCAATCTTATTTTCCCCGGTACTGTGAATTGTGTGCTGAAGCTGGAAGCAGAACGCAGCTTGATTCGGACTGAAACCACCTGTTTTTCGAATGCAAGTTGAGTCCTGCCACAAGGACTGGGCCAGCTATTCTGTTTCTCCTGGCAATCCAGGACAACCTGCATCCATCGAGTTTTCAGTATTGAGTCCGTGAGTACAAATCAGGGTAGCTCCCTGCAATCTGATAATCAAACTGCAAGTGTGTCATCTAATTGTTGCTGTTTCATTTCTTCATGAACTGAGCCCCCAGGCTCCGGATTACAATTTGTGTGTGCATGTGTTTTTTCCATCAAAGGGCCCCAACCAGCTGCACTGACCCTGGCTAGCCCCTCCCCCCCAACCATCCTGGGTACCCAGAGAGTGACATTTTGGACCCTATATGCATGCACAGTACTGTGATTTGAATATTTCCAAACCAAATCAACCTGATTACCCCCTCCTTGTTACTGCCCCCTCTAATAAATCAGATTTTTTGTTATTGAACTGTATGCTGTCTGTGATATCAGTACATGTAGAAAAAACATTGCATTGTGTTTGTGTACCTTGCCTAACCTTGTTTTATAGGGGGTCCTCAGAGACGTGCTGCAGAATCAGTCTCGAGGGTAAGTGGTACTTTATGAGTGAACAGTGTGTATATGTGGGGTATTGGGGCTGTAACTCTGGTGTACTGTGTGAGCCACTAGAGGGAATAAAAGGGGGTCTCAGTGTCCCAGAGGGCTGTGATCAAGCTAGTCTAACCACTACAAACCCTGACCTCTGGGTGGAGGCACCCGCCATAGGACTTAAGTAGGGGGGGGTGCAGGGGGTGAAGCCTTCCAAACCATTTAAAATACAAGTCCCCGGTGCCATTTTGCTGTGTGCTGGGGAGTCAGAGTGCCAAAATTGATTTTCGGTGCTCTGACTTTACGATAACGGCGATCGCCTTTAGGCTTTCGCTGTTATCACATAAATCCACACAGAGTAGCATGTTGAACTGACAAAATCCCAAAGCTGATCATTGGGTGCAATACTTGAGGTGGTTGAACGTATTTTTGAAGGAACATTATTCCAGACATTTAGAAATATGCGCCTCCTGGCAGTCCCACCAGGTGCTGATAGGTTCCTTTTCCATTGTGCCTCTTTTTTATCCAAATTCTCGTTCGGCACGCTTCCCTCTTATCTCAAATGCCTTCTTTCCCCTCCTCCTTCTTTCTCCTACCCTCTCTGCAACAATGCTTTCCATTCTCTCTTGCATTTCCTTCTACAAAATCTATTGTTAGTCAATCCGCTTATTCTTACCGCTTTCCAAAACTTTGGTCCTCCCTTCCTATTCATTCTGCCTCTTCTCTTTCCTCCCTAAAGTCTCTTCTTTCTGACTTTTGCCATCCTACCTGTAACTGCTTGTGATCCTTAGTCTTTTTCTCCATTCTCTAGTCTTGCCCTCTTCTAACTGTTCTGCTGTTTTCCCTTTCTGTATATATTAGAGTGTGTTATTTTCTAGATGCCTTCATTTACCATTCTGCATATAATATTTATGATTCTGCTTGTAAAACTATATTATTGTATTTTACCTTTTTTTTTTTTATTGTTAGCAATCTCCTACTCCCCTCTCCCCCAGGAAACATCTGGAAATGAGCTGTTTTCAGCTCAGCATGTATATCCTGGTTAAACTTTTAAATAAATAAATAAACAAATAAATAAGGTCCAATGCTTGGGGTGGGTGGGGGGTTTATCTGTGCACACCTTCAGTCGGCAGCACCTCAAGGTGTAGTATTTAAGACTTTAGCTGCCAGATGGTAGGACCCGGATATGTGATAGAGTGAGGGAATGGATAACCCCTCCCCCCAAAGTTAAGAGAAAACCAATATTTTCAGCTTACTGGTTTTCTAGACAACCCACCCCACTATCTGATGGGGTTGGTTGGAGCTTCCGCCCACCTTCGTTTGAAAGCTCCACCCCAGGGTCCCTTATGTAAGTTCAAGTATTTCTACCTGCTGTACATCACAAACATATTCATTCAATAAAACATCTTTACCCTGGGGTGTCAAAGTTCATTACAACATAGTATATCACAGTACAACATTCTTTATACATTCACTACCTTGGAATCTATGACTGTGGCATTGTGTCTGGACAAAAAATCTGCATTTTTATGCATAATAGTAAAAATAATAAACTAAAATAAAAACAATGGTGCTCATCAGTGACCAGTGTAAGATCAGCAGCCCATAAATAAAAACGAAGGGCTTCTATTGCCCACTAGGCAGCTAAGCACTCCTGCTCAACCATGGAATTCTTTTGTTCTTGGTCATGTAGCTTCCTGGAAATGTAAATTACAGGATGTTCCTCACCCTTGATCGTCTGACTTAAAACTGCCCCAATACCTGTACCCGAGGCATCTGTGTGTACTTCAAAAGGGTGATAAAAGTCAGGACATCTCAGCACTGAGGAGGAAAATAGAGTTGCTTTTATCTTTTGGAAAGCATCCTCACATTTGCGTTTCCACTTTACCTTATTAGCACACTTCTTTTTTGTAAGGTCTGTCAGGGATGTGGTAATTGTGGCAAAATTAGGGATAAAATGCCTGTAATATCCTGCCAGTCCCAAGAAAGAATGCACATGCTTTTTGGTCAAGGGTACCGTGCATTTGGCAACAGTTTAAATCTTGTCTATTTCTGGTTTTACAAGCCTGTCGCCCAGTAAAACCCCCAAATATTTTGTTTTGGTCATGGCTAGGGCACATTTCTTAGGGTTGATGGTCATACCCTCCTATTCAATAGAACAGATGACAGCCTTCAAGAGTGCCAAGTGGATGTTCCAGTCTGGACTAAAATGACTACATTATCCAGGTAAGCTGAACAAAAATTAGTATGGGGTGCCAGCACCTTGTCCATGTACCTCTAGAACATCGCAGGGGCACCATGCAGTCCAAATGGCATAGTTTGGAATTGGAACAAACCCACTGGCATACTGAAGGTTGCCTTTTCCCTTCCAGTCTGGTCTAAGGGAATTTGCCAGTATCTCTTTGGGAGGTCTAATATGGAGATGAACATGGCATTGCCAATTCTATCGATTATATCATCAATCTTGGGCATCGGCTATGCATCAAACTGGGATACCTGGTTTAACCCATGGAAATCCAGACATAACTGGTTATGTCTGGACTGGATGAGGGTACCGGACTACAGTGGGGTCTGTAGTCTGATAGCCTCCTCTCTCAAAGGATTGGTGTGCAGACAAAAAATCTTCTGCCTAGGTGCATACTGTGTGATCTTGAGCAAATCGCTTAACTTCCTTGTGCTCCCAGGTCGCATCTGGAAACAAGCTTCGGCTTAATGTGCTACTCCTGGTTAAACAATGTTCCCTTTCTTTTCTTTGGAACCACCACAATGGAAGAGCCCCAATCACTTGTGGATGGTTCTATGGTACTCAATTTCTGTAGTTTAGTTATTTCATGTTGTACCTCTGTTCTTATCCTTTCTGGGAGTCGATATGTTTTTTTCCTCAGAGGTGGGGAATCTCTCCCTTTGACTACTCTTTCCCTCCAATTTTTTCCAGCAGGTCGTACATAGGTATTTGGTCTTACCATCTGGAGAGTAGTTGAAGTGGTGGGGTCTGTAGTCCTGTACCCTCCTCTCTTGAAGGGTTGGTGTGCTGACAAAAAATCTTCTGCCAAAGTAATGGCCACTTCAGCTGACTCGGGGTTGTGTCCTTTAACCCTCATTTGAAACTCGAGGGGCAAAATCTGGAGAAACTGTTCCACCGCCAACATCTAAATTATTTCTGAAACTGTTTTCCCATCTGGTTGTAACCATTTATTGCATAGTTCTCTTAATCTTGTAAATGACTGTCTCAGAGTATCATAATGTTGGCATTTTAAAGCCCAAAACCTTTGTCTGTATGTCTCTGCACTAATATCAAACCATTTAAAAATTTCCTTTTTAACAAGGTCATATTTATCAGCATTTTGTGAGTCCATGTTGCTGTATGCCAACTGGGCATGTCCAGTCAAATAGGGAGCTAGGCATACCACCCACTGTGTCTGGGGCCACCCACAGGCCCTACTGACCCATTCAAACATAGTTAAGTACACTTCAGTATCATCTGAGGAACTCATCTTAGTAAGCTTAATGTCTTTTGGATTAGGAGTAGCCCCATCCCCACCATGTCCATGCCCTGTCCCTAAGTTCTGTAGGGCTCTCAGGGCTTCTGCCCACCTCTGATCTTGCCTCCTCCTTTCTTGCTCCCTCTCATGGTAATCAATGTCCCTCTGTCTCTCTATTGCCATTTGTCTTACCGCCAGCCATCTTAGTAGATCAGTAATGTTTTCTGGAGGTTTCCCTCTGGGCTCTTCCTTCAACTCCGGGTTCTCATCTTCAATGTCCTGCTCCAGCGGTGTCTTCCTCCAGGCTCTAAGGTACAATCCTGGTTGCAGCGGCTCCCCAGTCCTCTCAACCTGGCAAGGCAAGGCAAGTTTTATTTGTATGGTGCCCATTCCCGGAGGCTCTGGGTGCCTCACAGAAAAATAGAATAAACATACAATCAGAAATATCAAAAAAACATCAGTACAATATAAAGTAACTAAAATATAAAACACTAAAAGCTAATAAAATATCATAAATAGGAGTCAGACAATATGTTAAAATTCAGAATTCATTAAAAGCCAGGCCGAAAAGGTATGCTTTCAACCTCCACTTAAACACTTCAACTAAGGGAGCCTCCTGGACTGCAGACGGTAATGTGTTCCACAGGGATGGCCCAGAAATGCTAAAAGCACTATCTCCAGAAGTCTATAGCCACACCCTGCGAACAGCCAGGAGGCCCCACGAAGGAGGGAGTGGTCAGAGGTCACCGGTGTCAGAAGCTCTAACAGGTAGCCAGGGCCCAGTCCATTTAGGGCCTTATAGATGAGAAGCCCCACCTTGAAAAGGACCCTCCACCTGACCGTCAGCCAGTGCAAAACGTGCCGAACAGGGGTCACATAACTAAACCTAGTAAGGTTAGTCAACTGCCGAGCTGCAGCATTCTGCACCAGCTGCAGTCTGCGGAGGGTCCCTCCCATGACCCCAAAGTAAAGAGTGTTGCAGTAGTCAAGTCTGGAGGAAACAAAGGCTTGTATTAGTGTCGGCAGTTCCTCGGGCAGAATGAGGGGCTTTATCTGGGCAATGTTCCATAGATGGTAAAAACCACTACTGACAACAGACGACACCTGATCTTCAAAGGTCAGCCTGCCATCAAGGATCATGCCCAAATTTCACACACTCGGAGAAGATCTGGGCTCTGGTTATCACCCCTGGTGCCTTCTTCTGGTCCTCGATGCCATCCACCATGCCTGATGGTTATCCCGATACCTGGACTGGTATCCCTAACTGGTTTCCCTCTTGCAAGCCTGGACAACCAGTTTATCCCACTCCTAACACCAAAATTGTGATAGGGTGGGGGAATGGATAACACAAACAGCGATAAAGGCTTTGAAACACACTGATGTGTGAATTTTATTTTTAACTCATAATATTAAAATAATAAATTCAAATAAAAAAATGGTGCTCATCCAGAGCTTCAGTACTTTCACCAGCAGTACTGACCACAGAGTGGATCACCCTGTTGCTAGGATCCATTTACTTCTGTGATCTGCTTTAACCAGGTTCACGTCCTCCTGGTACAGCTTCCAAGGCTGATCTGCTGTATCATGGCAAAGGAGGGCTTTTTATATCCACCACAGAGGTCACCTGATCCACCCCTATTCTACTACCTATAGATACCTTCTCTAATACATACATAGATAATCAGGTTGATGCTTTATTACTTTAAAGAGAAACTGCAGAACATATTCTTATAGTCATATTGTTTCTGTAAAGACTCTGTAGGTAGGATTTATTATATGCCTGCACATTTGGGAGTAAATGAAGCTAAGCTCCTCCCATTTTACAGTGACTGACAGTCAGGTTTTGGATAAATAAGCCTCATGGGGCCGCTGGCTTGCGGTGATCAGACATTTGAAAATCCTGCCCAATGTGTTTATCCTAGTAGTAGGTTTCCAATGTGAGTTGGGGTTGTACAATTCCCTTGTGTCTGTCTCAGGCATTTTTGAACACCTCCACTGTTTTCACCCCCACTATCTCCACTGGAAGGGTATTACAGGGATCCAACACCCTTTCTGTGAAGTTCTTCCTCATATCCCTCTTAATATTGCCTCCCCCACCTCCAGCTTCATGGCGTGCCCCCTTGTTCTAGAACACCTTTTTCTCAGTGTGTTTCTCAACTACCTGAATGTCTCTTCGATTGTCCGCCACCATTGTTTCTAGATGCCGGAGGGTTTTTCTGATGTTTTGAAGTTGAGTGCATAGTTTTTAGACTTAATTGCAAATTCTTCATCCTCTGTGTCATTGGACTCGGGAAGGATAGAAGCGGTGTGGAGAGCAGCTTCTTGGTCTTGCGTTTGCTGTTTAGCAGGTTTAGAGGTTGAGCCAGCTGCAAATTCCTTTAATTTCTGATGTGTGGACATTATGACTTCTTGCATTCTCCTGTTTGGTCTGGATATTGTTCTCTTTACTGCCAGGATAGACGAAGATTGTGTTTGGTGTATGGGAGCCTCAGGATTAGGCTGCCATTAAGGTGGTGACGTCACCAGAAGTGCCCCCTGAATTTTTAACTGCAAATTATGATTTTGAGCAGTCACAATAATAAGTTTCCATGCTAGGACAGATGATTGCTGAGGCCATGGATCTCCAGAGATTTCCTCCACGTTTTTTTTTTTCTCTCGTGAGTGCTGAAGGCCATAATATAGTGTATGTATTTAAATACAGGGCAGGATTTTCAACATGTGGCACAGGGCTTGCATCCAGCCCTGTGCCATGGCAATAAGGTTCTGGCAGTGCGCCAGACCCTTTGCCACAGCTGTGCCAGATTTCAATCTCTGGTGCAGTTGTGACAGTTTCCACAAATTACACCAGCTTGCATAAAATATCTGGTTCAAGCTCTATAAAAATGGCCCCCAGGATTGCGACAAGTTACAAACATATGAACATATGAAATTGCCAGCAGAAACAGGCCTCAGGGTCTATCGAATCTGCTCGAGTGTGCAGCTAGCACCTCATCTAGCAGCTACTCCTCCCACCCACCTCTTCCCAGTTGGTCTAACTTGTGGCAATTGCTGCATGGCATAGAAAATCCCATTAGATCGCTGCAAGCCCCATGCACTGTATTATTAGCACACTGGGGCTTGCAGTGATCAGACATTTGAAAATCCTGCCCAATATGTTTATCCTAGTAGTAGGTTTCCACTGTGAGTTGGGGTTGTACAATTCTCTTGTGTCTGTCCCAGGCATTTTTGAACACCTCCACTGTTTTCACCTCCACTGGAAGGGTGTTACAGGGATCCAACACCCTTTCTGTGAAGTTCTTCCTCATATCCCTCTTAAAATTGCCCCCCCCCACCTCCAGCTTCATGGCGTGCCCCCTTGTTCTAGAACACCTTTTTCTCAGTGTGTTTCTCAACTACCTGAATGTCTCTTCGATTGTCCGCCACCATTGTTTCTAGATGCCAGAGGGTTTTTCTGATGTTTTGAAGTTGAGTGCATAGTTTTTAGACTTAATTGCAAATTCTTCATCCTCTGTGTCATTGGACTCAGGAAGGATAGAAGCGGTGTGGAGAGCAGCTTCATGGTCTTGCGTTTGAGGTTTAGAGGTTGAGCCAGCTGCAAATTCCTTTAATTTCTGATGTGTGGACATTATGACTTTTTGCATTCTCCTGTTTGGTCTGGATATTGTTCTCTTTACTGCCAGGATAGACGAAGATTGTGTTTGGTGTATGGGAGCCTCAGGATTAGGCTGCCATTAAGGCAGTGATGTCACCAGAAGTGCCCCCTGAATTTTTAACTGCAAATTATGATTTTGAGCAGTCACAATAATAAGTTTCCATGCTAGGACAGATGATTGCTGAGGTCATGGATCTCCAGAGATTTCCTCCACGTTTTTTTTTTTCTCTCGTGAGTGCTGAAGGCCATAATATAGTGTATGTATTTAAATACAGGGCAGGATTTTCAACATGTGGCACAGGGCTATCCAGCCCTGTGCACGGCACTATGGTTCTGCAGTCAGCCAGACCTCGCACAGCTGTGCTAGATTTTCAATCTCTGGTGCACTGTGACAGTTTCCACAAATTACACCAGCTTGCATAAAATATCTGGTTCAAGCTCTATAAAAATGGGCCCCAGGATTGTGCAAGTTACAAACATATGAACATATGAAATTGCCAGCAGAAACAGGCCTCAGGGTCTATTGAATCTGCTCGAGTGTGCAGCTAGCACCTCATCTAGCAGCTACTCCTCCCACCCACCTCTTCCCAGTTGGTCTAACTTGTGGCAATTGCTGCATGGGATAGAAAATCCCATTAGATCGCTGCAAGCCCCATGCACTGTATTATTAGCACACTGGGGCTTGCAGTGATCAGACATTTGAAAATCCTGCCCAATATGTTTATCCTAGTAGTAGGTTTCCACTGTAAGTTGGGGTTGTACAATTCCCTTGTGTCTGTCCCAGGCATTTTTGAACACCTCCACTGTTTTCACCCCCACTACCTCCACTGGAAGGGTGTTACAGGGATCCAACACCCTTTCTGTGAAGTTCTTCCTCATATCCCTCTTAAAACTGCCCCCCCACCTCCAGCTTCATGACGTGCCCCCATGTTCTAGAACACCTTTTTCTCAGAAAAATACTCCCCTCCTGTACCTTATTAACTCCATTAGGTATGTATAGGTCTATCATATCCTCCTTCTCCCTCCTCTCCTCTGGGATGAACTTGTTTAGCTCCTGTAGCCTCCCCTCATTTGGGTTTTTGATGCAGACCCTGCACTACGGTATTTTGATGGCCATCCACTCGACCGCCTCCACTCTGTCTATGTCCTTTCTGAGGTGTAGTCTCTAGAAATGGACACAGCACTCAAGGTGCAGTCTCACCAATGATCTATACAGTGGCAACAACACCTCCCTTTTCCTGTTGACGATATAGTACCTCTTCTTGTCACACTTCCTGGCTGTTTGTTTTAGATCATCCGATATGATTGCCCCAAGTCTCTTTCCTGCTTTGTCTTCGTCAGTATCATTCCACCCATTTTAACAAAGAAACAGAGAAACTGATGGCAGATAAGGACCTCTTGGCCCACCTAGTTTGTCCATTTTCCCTACCTACTGTAATACCACAGACCTTACTCGAGCTCTGGCTTTATCCCTCCTTTCCTAACCACAAAGGTTCTATTATGCCTATCTTATGCAGTTTTGCATTAGTTTACCATCTTTGCCCCCACCACCTCCACTGGGAGGCTGTTCCATGCATCCACCACTCTTTCAGTGAGAAAGTACTTTCTCACATTTCCCCTGAGTCTACCCCACTCCAGCTTCATAGCATGACCCCTTCTTCTTGAACATCTTTTTCTCTGAAAAATGCTTCCTTCCTGTACCTTATTTGTACCCTAGAGGTATTTAAAAGAATCTATCATATCCCACCTCTTCTTCTTTTCCTTCAGGGTGTACATATTGAGGCCCTTTAGTCTTTTCTCAGAGGGCTTTTGGTGCAGACTCTGCACCATTTTAGTTGCCCTTCTCTGGACCACCTCTACTGTATCTATGTTCTCCTGGAGATGTGGTCCCCAGAACTGGACACAATACTCTAGATGTGGTCTCACCAATGATTTGTACTGTGGTCCTTCTTTCTGCTGGTGATACCCCTCCTTATGCACCCCAACATCCCACTGGCTCTTCCCACTGCCTTGTCACACTGCTTGGACACTTTTAGATCATCAGATATGATTACCTCCAGGTCCCTTTCCTCTTTGGTGGTCGTCAGTACCATTCCCCCCCATCCTGTACTCCACCCCAGGGTTTCTGTGCCCCAAGTGCATGAATTTGCACTTCTTCACATTGAATCTTAATTACTACACTCTTGACTACTCCTCAAGCTTGCTTAGATCCCTCCTCTATTTTTACACCCCTTGGAGTGTCAACCCTGTTGCAGATCTTTGTGTAATCTGCAAAAAGGCATACTTTTCCTTCTAGCACATCTGCAATGTTGTTAATAAAGACATTAAAAAGGACCGGCCCCAGTACTGATCCCTGTGGCACTCCTATGGTCACCATCCCCTCCTTGAAGTGAACTCTGTTTACCACCACCCTCTGTTGTCCATCCTTCAACCAATTTCTTACCCATTTTACCACCTTAGGACCCACTCCCAGACTGCCTAGCTTGTGTACTAGTCTCCTGTGTGGAACGGTTTTAAAGGCCTTACTGAAATCTAGGTAGGCCACATCCACCTCTCCACCCTGATCTAATTCCTTTGTCACTCAGTCAAAGAAATCTATCAGATTTGTTTGGCATAACCTCCCAGTGAATCCATGTTGCCTCGGATCCTGTGGGTTGCCCTATTCAAGATATTCCACAATCCTTTACTTCAGCAATGATTCCATTAATTTCCCCACCACTGAAGTCAGGCTGACTGACCTGCAGTTGCCAGCCCCCTCCTTGCTCCCACTTTTGTGACGTGTGGACCACATCTGCCCTCTTCCAGTTCTCTGGAACCACTCCTGTCTCCAGCGAATGGTTGAACAGGACTGTTAGTGGTGCTGCCAGCACCTCTCTGAGCTCTGTCAATATCCTTGGATGTATCTTGTCTGGCCCAGTTGCTTTGTCCACTTTCAATTTTATGAATTCCTTCAGGACTCTCTCCTCCTTAAATTGACTGGTGTCCACCTCCCTTCCACTGATGCTCCTGTCGTTTATCTGTGGTCCATCTCCTTCCCCTTCTTCTGTGTGTACTGTGTATTTGTTTAGGATGTCTGCTATGTCCTGGTCACCCTCTGCACACTCCCCTTCTTCCCTCCTTAGTCTCACAATCCCTCCCTTGGTCTTTCTTCTTTTGCTTGCAAACTAGAAAAATACCTTGTTCCCTTTCTCTACTGCCTGGGCTATTTTCTCCTCCATTTGGGCCTTTGCACACCTGACTGCTTTTCCTGCCTTCCTCTGCTTCACCTGATACACTTCCTTGTCCTCCTTCCTCTGAGTCTCCTTGTACCTCCTGAATGCTAACTTTTTGTCCCCTACCTCCTTTGAGAACCATAGCATTCTTTTTTCCTCTTGCTTTTGTTTACTGGCCTAATGCAAGGTTTTGTACTCCGTTCATGGGTTAGTATGTCCCAAGTGCATTATTTTGCACTTTTCTGCATTGAAACCCAGCTGCCATACCCTTGCCCACACCTCCAGTCTCTTCAGATCCCTATCCGTCCTTTCCACCACCACCCCATGTGTCCACTCTGTTGCAAATCTTGGTGTCATAGGCAAAGAAGCAGACCTTTCCTTCTAGTTCCTCTGCTATGCCACCTATGAAGACCTTGAAGAGGACCTGTCCCAGCACTGATCCCTGATGTAACCCACTGATCATTCTCCCTTTCTCAGAGCGAACTCAGTTTACCACTACCCTATGCATCCTGTCCGCTAACCAGTTTTTTACCCAGGTTACTACCTTGTTACTCAACCCTAAGTCCTCCTGCTTGTTTATCAGTCTCCTATGTGGAACAGTGTTGAAAGCCTTGCTGAAGTCAAAATAGGCCTCGTCCACTGCCCCTCCCTGATCCAGCTTCTTGATCACCCAGTCAAAGAAATCTATCAGATTTATTTGGCATGACCTTCCTCCTGTGAAACCATGCTGACTTGGATCTTGTAATCTGTTGGATACAAGATATTCCACAATCCTTTCCATGAGTAGTGTTTCCATGAACTTACCCACTACCGATGTCAGACTGACAGGCCCGTAGTTGCTTGCCTTCTGCTTGCTACCAGTTTTGTGAAGTGGAATGCCTCGTGCTCTTCTCTAGTCCACTGGGACCATGCTGGTCTGGCTCTCCAGTGACCTGCTCAGTAGGTCTGTCAGGGGTGCAGCCAGTACCTCCCTGAGCTCCCTCAGCATCTTTGGATATATCCTGTCTGGCACTATAGCTTTGTCTACATTGAGGTTAGCAAGCACTTTACACACTTTCTCCTCAGAAAATGGACTGGTGTCCACTTCTCTCCCCTCAAAGCCCCTGGTGTCTTTTCAAGGTCCCTCCCCCTCCCCTTCTACCGTGAATACTGAGCAGAAGTATTTGTTCAAGACATTTGCCTATTCTTGATCCCCCTCCATACAATCACCCCCTCCCTCTTTAACCACACAATCTGTCCCTTTGTCTTCCTTTTCTTGCTCACACACCTCAAAAAAGTCTTGTCCCCTTTTGATATTCCTTGAGCTATTCTTTTCTCAGTTTGCGTCTTTGTGCTCCTTTCAGCTTTGTTTGCTTCCCTTTGTTTTACCTGATATGCAGTACCTCCCTATCCACCTCCCTCTGGGTCTCCTTATACCTTCTGAATGCTATTCCTTTAGCCTTTACTTTTCTACCACCTCTTTGGAGAACCTTTTTATTTTACATAGAACTTAGAAGCTGTTGGCAGAAAAGGACCTCTAGACCCACCTAGTTTGCCCAAAAGTCCCTACCTCCTGTGCTACTGAAGACCCTATTTAATCACTGGTCTCCCCTGCCCTGTTACTAAGGCCCCCCTGTGTCTATTCCATGCATGTCTGAATCTTGCTACCATTTCAGTACCCAGCACCTCTGCTGGGAGTCTGTTCTAGATGTCCACCACACTTTCCGTGAAGAAGTATTTCCTCATTTCCCCTCTGTGTCGCCTCCCTTCCAGCTTCATATCATGCCCCCTTGTTCTTGAGCATCTCTGTCTGTGCAAAATGCCTCCCTCCTGTACCTAATCAGATCAAATCAAATGAAACTTTATTTTTATAGCACTTTTCCAAACCAAAGCGCTGTACATAGAAATAAATAAAACAGATATAAATATTAAGTTAAAACAGAGCCAATAAAATAGATTAACCATAATTAGGAAAGGCTAAGTTAAATAAATAAGTTTTCAACTCAGTTTTAAATCTATCAACCTTCAGGCATTCTCTTAACCAATGAGGTAGAGGCCTCCACAGGGTTGGAGAAAGCACGGGCACCAGATGTCTTCAGTCGCACCCAGGGAATCTCTAGCAATCCCTCATCAGTGGATTGGAGGGGACGGAGGGGGTAGTAGGGTACCAGGAGGTCTTGCAGGTAACCAGGTCCCTGATCGTGTAGGGCTTTAAAGGTTAGGAAATCAACGTTAAAGGTGATCCGCCACTGAACAGACAGCCAGTGCAGTTCTCGGAGCACAGGCGTAATATGACTGGACTTGGAGGTCCCAGTCAGAAGCCAGGCTGCCGCGTTCTGCACCAGCTGCAAGTGGCAGATATCAACCCCTGGTAGCCCTAGGTAGAGGGAATTGCAGTAGTCAAGGAGGGTAGTGATAAAGGGATGGACCAATGTTGGAAGATCATCAGGAGGAACTAGGTGTTTCACCCGAGCGACATTCCTCAGATGGTAAAAGGAGGATTTGACAACGGCTGACACTTGGGATTTTAGTGTCAGACCATCATGAAAAATAACACCTAGGTTACACACCCGGTCTGAAGTAGTGAGCGGTATGCCATCAAGGAATAAACCTGATGGCTGTCCAGCCCCCAAACTCTCCCCTGGATGACCAGGGTCCACTAACAGCACTTCAGTCTTGTCTGGATTCAGTCTCAGCCAGCTGGTACTCATCCAAGTTCTGATCTCAGCAAGGCAATTATTTAGCACAGAGAGTACATCATTCTGTCTGAGTAGAAAGGACATATACAGCTGAGTCTCATCTGTGTAGCAGTGAAAACTCAGACTGTTTTGCCTGATGATATCTCCCAATGGCAGCATGTACACTGAAAACAGCACTGGGGCCAAAATGGAGCCCTGTGGTACCCCGCAGCGCAGGGGGTGAGCGCCAGAGGAATAACTTCCTCTGGCAACTCTCCAAAACTGGCCCATGAGCAAGGAATGAATGAAACCATTTGAGGACTGTACCAGACAGCCCACAAAACAAATGCAGGTGCTCCCAAAGCAGACCATGGTCTACAGTACCTTTGAGGTATCTGAACATTTCTATCATGTCTCCCCTTTCCCTCCTTTCCTCTTGGGAGTACATCTTTAATGCTTTGAGTCTTTCCTCACAGGGCTTCTGATGAAGGCCATGCACCATTTTGGTTGCCCTGTTTCTGTAATAGCTCCACCCGATCTATGTCTTTTCAGAGATGGGGCCTCCAGTACTGGACACAACTCCAGGTGAGGCCTCACCATCGATCTATAAAGGGTTAACACTACTTCTTTCTTTCTGCTGATGATACCCCTCTCAATGCACCTCAGCATTCTACTAGCCTTTCCCACTGCATTATCACATTGTTTTGCTATCTTCAGGTCATTAGATATGATGACCCCCAGGTCTTTTTCCTGTTTTGTGGTTGTTACCAACTCCCCCACAAATGATGCATTGCCCTTCGGTTGCTGTGCCCCATGTGCATATTTTTGCATTTTTTGGTGTTGAAGCCTAGTTGCCAAACCCTTGACCAGTCTTCCAGCTTCTTCAGATCTTCCCTTATTTCTTCTACCCCACCTGGTGTGTCCACTGTGTTGCGTATTTTTGTATCATCCATGAACAGGCATACTTTTCCTTCCAGCACCTCTGCGATGTCGCTAATAAAAACATTGAAGAGGACTGGTCTAAGTACTGACCCTGTGGGACCCAGCTGGTCACCATGCCTTCTTCTGAGTGGACTCCATTTACCACCACCCTCTGAGTCTTGTTATTTAGCCAACTTCACACCCATTTTACTACCTTTGTACCCTCTCCCAGGCTGCCCAGCTTGTTTTCCAGTCTTCTGTGTGGAACGGTGTCGAAGACCTTACTTAAATCTAGATATATGACACATCCCCCGCTCCTCCCTGATCCACTTCCCTGGTAATCCAGTCAAAGAACTCAATCAGGTTTGTTTGGCAAGATCTCCCCCTTGTGAATCCATGCTGCCTTGGATCCTGTAATCCTCTGGTCATAAGGTATTTCCCAATCCTGTCTTTCAGTAGTGCTTTCATAACTTTGCTTATCACTGACGTCAGGCCCACACATCTGAAGTTTTCTGCCTCCTCCCTATTTCCATATTTCCAGTTTTGTGAGGTGGGACCGCATCCACCCTCCTCCAGTTCTTGGAACTTCCCTCATATCCAGAGATAGATTGAACAGGGCTGTCAGAGGTGCAGTCAGCTCCTCCTTTAGTTCCCTCAGTATCCTCGGGTAAACCCCATCTGGCCCCATTGCCTTATCTACTTTTAGTTTCGCTAGTTCCCTGAGGACTTTTTCCTCCATAAAAGGGCTAGTGTCCACCTCCCTGCCCTTAATGCCCATTTCCCCAATCTTTGGCCCCTCATCTACCCTTTCCTTCGTGAATACTGAAAATATGTATTTGTTCAGTATGTCTGCTTTCTTCTGACCTCTTCTATACTTTCCCCTCCTTCCCCTTTTAGTCTTACTATCCCTACCTTGTTTTTCTTCTGCTCACTTATGTACCTAAAGAATGTTTTAACCCCTTTTTTACTGACTTGGCAATGTTCTCCTGCATTTGTGCCTTTGCTCTCCTACCTACTTTCTCTGCCTCCCTTTGTTTCTCCTGATAACCCTCCCTATTCTATTCCTTTTGAATCAATTTGCACTTCTTGAATGCTTGCTTTTTTTTTTTAACCAGGAGAGACACACTAAGGTGAAAGCATGTTTACAGGTGCGACCTGGAAGCACAAGGAAGTTAAGTACTTGTTCTCAAAAGAGGTGGCAGAGAAGGTTAAGGAGAAAAAGGCTGCATTCAAAAAGTATAAGGAATCACAGAAGGAGCATGACAGGGAACTGTATCAATTAAAGCAGAAAGAAGTGGGGAAGGCAGTCAGAATAGCAAAATCCCAAACCAAGGGAAAAATAGCCAACTCAGTTAAGAAGGGGGATAAAACCTTCTATAGGTACATTAGGGAGCATAGAAAGGTTAAGGGAGGAATAGTGAAGATTAATAAAGGAGAGGGGAGGTGGGCAGAGGGAGACAGTGAAAAGGCAGAGATACTGAATGAATACTTTTGCTCAGTATTCACAAAAGAAGATGAGGAGGAGTTACCTAAACCAGACAATAGAAGCACTCTGGGTAGGGGGGTTGACACCAGTCCATTTCAGAAGAAAGAGTCCTGAAAGAACTCCTAAAACTCAAAGGTGGATAAAGCAATGGGGCCTGATGGGATTCACCCTCCAAAATCCTAAAGAACTAAGAGAGGACCTAAAGTGACACCACTGACCACACTTTTAACAAATCATGGGAGGATGGGGTGGTACTGAGTACTGAGAGGGGCAGATGTGATTCCCTTCACAAAAGTGGGAGCAAGGCAGAAGCAGGAAACTGCAGACCTGTAAGTTTGACCTCAGTGGTAGGGAAATGATGGAATCACTTCTGAAAGAAAGAAAGAATTGTTGAGTACCTAGAGGACAGCGGGCACAGGACCCAAAGCAGCATGGATTTACAGCAGAAAGGTCATGTCAGATGAATCTAATTGATTTCTTTGACTGGGTGACCAAAGTAATAGACCAGGGAGGGGCTGTGGATATAGCCTACCTAGACTTTAGCAAGGCATTTGACACAGTCCCGCACAAAAGACTAATAATCAAGTTAGCCAGCCTGGTAGTGGGTTCCAGGGTGGTAGCCTGGGTAGCAAACTGGCCGCACAACAGGACACAGAAGGTAATAGTGAATGGAACACATTCTGAAGAAAGGGGGGTTACTAGTGAAGGACCTCAGGGCTCAGTACTGGGTCCAGTCCTCTTTAACATCTTTATAGGTGACATTGCAGAGGGTCTGGAGAGAAAGGTATGCCTCTTTGCAGATGACACAAAGATCTGTAAGAGAGTTGATACACAAGCGGGGTAGAAAGAATGAGAAGGGACTTGGCAAGGTTGGAGGAATTGTCAGACATATGGCAACTTAGATTCAATGCAAAGAAGTGCAAAGTAATGCACCTGGGAAACAAAAAGCCAGGAGAAGAGTACACAATAGCAGGGGAGGTACTAACAACAACAAAAATGGAAAGAGACTTGGGGGTAGTCATATCAGATGACCTAAAGGTGGGTGAGCAATGTGAGAAGTCAGTAAGGAGAGCCAGGGGGATACTGGGATGCATAGGACGGGCATCACAAGTAGGAAAAGGGAAGTGGTTATCCCTCTGTACAGACAGTTGGTGAGACCCCATCTGGAATACTGTGTGCAGTTTTGGAGACCCCATCTACGCAAGGACATAGACAGGATGGAAGCAGTCCAGAGGAGTGCAACTAAAATGGTGCAGGGTCTGCATCAGAAACCATATGAAGAGAGACTGAGACAGCTTAATATGTATACCCTTGATGAAAGGAGGGACAGGGGGATCATGATAGAAACTTTTAGGTACCTCAAGGGAATCAACAAAGTCCAGGAGGGCAGCATTTTTCAGAAAAAGAGATGTGTAAGAACAAGGGGGCACAATTTAAAGATAGAGGGGGATGGCTCAGGGTTATTGTGAGGACATTTTGTTTCACGGAGAGAGTGGTGGATGCATGGAACCGCCTTCCTGGGGAGGTTGTTGGGTCTAAAACAGTGGGGGAATTCAAACATGCATGAGGCAGACATAAGGCAATTGTAGTGGGGGGTTGCAGGAAGTAGGCTGTTGGTTAACTAGAATCTGCAGCTTATCCAATAGGAAGTGAAATGGGCAGACTAGATGGGCCAAGTGGTCCTTATCTGCTGTCAAAGTCTATGTTTCTATGTTTCTAAGAGACTTGCTCAGGGTCACACAGTATGCAATTGGGGGCTGTGGGAGTCAAACCCAGGTCTCCAGGTTTGCAGCTCAGCTCCTTAAACCACTGCGCTATACTGCCTCCACCTTTACCTTCTCTGTCTCTTCCTTGGAGAACCACAGCGATCTGTTTTTTTCTCTTGCTCTTTTTTTACCTGGCTTACACAGAGGTTTGTTACCTTCTCAATAGCCTTCATATTCTTGCCCATTGTTCCTCTACCCTACCCATTTTTCCTATCCCTGCTAGGGCTTCCCCGAGGCAGTCTCCTATTTTCTTGAAACTAACCCTCCTGAAGTCCAGGGCCCTCTTTTTAGTGTGGTTTGACTCTGGCCCAGTCCTTATATTGAACCACACCATACAATAATCAATAGTCCCCAGGTGGCTTCCCACTGTGATGTCAGCGACACTATCCCCGTTTGACAGTACCACGTCCATCATCACACCCACAAGTGGGTTCCTTAACTAGTTGCCTGAGGAATGTCTACTGCAGTGAGTCTAAGATTTCCCTACTTTTAACTGTTGCTGCAGCAGGGATGCTCCAATCCACATCTGGTAAACTGAAGTCCCCCACTAGCTTTTGCTAACTCCAAACACTTGCAACCAGCGCTCAATGAAGGAAGTGGGGTGCATTGAGAAAGGGTGTCTAGTCCTGTTACAACATGCCATTCACACCCCCTGAGGAAGGCTTTTGCCAAAGCACTGGGGCTTGTTTGTACACTGGGTGATGACAATTGTTAACTCTTACAGATTTGTTACTTTTCAATAAAGCATAATAATATTTTGCTTTATTTGGTTTTGGAGTACTCTTTTTTTGGTACATTTAGGCGAGGAGTGATGCTGAGAGTTCAAAACTGCATTTTACTTTTGTTTACCTGCTTGACACATAGATTCAAACAACATGAAGTCTTGCTATATTATGACAGATGCAGTTTGTCCCACCATTAGAACTGCTCCGGAGGTGAAAGAGTTAACTTCCATGCAGAGCATGGAACTTAGAGCGCGAGCTCGGTTAAAGAAGCTCTGTTAGGGTGGCTTCAAACCGAAACCATCAGATTCTTTACTCCACCTCACTGAACAGTCGCTCCGAGATTCCTCCTCTGCTGCTCGGTTCATTTCCTCGGTTTAAAGCGCCTTTTCTCGAATTTAACCGCGATATTATTTATTTTAACCGCAAACCGATCGGTTCAAGCTCTGTCTATGGTATTGTAAGTAATAGACAGGTTTTCTGTGTGGAACTTGTAAATGTTTATCGGTTCAGTTTGAACCGATCGAATTGTATTTAAACTTGGTTTTAAAGCCTTTTAAGGCTTGTTAGAGTGCGGTTCCCGGTTCATATCGGTTCTAAAAAAAACGTATTTCATTGCGGTTTTTTCCACGACCCGTGACACGGTTGAGAACCGATAAGGGTGTCTTGCCTGGCACTGCCATCAAAAGGGGAAGTTTTTGGTTAGGCTGGCATTATGTCTGAGAAACCCAATAGAAAAACCGTGCCCACTGGGTTTCAACACTGTAGTGTCCGTGGGGAAGCCTTTGCCAAGGCTGACCCACACACCACATGTGTTTATTGTCTGGGGTTTGACCACCTCAATGCAGACTGCCAGATTTGCAAGAATTTCCCTGCAGCCACCCTAGATAAGAGAGTTGGTAGGCTCAGGGAACGAGAGGCCAAAAAGTCCGCTGACCCGAATGGCCAGCCCAGTTCGGTGCCAGCCGAACTGGAGGGAGTGCCCTCTGACCAGGGCCAGACTTCCTCGGGCAAACGTAAAGCTGACTCTGAGGAGCCAGTTCCAGCAAAGAGAACTAGAAAGTCAGCAGGTGTGGAGTCCAAAATTCCTTCTCCAACTGCTGCAGAGATAGCCAGGGCAATACAGATTGTCCAGTCACTGTCCCCTGTTCCCTCCGAACCGCCACTATCTGGCAAAAGGTCGGTTCGGTCGGTTCCACCGACTCAAGAATATGATATAGAAGAGTTTTATGAACCAGAGGAGGGGGAGGATGATTATGATCAGTGTGAATGTGACTTTGAAAGTCTGGATGTGCCCATTGAACCGGACATCTCCCCAGACAGACCTTTAGGTGAATCTCCCCCTAGGCTTTCTGAGTCCCCTTCTCATTTTTTGTTTTATAAAAAAGTTGCTGAGACCCTCCAGCTTCCCTTAGAGGAGGCTTTGGATGAGCAAGAGGAGCCTGACTATGTAGAGATGATGGATATCCCAGAGTCCAGGAGATTGTCCATCCCTTTACATAAATCTTTTAGGAAACAAACAATAAAAATTTTAAAAGCTCCTAATTCTGTGCCTCCTGTGGACAAGAAGATGGACAGGAGGTACACTTTGTCAGGTCCTGATACAGATTTTCTTTCACAGCAATGCAGTCATGTTGGGGTAGTTCAGGCTGCAGCCTGTGATAAAACTAATATTCCCCTGGCTTCACATCCTCCTGACAAGGACTCAATGAAGATTGATGCCATGGCCAAAAAACAATACATGGCAGCATCTTTGGGACTCAGACAAGCAAACTATATGCCTTATGTTGCGAGATACCAGAAATCTAGATGGGATACTGTCATGGCCTTAGCCAAACAGGTCCCTGGCCAGCTTGCAAAGGAGCTGGAGCAGGTGGCTCTTGATGGTATTGAGGCATCTAAGGTGCAATCCATGCTGCAGTGGATTCTAATGATGTATCCTCTAGAGTCATGGCTACATCCGTGGCTTTTCGTAGATTGGCCTGGCTCAGGTGTACTACTTTGTCACAGGATACCCAGTCTAAGGCTATGGATTTTCCTGTGGTGGGAAATTCTCTGTTTGGGGAGCAGACAGAGAATTATATGAAGAAAATGGATGAATATAGAACCACTTATAGGAGTGCACAAGCCAAGGAACGGTAAGCCACTCCTCAGAGGCAGCCCCCCAGGGGTAGGGGCAGGCATTTTCACAGGCCTTTTTACCAGACCCAGGCCTCCTCCTCTTCAGCCAATGCTCAGAGGGGGTTCTTCAGAGGGAGAGGCAGATGGGGTACGAGCAGGCCTGCTCCCACTCCTCAGCCTAAGGCCCCTGCCAAACAGGCACCCTGATGGGATGCCCAGGGTCAGCTCTCCATTACCTGTAGGGGGCAGGCTGGCTTACTTCGTCCAGGACTGGGAGTCTTTAACATCAGACAGGTGGGTCCTGGAAGTAGTGAGCCAGGGTCTGGTTCTCAGCTTCAAAAAATTTGAGAAAAGATGAGAGCAAGATCTTTTCCACCTGCAAACCCTTTAGAGACTCTTGCTTTGGAAACAGAAGTCTCAACCCTCCTGGCTCTCAGAGCTGTAGAAAGGGTTTCTCCCCCACACCAGGGCAAGGGTCTGTACTCCAGGTACTTCCTTACCCCAAAAAAGACAGGAGAGTGGCGGCCTATCCTGGATCTAAGATATCTAAACAAGCACCTTTTAAAACCAAAATTCAAAATGGTGACTCTGGGAATGATTTTACCCTCCCTAAGGCCAGGGGACTGGCTAGCTTCCCTGGACCTCAAGGATGCCTACTTCCATGTTCTTATCAGAAGCTCCCATCGAAAGTACCTCAGATTCGAACTGCCCTCAGGCCATTATCAGTTCAGAGCAATGCCCTTCGGCCTCACCTCTGCCCCAAGGGTGTTCACAAAATGTCTGGCAGTAGCAGTTGCTCATCTAAGAAGGCAAAAGATTGCCATTTTTCCCTACCTGGATGACTGGCTCATTGTGGGTCAGTCTCAGACCAGAGTCAAATCACACCTGCTAGTTACCCAGCAGCTGCTTACCTCTCTGGGCTTTCTTCTCAATCTTCCAAAGTCAGTTTTGGAACCTGTCCAGGTACTCACCTTTATAGGCGCAGAACTGGACACAAAGCAGGCCAGAGCCTTCCTTCCCCTGGAAAGGGTAAGGACCTTGGTGGCCCTGGCCTCGTCCTTCACTCTGCAGGTCTCTCAACCAGCAAGGCATTTCCTGCAGCTCCTAGGACACATGGCTGCTTCCACAGCTGTAGTGCAAGGAGCAAGATTTCAGATGAGGGACATTCAGTTCCATTTGAGAGCTTTCTGGTCTCAAAGAAGAGATCCCCTATCCAAGTTAATCCCAGTGACTCGAACCCTGATCCAGGCCCTTCAGTGGTGGCAGGATCAGAGCAATCTGAGACAAGGGGTGCCTTTCATCCCTCTGTCCCATTCCTTGACCCTTACTACAAATGCATCCCTCTTGGGATGGGGAGCTCACATGGCGACCTCTCCACCCAGGGGTTATGGTCCCTCAGGAATCTCTGCTCCACATCAATCTGTTGGAACTCAGAGCTGTTTTTCTAGCACTTCAGGTTTTTCTGCATCTGTTCAGAACAAGGTGGTACAGGTCAGAACAGACAACACCACTACAATGTGGTACATCAACAAACAAGGGGGCACTCGGTCTTCAGCCTTGTGCACCGAGGCGATGAAGTTGTGGTCTCTGGCTTATTCCCTGAACACTTCCCTCATAGCAGTTTGCCTCCCAGGCAAGGACAATGTCCTGGCAGATGCTCTCAGCAGGATTTCCCAGGGCCATCACGAATGGTCATTGGATCCCCTAGTACTGGGGATAGTTTTTGCCAGATGGGACACTCCTCAGATAGATCTTTTTGCGGCCCCAGACAATCATCAACTTCCACTTTTTTGTTGCAGGCCCCCAGTGTTGGGCTCAGTCCCCCTGGATGCTTTTCTCCTCGATTGGGAAGGGAAGTTCCTTTATGCTTTCCCCCCTTCCCTCTCCTGTTCAAAGTACTAGTCAAAATCAGGTCTTAGCCCTGCAAGATGATCCTGATTGCTCCAGACTGGGCCAGGCAGCCCTGGTACCCACCCCTTCTGTCCATCTTCCCCTGTGTCTCCCCAGGAACCACAATCTGTTAACCTGTGCTCAGGGGAGAGTTTGGTATCCGAATCTCAAATACCTCAACCTCAAGGCTTGGCTCTTGAGCAGTTAGAGTTTGCTGATCTACAACTTTCTCAAAGTGTTCTCGAAATCCTGAAAGCTGCTAGGAAGCCTTCCACCAGGGCTACCTATAACTCCAAGTGGAAAAGGTTTTCCATATGGTGTTCTGGGAAGCCTATTTCCCCGGAATCTGATGATTTACCCACTGTATTGGATTATATTGGATTATATGGTCCATCTTAATTCTTTGGGATTGAGACCAGCTACCCTGAAAGTGCACTTGGCAGCTGTCTCTGCCTTCATTTCAGCAGGGAAGCCCTCTTCTCTTTCTGCTCACCCTGTATTTTCCAAGTTTTTTAAGGGATTGCTTTATACCAATCCTCCATTCAGGGACCCTGCCCCTGCTTGGGATCTTAATGTGTGCATTGCTCAGCTGATGCAACCCCCCTTTGAGTCTCTGTCTTCGGCAGAGCTTAAGTATTTGACTTGGAAAACTGTATTTCTAGTAGCCATCACTTCTGCCAGGCACATAAGTGAGTTACAGGCTTTATCAGTGAAGACTGACTTTATTTCCTTTCACAGGGATAAGGTAGTCCTCAGGACTCACAGGAAGTTTTTGCCTAAGGTGGTTTCGGATTTCCACCTTAACCAATCTATTTCACTTCCAGTGTTCTTCACCGACTATTCCTCCTCTGGTGAGAGGAGGCTGCACAGTTTAGATGTTAAGAGGGCCCTAAGTTACTACATAGAGCGTACCAAGGGTCACAGGTTTGACTCCCTCTAACTATTTCTCACTTATGGTGAGTTTGGGAAAGGGAGACCTGCCACTAAGAGATCCATTGCCAGGTGGATCGTCTCTTGTATCCAATTTTGCTATCAAAAGCTGGGTAAGGTTCCCCCCTCAGGCCTGAGGGCTCACTCTACCAGAGGTACAGCTGCATCTCTAGCTGCTGCTGGAGACATCCCTATCTTGGAGATATGTCAAGCAGCTACTTGGAAAACAGTACACACTTTCACCAAGCATTACTCCCTGGATATCCAGGCCAGGAGGGATGCTCGGTTTGGCACAGCCATGCTTCAGAGCCTATTCCCTAAGTAGGTTCTGTCCCTCCTCCATGGAGGTACTGCTGTGTAGTCTGCATCTGTCATAATATAGCAAGACTTCATGTTGTTTGAAGAAAAAATTACTCACCTTAGTAATGTTGTTTCTTCTAATGGAGTCTTGCTATATTATGACCTTCCCCCCAGCCTGCCCCTCTCAGAACTTCTACTTCGGGTATGGGGTGGGCAGTCCACTTTGGCATTTATTGATGCCCCCTTTTATGTTTGGGTGTTGTGTTTTATTTAGTTATTTTATCTTATTTTTCTGGTCCCCTGACTTGAGTCTTGGTGCTGGGACCAGGAAAATGTGTAAATATTTTAGTAGCCAGTTGGCTAGTGTAGGTTACAGCTTCCACACAGAGCCTTAGTGAGTTTTGCTCATAAAGATCTGACGGTTTCGGTTTGAAACCACCCTAACAGAGCTTCTTTAACCGAGCTCGCGCTCGAAGTTCCATGCTCTGCATGGAAGTTAACTCTTTCACCTCCGGAGCAGTTCTAATGGTGGGACAAACTGCATCTGTCATAATATAGCAAGACTCCATTAGAAGAAACAACATTACTAAGGTGAGTAATTTTTTCTTTGTTGCCCTCACTATCCCCTCCTTTAGTTTGACCCACTTTTCCTCCTCTCCCTCCAGGTCCTCACCCCCCACCATGTTATTCCTGAAACACTCCCCCATCTTTATAAAGTCAGCTCTTCTGAAGCCCAGGACTTTGTCCATCATAAGGTTGGATTCAGTAGTTGTTCTTATGAGGAACCACACTATACGATGATCACTGGTCTCCAAATGGCTTCCCACCTTGATATCCTCAACCCTATCTCCATTTGCAAGCACCAGATCCAGTAATATCCCATCGTGAGTGGGTTTACTGACCAGATGCCTGAGAAATGCCTAAAGCAAGAAAGAAGCACAAGTAGTCAAGTCCAGATATCAGATCGATCAATATCAAATTTATTGTGCTTTCACTTGCCACACCCCCGACAAAGGCTTAGTGCCAAATCACTGGGGTACTGGTATTGTCCGAACTGATCTCTGGACTTGACTACAGTACAAGTCACATTAAACTGTTCCCTCAGCTCACTGGTGTAGCACTGTTCAATGAGTTTCCTAATATGTGCAGTGTTTAATTCAATGAATTAGTAAAAGGTTAGTATTGGTTTGCAACTAGCTGTTAGGACTATAAGCTTTATTTTCAGCTGAGTGCTTATGAGTTTCATTTCAGAAGGCAGACTAAATGACTCTTAAGGAATGCTGTGATATTTATAAACAGTGCTCTTAAGGAATTCTGTAATATTTATAAACAAGGCTCTTAAGGAATGCTGTGATATTTATAAACAATGCCATGAAAATGCATTGCATAAACACTGCAAAACAGCTACTGCCATATCACTAAACAGGTACAAGTGAATTGAATAGGCAGTGAAAAATGGTTGGAAAACAATTAAAAGCTTCAACAATTCAAGTTGCCACTGCAGTAGAATCACAAAAAAAAAAAAATGCTACGCCAGTGAGTTGATGGAACAGTTTAATGTGACTTGTACTGTACTTGTGCTTCTTTCATGCTATAGTGAGAGCAGGTACCTGGATCTTCTTGTTGCTGTTGGACTGGCCACCCATTTACCTGCACCTGCCATGCATCGCTGTTCTCAGCAACCGCCCTGTAGACTTTGCCTAAATAATGTCCGATGCAGGGATTCCAGGATGTCTCTGCTCCATGCTGATGCTGCTACAGAAAGGCTCCAATCTGCATCTGGCATATTGAAATCTCCCACCAGCAACACCTCCCCCTTGTTAGCCATTTTGCTAATTGCTTCTAACATTTCCTTTTCTTGGCCCTCCCCCTATGCTGGTGGCCTGTGGATTACCCTGTCTGGATAGTGGCACCATTGCCCAATTCAAGGGTAACCCACAGCATTTCTGCTTTTACCTGAATACCCTGTATTTCTGTTGCTTTAATGCTATCCTTAACATTAAGTACCACTCCACTACCTCTCCTGTACAAAAAAACAACAACCCACAAACCTTTATGCAGAATAATCTCTATTGTGTACCTCATTTAGGTTATTAAAGGGAAATAAACACAAACGTCAACGAAGAATAATCTTTAGGTTATACTTTAGTAAGGTTATCCTGGGGAAATTAACTAAACAGAAACCTCTATGCATAACAATCTCCACATTGTACCTTAGGTTATTGTGGGGAAAGAAACTATACTCAAACATGTATGAAGAACAGTCTCTGTACTGTACTGTACCTCTGTGTGGTTAGAATGAGAAAATTAGGGCTGGCCCGGTGCTGCTGGATGTTGAGGCACTGGTTGCTACAACTTGCACCATGCTGGTGACCCGGGTTTGGGAATGAGGGGGTTGGCAGGGGGGAGAGAGGATCGAGCATCCAGAGGACTGCTGTCCTCTCTCGGGTGGAGTGGGACTAGTCATACCACTCATTGACTAAGAGGGGATGAGCAAAAATGGAAGAAAAAAAAAGCCTGGCAGACTCAATGATGGTCTGCTGCACCTGGGGATCATCCCTGAATTCTGGATTGGGTCTCCAGGAGGGGGGAAAGCTGACAACCTACTCTTCACCCTGCCATGGGGAATCTATGGAAACTACTGGGGCAGCAAGTGTGGAGCAGTGGGGCTGGAGAGTCCCTCTGTCAGAAGGGGCCAAAGCTGCCTGTGAGGGCTCCAGAGGATAAAGAGATAATAGAAAAAAGAACAAAAAAAGAATGAGAAAATTAGATAAACAAACCTGTTTGCAAAATAATCTCTATAGTGTACCTCAGTTATGTTATCGTGGGGAAATAAACTCTACACAAACAAGTGTATAGTGTAATCTCTACATTGTACTTCAGTGAAGCTATCCTGATAAAATTAATTTAGCACAAATCTGTAAGCTGAACACTTTTTGTTTAAGTATAGTTCCCACTTACTCCATTCGTCAATAAATTTGTCCTGAACCAACTTGAGTGTGGCCATGATTCTTTCAATAGACATTACCTCATTTATGTGACTCTTCCACTCTGCTATTGTGGGAAGGTCAGCTGAGAGCTAGAAGATATTATCCCTGCATGGACAGCAATGCACATTGTGTGGAACACTTCTGTGTGACTCCTAGGGTATAGATTTCTTGGCGACAAGCCCAGCACACAGTTTTGGAAGGTCATTGGAACCTCTTGCCCAGATCTTGCTTCACTCGTACTTGATCTGGGACCATTAGTCTTGGATATATGGGCACCCCAGAAAATATGGTAGTGGTCCCCTTTTTCTGTACAGCCCCTCCTACACCTATCTGTGTGGCCCACACTGAAATGGGCTGTAATTGTGGGAATGTGGGAATCTATTGTGTCTTCTAGCAAGGCCATGGAACATCGATGCTTTGTATTGAGCCTTGCAGACCAGTGGAGATAATCTTCCCACTTTGTGGGCAGCTTAGCCACCTGTGCTAGGCAATTATCTGTTTGCAAGTAGGGTTTCACCTACAGGAACCTGATTAGATCTCTGATAGGGATCCCATGAGATGTCTTCACCTCCTCGGAGCTTGGAAATCAAAACCATTCTTATTGGCTTGAACAATGGCCCAGTCCTTCTCTGTTAATACTGCCTCTTCCTTCTACTCCCCAGGTGCCACGTTCTCTCTGCAGTGACCACTGTGCAGTTGGATTTCCAAAGGCTGCACGACCAGGACAGCCAATCTGTTGTTATGACTGTGTTCCATGTTCCAAGGAAGAAATCAGCAACCAAACTGGTGGGCAAACCCTTTGACAATAATAGATTGTGGCTGGGATTACAACAATTGTTTGTTATGTTGGTGGAATAACATTCTTTAAATTATTGTCATCACAAGCTGCCAGTTACAAAATAATAATAAAAAAAAGTATCAGTATGTTACCAGTGCAAGTTCTGCTGGAATTTCTGTCGATATTACATAGACACTAATGCATTGGCAGGTACAGTATGTGTTATGAGTTTTTTTACACACCCAAGGTGTGTGATGACCCATAAACCCATAACGTAGGTCACATTGTTTTTTTCACTACAGTTTGTGATCTGAATTGCTTGGCAGTGGCTAACACTACAGCAAAAACATCTAATTGTCAAACCAGTTGCTCCAACAGTAGTTGCAGGGTTTGCAATACCAGAGAAAGGAAGTATGTCTGCTAAGAGTCAGACCAACCATGTGAGCCTATAGCTCAGTGGTTAGAGCACCTGCTATCCTGGGGGCCTGGGTTCAATTATCAGTAGGTCACATTATTTCTTTCACACTACAATTTGTGATCTAATTTGCTTGGCAGTGGCTAATACTGCACCAAAAGCAACAAATTGTCACAACAATTGTTCCTAGTTGCAGGATTTGCAATATCAGAGAAAGGAAGCGTGTCTGGGAAGAATCAGGCCAACCATGTGAGCCTATAGTTCAGTGATTAGAGCACCAGGACAGAGTTCCATGGGCCTGGGTTTAATTTCCAGTAGATAACATTATTTCTTTCTCACTACAATTTGTAATCTAAATTGTTTCACAGTGGCTAATACTGCACCAAAAACATCTAATTACCATAAGCCTTAAGAGTGAAGTTCAAGAGGGTTATGTAGTCATCAGACACCAAGGGTGTGTAATAAAACCTCAAAGGCACACACAAGTCTATGTTTTATATTTTTTATAATAAGTGGTGCAGGTATTTGTTTGACAGAACTGGCTATCTGAAGAGCAAGTATGACCCAGAGAACTGGCACTACCAGGTGAGAGGGAGGTAGCAAGTGTACATTTACAAAAAGCACTTTTGAGACATAAAGTTAGTTTCTTAAAAAAGTGTTAAACTCGTGTTACAGAAGATTAGTTAAAAATGCCGGATTGAAATGCCATAATAACCAGGTGTGATATCATACCCAGTTATTATGGCATTTGAAACAACTCAAAAACAAGTTTTTTAGGGCACCAGTTATTAGATATTGAATAAACTGCACCCAACTGTACATAATAAGGGTATAAAGCTATGAACGGATTTTAGTTATATTTATAAACCACAAGGCCAAAGGCCAAGAGCTTTCTGTCACCAGAACCCTGAGATAGCTTTACATCCATGTTTTATGTTAGTTGGGTCTGACGCTTTCATTATAAAATGTCCTGAACTACATAAAAGTGAATCTCCCCTCCCATCTACCCCTTTTCCATGTCAAGCCAGTGTGCATGGTCTAACTTGGTCATCCAGTCTTTGATATATCTCACTTGTGCAGCCCAGTAATGGCTCCACATACTAAGAAACTACAGGCCCCCCCTGCATGGTATCCCTCTTCAGTCTAAGCAAGCTTGCCCTCAGTCTCCTGTTGGCCCATATAAACTCAGTGCAAGTCACTTCAGATCATTATATATACCCCCTTATAACATGTGTAACATCTGCGTGGGGTACAGACGCCCTGCAGTACAGTCATCTTATTTTTTTTTTAACTCAGCTATAATAGTGTAGGAAAGTATTTCATACATATGACATGACAGTAATTTACATTCAATACATTCATAAAGAGATTTTTACATTTGATAATAGTCACATGCTATTTGAGTTGATGCAATTTAAACCATGTACTATTATGTAAGTGAATTACTATAGCATGTTCAGCTGTTGCTACAGTAAGTAAAATCATGATTATGTTGTAGATATACTTTCAAAATATTTGTCTGGCTCTGCCTAATAGTATGCTGATATTGTCCCTGTACCGTAATAAAGCTCATTAAAATGGCATTGAACAGTTTGCAGTAAAAAAAAACAACAGTCTCTAAAATGAAACCAAACTTAACTATGTGTGTCTCTTTCTTTATAAAGGTTAATTAAGTCACCACTGTTTGTTACATTGAGATACATCCCCAGCTCTTTCTGCAACCAATAACTGGCTGGCTATTCTATGACCTGGTTGGTGTATCGTAGCCAGGGCTGCCATGCTTCCTTACATTTCTGTCTTGTTAGACAGATAGTGGCAGTGAGCTGCTCCATGCCAAAGATCTGAGCCACTCTCCCTTTCTACTCTGTAACCTCTGAGACCTCAGGACTAAGCCAGTGCGAGGATAGTGTTTAAGAGCAGCCAACACTATCCACTAGAACACTTGTCTTTTTTTGTTGTTATTGTGTTTTGATCCCCTATACCCATGCGACCAACAGGTAATGCTGGAATTCCTCTGGAATACATGCCCCCAGATCTTGGAGAGCTCCATTGCAATACCAGACCAAGATGGCCTTATTTTGGGGTATGCCCAATTTGCCCACAAAATATGGAAATGTGTGCCAACTTGCCACATTCCCTCCAGCACTGATCAGTATTCATAGTTCCAAAGTGCTTGCAGTGACTGTGGGCACGTTGAAAAATCTGGTCAAAAATTTCCAGCAGAATTCTCTCCAATTCTGTGAGGCAGAGACTTTGCACACCCTTTCAAGTCATTTAGCCCACTGTTCTTAGAAACACAGAAGTTGACAGCAGATAAGGACAGCAATGCCCATCCAGTCTGCCCATTTCTTTTTCTTCCTTATGAATGTGCCATCTGCCTTTGCTCTGTCTTTGGCCTATCTATTCATACTCATCTGTATTGCTCCCTTGTGCCTATCCCATGCCTGTCTGAAGCCCTGCACTGTATTCATATCCACCACTTCCTGAGGCAGGCCGTTCCATGCATCCACCACCCTTTCTGTGAAAAAAGAACTTCCTCACATTCCCCTTAATCAGCCTCTCTCTAATCTCATGCTGTGTCCTCTTGTCTTGTTATTTTTCTTATACTGAAACATGTTAGACTCTTTCACCTTGTTAATGCCCTTAAGGTGTTTGAATGTTTCGACCATATCACCTCTCTCCCTCCTTAGCTCTAGGGTATACATATTGAGCTCCGTTGATCTGTCCTCATATGTTTTCTGATGTAGTCCCTGCACTATTTTGGTTGCCCTTCTCTGGACTGCCTCAATTTGGTTAATGTCCTTGTGAAGGTGTGGCCTCCAGTACTGCACACATTATTCCAGATGGGGCCTAACCAGTGTCTTGTAAAGAGGGATTACCACCTCCCTCTTCCAACTTGTGATACCCATACTAATACACCCCAACATCCCCCCTAGCCTTACCTACTGCTTTAGTGGTCTGCTTGGATGATTTCAGGTCATCGGTGATGATGATGCCCAAGTCTCTTTCTTCCCTTGTGACTGCCAGCAACTCCCCTTCCAGCCTATAGGTGGTTTCAGGGTTTCTCTTCCCAATGTGCATGATCTTGCACTTCTTTGCATTAAACTCCAGTTGTCACTCTTTCGACCATTTGTACTAGTTTATCCAGATCTCTTCTCACTCTGCCCACCCCATCTGGATCATCTACTCTGTTGCAGATCTTGGTGTCATCTGCAAACAGACAAACCTTACCCTCCAGTCCATCAGCAATGTCATTGATGAAGATATTGAAGAGGACTGGCCCCAGGACTGAACCCTGAGGTACCCCACTTGTGACTTGTATCTCTGCTGACTGTATACCGTTTACCACCACTCTCTGTTTTCTGCCCATCAACCAGTTTGCCACCCAGTTCACCAACTTCTGACCCACCCCGAGTCTACCCTGATCTCTTGTTGACATTTGTTTGTAACTGATAAGTTGGTTCCACTTTCTTTTAGCAAAAGTTTATTCACTATGGAAATGTAGAAAATGGATAAGAGAATGCTAGCTCTCTGATTGGCTAGGACACCAATCTTAGCGGGCCAGTATTTTTTTAATAGAGCCTAGCAAAAAACAAGTTCCCATTCAGGATGCCCTATTACTTGAAATATTCATGGGCACCCCAAATGTTCAAATGCAGGCTCCATCATTTTTTTGTATCGGTAACGGACGAACGACCGAACGAACTAGGAGTCACCCCCCTACTGAGAATGCAACAAACATTGCGACAGAAAGAATTTATCTCCCCACACCCCGTAGAGCTAGACCAATGTTTTCAAGCCACAGCAGTGTTTAAAAAATGGACACAAGTACTCGCAGTTCCTGCTTGCTCAAAGCTGGCGCCTGTAGTTCTTTGTGAAACCGGAAAGCAGTCCACGTGGCCGGGGGGAGCCAAAACCAAGTAAATCCACCTCTGTTCCTCACTCCCAGTCTCCCGATCCCTAACAGTCCTGATAACCCCCACCTTGTCCAGTACATTTCCTTACCTGCTCCAGCCTCTCTTTAGGGCGCAAGACTTTTCTCTTTGCATTTTTTTTTCCTGTTACTGTCCATCATTTTTAAAAGCCGCGCTGACTCCGACCTGCCAGGACTCTCAACCGCTTCTGAATAGGCGCAGCCACACTTATATGACTTGAATAATTTCACCTTTCCCTCCGATCTCTTCCCAATTTCTCACATAGGTACAAGTCCCATAAATCTGCTGGGCAACTATGCACTCAGAAATGAGTATCTTCTAAACAGAAGCACCCTCTACTGATAAGAACAGCACGATACAGGGACTACTTTGCAACATAAGTGTAATTTATTCTATTTTTTAACATTTATTACACTTGCTAAAAACTTTTTAATGTATTAAAAATATAACTTATGGGTCATTTTCTAGGCATAATAATACCCTCCACGGTAGGCGGTATTGGGAAATACCGGACCTTTTAGGGGCTTTAAGGCCCTCTGTCTGCAGCGTTGGGCCTCATTACGCCTCTGTGTGGTCTGGTATTTCCCCAATACCTCCCACCCTGTCGGGTATTATTGCTTACGTATTTTGTTTGCTCCTTTAATATGGTGGACCAATATATATGCTCCTCTGTCATTTGTTCTAGGTCTTCCAGTCTTTGGAAGTCAGCCCTCATCTAGAAGGTAGCTGCAGATCTGTCAAAATCTGTGACAATCTACCCTGTTCAAGGGGTATTTATCCTGTAGAGACTGGTATGAGGTGCAATGGTCCCCTTTCAGAAGTTGTTCATATGTAACCAGTCCCATTCTGTTCCATGCCCTGAATCTGGGATCCATGCAACCTGGACTAGAATCCAAATCTCCAGCTATAAGTGTAAGGGGTGTTATATAATTTGGGGTGATGGATGTGACCCTCAATTTCTGTAATATGTAGAGAGATTGTTTGACCTGTCTGTTAGACACCTGTTTCATTAATGCTGGAGTGATCCTAGTTTTAAGGAAGGCATGAAGAAACATTGGCAGGGGTCCACCACTCTCCCATAAGGTACCATCCAGATTGTGTACATTGTTTTACCCATGTAGTGAGTAGGGCAGCCTGAGCTGACAAGTAATATAACCTAAGGTCCGGAAGACTAATCCTCCCTCCTCTCAAGGCAGGGACATGGTTCTGCAGCCCCTCCCCTGTATTTTTTCCCAGCTCATAAAAATGTCTGTAACTGCTTATAAAATTTTCCCCAAAAAGCGGTGGGTATGGGGACTGGTAGGGTCTGGAAAAAGAATTACAACCCAGGTAGTATGTTCATTTCAGACATTCCTGTTCTACCCAGCAGCGAGAAGGGCATGAGTTGCCATCTTTTTAGACCCGCTATGACCTCTGCAAAGATTTTATCATAGTTAAGCCAAAACAGCTCATCCAGTTTGGAGGTGATCCTAATACTCAGGTATCTAATAATGTTGTTTTAAGCCCAGGTGTGTGGGAAATTAGTCTTATAAAATTGGGATGGTGTGCCACTGATTTGTATTGCCTAACATATAGAGTAGTTTACTTTGTAATTTCAATACCCTGCCATATTCCTGCAGTATCCCCAGAAGGGCTGGGATTGAGGTTTCTGGTTTGCTAACAAATAGGAGGGCATCATCAGCATAAAGAGAAATCCTGTGTTTATCTCCTCCCCACCTCTATGCCCTGAAATTCTGCAGATTCTCTTACTCTCACTCTCATAGGTTCAATACATAGGGCAAAAATCAAGGACGACAGGGGATACCCCTGCCCAGTGCCTTGAGCTAACTAAAATCTGTGTGAGGTAACCCCATTTATTAGGGCTACAGGTAGGCGGAGCCTACAACCCTCTTGCATCAGCTCTAAAAATGAGCTACCGGATTCAGACCGTGGAACACTTCCTTTGGAGTTTTTGAATGATCCTTCCATGTCTTTGCAGCCCTTCAATTTAACCCTTGCAGTGCTGCAGACTGAACATCTGTCCAGGGCTCAATCAAATAGATTAATTTTAGTTCTTTCAGCAGCCTAGGGATTAAGAAACAAATGTTCTGGACAATCACCTCTCCTCCCCAACCCGTGAGTACAAGAAACACATTTTGTTTTGAATCCAACTTGGTAAATAGCATTTTTAGAGCTAATACAAGAGTGCTGTTGAGTAGACCAATTTCAACGCTCTTTTCTCAGCTTTTTTTATCGAAATGTAACTTGCTATCTTTGGATACTAATAATTTACTGACATGACATTCAACAGATAACAGCATGTAACTGCAGAGTAGTGTCAAATTATAGTCATAGTCAACTCTCCCAGTGTGTGTGTGTGTGTGTGTGTGTGTGTGTGTGTGTGTATCAATGATTTACAGCATTTCCTCTGAATGGTTGATTTATGTTAACCCTTTCTGGACCTAATTAGTGGCATTGGATGTAGGAAGGGTTTTAAATGCTAGGCAGATAATGTTTTAGGGAGGGAACTACAAAGAATGATAACTGTGTGAACTGCAGTGTTCCCAGATTGAACAAAGCATTTCCCTGTAGGGCACCCTCCTTTTCCCTGTATTTTCCATGTAAAATTGGGACAAAACTCCTGTACATTTTTCCATATCCTTGTGAGGATGTGGGACAAAGATTGACACCAACACCAGAACAACTTTAGTAGTGGAAATTTATTTTACTTTGGAAATAATAATAAGGCGTACTTAACAACAAAATAAATGGAAATAAAAAGAAGGTAATCAATATCAAACCAACATCTGATACACTAGAAACAAGCTAGTGATCTCCTTGGGTCGGCATACAACTGATCCCTGCAGCATTCTGCTAGACACTGACTAGAAGGATTCTTATATACCTGTCTTAAACATGTGACTAGGGAGACTCCTCCCACAATCTTTGAAAAACAAAGAATAAATCAGCTAGGACCTTTATTATAATCAAACCAAAATACAGACACTGTCTTTACAGTGCTATAATACATGTAGTGCTGTTTATAAGTAAAATAAACATGAAATAGTAAATTAAAGAGGTTCCCAGTGTAGGCTCTGCCCACCTGATGCCTGTCCTGTAATTATGGAACACAGAGGACTGGTCGGCTCTGTAGGGCTAGACACAGGTCACAGCAAGATCTCCACTGGGAGGCTTTGTCAGATAAGGTTTGCATAACACTAAATACCACCAGAGTTGGGAGACAGCAAATAATAATATCATGATAGCACGTTACCTAACATTTATAATTGTACCATTTTGCCTATGTCTTCTTGTTTTGGAAGAATGCCTTAGAATGGGGCAGCTCCTGTTTGGCTGCCTGCAGTGCAATATTGCAACAACAAGAAGGACTAATGTCTGCTTCCTAGCACCGCTTGTACAGTCGCTGCAACTGCAAGTGGGTAGCACTGTATCCTTAAACAACCAAATTCGGCTCCAGTGGACCTATTGCTAGTCTCAATGCCAGCATCCATACCAGAGGTATTTATGCAATGTGGCTGCAAACATGCAGCTCTAGTCAACTCTGCAATGCACACCCGAGCTCAAAATCTGAGCTTTTACACCAGAACATGCATGCAGAGCTAGGGAAGGGGGGGTTACCAAGTGGCAGCAAAGAGCCAAAAGAACATCCTCCATTCAAAGCAGCCTGTTCTCCCTCTTGTATTCCTAACACGAGAACAGCAGGAGTAAAGCCATTGGCTAAACAGAGGGTGAACCATGCAATACAATCAATATCAGTAAATTAAACCCCTTCGGACAATCAGGACATATTTTAATACATGTGCTTATGTTTTACAAGCATTTACTTGTTTTACTTGGCAGAAACATCTCAGTAATAGACAGTCCATTCCTAAGCGGACTTATAAACATGGACAAACATTACAGTACTCTGCTATGCATGCTGTCTCACTGGGCACCAGATTATATTAGACAGCATAGTTTAGTGCAACACAGGGCTAACAAAATGAGGGATCTGGAAACTAGGAATGATAGAAAGAGGACATTATACAGGTGGCCTGCCTGTACATGTGTTAGAAAAAAGGATATCAGGTAGATAGGACAATAGCGCTGTTGCAACAGACTTGGGTATAGAGAGAAAAGAAAAAGATCCCTCGTATGTGGCACCTTTGTCACAATGCTCAAATCAATACATGTACACAACTGACTTCATTATGCCTGTCAGTAGAATCATTATAAAAAATGTTAAGGCTCTTTTTATTTATTTTAAATAGTAAACTCACCTACAACATATCACAGAGACTACGGAAAAATGCTGGAATCTCTCAAGCTTTGCTCTCAATGTTCACATGTCTCCAGAACCTCTTGATGCTATTATAGCATTGTTACAATGTACTGACACAGCTGGATAGCCTGGCTGAGATGTAGTATGTCATATTCAGTGGGGTCATACTTTTATCCATTTTGGCAATGTACTGACACAGGATAGCTTTGATGAGATGCAGGATCTCATTTTCAGAGGGGTCCGAATTTTACCCACTTCTACAATGTACTGACACACATTAGACTGGCTAAGATGCGGTGCCTCATTTTCAATGGGGTCTTACTTTTACCAGTGCTGACTTAAACTATGCATATGTGAGTATGGCGCATATGAAGTCATGTCAGTGCTGCCATGATACGGCTGACAATGGGGCAGTTGGAACTCTCATGGTTTTATACTTGTGGGAAGGGCAAATAAATGCTAGGCAGTTAATCTTTTAGAGTTTTCAGAGTTTGTAAGGGGCATCCTAGGGAATTGCAAAGAATGATAACAGTGTTAACTGCAGTGTTCCCAGACTGAACAAAGCATTTCCCTGTAGAGCACCCTACTTTTCTCTGTATTTTTCATATAAAACTGGGACAAAACCCCTGTACATTTTCATGTATACTCAAATCAATACATGTACGCACCTGACTTTATTATGCCTGTCAGTAAAATCACTATAACACATGTTAAGGCTCTTTTTATTTATTTTAAATGGTAAAACTCTCCTGCAACGTATCACAGAGGTTCTGGAAAAATTTTGAAATTTCTCAAGCTGTGCTCTCAATGTTCACATGTCTCCAGAACCTCTTGATGCTATTATAGCATTGTTACAATGTACTGACACAGCTGGATAGCCTGGCTGAGATGCAGTATGTCATATTCGGTGGGTCATACTTTTATCCATTTTGGCAATGTACTGTCATAGGATAGCTTTGATGAACTGCAGGATCTCATTTTCAGAGGGGTCCTGATTTTACCCACTTCTAAAATGTACTGATACACATTAGACTGGCTAAGACGCAGTGTCTCATTTTCAGTGGGGTCTTACTTTCACCGGTGCTGACTTAAACTATGCATATGTGAGTATGGCACATATGTAGTCACGTCAGTGCTGCCATGTTACAGCTGACTACAAGGCAAACTGTGCATGTGTGAGTATCACACATGTGCAGTTCTATAATAGCAGCAGTATCAGTTACATCTGACTCTAGTGCAGCAAGAGCACCTCATATTCTTTTCAATGCTCTTGCCACTCCTAAAAGCTCTCCACAGCCATATTGGCTCAGTGCTGGCAAAAGCTAAGGGATGGGCAACACTGGGGACTGCTCTACTGTCTTCATGTCCTCAGTCTCTATTGGCAGGTCAGTTTAGAAGGCCATCACCAGCTGGCCCGGTGGCACAGAGCATTGAGGCATCTAGCCTTACCTTGTGTCACGCCGGTGACCCAGGTTCGGGAATGACCTCGGGTCATTGGGGAGCCAGAGAGGGGGACAGGATTGTGCCACCTATTGGCAACTCTCCTTTCCTGGGGTGGATGCTGTTCCCCCTGTAGTAAGGCTTGATTAAGTAAAGCTGTACCCGAATTTCCTCCCTGTGGACCAAGTTATACTTTTTCAATGCCAAAAAATTAAAAATAAAAATAGCAATGCTTTCCCTGACTTTGAATAAATTTCATATGGGGTGGTATTATACTTTGCATATTCTTGTGTTGTGTGATTCTGGTATGTTCATCTATTAAAACAGCAGTGCAATAATCTGGTTACATTTTTGACCAATGCCTTTTTATGCTATTTTAGATTGCCACTTACCTTCTGACTTGTATGATACCCTTCTTTCCACAGTCTGAGTCTGCTTTAGTACTTCTTTCATGTCTGAAATAATAAACGGAGCACTACTTTTAACCCTTGCTATGCCACGGACCGATATATCAGTCCAAAATTCCTAATTCTTTCGGCAGCCTAAGGGTTAATACAGTGCGGACCAGGTCTTCATCAGTATTTTCAGCTGTTTTTGACCATCTGTTGTTTATATATCACTTCTGTTGTGACTAAAATGAACTATTATGCAGCAGGCAGCGTTCTCTCACCTTACAGAACAATAGTTGTCCAAAAACAGCTACAAATACTGATGAAAACCTGGTCCGAGCTGCATTAAAAGGAGTGCTCCTTTTATTATTTCAGACATGAAAAGAGGTACTCAGGCAGACTCAAACTGAGGGTAGAAGGGTATCATACAAGTCAGGAGGTAAGTGGCAATCTAAAATAGCACAAAAAGTATAGGTCAAAATTTTCACCAATTGTTGCACTGCTACTTTAAGTTATGAGGCTATGCTGAATTTTGCAAATGCAAGTTCATAACTTTGGTAATATTCAGTATTTTTACCACAACATTTCAACATAGCCATTTTGGACAGCGACTCATTAATGTGACAGCTATCATTTTTCAACTCCTGCTCAAAATGTGTTTGCAGCCCAAAAAGTTGATTTTGCAGTTCCTGCATGACATTATCTTTAGGCCAGGAGCTGAACATTTTCTCTGCCCTTTTTTATGAGGCAGGTTCATCACAAGGCTGTGTTGAAAAGTAGGTGTAAAAATATAAAAAAGAAAAATCATTTTCAATATTTTTAACCCGGATTCCTCTCCTGCAGCCCTATTGGCTCTGGCCAGAGTTTGTCATCATCACTGCCTCTGGGTCCCTCTACAGGGCCTCAGTGAAGGCCTGGAAGCCTGGACCAAAGTTCATCTTCTGCAACACTTTTTAAATATTCCTATCTCACCCTGTCAGATGCCTTTTCAGCGTCCATAGAAATGACAAGTTGTAGTTCTTTAGAGGGGGCCTGGGATGAAAAGATGTGGAGCACCCGTTTGGTATTATCTTGGAGTACCCTTCCCTTAATGAACCCAGTTTGGTCTGGGTCTACCAGGCCATGCACACAACTCTGGAGCCTGTTCGCTAAAATTGCTGTAAATATTTTCATGTCCACTGGTATCAAGGATATGGGTCGGTAAGAGCGCAGAGTTCAGGGTCCGTCCCTGGTTTGGGGAGAATTATGATTTGAGCCTGCCTCCAAGTGTTGGGTACTGGCTCCCCCTCCAGGATTTTATCTACCCCTGAAGTAGGAGTGCTACCTGCTCTGCAAATTTCTCATAAAATTCAGCCGGTAGGCTTTCAAACAACATGAAGTCTTGCTATATTATGACAATTGCAGTTTGTCCCACCATTAGAACTGCCCCGGAGGTGAAAGAGTTAACTTCCATGCCAGGCATGGATCTTGGAGCGCGAGTTCGATTAGAGAAGCTCTCTGGATAATTTCAAACTGAAACTGTCAGATTCTTTACTCCGCCTCACTGAACAGTCGCTCCGGAGATTTCTCCTACTGCTCGGTTCATTTCTCGGTTTAAACAGTATTTTCTCAGTTAAATTCAACTGCGAGTATTATTATTTTAACCACAAACCAATCGGTTCAAGCTCTGTCTGTGGTATTGTAAGTAATAGACAGGTTTATTTCTGTGTGGAACTTGTAAATGTTTATCGGTTCAGTTCGAACCGATCAGGTTGTTTTAAAACTTTAAAAATCAAGCATTTAAAAGCTTTTAGAGTGCGGTTCCCGGTTCTTATCGGTTCTAAAAAGCAGTTTCATTCACGGTTTTTGCGACCCGTGTTCACGGTTAGGAACGATAAGGGTGTCTTGCCTGGCACTGCCGTTAAAAGGGCAAGTTTTTGGTTAGGCTGGCATTATGTCTGAGAAACCCAAAAGAAAAACCGGGCCCACTGGGTTTCAACACTGTGGTGTCTGTGGGGAAGCCTTTGCCAAGGCTGACCCACACACCACATGTGTATATTGTCTGGGGTTTGACCACCTCAATTCAGACTGCCAGATTTGTAAGAATTTCCCTGCAGCCACCCTGGATAAGAGAGTTGGCAGGCTCAGGGAACGAGAGGCCAAAAAGTCCGCTGACCCGGATGGCCAGCCCGGTTCGGTGCCAACCGAACCGGAGGGAGTGCCCTCTGACCAGGGCGAGACTTCCTCGGGCCAACGTAAAGCTGACTCTGAGGAGCCAGTTCCAGCAAAGAAAATTAGAAAATCAGCAGGTGTGGAGTCTAAAACCTTCTCCAACTGCTGCAGAGATAGCAAGAGCTATACAAATTGTCCAGTCACTTTCTCCGGTCCTGTCCGAACCGCCACTGTCTGGTAAAAGGTCGGTTCGGCCAGTTCCACGTTCAAGAATATGATTTAGAAGAGTTTTATGAACCAGAGGAGGGGGAGGATGATTATGAACAGTATGAATGTGACTTTGAGAGTCTGGATGTGCCCACTGAACCGGACATCTCCCCAGACAGACCTTTAGAATCTCCCCCTACGCTTTCTGAGTCCCCTTCTCACTTTCTGTTTTATAAAAAGGTTGCTGAAACCCTCCAGCTCCCATTGGAGGAAGCTGTGGATGAGCAAGAGGAACCTGATTTTGTGGAAATGATGGATATCCCTGAGTCTAGGAGATTGTCTATCCCTTTACATAAATCATTTAGGAAACAAACAATAAAAATTTTAAAAGCGCCTAATTCTGTGCCTCCTGTGGACAAGAAGATGGACAGGAGGTACACTTTGTCAGGTCCTGATACAGAATACCTTTCACAGCAATGCAGTCATGTTGGAGTAGTTCAGGCTGCAGCCTGTGATAAGGCTAATATTCCCCTGGCTTCACATCCTCCTGACAAGGACTCCAGGAAGATTGATGCCATGGCTAAAAAACAATACATGGCAGCGTCCTTGGGACTCAGACAAGCAAATTACATGGCTTATGTGGCAAGATACCAAAAATCTAGATGGGACACTGTCATGGCTTTTGGCCAAACAGGCCCCTGGCCAGCTTGCTAAGGAGCTGGAGCAGGTGGCTGCTGATGGTATTGAGGCATCCAAGGTGCAGTTCCATGCTGCTGTGGATTCTAATGATGTATCCTCTAGAGTCATGGCTACATCTGTGGCTTTTCAGGTTGGCTTGGCTCAGGTGTACTAGCTTGTCACAGGATACCCAGACTAAGGCTATGGATTTTCCTGTGGTAGGAAATTCTCTGTTTGGGGAGCAGACAGATAATTACATGAAGAAAATGGATGAATATAGGACAACTTATAGGAGTGCACAAGCCAAGGAGCGGCAAGCCACTCCTCAGAGGCAGACCCCCAGGGGTAGAGGCAGGCCTTTTCACAGGCCTTTTTACCAAACCCAGGCCTCCCCTGATTATGCTCAGAGGGGGTTCTTCAGAGGGAGAGGCAGACGGGGTGCAAGCAGGCCTGCTCCCATCCCTCAGCCTAAAGCCCCTGCCAAGCAGGCACCCTGATGGGGTGCCCAGGGCCGATTCTCCATTACCTGTAGGGGGCAGGTTGGCTTTCTTCGTTCAGAACTGGGAGTCTCTAACATCAGACAAGTGGGTCCTGGAAGTAGTAAGCCGGGGTCTGGTTCTCAGCTTCAAAAAATTTCCAAAGATGAGAATCAGATCTTTTCCACCTGCAAACCCTCTAGAGACCTTTGCCTTAGAAACAGAAGTCTCAACCCTCCTGGCTCTCAGAGCTGTAGAAAGGGTTTCTCCCCTACACCAGGGCAAGGGTCTGTACTCCAGGTACTTCCTTACCCCAAAAAAGACAGGAGAATGGCGGCCCATTTTGGACCTAAGATATCTGAACAAGCACCTTTTGAAACCAAAATTCAAAATGGTGACTCTGGCAATGATTTTACCTTCTCTAAGGCCAGGGGACTGGCTAGCTTCCCTGGACCTCAAGGATGCCTATTTCCATGTTCTCATCAGAAGCTCCCACCGAAAGTACCTCAGATTTGAACTGCCCTCAGGCCATTACCAGTTCAGAGCAATGCCCTTCGGCCTTACCTCTGCCCCAAGGGTATTCACAAAATGTCTAGAAGTAGCAGTTGCTCATTTAAGAAGGCAAAAGATTGCCATCTTTCCCTACCTAGACGACTGGCTCATTGTGGGTCAGTCTCCAGACCAGGTCAAATCACACCTGCAAGTTACCCAGCAGCTGCTCACCTCTCTGGGTTTTCTTCTCAATCTTCCAAAGTCAGTTCTGGAACCTGTCCAGGTACTCACCTATATAGGTGCAGAATTGACACAAAGCAGGCCAGAGCCTCCTGCCCCTAGAAGGGTAAGGAACCTAGTGGCCCTGGCCTCCTCCTTCACTCTGCAGGTCTCTCGACCAGCAAGGCACTTCTTACAGCTACTAGGACACATGGCTGCTTCCACAGCTGTAGTGCAAGGAGCAAGGTTTCAGATGAGGACATTCAGTTTCACTTGAGAGCCTTCTGGTCCCAAAGAAAGATCCCTTTCAAGTTGAGCCCAGTGACTGAACCTGATCCAGGCCCTTCAGTGGTGGCAGGATCAGAGCAATTTGAGACTAGGGGTCCCTTCATCCCTCTATCTCACTCCTTGACCCTTACTACAGATGCGTCCCTTCTGGGATGGGGAGCTCACATGGGCGACCTCTCCCCCCAAGGAGTGTGGTCCCCTCAGGAATCTCTGCTCCACATCAATTTGCTGGAACTCAGAGCTGTTTTTCTAGCACTTCCGGTGTTTTCTGCATCTGTTCAGAACAAAGTGGTACAAGTCAGAACAGACAACACCACTACAATGTAGTACATCAACAAACAAGGGGGCACTCGGTCTTCAGCCTTGTGCACCGAGGCAATGAAGTTGTGGTCTTGGCTTATTCCCTGAACACTTCCCTCATAGCAGTTCACCTCCCAGGAAAGGACAATGTCCTGGCAGATGCTCTCAGCAGGATTTCCCAGGGCCATCACGAATGGTCACTGGATCCCAGTACTGGGGATAGTTTTTGCCAGATGGGGCACCCCTCAGATAGATCTTTTCGCAGCCCCAGACAATCACCAACTTCCACTGTTTTGTTGCAGACCCCCAGTGATGGGCTCAGTCCCCCTGGATGCCTTTCTCCTAGATTGGGAAGGGAAGTTGCTATATGCCTTTCTCCCCATCCCTCTCCTGTTCAAGGTGCTAGTCAAAATCAGATCCCAGCCTTGCAAGATGATTCTGATTGCTCCAGATTGGGCCAGGCAGCCCTGGTACCCACTCCTTCTGTCCTTAGCAGTCCATCTTCCCCTTTGTCTCCCCAGGAATCATAACCTGTTAACCTGTGCTCAGGGGAGAGTTTAGTATCCGAATCTCAAATCCCTCAACCTCAAGGCCTGGCTTTTGAGGAGTTAGAATTTGCTGACCTACACCTTTCTCAAGGTGTTCTTGAAATCCTGAAGGCTTCTAGAAGCCTTCCACTAAACTTCTTATAACTCTAAATGGAAAAGGTTTTCCATCTGGTGTTCTGGAAACATATTTCCGGAATCTGCTGATTTGCCCATTGTTTTGGACTATATGGTCCATCTTAATTCTTTGGGTCTGAGACCAGCTACCCTGAAAGTACATTTGTCAGCTGTCTCTGCCTTTATTTCAGCAGGAAAGCCCTCCTCTCTTTCCGCTCACCCTGTATTTTCCAAGTTTTTCAAAGGATTACTTCATACTAATCCACCTTTCAGGGACCCGGCCCCTGCCTGGGATCTTAAGGTTTGCATTGCTCAGTTGATGCAACCCCCCTTTGAACCTCTGTCTTCTGCAGAGCTTAAGTACTTGACTTGGAAAACTGTTTTTCTAGTAGCTATCACTTCTGCCAGGCGCATAAGTGAGTTGCAAGCTTTGTCAGTAGAGACTGACTTTATTTCCTTCCACAGGGATAAGGTAGTCCTTAGGACTAACAGGAAGTTTTTGCCTAAGGTGTTTTCAGATTTACATCTTAATCAATCTATCTCCCTTCCAGTGTTCTTCACTGACCATTCCTCCTCTGGTGAGAGGAGGTTGCATAGTTTAGATGTTAAGAGGGCCCTAAGTTACTATATAGAGCGTACCAAGGGTCACAGGTTCGAATCCCTCCAACTTTTTCTCACTTATGGTGAGGTTGGGAAAGGGAAACCTGCCACTAAGAGATCCATTGCCAGGTGGATTGTCTCTTGTATCCAATTTTGTTATCAAAAACTGGGAAAGTTCCTCCAGGCCTGAGGCTCACTCTACCAGAGGTACAGCTGCGTCTCTAGCTGCTGCTAGAGACATCCCTATCTTAGAGATATGGGCAGCTACTTGGAGCAATGCCTTTCACTAAGCATTTACTCTCTGGATGTCCAGGCCAGGAGGGATGCTCGGTTTGGCACAGCCGTCAGCTTCAGAGCCTATTCCCTAAGTAGGTTCTGTCCTCCTCCATGGAGGTACTGCTGTGTAGTTCGTATTGTCATAATATAGCAAGACTTCATGTTGTTTGAAGAAAAAATTACTCACCTTAGTAATGTTGTTTTTTCTAATGGAGTCTTGCTATATTATAACCTCTCCCCAGCCTGCCCCTCTCAGAACTTCTACTTGGGTATGGGGTGGGCAGTCCAGTGTGGGCACTTGTTTATGCCCATTTTATGTTTTTCCACCCCTTCTTTTGGGGTTTTGGGGTGTTGTGTTTTATTTTATCTTATCTTATCTTATTTTCTGGCCCCCTGACTTGAGTCTTGGTGTTGGGACTAGGAATATGTGTTAATATTTAGGTAGCCAGATGGCTAGTGTAGTTACAGCTTCACACAGAACCTTAGTGAGTATTGTTCGTAAAGATCTGACAGTTTCAGTTTGAAATTATCCAGACAGAGCTTCTCTAACTGAGCTCGCGCTCCAAGCTCCATGCCTGGCATGGAAGTTAACTCTTTCACCTCCGGAGCAGTTCTAATGGTGGGACAAACTGCAATTGTCATAATATAGCAAGACTCCATTAGAAGAAACAACATTACTAAGGTGAGTAATTTTTTCTTCTAGTAGCTATCACTTCTGCCAGGCGCATAAGTGAGTTACAAGCTTTGTCAGTAGAGACTGACTTTATTTCCTTCCACAGGGATAAGGTAGTCCTTAGGACTAACAGGAAGTTTTTGCCTAAGGTGGTTTCAGATTTCCATCTTAATCAATCTATCTCCCTTCCAGTGTTCTTCACTGACCATTCCTCCTCTGGTGAGAGGAGGTTGCACAGTTTAGATGTTAAGAGGGCCCTAAGTTACTATATAGAGCGTACCAAGGGTCACAGGTTCGAATCCCTCCAACTTTTTCTCACTTATGGTGAGGTTGGGAAAGGGAAACCTGCCACTAAGAGATCCATTGCCAGGTGGATTGTCTCTTGTATCCAATTTTGTTATCAAAAACTGGGAAAAGTTCCCCCTTCAGCCCTGAGGGCTCATTCTACCAGAGGTATAGCTGCGTCTCTAGCTGCTGCCAGAGACATCCCTATCTTAGAGATATGTCAAGCAGCTACTTGGAAAATGGTACACACTTTCACCAAGCATTACTCCCTGGATGTCCAGGCAAGGATGGATGCTCAGTTCGGCACAGCCGTGCTTCAGAGCCTATTCCCTAAGTAGGTTCTGTCCCTCCTCCATGGAGGTACTGCTGTGTAGTCTGCAATTGTCACAATATAGCAAGACTTCATGTTGTTTGAAGAAAAAATTACTCACCTTAGTAATGTTGTTTCTTCTAATGGAGTCTTGCTATATTATAACCTCCCCCCCCAGCCTGCCCCTCTCAGAACTTCTACTTGGGTATGGGGTGGGCAGTCCAGTGTGGGCACTTGTTTATGCCCATTTTATGTTTTCCGCCCCTTCTTTTTGGGGTTTTGGGGTGCTGTGTTTTATTTTATCTTATCTTATCTTATTTTCTGGCCCCCTGACTTGAGTCTTGGTGTTGGGACCAGGAATATGTGTTAATATTTAAGTAGCCAGTTGGCTAGTGTAGGTTACAGCTTCCACACAGAACCTTAGTGAGTTTTGCTCGTAAGGATCTGACAGTTTCAGTTTGAAATTATCCAGACAGAGCTTCTCTTAACCGAGCTCACGCTCTAAGCTCCATGCCTGGCATGGAAGTTAACTCTTTCACCTCCGGAGCAGTTCTAATGGTGGAACAAACTGCAATTGTCATAATATAGCAAGACTCCATTAGAAGAAACAACATTACTAAGGTGAGTAATTTTTTCCTCTACCCCTGGCACCTCACTACTTTTCAAATTCTTTATTGTGCTTAATATCTCTGTTCAGAACAACTGGGCATCCAATCTCCCCCGTCTTCCTTAGATAATTGCTTTATAGTTACTGTGGATATTAATTGTAATGCCTCTTCAGCTTCTTGCCCCCACGTGTCCTCATAAAGCCTGGCGTAGTATGTGGCAAAATGTTTTAGTTATGTTTATGGGGTTAGTGCATATAGTATCATTTTGGACTTCATCTCTAATTTTCTGCCCTGCTCTGCTAAGGGCCTGCTGGTAGAATGACCATGCCAAGCGTTTAAAACACAGGAAGGAACCGCACTGGGAGGGGATGCTCATGATATAAATACATAAAAGTTACTGAAAAATCAGGCATTCACCACCTCATATCAGCAAATACTCCACTTAGAGGTTAAAAGTAAAGAATTATTTTTATTCAGTGCTGAAATAGCCTAATGCATTTTGGAACATTGTTCCTTTCTCAAAGGCATGTAGATCAAAAGTGGACACAGAGTTATATACACACTAAACTATGATGTCATAAATATGCATTAAAACCTTAACAGAAACATGCAGAAAAACATGAGAATTCATGTAAAGCAAGTGAAAGTTAAATTAACTAATCACTCCCTGCGTATCAGTTCTTTGTTTTCCTGCGAAATAGCACGGGGTCATAATGTCGTATGCAAGAACAGCTAACGGCAGAACAGTGCATACATAACAGCTAACACAATAATAGCTAACAGACAGATGGCTGCACAGGGAAACAATGCAAGCAGGCCCACATGACATGGGCAGGAAGCAAGAGACAGGACAACAGACATGTGTGCAAATAATGTTTACTAGTGCTAGCAGGCCAAATCGCACAGTGCAACAGTGAATGTGTAAATAGAACCCCCCCCAAAAAAACTCTCCACAGAACCCAGCAACACAGTCAAGTTACACCTGGAGGGACAGGTCGAATGCTATGCCACGGAGGTATTCCACAGTGGACCGCTGTCTGTAGGACCCAACAATGGCAGCAATCCTCCTCCCGGCATCCTTACTGCACCTATTAGGGGTGGGCATGGTGTTCCCTGCAGACAGCTGGGATAGCATCACACTGGTAAGCTGCTCCTCAGCCCCCAGCACCCGTATGAAATGCCACAGATTCGGATGGCATGCCCCCAGGCGTGTGGCAAAACCCCTGTGCCAGGCCTCCATGGCATTGGTGGTTTGTGGGTACTGTCATGTGCAGCATCATGGACGTTCCGTATGGCAATGTCATACAGAGGCCAGCACTGTGTAGAGCTGCCCACAGGCCTACCCACCCATGTGTCCTCAAAATAGTCCATCAGCTGGAAAAGCAGCTCACCATTACCTTCATGTAGTCCAGCTCTCGCAGTACAGTGCAGGCATCGACGACATTGGCAGGTAGCAGGAAGGCAAGTGCAACAACCACATGGGCATGGAGGACAAACTCAGGGTCCTCTGTGTATTGGGCCATGAAACCATCAATCCGCTGGCAATGGCACCACATGGCCTGGGCCAGGTGGAAGAAGCAGCCCTGCTGCTGACTGGTGGGGAATACACTGGAGAAGGCCTACATGGCCACAAGTTCAAAGTCCTTCAAGACAGCCATAGGTGTGAGGCCAGGGTAATGAGATCTCACCTGCTGGAATGAAGCTGTGTATGCAGTGTTGGTTCGGGAGCTCATAAGCAGATAGACTGCTGGGAAAGTGGTGCCCTCCAGCAGTCCATGGATGGCATACACCTGCTGGAATAGTGGTGGGGTGACACTGAATGTTCCATCTGCTAGTATGGTGGCACACCCCTCCAGTTATGCCAGCATGGACCGTGTTGCAAAGACCAACAGCCTGTTGTCCCCTGGGCCTCTGTCATGCAGGAGCAAGGGGACATCAGTCTCAGTCGATGTGTACTCCAGGGGTATCACAAGCTGCTGCAGGTTTGATGGTTGTGGTGGTGGTGGCCTGTGCACCACAGTCTTGGCCCTGGCACGGGTCCATTTGATCAGTGGTAATGCCGGCAGTCTCCCTGTGATGGATGTGGGCACACCTGATGTGCACGCTGCCATCAATGCACTGCAGGGCTCAGTGGTGCATCAGGCATGGTCCTTCACTGATGCCAATACCTCCCTGCCTGCGATGTCGGAGGCATCTGGGATGTAGCTGTGGCCACCCATACTGTGCACCACCTCCTCAGCCTGTGTATGCACAAGCACAGGAAACTTCACCTTCTCATACTCGACACACTTCCAGTACATCCGCTCAAGGTGCACGTGTTCCTGGTGGTACAAATACCCCACGTGGTGCCATGGAGGCTTGCCCTTCTGGCTGTGGACGTACGCCAGTGGCATCCTCTCACATAAACAGACTTCACTGAATAAGTACCGGGCTACCCAGTGTGCTTCCTTTATGGACTCCAGTGTGGGCCTGATTGGTCCCACCTGTGCACCCTCACCTCTGCAGCACCTATTGCCTGTTGACCCTTGTGGTGTGCACAGAGGCACTGGGGTACAGCATTGGTCCACAACAGGGAGCAGGTGCAGATTGTTGAGTGTGCATGGGGCATGTCACAGGGTATAAATGGCTTGCACAGGCATCACTTCCCCAATCCCAGCCCTGGGGCACTCGTGGGGCACTGCATGTTTCCAGCCCACAAGCCTGTGCAGGTGTGGTGCTCACACAGTTGGTGGGTACACATGACAGGTGTGCCAACACACAACAGCAGGCATCTCACTGCCCCATGCAACACTACCACCGCACATAGGATCCTACATTGCCATTCCCAATGCATGTCATGCCCAGCTTGGCCCTTTGTCGGCGACACAATGCTGCTACAGGCAACCTCCCCCCCCCGCATGTCCCTCTGTCAGTATCGGGTGTTGTATGCTGACCGGAATTCCACATTCAGGCCAGGGTTCCTTGTGGGTGTACATGAGAATGGATGACTCATGGAGTCGGGGTACTAGGGGCAGCTACACTGAACTCCTGCACACCGTTTGTATGGTGCACTGCTTTGCATTAGGTAGCTTGCATATAGCATATATTCCCTTTGTGCACTGTGGTTTCTTGTGCACCACTACCTGCTGGACTGTTTCCTTGTTAGTGTCCCTGCTTACAGTATTGCCCCACCAGTCACCTGCATCCCCTCCAGTACCCTGGCTGTTCTGTGCCTGCCTCGGCTACCAGTACAATGGCAAAAGCTGAATACAGTGTTTGGGTTGCATGGTGCCATTTACACATACTACCTAACTGCCATTGTTACTAAAAGTTGTTGCCACACATATGTTCCCTCTGTTGCCGATGGTGGCAGTACCTTTTGCCTGCAGTCTTCACCTCCTTTATAACACAGATGTGTTTTGTTGTCTACCTCTAGTCTTCCAGTAGCTCCCAACTTCCTGAGCTGTACAATGTCTATGGCATGCAGTGGAACCCCTCCTCCCTTGCCCTCATCCCATATATGCCGGCCTATGTTTACTGATCCATTATTGATCTCAGTCTCCTGATGAAACCTTACCTACTGTTGTATGCCTTCACCACCTCTGAGGACTACTTGTACAAGTTCTACTGGCTGGTGTGGTGCAATGGTGTATGACCAGTGTGTGCAGGAGGTGGCAAGTGACAATACATAGCACAGATCACTAGTTACATGCAAGATCCTGCATTGGTGTAGCTGTCTCCACCTCTTTCCCTGTATTGTCACAAGGTCCATTGTCATACCATAGGGAAAGGCTTCTGTACCCAGTGCGTGAAACATAATAGGATGCAAAGTTGAGCTATGATACCACAATCTTAACAATGCACCTAAGAGACTCTCAAAAATTTAATGGGAAACATCCACCTGTAATCGTGCCCCACTGCAGTTTGAGACAGGGCCTGATTAGCGTTTTTGCAAAGGTTTGAACTTTTTGACTTAATGTCAGTGTAGTATTTAAGATTTTATTTGGTCAATCCTGCTAACCCTCCTGCTGGCATTCTGAAAGGAAGTGTCCCTAGCGGCACACCCACAACTTCCCATGGCTGTCCCAAGAATGTCATATGAGCAGGGAGCAGCAATGGGAGCATGCATAGGGGTCCTGTATAGTCAGAGTTAGTAATAACTTTGGTTTGCAACGTACATGTCTCGGTGCCATGCCAAAACCAGGTATAGACTGGCAGTCGACTGATAGTCTATACCGTATCTCAATATAACACTGAGACTTGTACATTGCATAGCAGAGCTATTAAAAGCTCTGACGCTACAGGACCCTATACACACTCCCATGGCTCCTCCCTTGCTCATACATCATTCTGGGGACAGCCACGGATGGTTGTGGGTACACCGCTTCGGGTACTTCCTTTAAAAATGCTGGCAGGAACAATCAGATAAAGTCTTATTTATTACATTCACAGTAAGACAAAAGTTAAAACTTTTTGTGAAAATGCTAATTGGGCACTGCCTTACAGTGATTTGGGTCTCAGTTACAGGTGGACATTTCCCTTTAATATGTACACAATTTCCCTCTTAACTACAGTACATTTCCTCGCCCCCATTTTCTCATCACCTCTCTTTGTTCTCATCTTAACTGGCCCTTCCACTCCCTATACCGAATAGTCCCCTATTTAGGTATCTTTGTACCTGAAGTGCTCTGTATCAGTTTGAAACATTGCACCTGTAAATCATATGTGTTCTTTTTACTGTCTGAGAAAAGTATTGACACCAGGTACAAGACCTTGTCAATAGACTATATGTGCTGTCGCTGCATTCCTCTGGGAACCAGTACACAATGGATGCCTGATTTGGAGATGGACACCAACACCGATTGTGGTGCCACCATCTTGTGATTGTGTACGAAACCAGTAAATTCTGCTATGGGACTTTTCTGCAGAATGAAGAAGGACTAATTACTGTAGTTCTCACCTGAAAAATTGAAAAGTAAATCAGAACATCATGAGCTTAAATAAATTATTTGAAAAAAAAAACTGCAACATTATGACTACTATAGATCGAGGGAGCATGACTAACTAATCAGAGCACTGATTGCCCCTGCATGGGAGACACATTTATTCTGTAAAGAGTGTCTCATGCAAAGATGCCCTGGAAGAAGACACTTTTGAGGTCAGATTTCTAAATGTTTAATTTATTGCGGATCACCCTCAATCAATTATTTTAGGGGATTGTAGTACCCCTATTATTATCTTTACAAATGCTGTTCTGTGCTAAATTTTTGCAAAACCCTAATTCCTTATGCATGCATGATTAGCAAATTAATAACACACCCTTTTCTGGACAAAAAAAAATTATATTTAGCATTTATTCTCTGGGGCCCTGGATTTCTGGATCCTGATTTATTTTATTAATTTATATTTGGTGATTGATTCAGCTGTTTCAAAGTTCTGAACGGTAGAAAAAAAAAATGATTTTTTTTTTCCTAAACCTATTTTGCTCACTAGTAGCACAAAACAGCTGGCAGTTCAAACATGAAACTTTCAGGTTAGTTACAGTTTGGCCCAAGGATAATTCTTTGCTACATGGCTTAATTGACAAATGTGTAGATTATAAATTATTTACAGATGTTTTCCATGTTTTGACATGTGCAGTTTTTTCATGTTCTTGTCATAAAGCATTTTTCATGACAAGACTAGCTTTCATTTTCATGATTCAAGATCCATTTTTGTGCACTAAGACTTCCATTTTTGTGACTTTTAACAGTCATGAAAATGGATTACTGAGTGGAAAACGTTGCACACCAAACAACATGACAAGTGGAAAACATTGCACAAGAAAAACATAATAAATGCTCAGAGCCATGACTTGTGTGATGTACAGAGTGGGGAGTAAGTTTGAGTTTTCAAGTTTTTTTTTAACAATAGTCTTTAAATTCTTAATGAAATGAGTCAGTAGTAAGTCATGAAAACAACTCCTATTATGTCACTACAGAACTTGTTTTCTTGACTTACTAAGCCATATCAGCTAGAAATCCCTCTCTAGCACACCTGACACCCTGCTCCTCCATGCAAATAAATAATACCTATATGCCTAACCACTTAGTATCTATATCCACCTACCCCTGGTACCCATCTTTTAATTCAGATCAATCATTGGATGACACACACAACCTTCTGTCCACCTCAGTCAGCTGCCATTTACTAATGAAAAAACCTGTAGAAAACTTATTTCCAAAGTGTGCTTATTCTACATGCATCTGGATTTACCTTTTGCTGGTTTCTTTTTTTTTTTTTTTTTTGCTCATAACATAGTCATTTTTTGGTACTTTGTGGCCAAATTTTCAGGGTGCACAGTCATCACCCTAAATTATGATCATGTAAGTAAACTCTTGTAAATCTGACCCAAAATACTTTGGGGTTTGACCCCCAGAAACACTTTCCTGATCAGACTTACAAGGTACCATGTACGTGGTCATGAGAGGGGGAGGCAACTTTGGCACCTTGAAAATATGGTCTCAATGTGGTCCAAAATTGTCATGTTATAAGCAAAGGAAAAAAAAAACCTAATTACACATGCATGTGCAATTAGCATATTTAGAGAATGAATTTGTTTACAGGAATGTTTTTCTTATGCTCATAACTTGACCATTTTTAATAATTTTGGGCCAACATTTTCAGTGTGCCACTCCCTCATAAACACCTGCATGAACCTTGTAAATCTGACTCAGAATGTGTTTTGATGGTCACCCCTCCCCCAACACATTTTGGGTCAGATTTACAAGATGCCTATTATGTGGTCTTGAGGTGGCCTGCAACTTAGGCACCCTGAAGATGTGAGCCAAAAATGACGAAAAACAGACAAGTTATGTACAAAAGAAAAAAAAAAAAAAAACTAAGTCCAAATGCATGTACAATTAGCACATTTTGGGACTTAGGTTCTTTAATTTTTTTTTTATTATTTTGTAAAAGTGGCCAGATTAGTGGAGGGAGACTTGTGCTGGTTGTCTAATGCTGGATCTAAAAGATGGGTACCAGTGAGGAAGGTGGGTATGTGTTCTAAGTTGGCTGGCTGGAATGGGGGTATTTTTTTACCTGAATGAGGGACGGGATGTAGTGGGTGGAGGGTTGTTTTCAAATGGCTGCCCAACACCAGAATTGGACACCCAGTGTTGGAACACCAAAACAATTAGGGATCTGCTTCAGGGCACTGGAGGGCTGATGCACTGCATGTCACTAAGCAACTGCTTTCTGAATGGCTTGGAGGACCACACACAAAGCAAGCAACATGGTCTGCTGTAGTGAGTGACATTATGCAGCTTCTTCAGGACCACACACAAAGCAAACAACAGGCCTCCTGTAGTGTTACATTATGCAGCTGCTTCAGGACCACACACAAAGTAAACAACAGGTCTACTGTAGTGAGTGACATTATGCAGCTGCTTCATGAAAAGCCTATAGACCCATACATGAAGAAAGCTACAGGTCTGACACAGCATGCATCCATATGCAGTAATCATAACGGGGTGTAAGAAAAACATAAGGTAATGGTTTCACGTCTCAGTCAATATATACATTTTCAAAAAGTATGTAAATTAATTTAAAAAAATCTATATTAAAGCATATATTAGAGTTGCAGCATAAAACATATAGAAATGGAAAAGAAAATAGGGTAAAAAGTCCCTGAACCTTGGTAAATTGGTCAGGTGGTGTTCCTCGGGGTTTAAAGGAGCATGCGATACAATGTTGGCATTGCCCTAATATTGCCACTGTCTTGTTACCCAAAGTAAATCACACAGTGATGCTTGCATACAGTATGCTGATATTAGGGCAATGCCAACACTGCATCACATCAATGTTCAGACCCCCAAGAACACTACACTACTGATTCACCTTTGTTCTGGGGACTTTCTATGCTTTATTTATTTCCCTACTTTTTTATGCCGTAACATAGTTTTTTGTAATTAATGTAGTATTACATCTTCAAAGATCAGTCTAATGGAGGAAAATTGCAATAAATTAAGTGCAGATACGTGTGTGATTAATGCATTTGAGGACATAGAGTAGATCTTTTACCAAGATTTATTTTCTTTAGTAGATGTCGACTGGCTGAGGTGGAGGGAAGGTTGTGCCAGACATCCAATGTTGGATTTTATTTTATGTTATTTATGTATGCATGTATTCATTTATTTATTGTTTGCATACTGGAAAGCACGATGAGCTAAATAGGCCATTTTTACAAGTGACTAGTTGTACAAAAAAAAAAATACAAAATACAAACAGAATTACTAGTACATGACAATCTAAAACAATTGGAAACAATCACATTGCACATTATCCATCAAAAATTGATGGACCCTGTTGCTGAAGGATGGGCTATGATTTCCCTCAGCGATTTGAGAGGGTTAGATGTTATAAGATCCACTAGCCCAATAAGACAATACTCTCTGTTCAAACATGTCCTCAGCATGATGGAAGAATGTTGAAAAAGCTCACTTATACAAGTGAGAACTTTACCAAGAACCCCCTTATGGAGGAACACCACAGACCTTTGAACCAAGCAATCCTCCAGGGATAGACATGAAGCAGATTTATACAATTTACAATGATAAGTATGCTAGGGTACAGCAGTTAAAAAATTAAAAAAAACATGGTTATAAACAGTGCGTACGTTGGAGAGGACCCTGGCAAGAGCAGCCGCATACACAACAGAATCATATTTAATAATAGGGAACATGAGGCTATTGACAAACAATCTCTTAGTTTCCAGAACTAAAACCTTTCAACTCAATACAGAGAACCAAGTCTCTGGTGTACTGTTCTGATCAAATAGTTGACATGGATGTCAAAGGATAATTCAAATAAGTAACCAGTTAGAACAGCAAATCCTGAACAGTGCCATCTGAACTGCGCTATCAGGACCGCGTAATGCCTGAATAGCGACAGGGGTAGAATAGCGTATGTCAAGTACCACTGCCCCTGTAACCATTCAGGCAATAGTGAGGATATTCAAGTACACAAAAAGTGTGGTAGCTTGCTGAGCTGCTGCAGTGGTGGAGAGGTTAAAAGCAGCATCTCGGCAGCACAAAGTGGGAGATCAGGATTTTGTTCCTGGTCTCCTGACATGCAGATTTACTTTTCCCCTGCCCAAAGTGCACATTTTTTTATTACTCGACACAAAAATAGCCCCCCTGAGTTTATTTTTTCCGTCGGAGATCCGTGCCCCCCCTTGGAGTTGATTACTGTATGTAAGTCACGGGGGGTGCAGGGGGACAGAGTAGAAAAGTGTAAAATCTGCATTTTAGCAATGGTAGCAGTTGTCTGTATGGTTTATGACTGTTACCATTTGCAATGTTTTCATTTGTGGTGTTTTTTCCTGGCGCTGTTGTTGACAGCACTGTTTGTACGATATTGTTCTTGATGGTGCTGTGCTGGCTTTTACGAGTGTAACATAGTGCCACCAAAATATTGGTACCAAGGGTAGTAGAGTGCATATGAGTGCTAAGTATGTTGGTCGTACAGGAGTATTACTTGCATGAGGGGGACAGTGGCATGGAAAATTTGTAGGTGGAGAGGTTGTATGATTCCCTGGAAACAAGATTTGACATTTGGTGATGGGAACCCAAAATGGTGGGGTTGATCTGGGCCACTGGAGGTCTGGAACATTGCATATTCCTAAGTTGTTGCTTCATGACTGGTCCACAGGGCTACAGAAGAAGAATCTGGATTCTGAGTGGGGTGAGACGGGTTGCCCCCTAAGAGTACTTCTGTACATATATTTTTTAGTCACAGTAATAAGGAAAGTGTCTTAGGATGTAGACATTCAAGGGATTCAGTTGTCTGTTGATATTCAGCAAGCAAAATGTTAGTATATGCAGATGACATTTGTATAATGGTACAGGATAAAGAATCAGGAAGAAGGGCCTTGGCCATACTTGAGGAATATCCTAAAGCATTAGGAATGGATTCAAGATAAGTAATCATAAAAGCCAGGGTTTCAAGTTCAAAAGTCAAGATGGCTGAGGAGGAGACATACAAAGGATTCCTATAATTCAGGAAAAAAATCAATATACTGGGTATCAAATTTGGGAAAATGATAACCCAGCTTTTGATAATTAGTCCACAGCACTAGAATCATGTGCACTTAGAGTAAAGCAGTGGAAGCATTGGTAATTGTCCAAAAAGAAGAGGATCTATATGATTAAAACTTTTTTGCTTCCTCTCTTAAAGGAATTTTCTGATCTACACATATGGGCTTCATAGCTCAATACTTAATAGAAGTGTTAGCCAATTGCTGCCAAAAGTATACTTTTTAATGGTGTCCTGTAAGGTAGGGAAGGGATCATAACTGCAATTGAATCAATGGCCAGCTGATCCCTTCCATTTCTCGGTCTGCTGGCCCTGCTCCCGCACTCATACATTTTGTGACATCCAAGCAGGGAGAGCATTGGGGCGCAATCCACACATGTCTATGGGGACATTTTTTCAATGGCTTTTTAAGTAAGTTTAAGCAATCTTAGAGGGAAATAAAAGCCACTGTTCAACTAATAGGGACCCTATTTGGATTATGGAATTTTGAAAGTGAAACATTGAACATGGAATTATATTCTGCAGTTTATACAAACTGCAGATTTATTTTCTGAAAACCACAGAATAATATTTCGCAGTGTATCTAATCCACAGAATATTGTTCCCCTGTTTACATACAAATGCTATTTGGAATTCTGTAGATTTAAAAGAGAAAATCTGACAAGCAATTTGGAAGCAGAATTGCCATTCTGTATGAATTCCATCAATAGAATGTTACATTTCACACAGCTCTACTCCTTTCAAAAGTTTATTAATAAATTCTATTTGGAGAGCAGGAAAATGTGAGTCCCTAGCTTTATTATGCACCTGGGACTGTGATTAGTGATATATGGGTTCATTTTATTAAGTTTAGGAAGCAACATATCTGGTAAGTTATATTAAAGTGGATTTATTGGGATTTGAATGCTGACAACTGGGTTTGGGAGAAATCTATGGCTTCCATTCATGCCTCATATGGAATAATATGCCTAATAGCTTACTATTACTTACTACATAAAGCAAACAGATTAATAGAGTCAGTTTTACCAATACAGTATTGCAAACTTTAGTTAGAATATTCGATGTATCTGAGTCAAACAATTCTTTGAATAAGAATGGTCTTCTGCAAGTTCCCTGATTCCTATAGATGAATTTTTCTTATCGCAGGTATCTAAAAATGCATGTGTGGGAGAAAATTAGTCTGTTTTAGGGATTTAAATAAATGTAGTATGTATTTGAAGTAACAGAGAAAGATGTATTATCCTTTTATAATAACTGGTCAGCAATTTCTCTCAATGTACTGACCAGGTTGATATTTTCCATAACAACCAGCTGGTTGTTATGACATTCATGAGCCATGCCAGTCAAACTATGCTGCTGCCTCATTGGCCAACATTCTGTATGTGGGTTAAGACAAACAGTCTCACAAACTGCTGGAGAAAAATTGCTGGTCTGTTATTATAAAAAATAAAAGATGGGAAGGGTGTTTCATATGAGAATTTAATGCATACCCTCATCGTGGGATGCTTTGATAAACCCCTCGGGCTTCGCCCTCGGGGTTTATGTAGCATCCCACAACTCGGGTGTGCATTAAATTCTCATATCAAACCCTTCCCCATCCATTATTCTCTATGTAATATATGGATTATAAAAATAATACTACTAAAATGCATACAAAAAATTCCTTGTAATACACTGCAGATAAAGTGATAATACTATCGTTCAAAACTCGTAATACTATCATTCGAGCGCTGAACGATAGTATTATCACCAAACCAGAACAGTGCAGTCTCAAAACCCTCCAATACCGTAAACTTAATGCGTGCTGACGTACCGCAAACTGTGCCTCCTCATTAGACTCAGTGTCTCTGTGGGTGGGCAAAACAGTTTGAAAAAAATGGCGTCTATCTCTCGCTTAGCGAGAGAAAATGATCCGTTCGCTCTCCTGCCGATTCTTTGCCGTAAAACTGTTTCAATAATCCTGCATACGGCATCGCAAGAAATCAATGAAAGGTAGGACTGCCTTAAAAAAAATAAGTAGCTCAACAGAGACACTGAGCGAGCGAGCAGGCGGGGGCAGGGGGGAGTGAGGAGCTGGAGAGAGTCACCGTCTGAGTCCTCCCTGCGACGGCAGCCTGCCCTGGAGTCACAGCACCTCACAAACTGCAAAGAAAACTAGCATCCATATATTGCAAAAATAAAAATGGCGATATCCTATCACCGGGAATTATACCATCGAGAGGTTCTGGGGTCAAGAGAACCTGAGGCTGCTCGAGAGGTCTCTTTGACTCCAGTAGAACCCTCGAGATGGTATAATTCCCTTGTAATAGACACTCACCTATCTATTATTCTATTTCTAAAGGGTAAAGCAACGATTATGTGAAATGATAACATGCAATTGGACATAAGAGATGTTTTTTTCATCCTGTAAATCTAAAGCAAATTGAAAGGCTTACATGTTATTGCTGTTGATGTACACTTAATTATAGTGTTAGATTCAGTTTAGAATCCTGAACATAGAATCTGTGTGATTGGTTATGTATACTCTCTTCTTGATCTTATGAAATTGATGGTTCATTTATGAACCAGTCCTGGATTTATTTAACTAATCTGGACAGCCAGCTAGTGCCAATGTAAATTTGGTAATGCCAGTTCTCCTAGTGATCTGGGAAACTGTGTGGTTTGAGTTTGTGCTTTTTCCAAAGATACACGATTATTTATTTACGTAAGTTCTATAAAAAAGAATCAGTAAGGTAATCTGGATCAGAAAAATAAATGTAGGTAAGCTGTTCATTTGTATGACATCACTGTATCCAGTTAAGGAGAGGGTAAGGGAACCCTATTTTCTCTAACTCTGCCTTAGTGTTATTAAGTAGTGGTAGCCTAGGAAGTTATTATATGCTTGTAATTATGACACCTAAATACTTGATTTGGTTTACTATTTTACAATTGCATCTGTGAGGGAGTTGAATAATATTTTGTTGTCCCTATTGTATTAGGTCTGTTTTTAACCGATTTACTTTATATCCAGATGCATCAGCAAATTTTCTAATTACAGCAGGTATGGTTTGGAGAGATTGTTGCAGGTTAAATAAATATAATAGCGTGTCATCATCATATTGGCTTATTTCCTATTTTGTATTACCTGTTTTTATACCAGACATGTTTTCATTGTTTCTGATTGCAATGGTCAAGGGTTCTATAGCAAGAGCAAAGATAAGTGGAGAAAGCAGGCAGCCTTGTCTGGTGCTTCTTTCAAGAATAGTATTTTCAGATATATTACTGTTAATATTAATTTGGGCTGTAGGGTCAGAATATAGTGTTAAGTTTTTTATGTTAGTTATGGCCATTGCTTACTGGTCAGCTTTAAGTTGCTAGAAAATAACCGTGCCTGGTCTGTCCCCAGGATGTAATATTTAGACCTGGGAAATAAAAGATTTCAACAATTGACTGCGTAGATGGACCTTGATAAATAATATAAAATGTGCTAAGACCTGGGGACTGTTTGAATCCTATCATACACTTTATGGACAAGATGGACTTCAGCTAAGTAGGCTAGGATCTAGATGCCTTGATTGTATTTTTTACAATACACTTCATTATAAAGAAACAAAAAACTTGTGAATATGGGGCAAAGGGAACTACCTAATACAGCTGGTAACATGGGAAACAAAGCAAACAATGTAACCAAATTCAAAATACATAAGAACTTATCCGGAAAATAAATAAACAGAGGATTGTCCTTCCTTCTGACAAACATCAGGAGCCTGCATGGCACAAAATTTGAGGAATTAAAAATAGCTCTATACAAAGATGAAATAGATATAGCTGCTATAATGGAAACTTGGTGGGGGGATTCCTCAGATTGGAATATAAGTATACCTGGATTTATAACTTGTCATAAAAACAGAATAGGAAGAAGGGAGGGGGTAGCACTATTCATTAAAAATAATATAAAGTTTAAAATGATTTGTGATCAAGGAGAAAAAACATCCACAGAGTTAATCTGGATTGAACTGTTTTCAGATAATCAACCAAAATTTCTGTTAGGGCTATGCTATAGACCACCAGACTAACTTAATTGAATATCAGGAGATAATAAACAGTATCAGTAATACATCTAACTGCAAAGAAATTATATTACTGGGTGACTTTAATCTCCCAGGTATAAACTGGGATGAAGCTTTAGGAACCAACAGTCTGGAGAATTCATTTTTGGACTTATGTTCTATAACTGGATTACAGCAACTAATCAACAAATCCACATGAGAAAACAATATATTAGACTTACTGTTAACAGATAATCCAGAAAAAAATTAGTAACATTAATATCAAGGTACCAATCCACAACAGTGACCATAGGGTAATTACATTTGATATAAAATTACATATTAAGCAGGAACAACTTAAAATAGTTTTTTTAAAAATGGTAATAAGGCACATTTTGCCTCCTATAAAGAAGAACTATACAACTGGGAATGGGACAATGGGTCATCTTCCCCTTTAGACCTCTGGACAAGAATTAAGGAAAAGATCCTAGAACTGGAAGAAATATTAGTCCCAGATAAGTTAATTTATAATAAAAGGGGAAAGATCCCACTATGGGTTACTACCAAAATATTAACTATGATTAAACAAAAGAAAAGGGCAAATAAACAATTGAAAAGACACAATAACGAGTATAACAAATGAAAACATAGGAAAATTCAAAAAGACTGTAATAACAAAATTAAAGTAGCAAAACACAAATATGAAAGAAGTTTGGCATATAGGAAAGACGGGAGCAAGAGCTTTTATGCCTAAGTAAACAACAAAAAGCAAACTCCGAGAACAATCGGGCCCCTTAAAGTTAACAATGAGGAAGTATTCGTACCTAAGGACATGGCTAAAGAATTGAATAAATACTTTGGTTCAGTGTTTAACCCAAAAGTAACTACAAATAAATCTATATCCAGAACCGATACAGTCGAACAATTGATATTTTCTAAGACAGACATTATGGCTAAACTAAATAATTTGAATATTAATAAATCCCCAGGACCAGAGAGGCTACATCCAATACTATTAAAAGAAATAAAGGATAGAAACATAGAAATATAGAAACATAGACTTTGACGGCAGATAAGGACCACTTGGCCCACCTAGTCTGCTCATTTCCCTACCTAGAGGATAAGCTGCAGATCATATTTAACCAACAGCCTATTTCTTCCTACCCCCCACAAAAATTGCCTTATGTCTGTCCCATGGTTAGTAGAACCACTGTTTAAGATCTTTAAGATGTCCTTACGTTATCTCACTATACCAAATGACTGGAAAACAGCTGTAGTAATGCCTATTTACAAAAAAGCAACCATGCAGAGATCTCTAACTACAGGCCTATTAGCCTGACTAGTGTCTTAGGTAAAATCTTTGAAGGATTACTTAAAGATAAATTGGAAATCGACATCGAATTAAAAGGATTAAGGGATCTATATCAGTATGGTTTCAAGAAAAACAGATCATGTTTAGCCGGGAATTTGGTTTTCTATGAGCATATTAGTAAACTATTAGAAAGTAATATTCCAGTAGATGTTATTTTTCTGGACTTCTGTGAAGTTTTTTACAATGTGCCCCATGATATTCTATAGATAAAATGAGAAAGCTAAAAAAAAAAATAACACAATTATAAACTGGGTAGAAGAATGGCTTCAAAACCGTACCCAGAGAGTATGCATTCGGGACACTTACGTGAGTTATGCCCAGTAAGTAGTGGTGTGCCCCAGGGGTCAGTGCTGGGACCAATACTGTTTTCTATTTATATGTCAGACTTGATAGATAATCTTCAAAGTACAGTAGTTAAATTTGCTGATGATACCAAACTAACAGCCTGAGTGAAAACTGAAGAGGAAAGATGTGCGCTTATTGATGATCTAAATAAATTGGAAAAATTGGACACAAAACAATAAAATTACTTTCAACACTAGTAAATGTGTGATCATGCTATTTGGCACAACAAATAAACAATCCCAGGTTACCCTGAATAGCCAAGTGCTTTCACCAGTTGAGCGTTATAGTGACTTGGGCATATATATTTCTCAAGACCTATCCTTTCATAATCATTGTAACTATGTTATTAATAAAGCTAACAGAGAGTTGGGACCCTCTCCAGAAGTTTAATGTCCCTCTTTAAGTGTGGCCTCCAAAACTGCACGTAGTACTCAAGGTGCGGCCTCATCAAGCAGTTATACAGAGGGAGTATCACTTCCCTCCTTCTGGAGGTGATACCCCTAGCGATGCATCCCAGCATCCTGTTGGCCTTGGCTGCTGCCCTCCTACAAGTCTCAGAGTTGTTCATCTTGACATCCACCACCACCCCCAGGTCCCTCTCAGCCATCGAGACTTGTAGCATTTCCCCCCCAAGGGTGTACACTTGGCCCGGGTTTCTGGCCCCCAGGTGCAGTACCTTGCATTTCCCTGCATTGTACCTCATTTTCCACTTTCTACACCATCTTTCCAGAGCCTCCAGGTCCCCCTGTAGGGCCACCCTCCCCTCCTCCCCATCCACCACCGCCCCCAGTTTTGAGTCATCTGCAAAGAGACTCATCTCACTCCTGATACCTGTCCTTATGTCAGAGACTTAGGCATTGAACAGGAGGGGCCCAAGGACTAATCCCTGTGGGACCCCACTAATGACCCTCCTTGGGGAGGAGACTATCCCTCCAACTACGACCCTCTGGGTCTGATCCTGGAGCCAATTGCCTATCCATCTGATTATCTGGTTCCCCACTCCCATTTCTCCCAGCTTATCCAACAGACCAACGTGAGGAACAGAGTCAAATGCCTTGCTGAAGTCTAGAAAGAGGACGTCCACTGGTCTACCCAGGTCGTTACCCAGTCATAGAACTCCACAAGGTTTGCCTGACACGATTTCCCCGGGATGAATCCATGCTGTCTATCGTCCAGGCACCCTGACTTTTCCAGGTCCCCCTCTAGCCTCTCCTTGACAATGCCCTCCATCACCTTGCCCACCACCGATGTCAGGCTGACAGGCCTGTAGTTCCCTGCCACCTCCCTTGATCCCCCCTTGTGGATAGGCACTATATGCGCCACCTTTCAGTCCTGGGGCTCCCACCCTGTCCTCAGAGAGATGGTGAAAAGCTCCACCAGGGGTTTCGCCAGGACATCTGCAAGTTCCTTCAGCACTCTGGGATGTAATTTATCTGGCCCCAGTGCTTTCTCCATCTTAAGGGACCTGAGGGCTTCCCTCATTCTCTCTGCTGTGATTTCCACTTCCGCTACCTCTTCTTCCTGCTTAGCCTGCCCCCCTCCTGCCAGTGATGCCTCTCCCTCTCCCCAGACCCGCCGATCAGTAAGGGTCCCCCCCTCCTCAGTATCACTGTCTTCTCCCATGTATGATGCAGTACCCCCATTTTCCTTGGTGAAAACTGAGGTGAAGTTCTCATTTAGTACCTCAGCCTGCTCCCCCGGGTCCTGTGCCCATCTCTTCCCTGTTTTAATCCTGCTAATCTGCCTCTTCATCCTTCATTTTTCCCCAATGTATCTAAAGAACCTCTTGTCCCTCTCCTAATTTCCCTGACCAGGTTCTGCTCCTTCCTTGCCTTAGCTGCCCTCACCACCCTAGTGGCCCTTCTAGCCATCAGCTCGTATTCCCCTCGATCCCTTTCACTCCTTGAGCACTTGAATTGCCTATAGGCTGCCTTCTTTCCCTGCACCACCTCCTGGACCTCCCTGGTCCACCAGCAGGGTTTTTGGGCCCTACCGCATTTTGGTCTTATTCTTGCACAGGTGCTGGTAGCATCCTGCACCCCTCTCCTGATGATTTCCCACCTATTATCAGTGTCCATGTCTGACCCAATCGCATCCAAATGCTCCTTAAGGATCCTTCCCATTTCCTTAAAATCTGCCCCCTGAAGTCAGTTACCTCCGTCTTTGTGCAGCCTTCTACCCCCTCCTAGGTCCAGGCAGAACCAGACTGTGGCATGGTCACTCCCCACCAATGGGTCCCTTACCACAAGGCCCCCAATCTGGTCACTGTCTGCCTGGACCACATCCAGTACCCATGCCTCCCTGGTCGGTTCCCCCACCTGCTGAGTTAGGAACGCGTCTTGAAAGACATCCAACAACCTCTGTTCCCTGGCCACTGAGGATGTCGTAGTCTCGCAGTCTATTCCTGACATGATTAAGTCCCCCAACACCACCGCCCTTCTCCTGCCCAGTCTGCAGTGTCTCCCAACATCTCTCACCAGACTCTCCTCCAGCTCCTCCGCCAGTGCAGGGAGTCTATACACCACTCCTATTTTTAACCTCTTGCCCCCCCTTGTTATCAAGGTGACCCAAATCGCCTCTACAGTTCCCTCCACCTCCTCTACTCCCCCATGCCAATGCAGTTTTTGACTATCATTGCTACCCCTCCTCCCCTTCCCTCCCCCCTGTCCTTCCTGAACATAGTGTAACCCTCCAGGTTCAGGTCCAAGTCATGTCCTGCGGTGGCCCAGGTCTCAGTGACCGCTGCCACATCCACCGCTCCCTCAGTTCACATCACCTGGAGCTCAGGCATTTTATTGCCCAAGCTCCTGGCATTTCGCAGGACTACCTTCCACCCCTTCCCTATACTTCCATTTCCCCTGCAAGTGTTCCCATGGGGATTCTGTTTTCCCCTCGTCTGCACTTTACCAGTTGGCCTTTTCCCACATTCCTCCAGCTCCCCAGGGGGGGTGGAGACAGAGTCCCTCCTTTATCGGCCCCCCCTCGACAGCCTTTTCTCCCATCCCTCCCCCATCATAAGTTTAAACCCCACTTTTCACCAATGGACCCCTCTATTTTCAGCTTAAGGATTCCCCTTCCCTCCAAATTGAGATGGAGCCTATCTCTAGCATACAGCTCCTTATCCTCTCAGGTCTTCCCCAATCCCCCATCAACCCATACCCTCTGGCCTCACACCACTCCCTGAGCCACTGGTTTATCTCCTAATCTTCCTTTTGTGTTCCCCACTAGCCCTTGGCACTGGCAGGATTTCTGAGAAGGAAACTGTGCATCCTATGTCATGACAGACCCTGGCAAGCTCCCTGAACCTTGCCTGTATCTCTAGCTCGCTACTTCCCTCAAAGTCATTTGTATCCAGGTGGACCAGTATGTCTGGGAAACCCCCACAATCCTATGCCAGCTGATATACCTCATGCTTGGCTCTGTGCACCGTTAGTCCAGGGAAGCATTTTGTTCTAACTGGCCAGGCTTCTCCCTCCCTATCCCATTTGATACCCCTGATCATAGAATCCCCCAACAGGAGCACTCTGACTGCTCCTTTTTCTTCATTTCCCCCCCTTCCATGTCCCCATCCTTTCTATAGGCCCTCCACCCAGCGGATCCTTGTTCCTCCCCTATCTGGGTGCCATACCCCGCCCCTCCTTATTTCATTCTGGCCACCCCTCCCTCCGATCCTATGCCTCTCCTCCTCCCGAGTATCCTTCTGTACCTCGCTAACTCCCCCCTCACTGCTCACGACTGGTCCTTCTCCCCTATCTGCTAAACCAGCCTGGCTCGTCCTCCATCCCTTCCTTCCTTCCTGTCTCTGATTAGTCCTTAGAACAAAGAAGAACTAGAGGAGATCTTCTTTTAATGCATAAATAAATTGATAGATGATACAGAACTATTGTCTCAACTAGGATTGACCTTTAACCAATGGGACTGTAACCTCCAAAGTCTTAAGTACCAATTGTCTCTTACATATCCAAGAAATAATAAAAGGCGCTCCTTTATCACTCAGCGAACAATTCCCATTTGGAACATCTTACCTAATTCAGTACTCGTTTGTACCGATCACACAGACTTTAAACATAAACTGGACCAATAATTATTGACCAAGGGATAAATGAACCAGCTTGGCTGGAGATGCACTTCTATGGGCCTCGGCTTTCTGTGCATCTAAGCCTTTTAGTAAGAATCTTAGTGTGAAAAATCTAACATTATGCTTCTATGAATGTCAGTTAATTACATATTTCCTATGCTTTAGTGAAGCCATGAAATAATGTATAAGTATTCATTAACATAGGAATTTTTGAGTTCAGTTACAGTCTTCTCTAGTTGACCTAATTTGTTCCTATTTTTACTATGAAGCATATGAAGCATATGGGATAACCATACCTCTAAATGCTGCTTTAAAAGAATTACAAAGGATATTAGGTGATATCTCTGGGCTATCATTTTGTTTAAAAAAAAGCATATATCTGAATCTACCTTATGAAAATGAATTTGACTCTCATATTCAGATGGATAGCATGGCAAAACAAGAATAGCGCTATGCTAAGTAGACACAGTATGCCTGAAAAGGGCTGGAGCCATATTCAAAGGGTTCCACAGTACAGTGCAAAACTCATGCTAAATACACCACTGTACCCATGCAAAAGAAGGAACCCTCTTGCATACAGGGCTCAGTGGTATACTGAGAGGTGTTTGGAAGTACTAAAAGGCTGCTGAGGCAATGCTGTTTACTGCCTCCAAAACATTACTCTTGAAATTAACAGTTTTATTGAGTTTATAAAATACAAAATATCAAGATAGCTTCCTTTATGCTATAACTGGGACACACAAACAACCCACAGTATCCACAGAAAATTTTTATACATACTATGTAGAAGGATAAAGAAATACCCCCCCCCAATACCTCCCCAAGCCCTCCCCCTCCATTAAGCAATCCCTCCCGAGTGTGCCCACCTAAACCAACATTACAAGGACATAATATAACTTCAGGCGGCTTAATTACAATAGTGTAGGTAACAGAGCCGGGTGCTACAGAGACATACCTAATGTGGATATTGATGTAAATATAAAGCATATAATTTACCCCATTTTTTGTAAAAGGAGTCCATACGGTTGCGGGAACTCGCGATCAGTCTCTCAGTATTAAAACAAGCTGATAAATCCTTCAGCCACTCAGCATATGTTATGGTCAGTTGATCCATCCAGTGCTTAAGTACCAGCCTCTTGACCACCATTGAAATTAGTGCCATATGGAATCTACGCTCTTGACTATCAACACTGGAATACATACCTAAGATGCAAATTTCTATGGTGAACAGGCCATCCAATCCCCAAAACATTACTCTTAACAACTCACACGGTCTTGTGCAACCCTCCCCCCCGGTGGCACTGGTGCCAAGTAATGACAGAAAAAGTCCCTGTGCCCACCCCAGTCCTCTTTCACATAATGCACATATGCCTGGCAGTCTAGTGATGCTACCTCCTGCCCTGATCCTTCTTCTCATAATGAATGTATTCCTGGCAGTCTAGAGCTCTCTCTCTCCTATCCTGATCCCCATTCACTTAATGCTTTTCTAACCATCTTCTCACACTGTCTGTTCACTTTTAGGTCTTCAGATATAATTATTTTTAGATCCCTCTCCTGTTTCGTGGCTGACAGTCCCCCTTCCCCTCCATTAAGTACTCCTGTCTTGGGTTTCCATGACCTAAGTGCATAATTTTGCACGTCTTTGTGTTGAATCTCAACAGCTATATATTTGACCAATTGTCCAGTTCGCCCAGGTCCCTTCTCATTCTTTCCACCACCCTGATGTGTTTGTCCTATTGCAGATCTTTGTGTCATCTGCAGAGAGGCACCTCTTCCACCCAGCCCCTCTGCAATGTCACTTATGAAGACATTAAAGACGACTGGGCCTAGCACCGATCCTTTAGGCACCCTGCTGGTTACCTCCTTTTCTATGGACTGAACTCTCTACCACCCTTTGTGTCCTACCACGCAGCCAATTTCTAACCCAGTTAACAACCCCGGATCTGACTCCCAGGCTGCTCAATTTGTTTATTAGCCTTTTATGCAGGATGATATTGAAGGCCTTGCTAAAATCCAGGTAGAACACACCTATCGCTCCTCTCTGATCAATCTCCGCTGTCACCTAGTCGAAGAAATCTTTCAGGTTTGTTTGGCAAGACATGCCTGCCATGAAATCATGCTGTCTCGTATCCTGCTGTCTGCTGGGCTCAAATATGTCACAACCCTTTCCTTGAGTAATGGTTCCATCAGTTTTCCTACCACTGAGGTTAGGCTGATTGGCATATAGTTACCAGCATCCTCCTCCTTGCTCTCGCGCTTATGGAGAGGGACAACATTCACCCTCTTCCAGTCTGCCAGAACCACACTAGTTTCTAATGATTTGTTGAACAAGGCTGTCAGTGGTCATGTTAGCTCTTTTCTTAGTTCCTTTAGAATTCTGGGATGTATTTTATCCAGCTCCATTGCTTTACCTGTTTTCAGTTTTTCTAATTCCTTTAGGACTCACTGTGAATGGACTGGTATCTGCACTCCTCCCCATGATACTTCTTACACCTAACTGTGGTCCCTTCTTGTCCCCTTCTACTGTGAACACTGAACAAAAATATTTGTTCAGGATTTCTGATTTTTTCTGGTCCCCTTCTGCTAATCACCTCCCTCCCTCCCTTCTTTCCCTTTTTAGTCTCACAATTCCACCCCTTCTTTTTCTCTTCTCTCTAATGTATCTTAAAAAGGTCTTGTCTCCTTTTGTAATTGCCTTGGCTATTCTTTCCTCTGTCAGCACCTTGGCCTTCCTGTTTGCTTTCCCCACCTCCTTTAGCTTTTCCTGATACATTCCTCTATCTTCATCCTTATGTGTTTCTTTGTATTTTCTGAATGCTGGCTTTTTTTTCCCCTCACCCTCCCTGCCACCTTCTGTGAGAACCAGAGTGGCTTTTTCTCCCTCTTTGTTTTACTTTTCTGCCTGATATCCTTGGCAGTCTAGTGGTGTCCCCCTTCCCTTGATCACCATTGCCAGAATATATTTCTGGCAGTATGGTAGTACCCCCCTCCTAATCAGTCCTTGTTGTCCCTAGATACAGTATATATCCCTGGAGGTTCAGTGTTCCCCTCCTCCAGCTTGATCCCCATTCTTAGGAATGAGGATCAAACAGGAGGGGAGTGTACCCCATTGTTACCAGGGATATCATTATGGGAATAGCGATCAGGGCGGGGGGGGGTACCACTAGCCTTCCATGGATACATACATTATGAGAATGTGGATCAGGGTGAAAGGGGATACCACTAAACTGTCAGGTATATATACATTGGGACAATAGGGATTTGGGCAGGAAGGATGTATTGTACCACTGGACTATAAGGGTTATATTTCAACCTATAACGGGGAGTGGGTGAGGAAGAAAGCAGTGGTCAGCCCTCTGCAAAACGCCCCCCTGCATACAAAGATGCAGAGACATTGTGTAGAGCAGCTAATAGCCACATGATTTATTTGTTTATTTATTTAAAGGTGTTACCAGGAAGACATGCTGAGCAGACTACTGCTCGATTCCAGATGCATCCTGGGGGGTAGAGGGGAAGGGGGAAATACAACATTATTATACAGTGTACACAAAATCCTGGAGTGGTTGTGGTACTTAGGGTACAGCAAGCTGTAGAGCAAGGCATATGACAAATAGTGCAAGGCAAATGACAATACAATATAATGTGCAGTTACATAATAGATATATAGTATATACATACATACATACTTACAATGTCAATTTACAGTCAAATAACCGGGAGTGTACTGGCCCAGGAGCTGTAGATATATAATGGTGTACAAATGGCATGTGAAATGGCCTGATAGCACCCCGCATGTCTTGTGTGGTCATTAGCCAGTATTAGTGTGGGGTTTTTCATTTTTTTCTACACATAAAAGTCATTAAAATTTTTTTTCAGTTCTGATTAGGGATAGATGTAAGGATAACCTTTAGGGCGGGGGGGGTGTACTGAGTTTTCCCTTTAAAGTAGATTGGTATTAATTCAAGGTACTCTTCAAAATGATGTGTCTAACAATATAAAGCATTCTGTTTTTTTATCAGATGCAAGTGCCTGTCTAAAATGTGCTGCAGATCACTGGCCCAATGAGAAGAAAGATAAATGCATTCCCAAAATCCATCGAGTTCCTCTCCTATGAAGAACCACTGGGTGCATCTTTGGCTGCCATTGCAATCTGCTGTTTCTTGGCCACTGCTTTTATCCTGTGTGTCTTCATTAAGAACCGAGAAACACCAATAGTCAAGGCCAACAACCGTGAACTCAGCTACCTTCTTCTTCTGGCCCTCATGCTGTGCTTCCTCATCCTTATTATTCATCGGTCGCCCATGAAGGGGAACTACAAGTTTCTGACAGGTTACCTTGGGATAATATTCTCTCTCTGTGTCTCCTGTATTTTGGCAAAGACTATAATTGTTGTCATTGCCTTTAAAGCCACAAAACCTGGCAGCAAATTACGTAAGTGGCTCGGGGCTGGGCCAACCAGTGCCACCATCATGTTGAGCACACTGCTTCAGGTGGCAGTATGCATTGCTTGGTTGACCCATTCACCGCCCTTTGCAGAACTCATCATGAACTTTGAAGGTGGGAAGATTTTAGTTGAATGCAATGAAGGCTCCCCCTTTGCTTTCTGGTGCATGCTGGGATATCTGGGTTTCCTTTCAAGTGTTAGTTTCACTGTTGCATTTCTAGCCAGGAACTTGCCTGATAGCTTTAATGAAACCAAATACATTACGTTTAGTATGTTAGTGTTTGTCAGTGTCTGGCTCTCTTTTATTCCGGCCTACCTCAGCACCAAAGGGAAGTATATGGTTGCTGTTGAAATATTTGGTATCATTTCTTCTAGTGCTGGAATTCTTGGCTGTATATTTTTCCCAAAGTGCTATATTATTCTACTAAGGCCAGACAGAAACACTAGGATGCATTTAGTAGAGAAGGCAAAGTTTAGCAATAAAGTGTAAAATTAATCCATGGAATTGTAATGCCGAGGGCAGAATTTTCAGAAGGACGGATTTGGATGCAGATGTATGTTATGCCAGAATCTGTGGCAGTTCAAATGCATCCAAACAGCTTTGCTGCTATTTTCAAAAGATGCATCTGCTCACATCAACAAGTCACAGTCTGGAGTAGAAGACGGACAACAATGTGATTTGCATTATTTTTTGCCACAATTGTTTTTGTTTTTTTTTATCATGTAACATTTGAACACAGCTAAATTATCTAGTACAGGGTCTATCAGTCTGAACAGATTTCCCTTTAAAAACAGTTGTCAGCCGGCCTGTCAGTGCAGCAGTTGGATTTCTGCTTGCAACGCTGATGATCCGGGTTTGGGAATGGACCCGGGGCGCTGGTGGGCATGCCAGGGGGGAGAAGGCTTGAGCATCTCATAACTGCTCACTTTCTCCCGGGGGGAAGGTGGGTATGTGACCTGGCACTTGCTGACTCCTGGCAGAGGCTGGGGGAACTGCAACGTGTAAGGTCCCACTGACTGGGGGGAGTCATAAACATTGGCATATGCCTTGGCGTTAGTGGTATTCCATGCCACGCCCCCGGGGAGAAAATGGGAAAATTGCTCCCTGGTTGGTTATTGCCAGCCCCTGCTGCCACAGAAGCCCTGGGACATCCCAAGACCACCTCAGCAGCACCGTGGCCAAGACTGAGTGTGGTGGCCAGCCCCCACCAGTGCCTTCTCCCTAAGAGGAGGGGGACCCATCCAGCGAAGGGTTACTCTCGGTTACCCAGGTTGCTGCAATGTGGGGTGATGGTGGTGGCTAGTGTTAGGGCAGGGTGCTAGCAGGGTTCCTAGGTGGCTTGAAGGAGTGGCTGGCCAGGGAGTTGGGAGGAGCAAGCAAAAAAAAGAAAACAGTTGTGAGTGTATCTCAGATGAATCCTTCTGCTAATCCTGCTCATTGATTCTAGACTTGTTTAGGGTGCCCTGCGCCTGTATTTAAAGATAATCCTGATTATTCCCATTCAGACATAACGTTTTTATCCACATAAGGCGATCATAAGGAGATCAGCTTATAGAGATTTATTCAACAGTGTAACCCTGCCACAGTTGGAACAGAGTAGTTTCTATAGAAAGTACTAACATTTGAGCATTCATTTCTCAGACATTATGAGAGATAATCACTTGTAGTTTGGAGCACAACACATGATTGGAAATAACTTTCCCAGCCTGAGTGGGTGTTTAAGAATGGCAGGAGGCCCATGTTATTGCCCGATGATGAAGTGTATAACTAGGCCAAGCATACTGCTGTCTTCTTACTAGCATTTTGTCTAGAACTGTAAGGAAATGTTGTTAGTCACTTCTGTTACTGATGCAGTGAACAGTTTTCACTGGGAGTAGCAGAATAGGTGGAGCATAATGAGGATTCCATGCAGGGGCATCATGCCAGGAGAATTTTGTGTGTGTGTGTGGGGCAGGGGGCACACATTGAAAAGTGGGCTAAAGAAACCCTAAATTAAACTTTTACAGCCTTCCTCAGTCCAAAAGGCACAACTTGAATGAGAATTTCTTTTGCAGGGGAAGGGAATGTGCCCCCAGAGTATATGAGCATGATGGCCCTGTTTCCAAGCATCTCTTACCCGCTACGATAGTGGCAGCCCTCTGCTGTTATATGTTGAACAATAAGAGCAGTGATGAGGAGTCCAACCTATGTCATCACTAGAAATAGGAACTACCTTGGTGGGGAACCCCACAATGTAATGCCCTGAACCCAACCTAAGGGGAACGTGGCACAAGTAGAGACTGGGTATATCAGCTAATGGCAACTTTAACATGATTTTCTGACTCATCACCATGAAGTAACCACCGGTCCTAACAATGTTATTTTTTGTTTAAATAAATGATTATTAAAGAGAAACCAATGTTGCATATGTCTGTTTGATTAAATAAAGTTTATTGGCCAAAGATAAGTCATGATTTCATACTCCTGCTTCCACCTTCTCTTTTACGTGGTAAAAGTCACTTTGTGTTCAGTAAAGGAATTAGAAGTTTGATAATCTGTAACATTTGTCTGGAGAATATCCAGACAAGTATACCGGAAATATATTTTAAATAACACAAATGGCTTGACAACCACAACTTACTATTAACCAAATTCAAACAGAAACAAGCATTTGTCAATGCCGAATGTTGATTGCATTGGTCCGTTGAGCTCGCTCACTGCCCCTGTGTCACTTGCTCGTTCTGTTTCTCCCGCTGCTGCAGACTGCTCTTTTGTACTGGGCTCCTGCCTGCATTGGCATGTTTTTCTGGCCACAACGAAATCTGCAGCTGTCCCAACAGAGCTCTGTTGAGGTGGGTCACTCCTCTTCTCTCACTCTCTCATTCTGTTTCTGCTGGCGTTGCAGGCTGCCCTTTTGTACTGGGCTGCCGCCTCTGTTGGCGGCTTTTTCTGCCCACAAAGAAATCTGTAGCAGTCCTGACACAGGTCCATTGAGGTAGCTCACTCCCTCTCACTCATTCGCTTGTTCTGTTTCTGCTGGCGCTGCAGGCTGGCCTTTAGTACTGGGCTCCTGCCTGCGTTGCCGCCTTTTTCTGCCCACAAAGAAATCCACAGCAGTCATGCTAGAGCTCCGTTGAGCTCGCTCACTTCCCCTCTCTCACTCGCTCATTGTGTTTCTCCTGGTGCTGCAGGCTGCCCTTTTGTACTGGGCTCCTGCCTGCGTTGTCACCTTTTCCTGTTCACAAAGAAATCCGCAGCTGTCCTGACAGAGCTCCATTGAGGTCACTCACTCCCCCTGTCTCACTCACTCATTCTGTTTCTCCTGGCGCTGCAGGTTGCCCTTTTGTACTGGGTTACTGCTTCTGTTGGCATTTTTTTCTGCTCACAAAGAAATCTGCAGCAGTCCCGACAGAGCTCCATTGGCCTCACTCACTCCCCCTGTTTCACTCACTCGTCTGCTTTTTGCCGGCGCTGCAGGCTGCCCTTTGTACTGGGCTCCTCCGTACGTTGACACCCTTTTCTGCCCACAAAGAAATCTGCAGCAGTCATGATAGAGCTCCATTGAGCCCATTCACTCACTCCCCCTCTCTCACTCATTCATTCTGTTTCTCCTGCCACTGCAGGCTGCTCTTTTGTACTGGGCCCCTGCGTGCATTGCTGCCCTTTTCTGCCCACAAAGAAATCCACATCAGTCCCAACAGAGCTCTGTTGAGCTCACTCACTCACTCCCCCTCCCTCACTTGCTCATTCTGTGTCTCCCTTTGCTGCAGGTTACCCTTTTGTAGTGGGTTCATGCCTGCATTGGTGGCTTTTTCTGCCCACAAAGACATCTGCAGCAGTTCCAACACAGCTCTGTTGAGCTTGCTCATTCAGCCTCTCTCACTCGCTCGTTCCCTTTCTGCCAGTGCTGCAGGCTGGTCTTTTGTACAGGGCTCCTGCCTGCATTGCCTCCTTTTCCTGCCCATGAAGAAATCTGCAGCAGTCATGATACACCTCCGTTGAGCTCGCTCACTCCTCCTCTCTCACTCACTCGTTCTGTTTCTCCCGGCGCTGCAGGCTGCCCTTTTGTACTGGGCTCCTGCCTGTGTTGTCACCTTTTCCTGCCCACAAAGAAATCCGCAGCTATCCCGACAGAGATCCATTGAGGTTGCTCACTCCCCCTGTCTCACTCGCTCATTCTGTTTCTCCTGGCGCTGCAGGCTGCCCTTTTGTACTGGGCTCCTGCCTCTGCTGGCATCTTTTTCTGCCCACAGAGAAATCTGCAGCAGTCCCAACAGCGCTCCGTTGGCCTCACTCACTCCCCCTGTCTCACTCACTCATTCTGTTTCTCCCACTGCTGCAGGCTGCCCTTTTGTATTCAGCCCCTCCATGCACTGCTGCCTTTTCCTGCCCACAAAGAAATCCACAGCAGTCCCAAAAGAGCTCTGTTGAGCTCACTCACTCCCCCTCCCTCACTCACTCATTCTGTGTCTCCCCGCGTGGCAGGCTGCCCTTTTGTGCTGGGCTCCTGCCTGCAGTGTCACCTTTTCCTGCCCACAAAGAAATCTGCAGCAGTCCTGACAGAGCTCAGTTGAGCTCGGTCACCCCCCCCAGTCGCTCGATTCTAATCTGTCCCAAACACTGATTTCCGACAATTACTGTGGTATTCTGTGCCGGAAGTGCGGAAACACATTTCGGCCAGGATGTGAAAAATGACAGCTGTACTGTTCATTAGAAGGTGTGAACAAATGCCAGTGTTGAAAATCTGGCATGAAAACATTACTAATTTGTAAACTTACAAGGGTACATGGAACCTGCACAACACACGCTCATAACACAGTCATTGTATGGAGTTTTATCACAAAATTTTCAACACAAGCATTCAAACAACATGAAGTCTTGCTATATTATGACAATTGCAGTTTGTCCCACTATTAGAACTGCTCCGGAGGTGAAAGAGTTAACTACCATGCCAGGCATGGAGTTTAGAGCGCGAGCTCGGTTACAGAAGCTCTGTCTGGCTATTTTCAAACCGAAACTGTCAGATTCTTTACTCCGCCTCACTGAACAGTCGCTCCGGAGATTTCTCCTACTGCTTGGTTCATTTCTCGGTTTAAACAGTATTTTCTCGGTTAAATTCAACCGCTAGTATTATTATTTTAACCGCAAACCGATCGGTTCAAGCTCTGTCTGTGGTATTGTAAGTAATAGATAGGTTTATTTCTGTGTGGAACTTGTAAATTTTTATCGGTTCGGTTCGAACCGATCAGGCTATTAAAACTTTTAAAAGAACATTTTAAGGCTTTTAGAGTGCAGTTCCGGTTCTTATCGGTTCTAAAAAGCAGTTTCATTACGGCTTTTCCACGACCCGTGACACGGTTGGGAACCGATAAGGGTGTCTTACCTGGCACTGCCATTAAAAGGAGCAAGTTTGTTGGTTAGGCTGGCATCATGTCTGAGAACCAAAGAAAAACGGGCCACTGGGTTTCAACACTGTAGTGTTCAGGGGAAGCCTTTGCCAAGGCTGACCCACACACTACATGTGTCTATTGTCTGGGGTTTGACCACCTCATTTCAGACTGCCAGATTTGTAAAAATTTCCCTGCAGCCACCCTGGACAAGAGAGTGGGCAGGCTCAGGGAACGAGAGGCCAAAAAGTCCGCTGACCCGGATGGCCAGCCCGGTTCGGTGCCAACCGAACCGGAGGGAGGGCCCTCTGACCAGGGTGAGACTTCCTCGGGCAAACGAAAAGCTGGCTCTAAGGAGCCAGTTCCAGCAAAGAAAACTAAAAAATCAGCAGGTTTGGAGTCCAAAATTCCTTCTCCAACTGCTGCAGAAATAGCAAAAGCTATACAGATTGTACAGTCACTTTCTCCGGTTCCGTCCGAACTGCCACTGTCTGGTAAAAGGTCGGTTCGGCCGGTTCCACCGGTTCAAGAATATGATATTGAAGAGCTTTATGAACCAGAGGAGGGGGAGGAGGATTATGATCAGTGTGAATGTGACTTTGAGAGTCTGGATGTGCCCATTGAACCGGACATCTCCCCAGACAGACCTTTGGAATCTCCCCCCATGCTTTCTGAGTCCCCTTCTCACTTTTTTGTTTTATAAAAAGGTTGCTGAAACCCTCCAGCTCCCATTAGAGGAAGCTGTGGATGAGCAAGAGGAACCTGATTTTGTGGAAATGATGGATATCCCAGAGTCTAGGAGATTATCTATTCCCTTACATAAATCATTTAGGAAACAAACAATAAAAATACTAAAAGCTCATAATTCTGTGCCTCCTGTTGACAAGAAGATGGACAGGAGGTACACTTTATCAGGTCCTGATTCAGACTTTCTTTCACAGCAATGCAGTCATGTTGAGGTAGTTCAGGCTGCAGCCTGTGATAAGGCTAACATTCACCTGGCTTCACATCCTCCTGACAAGGACTCCAGGAAGATTGATGCCATGGCTAAAAAACAATACATGGCAGCGTCCTTGGGACTCGGACAAGCAAATTACATGGCTTATGTGGCAAGATACCAAAAATCTAGATGGGACACTGTCATGGCTTTGGCCAAACAGGCCCCTGGCCAGCTTGCCAAGGAGCTGGAGCAGGTGGCTGCTGATGGTATTGAGGCATCCAAGGTGCAATTCCATGCTGCTGTGGATTCTAATGATGTATCCTCTAGAGTCATGGCTACATCTGTGGCTTTTCATAGGTTGGCTTGGCTCAGGTGTACTAGTTTGTCACAGGATACCCAGACTAAGGCCATGGATTTTCCTGTGGTAGGGAATTCTCTGTTTGGGAGCAGACAGAGGTACATGAAAAATGGATGAATATAGGAACAACTTATGGGTGCACAAGCCAAGGGAGTGACAGTCTCACTTCAGAAGCAGACCCCCAGGGGTGGAGGTAGGCCTTTTCATGGCCTTTTTACCAAACCCAGGCTTCTTCTGCTTATGCTCAGAGGGGTTCTTCAGAGGCAGAGGAAAGACGGGTGCAAGCAGGCCTGCTTCCACCCTCAGCCTAAAGCCCCTCACAAACAGGCACCCTGATGGGGTGCCCAGGGCTGGTTCTCCATTACCTGTAGGGGCAGGCTGGCTTACTTCGTTCAGGACTGGAGTCTCTAACATCAGACAGGTGGGTCCTGGAAGTAGTAAGCCAGGGTCTGGTTCTCAGCTTCAAAAAATTTCCAAAGATGAGAGCCAGATCTTTTCCACCTGCAAACCCTCAAGAGACCTTTGCCTTAGAAACAGAAGTCTCATCCCTGCTGGCTCTCAGAGCTGTAGAAAGGGTTTCTCCCCTACTCCAGGGCAAGGGTCTGTACTCCAGGTACTTCCTTACCCCAAAAAAGACAGGAGAATGGCGGCCCATTTTGGACCTAAGATATCTGAACAAGCACCTTTTGAAACCAAAATCCAAAATGGTGACTCTGGCAATAATTTTACCTTCTCTAAGGCCAGGGGACTGGCTAGCTTCCCTGGACCTCAAGGATGCCTACTTCCATGTTCTAATCAGAAGCTCCACCGAAAGTACCTCAGATTCGAACTGCCCTCAGGCCATTACCAGTTCAGAGCAATGCCCTTTGGCCTCACCTCTGCCCCAAGGGTATTCACAAAATGTCTAGCAGTAGCAGTTGCTCATGTAAGAAGGCAAAAGATTGCTATTTTTCCCTACCTAGACGACTGGCTTATTGTAGGCCAGTCTCCAGAACAGGTCAAATCACACCTGCAAGTTACCCAGCAACTGCTCACCTCTCTGGGTTTTCTGCTCAATCTCCCAAAGTCAGTGCTGGGACCTGTTCAGGTACTCACCTTCATAGGTGCAGAACTGGATACAAAGCAGGCCAGAGCCTTCCTGCCCTTAGCGAGGGTAAGGAACCTGGTGGCCCTGGCTTCTTCCTTCACTCTGCAGGTCTCTCAACCAGCAAGGCACTTTTTATAGCTCCTAGGACACATGGCTGCTTCCACAGCTGTAGTGCAAGGAGCAAGATTTCAGATGAGGGACATTCAGTTTCACTTGAGAGCCTTTTGGTCTCAAAGAAAAGATCCCCTTTCTAAGTTGATCCCAGTGACTCGAACCCTGATCCAGGCCCTTCAGTGGTGGCAGGATCAGAGCAATTTAAGACTAGGGGTTCCCTTCATCCCTCTATCTCACTCCTTGACCCTTTCTACAGATGCGTCCCTTCTGGGATGGGGAGCTCACATGGGCGACCTCTCCACCCAGGGAGTGTGGTCCCCTCAAGAGTCTCTGCTCCACATCAATTTGCTGGAACTCAGAGCTGTCTTTCTAGCACTTCAAGTGTTTTCTGCATCTGTTCAGAACAAAGTGGTACAAGTCAGAACAGACAACACCACCACAATGTGGTACATCAACAAACAAGGGGGCACTCGGTTTTCGGCCCTGTGCACCGAAGCAATGAAGTTGTGGTCTCTGGCTTATTCTCTGGACACTTCCCTCATAGCAGTTCACCTCCCAGGAAAGGACAATGTCCTGCAGATGCTCTCAGCAGGATTTCCCAGGGCCATCACGAATGGTCACTGGATCCCCAAGTACTGGGGATAGTTTTTGCCAGATGGGGCACTCCTCAGATACATCTTTTCGCAGCCCCAGACAATCACCAACTTCCACTGTTTTGTTGCAGGCCCCCAGTGATGGGCTCAGTCCTTCTGGATGCCTTCTTCTAGATTGGGGAGGGAAGTTTCTATATGCCTTCCCCCCTTCCCTCTCTTTTTCAAGGTGCTAGTGAAAATCAGATCCCAGCCTTGCAGGATGATTCTGATTGCTCCGGATTGGGCCAGGCAGCCCTGGTGCCCACTCCTTCTGTCCTTAGCAGTCCATCTTCCCCTGTGCTCCTCAGGAAACATAACCTGTTATCTTGTGCCCAGGGGAGAGTTTGGTATCCGAATCTCAAATCCCTCAACCTCAAGGCCTGGCTCTTGAGGAGTTAGAGCTTGCTGACCTACACCTTTCTCAAGGTGTTCTTGACATCCTGAAGGCTTCTAGGAAGCCTTCCACTAGGGCTACTTATAATTCTAAATGGAAAAGGTTTTCTATCTGGTGCTCTGGGAAGCATATTCCCCTGGAATCTGCTGATTTGCCCATTGTTTTGGACTATATGGTCTATCTTAACTCTTTGGGCCTGAGACCAGCTACCCTGAAAGTACATTTGGCAGCTGTCTCTGCTTTTATTTCAGCAGGAAAGCCCTCTTCTCTTTCCACTCACCCTGTATTTTACAAGTTTTTCAAGGGATTACTTCATACTAATCCACCTTTCAGGGACTCGGCCCCTGCCTGGGATCTTAAGGTTTGCATTGCTCAGTTGATGCAACCCCCCTTTGAACCTCTGTCTTCTGCAGAGCTTAAGTATTCGACTTGGAAAACTGTTTTTCTAGTAGCCATCACTTCTGCCAGGCGCATAAGTGAGTTACAAGCCTTGTCAGTGGAGACTGACTTTATTTCCTTTCACAGGGATAAAGTAGTCCTTAGGACTAACAGGAAGTTTTTTGCTAAGGTGGTTTCAGATTTCCATCTTAACCAATCTATCTTCCTTCCAGTGTTCTTCACTGACCATTCCTCCTCTGGTGAGAGGAGGCTGCACAGCTTAGATGTTAAGAGGGCCCTTAGTTACTATATAGAGCGTACCAAGGGTCATAGGTTTGAATCCCTCCAACTCTTTCTCACGTATGGTGAGGTTGGGAAAGGTAAACCTACCACTAAGAGATCCATTGCCAGGTGGATTGTCTCGTGTATCCAATTTTGTTATCAAAAACTGGGAAAGATTCCCCCTCCAGGCCTGAGGGCTCACTCTACCAGAGGTACACATAGCCGGTTTTAGGCACCAGCGAACCCTGCGGTTGCTGGGAGCCCCTCCTCCTGGGGCCCCCAACCAGAGAAGTTTACCTTATTCATTTTTAAACATTTTTTTATCTTAATATAGTTGTAAAACATCAATAAAGGACTGTGCAGATCTTTCTGGTTCTGCCATGAAATACCTCAACAAGCTATGATCCAGTCAATAGGATGTGGATAGGCAGCAATGGATGGGTTGGGAAGAACAGCCCCAAGAACTGACACTGCTGTTTCCTCCTAATTTGTTTTAAAATACTACAGGTTATACTAAAGCTCTACATAGAAACAAAAAAATGTAAAATTTGCTGGCAGATAACTATTGCTTGGCCCACCTAGTCTGCCCATTTTTCTCTGCCTATAGTATCACCACAAATAAAATTTTGCACTTATGGGCTACAGTAAAACACATGGGCTAAAGGTGGGCCAGGTAGAGGGGCCCCATGACTTCACTAATTCTGCTGGGGGCCCCCAAAACCCTAAAGCCGGCCCTGGAGGTACAGCTGCATCTCTAGCTGCTACCAGAGACATCCCTATCTTGGAGATATGTCAAGCAGCTACCTGGAAAACGGTACACACTTTCACCAAGCATTACTCCTTGGATATCCAGGCCAGGAGGGATGCTAGATTTGGCACAGCCGTGCTTCAGAGCCTATTCCCTAAGTAGGTTCTGTCCCTCCACCATGGGGGTACTGCTGTGTATTCTGCAATTGTCATAATATAGCAAGACTTCATGTTGTTTGAAGAAAAAATTACTCACCTTAGTAATGCTGTTTCTTCTAATAGAGTCTTGCATATTATGACCTCCCAGCCTGCCCCTCTCAAAACTTCTACTTGGGTATGGGGTGGGTAGTCCAGTGTTGGCACTTGTTATGCCCATTTTATGTTTTTTTCCACCCCTTTTTGGGGTTTTGGGGTGTTGTGTTTTATTTTATCTTATGTTATTATTTTTCTGGTCCTCTGACTTGAGTCTTGGTGTTGGGACCAGGAATAGGTGTTAATATTTAGGTAGCCAGTTGGCTGGTGTAGGTTACAGCTTCCACACAGAACCTTAGTGAGTTTTTACTCGTAAAGATCTGACAGTTTCGGTTTGAAAATAGCCAGACAGAGCTTCTCTAACCGAGCTCGTGCTCTAAACTCCATGCCTGGCATGGTAGTTAACTCTTTCACCTCCGGAGCAGTTCTAATGGTGGGACAAACTGCAATTGTCGTAATATAGCAAGACTCCATTAGAAGAAACAACATTTCTAAGGTGAGTAATTTTTTCTTTTAGGACCTCTGCTCATGAACAGTGTCAGTGTGATTTTCTTAATATGTCCCGAACACTGATTTCCCACAGCGACCGCGCTATTGTGCGCTGGAAGAGCGAAAATACATTTTGGCCAGGATGTGAAAAATGACAGCTGCACTGTTCATAAGGAGGTGTGGCAAAACGGCAATGCTGAAAATCTGGAGTGAAAATATTGCAAAGTTGCTAAGGTACGAGCTTGCATGGAAACTGTGCAATGCACATTCGTAACATACTCATTTTATGGACTTTCATCACAAAATTTTCAACATAGGCATTTTAGGACCTCTGCTAATGAACAGTGTCACTGTCTTTTTTATAATGTGTCCCGAACATGGATTTTCCCAGCGGCCATGCTATTCTGTGCTGGAACTATGAAAACACATTTTGGCCAGGATGTGAAAAATGACAGCTCTACTGTTCATAAGGAGGTACAGAAGAATGGCAATGTTGAAAATCTGGAGTGAAAATATTATTAATTCGTGAAGTTACGAGAGTGTGTGCCAACTGCGCAATGCACGCTCGTAACGCAGTCAGTTTATGAAGTATCGTCAGCAAATTTTCAACGTAGGCATTTTAGGACCTCTGCTCATGAACAGTACCACTGTCATTTTCTTAATCTGTCTTAAACACTGATTTCCCACACCGACCACGCTATTCTGTGCCGGAAGTGCAAAAACACATTTCGGCCAGGATGTGGAAAATGACAGTTGTACTGTTCATTAGGAGGTCTGAAAAAATGCCAGTGTTGAAAATCCATAGTGAAAATATTGCAAATTCACAGTTACGTGCGTGCGTAGCAACTGTGCAACGCCAAGCCAGAAACAGTCATTTTTGGATTTTCCCACCAAATTTGCAAAATAGGCTTTTTGAGAGCCCACCATGAACACTGCACTGTCGCTTCATTAATTGGTTCCAAAAGGGGATTCCGTGCAGTGACTGCGAAATCACCTTTCGGGACTGATTAATGCCTTGACAGTACCAGAATTCATGAGGAGGCGTCCGAAAAACCCCATGTTGAAATTTTGGTGCCAAAATTCCAAAAAATGCCTGAGATATGCATCAAAGTTGAAAAAAATCCAATTTATTTCATTATACAGCTTACCGGCATTTCCTCAGTTCGCGACCAGCTTTGAAGAGTGCAGACGTGTTCCCGGTCCACCGAAGATCGTCGCGCCAGACTCCGGAGGTAAGTATGGGGTGAGGGGGGTGTGGGGAGGCAGGGTGTGCAGTGGGTAGGCACGGGTTGTGGGAGGAGGCAGGGTGACTGCCGTGGGACTGTTTTAATTTTTACAGGTTAAAAAAGAAAAAAGACATCACAGGACTGTTTTTGATTTTACAGGGGCATGTGGCATGTTGGGGTGTGCTCCCAGCGGGCCAATGGAGTCTTTTTTTTGAGGGGGCAGCTGTAGCCGACTTGGGATTTGGCATCCCCATTGTCACTCATGAAAAGGGGGGGTTACAGTATGCCGACGGGGATTGGACTCCCCGTCGGCAGACAACAAAAGCGGGGGAAGTTTACACAATGCTGATGGGGAGTGGGTTCCCCCATTGACAACATAAACCTTGGGTCACTGAAGCCCCCGTCGGCAAACAAACATGGTGGAGGGGGCACATGCTACTGAGGGGGAATTGGCACCCCCTCGGCGGGAGGGGTTAATATTGTTTGTGAACATGAGGGCAAGATGCCGCCATGTTCACAAACAATATCAGTGTTTCAAGGTTCCGCCCTGCAATGATGGGTCGCTCCCTCATTGCAGCGAATGGCTGACGCTGCAATGATGAGGCGGCCCCTGATTTCAGTGGCTAAATTTTTACAAGGTTGTGGCACGCTGGCTGAACTAGTGTCAGCAGCAGCGTGCCATGGCATTGGGGGAAGCGGGCCAAGCCTTTAAAGGTTGTGGGGGCATTGGCCACAACAGTGCCATGCCTCCACAACCTGCTTCTGGAGAAAGCTGCCGTAATATGTTTCTTGTGCACGCGTGCAATCAACATGAAAATGTAGTAGTAGTAGTAGTAAAATTTTATTTATACAGAGAATTATGCCATTAGGGTTCAAAGAATCCCTATTTACATACAAAATAAATAACTATAGAAGACAAATGCACAACTTTCAAATACAAAATTAATTCATTACATACATACTATCAATACATTTGTTTTAAACAACCAAGCATCATATATAATACCATTCAAGTTTTACCTATTACACAAAAATCTAAAACGCAGCTCGTGTTTCACTGCAGTCTTATATTCTAAAAAAGAGAGGTTTGGGTCCCTAAAAGGGGTGGGGGGAAGCCTATTCCAACTTGTTGAAGCTTTATACTGAAAAGTCATTGCACTATATCTATTTTTAATTTTTGGAACAAAAAAATCTCTTGCTCCCGACTTCTGTAAATTTAATCCATGTTCTGTTTCTTTAAGATTACATATCAAATGATTTTGTAAATTATTTTTATGTAATCCTTTTATCTGTGTTAACCAAAAAGCCTCTGCCCTCTGTTCTAATGAATTCCATCCCAGTTCTGTATACATCTCACAGTGATGGGTACCAATATCGCATAAAAATGTGATTCAGAACTCCCCGGAAACTAACTAGCCTGAATCAAGGGTGATCTGTTTATTGTTTGCTCAAATAGGCATCCTGTCTAAAATGTTAATTGTAGCCTATTCAAATCTTAACCAAAGCTCTGCAAAAAAGTATCCTACCTGTGTGCAAATTAGCTTGATGTGCGAAGGGTGGTATTAAATCTCACAATGTTTTTTAAAAAGAGCTCCTTTCATACCTTAGTATCTTAGACACTTGCTTTTGCTTCTGATCACTAACCCCACACCTTTCTATCTTGCTCTGTTCCCTCCCACTGCTCTATTCTGTTTCATTATGTTTGCTTGCACACATGTGCAAGAAACATAGTGCCATCATACGAGAATTCATAGGTGTGCCTCCCCCACTTCCAGTGCCCTGCTGCCTTTTGTAGGCGCAGCAGCACTGCATCAATGAACGTAGGTGCTGTCTATGACAGCTGTTCAGATGCAGTGGCGTACAGTTGAAAGCAAAAAAAACCACTGCAATCAGTGGCGGTAACGTGTAGGCACTTTGCATACTGCCGTCTGGCAGTATGCAAAGTGCCTACACGTTGGCACTGCACTGAAACAGCTGTCATAGACAGTTCCATCTCCCCCTACAACAAGTAGCATGCTGGGAGGCCACCCAGCGTGCTTATGTACTCCCCACACACACTGTATGGCTGACAGGGGGCCTAATTCCTCTGTCGGCTCCACTGTGCCCCCAACAGTGTTCCAGGTGCTACGCTGGAGCCCACCCCAGCATGGCAACGTCCATAAGGCTAAAGGGGGTGCCCAATCCCTGTCGGCTCCACTGTATCCACCCCAACAGACTTCCAGGTGCCACACTGTGAGCCCACCCCAGCATGGCAACAGTCCGTATGGCTGATGGGGGTGCCCAATCCCCATCGGCTCCACTGCCCCCCCAAACAGCCTTCCAGCTGCCATGCTGGGAGCCCACCCCATCATGGCAAAAGTCCTGCATCATCTTTAAAAAAAATGCCCCCCTGATCACGTGATGCCATGGATGAAATAGCAGCTCAGTGAACCCATCTCCTCCCCAGCTCTACCTTACAGAGACAATTTATCAACAATTATTGTGTTGATCCCAAAAGTGCATCTGCCACAAAGCCTCTAACAGCTTCCTGAGCCTGCGATAAAACAGGTAAAAGTAGTCGCAGCAGTGGCCGGGAGTAAAAGCCGAAACAAGAAGCAGGCCTACTTAGGAATGGAGGCAGAGATGTGCCAGGCACCTCCCCCGAATACACCACCGCAGATGCCAGAGAAGAACTCCAAACGGGCCAATGGACAGCCAGGGGCAGTTACTAAAGCGGGTTCACCATCGACATCAGGGCCTTCTGCCACCCCTCTCATGAAGCAGAAATTCTTAGAAGAATTAAATCCCTTTTGAGTAGTACTCCAGGAACTCAGCTCAGAAATGAAGGCTATGAGAACAGAACTTACTGACACCAACTGAGAGATCAAAGATGTTACAGCCAGGACGGCCTCGCTGGAGGGATGGAGGGCAACAGTCAGCTCTGAGCTCCCGGCGCAGTGCCAAAGATTGAATAAGATGGAGGTTAAATTGGAGGACCTGGAAGGCCATAGCCGACGAAATAACATTCTCATATTCGGCCTCCCAGAGGATTCAGAAGGGGCGACCCGATCACTTTTCTGCAGCGGCTGCTAACCAAAATAGCGGGTCCCTCGCCTAATAACACCACTTATGTGATAGAGAGGGCCCATCGTTCGCTTAGATCTCAACCGGCGACTGGGCAAGCACCAAGGCCCCTGATCTTAAAATTTCTTAACTATCTAGATAAAGTGCATGTGTTGGGACAGGTTAGGAGCCTTCAGGAAACTATGGGAGGGACAGAAGCTGAGATTTGCCTAAGACTTCCCTGCAACCATAAGGCAATGAAGGGCTGCTTACCACCCCATTGTCACAAAATTAATCGCTGCCAGCATCAAATTCAAAGTTCAATACCCATCCAAGCTATCAGTGTACCATTAAAATTCTTGGAGGAGTTTTGATACAGCTGAGCAAGCTCAAGCGGAATTGGCAAGGATGATTCCAGATCTGTTCAAGCTACGCTGAATTTACTGCTAGCCATGGTGTTAAGTGAACAGACAACTGAAACAAATGGTGTTGGATATGGATCTAACTAATAAATATCAGCTTCAGTAAATTTTAGCTATGGTCCTGGAACTCCCTGAATCACTGCAGAACAACGGGGGCTCATAGTCAAAGGGAAAGACCAAACTGACTGAAGAAAACGAGTAAGAACTGGTTTTATCCTCGATTTTGTTCTCCCCCCTTCTCTTTTGGCTCCCACTCCTTCTAGATGATGGAGAAGCCAAGAAAGGAAGAGATGGAACAATCGGGAAGGATTCACCACCCATGGAGCAATTATTTTTCTTTTTTGTGTTATTAAGGCTTCATTATGCTGTACTGTCACTTTTTTATGTTACCCTAATGACACTCATGGTTACTGCCACAAGAGGGCGCTCAAAGTCTGCAGATTGATTGGACGACTCAACCTGCTTTATCTTTCTTTTTGTCTGTAGGACTGCATCTTTTGATAAGGAACAGCTCCGTAATACTTGAATCAGAGGGTAGACTGTGCCGCTTCTGAGCTAAGGAGGAAATATGGCTTCTTTTTTTTTTATATATCCCTGCCATTCGAGGAAGGATTAATTAAGAGAGCACAATATGCACTTGCCCTGTGTTATGGACTACTGAACTTGTACAGAAGACTAATCACAGACTTGTGTGCATTACCACAGTGTTCAAAGATGCATAGAAACTGTAGGGGTGTTATTAATTAATACTTTCAAGAAGATCTGAGCACTGAAAGAGTTTGCATGGGTTTCATAGTTTGATTACTTCCCCCCCCCCCCCTCTTTTTTTTTTCTTTCTTTTCTTCCTCTGGCTTCTTCCTTTTTTTTTTTTTTTTAAACTACTACCCTCAGCAATTTTGCTTCTCCTTCCCCCTTCTTCCCCTTCCATAAGTCACGATGCGGCAGGGGTACCACTGTGATGCTAAAATAAGATAACATCATTAGAAGCAAGTACTGGAACAATGAAGGGGGACTGAAGGGGCAGAATAAGGGTAGGGGAATCAATATTAAAGAAGGCTTTAACATGCTAAAAATTTTGATATGAGGGGACTTGCTTGTGGAGTCTCACAATATGATTGTTCCACCCCCCTTTTTTTTCTCTTCCTTCTGACCAAACTAAAACAGAGAGCATATGTCTCGTGAGTCTGAAAAGCCAATCACTAATCCAGGCGACGAAGTACAGAGGACTTTATTAATTGTATTATGTTTTATGAGAAATACTCCTAGTAACTAGTTAATGAAAGTGGCGAATATCATACTACTCTCTTAATCACACAAGATATACGCCCCCCCCCTTTTTTTTCCATATACTATATTCTCATTGTGTGGAGCTGGGGAGGGAGGGGTAGATCTGCACACTGCAATTTCAAGAAGGGTGTTGCGAACCAGGATGAAGGGAAGGGGGAGTATGCGGCCTTTAGGTGGGGGGTTCTCAGGCTGTTTCCAGGCCTGATGTTTTGGTGGCCTGGGATTATGCAATATAATATGACTGGGAGATGGCCCTGGGAGAGCCTCTACAAAATGTCTGTGTACAGGGGAAGGGTGATGTATAGCAGAGGGAGGGGGAGGGAGAAGCGGGGGGTTAAAGGGGAATGGAGGATAGGTGGGATCAGGTATGCAGCACAGCAGCCGTTTAATAAGGGTTATCTTATGGATAACCTGAGCAATGCCACTACTCTTGGTTTAAAGCTGGATAGTCCAGTAAAAAACTGTCAATAAGGTGACTCCATATAAAATATGTTCATGGAATATAAAAGGGTCTCAATCTCAGGCTAAACGTGCAAAAGTATTGTTGCATCTTCGTAAGCTTGGCATCGATATAGTGTTTCTTCAGGAAACCCATCTGCCTTCTTCCCAGGTCTCACAATTAAGAAGATCCTGGGTTGGCCAGGCCCTTGGGAGTAGACCGGATACTCGAAAGGGAGGGGTTGCCATTCTCGTAGCAAGAAGAGTCCCGTTCCTCAACATAAATATATTTTGATTAAGGCCCTGTTGGGCCAAATGGAGGTAGTGCTTGGTTCCATATAAGGCCCCAATATGGAAGACCCATCCTTTTTTGTAGATCCTCAGCATAGATATATTTTGATTAAGGCCCTGTTGGGTCAAATGGAGGTAGTGCTTGGTTCCATATATTGCCCCAATATGGAAGACCCATCCTTTTTTGTTTCCCTTATGAATGATTTGACCCCATGGTCCCATTTTCCTATACTGCTAGGAGGAGATTGGAACCTTGTTTATTGTAATATTATACATTGCTCTCCGAGTTGTTCTCCATCTCTTTCCCCAGCGCAGGTTGCCACCAGAGAAATGATGGACTCCGTCGGATTAATAGATCCTTGGAGGGCCCTTTAACATCACCAGAAAGAATATTCATTCCATTCTATTCCACACAACTCATTTTCTCACTTAGATTACTTTCTTGTAGATGTGGGACACCTCTCAGCTATAAAAACCTGTAATTATCTCCCCAAGGTGATTTCAGATCACCATCCCGCTTTACTAGGTTGGAGTCCGGGCCCACCCATATCTAGAGACAAGGTTTGGAGATTTAATTGTCAATTATTTCGATCAGAATATCCGAAGAATCAGTTGGCCTGCTTCATTTCAAAATTTATTGAGATAAATGCCCCCTCCATGACCAAGACAGACATGCTATGGGGTGCCTTAAAAAGTACAGTTAGAGGGGAAATAATTCGTATGGCAACGGTTAAAATAAAAAGACCTCAAAAGTCACTTCTGTTCTGTTGCGGGACATCAGGAACATGGAGATGTCACTCTCCCCGAACTCCACAAAGGATTAGTTTAAAGCCCTAGAAATTTTAAGGGACCGATATAACTCAATTCTGACTGAACATGTAGAGTATCTCCTTATACGCTCTAAGATTAAATATTTCGATCAGGGCGACAAAGCCAGAAAACTTTAGGCTTTGCGACTTAAGGCACAAGCCTCAGATAGAATTGTTCCCAGTATTCAAAATTCTGAAGAACAAATAGTCACTTCCCCTAGAGAAATTGCTAACTGCTTCCAAGAATACTACAAAACTTTGTATTCCCATACCTCTCATTCTTTTTGTCCAGAAATACTGGAACAATTCTTACAGCCAGTACAGCTCCTGCAACTTAACATACCCCAAGTAAACTTACTTAAAGCCCCAATCTCTCAAGATGAGATAACACAGGCTATTGATTCCCTTCCCACAGACAAATCGCCAGGCCCAGATGGATTTACAGTAGAATTCTACAAACTTTTTAAAGAACAAATTGGACCAATGCTTTTAGATACCTACAACTATATGTTTGAGCAAGGTATTACTGACCCTACTTAATTTGAGGCCACTATTGTGGTTATCCCAAAGCTTGATAGGGACTCTCTTCAGGTCACAAACTACCGTCCGATCTCATTAATTAATGATGACATAAAAATACTGGCAAAAATTATGGCCACTAGGCTATCTAAGGTCTGGCAATGTCTAATAAGCTGTGAACAGGTTGGCTTTGTAGCTGGTAGGGTTTTGTCTGACCACATGCGCAAGTTGGCGTTTCTGATCTCTGTATCTGGGGACTCCCGAATTCCAGCTGCTTTGGTGTCCCTGGATGCAGAGAAAGCGTTCGATAGGGTCTCCTGGGAATATTTATTCCATTTGTTACAACTTTACAATATCCCAAAGCAGTATATAAAATGGGTCAAGATATTATATACTTGCCCCTCAGCACGTATGCAATGTAATGGGCATCTATCCCATCCCTTTCAGCTACAACAAGGAACAAGACAGGGGTGCCCACTTTCACTCTTCTTGTTCGACTTATATCTGGAACCGCTTATTAGACGTATTAAATTATCCCCAAATATTACCAGTATTTCTATTGGGCCCAATCAATATACAATTTCGGTCTATGCCGATGATATTTTACTTCACATAACTCAGCCTTCAAAATCGCCCCCCGCTGCTCTCGAAATTATCAGAACATTTGGGACTTTTTCTAATTACAAACTCAATATTACAAAAACAGAAGTGATACCTTTAAATGTTCATACATTCCAGGCTGAAATTGCTCACCTTGGATTCCGCTGGACCAGAGATAAGTTAAAATACCTAGGTATATATCTCTCCTGATCGGAGACCAAGATGAAACAATACAACTTGGACAAAATTCTTATGCAGATTAAAATGGATCTTTCCCGCTGGGTCATGTTGTCATTAACTCTCTGGGGACAGGTAAATGTTTTGAAAATGAACATCCTTCCGCGAATTCTGTACCCTCTACAGATGATACAACCCTTTCTACCCAAAGCATGGTTTACCCAGGTCAACAAAATTATGTCCAATTTTCTGTGGGGTGGGAAGACATCTTGATAGGCTTTTTTTAAGCTGCAGAGGAATAAGAATAATGGGGGTTTACAACTCCCGGACCTGCTCCTTTATCAGTTTTCTATTGTCTGTTCGGTCCTAGCATATTTGATGAGGGACAATTCATGTCAGGAGAGTGTTCATTATATTCCTTTGTGGTATCAAATTGAGCAAAGTTTACTCTCTCCACGCAACATATCTCCCAAGGCTCTCATCTTCTCCCCTCTCAAAAATTTGCCTAAAGTTCTCAAGACCACACCTATGGAAACAACACTTCGAGTACATTCCCAAATGTGTAACTTTTTTCAGATATCTCTGGTAAAGGATGTTTCCCAGCCTATATGTGCTAATCCCAATTTCAAAATTGGGGAACTGCCCCTTTCGAACAATTTCTGGCCGGGTAGCACCCAACTGAGAGTTGTGGATCTGCTTCATGAACACACTGATACCTTTTCAAACAGCCAGCTCACTGTTTAACCTCCCTGAAACCTTTTGTTTTAAATACCTCCAATTGCAACATATGCTCCTACGACACTTTGGAATGGGATACTGGACACAGTATCTAGACGGCCCCCTTTTACAGGCTATCCCTAACTTACCTTCCCCTCACCTCATTTCCCACTTCTATTGCCTCCTAAGGAAGGCCGTAGAGGAAAAGCAAGGTGAGCCATGTTATATCTGGAACCAAGTACTACCTCCAAACACCTCAGCTCCTCGACCATGGCCTAAAATTTGGTCACAATTGTACCAAGACGTGAAATGGATCAGATACCACATCTTACTGTTTTATGTTATGCATGACTTATATTACACCCCAGCTAGGCTTTATTAAATGGGGAAAATCTCCTCACATGTATGTTCGCGGTGTAAGCAAAAGCCTGGCACTCTGTTGCATATATTGTTGGAATACAATAAGGTTACGCCTTTCTGGGATAGTATTAAGTCCAACTTAGACCCACTCTTAGGGTTATCTGATGTGTTCAGGCCGGAAATTTGTATAATAGGAGACTATGGAGAAGTTCTAAGTGGCACCCAATGAAAATATATGACACTAATATCAGTGTGTGCAAAAAAAGTGATTATGCGCCACTGGTTAGACCAAAATATCCCTACATATACGGAATGGCTAAAAGAGATACTGTTTGCCCTGCAGGCCGAGAACACAATTGCTCACATTGCACGGAGATCACAATACTATCAAAAAACATGGGCACCTTTACATACTCTACTGACTATTTAGCGGATCAAGGATATTAAATAAGTAGGTAAGGCAAGGAGGGGATAGAACCACAAGAGTGGTATGACTTCATTAAAGATGATCCTCCCCGATTACCTTACTTGGATTATAGGGAATGGTGGATACTGTTGCTGCACACCTGAAAAGGAGGGAGGGAGGGGGTTGGGGAGGAGGTAGGAGAGGGACATGAAGGGTCTCTGTAGCCAGCTGAGATTGTAATATTCGAATATAGCTGAGACCATGTTTACAACATATACTCTATAAGATATTGTAATGTAACAGGACCCTAGCATAGAACACTGATCACACAGAATGTATATGTCAATGCTCATGTCAAATGTTTGAGCTAAGTGATATGTTAACTCTTCCTATAAATTAATAAAATATATTCAATTTAGAAAAAAAAATGCCCTGTAAGAAAAAACAGTCCCTCGCTGACTGTCTGGACCCCCCTGTCCCCACCCTCGCTCCACCCTCTGTGCAACCTGCATCTCCACACCCCACCTCACTCTATACTACCTCCGGAGTCTGTTCGATGATCTTGGTGAACTGGAAACATGTCTGCACTCTTCAAAGCTGACTGCCAACTGAGGAAATGCTGGTAAGCTGTATAATGGAATAAATAGGGTTTTTTCAACTTTGCTGCATATCTCAGGCATTTTTTGGAATTTTTTCACCAAATTTTCAACATGGGGTTCTTGGGACCCCACCTCATGAATTCTGCCACTGTCATTTTGTTATTCAGTCCCAAAAGGTGATTTCGCGGTCACTGCATGGAATCACCTTTTGGGACTGATTTATGAAACAACAGTGTCACAGTTCATGAGTTAGGCCCCCAAAAACCCTATATTGAAAATTTGGTGAAAAAATTCCCAAAAATGACTGTTTTACAAGCATGAGTTGCGCAATTCCTACACATGCTCATAAGTTCGCAAATTTGTAATATTTTCACTCCAGAGTTTCAACATTGCCATTTTAACACACCTCCTTATAAGCAGTACAGCTGTCATTTTTCACATCTCGACCAAAATGTGTTTCCGTGCATGTAGCGCACAATGGCTCAGTCAGTGTGCAATATCAATACTTGGGACAGATTAAGAAAGTCACAGTGACACTGTTCATGAGCAGAGGTCTTAAAATGGCTATGTTAAAAATCTGGTGACAAAAGTCCATAAAATGATTGTGTTACGAGTGAGCATTGCACAGTTTCCATGCACCCTCGTAAGTTCATAAATTTTCAATATTTTCAGTCCAGATTTTCACCACCGGCATTTTTCCACACTTCCTTATGAACAGTACAGTTGTCATTTTTCACACCATGACCAAAATGTGTTTTCACACTTCCAGCGCAGAAATGCGTGGTCACTGTGGGAAATCACTGTTTGGGACAGATTAAGAAAATCACAGTGACACTCTTCATGAGCAGAGATCCCAAAATGCCTGTGTTGGCAATCTTCTGTAAAAAAATCCCCAAACTAATTACATTATGGGTGTGTGTTCCGGAGTTCCTATGCATGTTCATGACTTCACCAGTTTTTAAAATATTTTCACTGCAGATTTTCAACATTGCCAGTTGTTACACCTTCCCATGAACAGTACAGCTGTCATTTTTCACATCCTGTTTGAAATGTGTTTTCCTACCTGTCGTGCGAAATAGCATAGTCACTGTGCAAAATCAGCTGTCGTCTAGCGAACTGATATTGCCACTTATACAAAAAAGTGTCCATAAAACAACATGGACATAATGGGTCTCAAAACAGAGAAGTGCACATAATACCCCAGGAGCTGAAAAAATACAGACATGAATAGTTGTAAATAGGGTCAGCACAAAAACTTTTAAATATTAGATCACATAAGGCTTTTAATTGTATTGGCGTTCAGTTTTTTTCACGTTTCCACGTTGCCATTTAGCTGTGTATTTGTTATACGCCTATTCGCCTTTGACTCCAGTCGAACAGCACCTTTCGACTTGTGTTAGCCGTATATGTTTATTCGCTTCTGACTTTGGTCGAACAGCGTTTCTTGATATGTGCTGTTGGCGTTTTTGTTAAGTTGCTCACCTGCATTTTTATGTCGGTCTTCTCTTCAGCAGTTTAAATCTCTGAAGAGCATTTGCAATGAGATGTCTGCATTTTTTTGGTGAGACCGTACATTATTTAATTTATTTGTGATGCCTCTTCATTGGTGATGCTTCTATATACAATTAAAAGCCTTATGTGATCTAGTATTTAAAAGTTTTTGTGCTGACCCCATTTACAACTATTCATGTCTGATATTGCCACTGTTCATAAGGTGAGGGTCACAAAAAACCCATGTTAAAATTTGGAGTGAAAATACCAAAGAACACCTGAGGCACTAGGGTTTCCAACCATAACACCCCACCCTGTAGAGACTGACAGGCATCATGGGTGTGACTTGGGATTGTCGCTTGTAATGCTCATACCATTCCACCCCCACCCACACCCTGCAGCCAGTGAGAGGCATCGAGGTGTGCCTTGAACTCTTCGGCCCCAAAGTTCACCCCATTCTCCTATACTGCACCCATCTCACCACATTTCCTGATAGAATGGGGTGACCATACGGGCCAAAGACCCCAAGGCGCACCGTGACACTTGTCGGTGTCTGCAGGGTAGGGTGTGGTGAAATGGCATGGCGTTATGCCTGATGACCCAAAGGCACACCCCAATGCCTGTCAGTCTCTGCAGGATGGTGGTGGGGTTGGCTTCAGTTCAATACTTCACTGCCATTCCTATTATGCAGCTCTCTAACTCCTACACTACCAATGCCAATGCTAGCAAGCAAACATTTGGCATTGACAAATGCTTGTTTTTCGTTCGTTATAACTCTATGTTCAGTTTATGTTGCACTTACCACCTTCCTCCCTCTCCTTTAATCTATTTCACCTCTTTGTGGGTCTCCCCTACTCACTCATCCCCTAGTTGCCCTAAGTCTCTTCTGCATTCTCTTAAATCTTAATTAGCCCCTCCTGTTTTCATAACCCAGCCCTGGAGGGTGGTTTAAAAACCAAAGCACTTATATACTTCTTCCCTTTCTTGCCTCCTCTGCTCTGAATAAGTCCTGGACTATCTACTTAGCACCTTAGTTTTAATTTCTTGTCATTCTAGATTTTTCTGCTGAATTTGAGTTTGCACTACCTTCTTAATCTCAGTGTGTACTGTTTTGTATTCAGAGCTTATTTTTTTACTGAAACTGTTGTATAATTTGTATCTCTTGCATTTTAATCTCTTACCTCAGTAACCCCCCACCATAACTTTTCTACACAATCCCATTCATTGCAAATGGTTGTGCTTTAACTAATTTTAGAATGCTTTTGCTCTCTGTAACTAAATGTTTTTGCTCTGTTATTGTACTCTCCCGGGTTGTGCCTGAAAATATACAGGTTTTTGTGCACTTACCCGGTTACCAAAAGCAAATAAATAAAATAAATAAATATACTGCCAGACCCTTTTAATCAGTTGCAAGATTAACACTCGATCACTACCCGTAATTCTCAAGTCCCCTGTTGCAATCTAAATTACCCTGGTGTGCTTAAAGTCAAAAACAATGGTTTCCAGCCTGCTCTTTTTACAAAACCCCACCCGACCAGATTACTCCTGATTTTATACACAGCCCAGTCTTCAAGCAATTTAATAACCCACCTGATGCTCCTCCGTGAATGCCTTCTCACATGCTGCTTTGTAAAATGGCGCTCAGCCAAAAAGACATTGAAGGACTGCTCTGTACCACCTTACACAGTGGCTGCTCTCCCGCTGGGAATTGTTGACTTGGGCTTGGAGGAGCTTGCCAGTCCCAGAGTGTGAGAATAGAAATCTAGAGAATTATCTTTATAAGTTAGTTATTGTATAGATTAGCCTCAAGGACAGTGCTATACTATATGTGATATATAATTTTTACAGAAAAAGATAGCCTCTGGGGGAGAACATTTAATGAGTCACTTGATCCACAGATGGTTCTGAGGGAAAACTCTTAGAAATTGTAATGAAAATAGGAATCACATAGAAACATAGAATTTGACTGCAGTAAAAGGACCGCTTGGCCTACCTAGTCTGCCCATTTTCCTACCTGTCTCATATACCACCGATCCTAAATGATCTGTGGCCTTACCCTCTCTTTCCTATTGCTAGAGCTCCTTTATGTCTGCCCCATGCATTTTTGAATTCCCCTTCTGTTTTTGCCCATGCAACCTCTGATGGGAGTCTGTTTCATGGATCCACCACCCTTTCCATGAAAAAATACTTTTGCATGTTACCTCTAAGTCTACCCCCACCCCATTTTCATATCATGGCCCATTATTCTTGAACACTTTGTTTTGTAAAGATGCTACCCTCCTAGACCTTATTTACACCCTTGAGGTATTTAGCATGCAAGGTACTGATCCTCATATCATCTGTTTATTAAATACTGGCTACCAATCACTTATTCACTGACTCCATTGCATCCTCTCTTAGCACAATACTAATCTGTCTTCATCAGTCATACATAGATACAGACATAGACACTGTCAGCAGATAAGGGCATATGGCCCACCCAGTCTGCCCGTTTGAGCTTTTAAGTTCCCTTTATCTTTTTCCAGAAGTCTGTAGCCCCTTACCCCGACCTCCAGAATTCTCTTATGTCTATCCCATGCATTATTAAATCCCGTGATTGTTTCAGCCCCCACCACTTCCTCTAGCAGGGTATTCCACTTGTCCACCACCCTTTCTGTGAAGAAATTCTTCCTCACATTTCCTCTGAATCACCCTCCCTCCAACTTCATCTCATGCCCTCTAGTTCTGTAACATCTTTTTTGCTGGAAAATAGTGTATTCCTGCACCTGTTCCTCCCTGTAAGGTACTTGAATGTCTCTATCATATCCCCTCTCACCTCTTCTTCTCCAGGAGTACATATTCAAGTCCTTCAGCCTGTCATCATAGGGACTTGTGATGCAATCCCTGTACCAGCTTTGTTGCCCTCCTCTGAACCTTCTCTACCTGTCTATGTCCTTATGTAGGTAAGGTCTCCAGAACTATACACTGTATTCCAGGTGGGGCCTCACTGGTGTCTTGTATTGTGGAATTATGACCTCCCTTTCCTGCTGGTGATGCCCCTGCCTATGCATCCCAGCATCCTATTTGCTTTACCTGCTGCCTTGTTGCACTGTTTCCCCTACCTTGAGGTCATCAGAGATGATAATGTCAGGGTCCCTTTCCTGCTTGGTGCATTCTGTACAATACAACCAAAACCAACCTGACACAACATGCAATCAAAAATCTGGCATTGGAAAATGCTTGCTTTATTTGTTAACCAAGTAAAAATGTACTGATACAAGGCCTGTTTTCAGCTATGTAAGATCACAAAGCAAGATAGTTGTCACAATCTGTTACAAAAATAGGTACACAGTGCAACATAAATAATTAAGGCACAGGCAAAGGCTCTCTGGGGCACTCTTCTGCAAATCAGATGGATTGAGGCAGAACACTTAAGAAGCACAAAGGAAAAGGCCTTAGAGAGATGTATGTAACTGAATTGTAATCTGTTTGCATCAATTTTCCCTGAATCTGAAGAGATTTCAAAGGATTCTTGTACACTGTGCTGGTCATGAGCTCCCCAAGCTTCCAACACCAGATCATTCTTTCCTCTGGTGAGTGGTCAGTCAGATTACTGCTCCTGACTGAATGCCCTAAGTTAAAATTATTTTGGCTGAAGTCAAAGGTTCTTTTCCTCTTTGCTTATCCCCTGGCACTGATGCTGCTCTTCTCTGCTTGCTGATATCCCCGCCCCATTCACCTCCCTTCCCGGTCACTTGCCCAGTTCCATAGGCTCAACTGGGGCACTTCCTCACTCAAGGGCATGTTCCTGTGAGGAGGACTCCTTCGGATGGCCTGTGGGCATGGTCTTCCCTCAGGCCTGTGATATGCTGACACTGGTGAGCAGTCAGAAGTAGTGTGGAGCCTAAGAGGGCCAATGCCCTTCTTCTGTGCATCAGGGTTTTCCTTGTTTGGGTCTCAACTGGCCCTTCCTGGTGTATCACACACTGTGGTAGCCGTGGGGGGGTGCCCAGTAGCATATGGTCATCTGCACCACAAAGGACATTTCCGCCCTTGGTGCCAGTATTGTGGTGGTGGTGTCTACGCTGCAACCCTTCCCCAAGGAGGAGGGCATCCTTTGGATACTCTGAGTCCTGCCTGCCCACCTCTGCTGCTGACATTCTGGGGTTGTGTCATGAACCTCGGTTACCGGAGCAATCCACCATTACACAGCTTGACAAAATGGGCTAGCTGAAGTCAACATTGTCATAAATTTAACTTAAAACAAAGTGTTACTGGTGCTACACTGTTTTATTTAAAGGTTTTAGGATTTTAGCATTTTGCTTGGTTCCCTTTTACAGTAGTTCCAGGAACTGTGTTTTTTTTTTGCTTTTGTTACAGTACTCTGAATGAACCTAGAGTGTGATAAAACACAATAAAGCATAAAACCAGATGAAGTGTGCACTAGGACACAGGTGCTCTAGAAACTAACCTGAAATGCTATTGAAAAAAGTTTAGAGCACACTGAAACCCATAAGAGGGACGCAACAACAGTAAATTAATAAATACTAAAAGTTTATTATAACATCTTATAAACAGACGAACCACATACAGCCTGACATGTTTCAGACCTCTAGACAGTCCTTTATCAAAGGCTCAAAAAAACAGTACTAGCAGTATCCAATATATACAATTTTAAAAGCATGTGTAAAGCAATTAGTTTATTGGCTGACAGATTCTATTAGTCCTTTTTCTATAAGACCTAAATGATGTCTTAACCCTTTCTAATGCTGTAACATATCATAGTCATTCAGCCATCTATTTTTTTTTTTTTTATAATTCATATTTTATTAGTAATTTTCTTCAACTAATACAGGGGACAGAAAGTTACCACATACAATGCTTATACATAGACTAAAGCATGAGCTGTCCCCATCCCCCCTCCCCCCCACACCCTATACAGCAGCAAGGTACTCACGCAGATGAGAAATAGAGTATGGTATCACACAATAAAAGACACTGAATATACAACTTATTTAGCAGCTCTTACCATAATTAGTGTGTGAAGGGGATCCCAAGTGCTCTTATACCACTGCAACTTATTGTGGAGGCTCGATATAGCTTTCTCAGTATGTAAGTTAGCCAAGATTTCATTAACCCGTTCTTGGTATGTTGGGCCTGATGTATCCCTCCAGTGCCGGAGCACTATTTTCTTAACTGATAGTGCAATCATGAAGATATGAAACCTTCTAATTCTAACCTTAACAGAGGATAAATCCCCCAACAAACATAAATCAGGAGTGAAATACTCCTGCAAACCCAGTTTGGGGTCTAGGTTATTCTGTATGGTCATCCATAATAACTTTATCTTAGGACAAGACCAAAAGATGTGAAGAAGCATGCCATCTTCTTGACATCCTCTGGTACAGGACGCAGAGCTTTTAAGACCCCATTTCTTTAGCTTCACAGGGGTATAATACATGTTACGCAATATGTGAAATTGCATGAGGTGGAGTCTATCCTGAGAAACATATTTATGACAAAACTTCCACAAAGCTGACCAATTAGGAGTATATTCAGGAAAAAAAGAAACCCAGAGCTTAGTAGGGCCTTCTGGTCACCCGTATCCCCATTGATATAGGACACGATATATTTTGGAAATAGTACCTGGTGCTCCCAATAAAGGGGAGCGTTCCGGTACAAACCTACAAGCAGGGGAACGAGGAGGGACATTAGCAAATACTGTAGAAAGTAAATGTTTTAATTGGGCCACCCTGAAGTAAAAAGTTATGAGAATACCAAACTTACGGATGATATTGGAGACTGAGAGCCATTCCCCTGCGTCATCCAAGAAAGTAGAGATTATCCCATCCCCTATCAGGGGTAACCAGTTACAAGATATCTGCTTTTTTATCAATAGAGAAAGACAGGGAATTCCAAATAGACTGAGACAAGTCCATTTCTGGGGAACACCGCAGAAATGAACAAAGCTGCTATGTGAACTCTGAGGGATGTGCGGATAATAGGGCAACTAATAGTGCCCGGAAGGGAAGCTAATTTTAGATAGAACAATGTCTGAGGGTCAGTGTTCATGGACTGAATAAAGTCTAGCTCAATTTTGAGCCAGACCGGTCTTAAATATTCAGAGCCTGGATTAACTCACCGCAAATATTTTGCAATATGACTAGCCCAATAATAAATTGCTAGATGGGGAATCTGCAGCCCTCCATCTATTTTTTGAGTGGCTAGTTTGTAATATGCTAACCTGGCTTGTTTATTAGACCAGATACAATCTGTGAAAATTCCATGCATTTTATGAAACCATGATAATGGTGTAAAGGCATTAAGAAGCGAGAGGGGATAAAATAAATGAGGAAAAACATTCATTTTGATGATATGAATACGGCCCCAAAGGGAGAGAGGGAGTTTGGACCATCTACTAAGGTCCTGAACTATCACTTGGGATAGAGGCTCCAGGTTTTCCTTAAACCAGGAGGAAGGGTTACATGTCAAATTAATGCCAAGATATTTAAGAATATGTGGAGACCAACCAAGACCAAGAGAGGACACCTCATTTTTAAAAACCTTGTGATTAAGAGGGAAAATGGAAGATTTGGCTACATTCAACTTGTAATTCGAGAGAGCACTGAACTTGGTGATTTCCTTCAACATGGCGGGAATTGAAGTTTTAGGATGGGATAAATGAAGAAGAAGATCATCGGCATAAGCCATGATCTTCACCACCTGATTACCAATTGGGATACCGTTTATCTCCGGATTATTGAGAATATTTTGAATAAGGGGCTCTAAGTATAAATTAAATTAAAGGGGGGAGAGAGGGCAGCCTTGCCGAGTACCGGAAAACAAAGGAAAGGGTTTGGAGAATGCTCCATTACCAGAAACTCTGGCAGATGGGGTTTCATATAGGGCCCGAATCCATTCTATAAATTTAGCCGGAAAGCCATAAACTTTAAGAGCCTGAAACAGGAAATTCCAATTAACACAATCAAACGCCTTCTCTGCATCCAAGGAGACCAATCCCGTGGGAAAGGTAGCATCCCTGGACACTGAGACTACGTATGACAGGGTGCGTAGATGGTCTGCTGATGAACGTCCCCTCATAAATCCTTCCTGGGACATACTAATCAGGTCAGGGAGAACTCGCATTATTCTATCAGCCAGTATCTTAGAGAGAATTTTTACATCCTGATTCAATAAGGATATTGGTCTGTAACTTTGCACTAATTCTGGATCCTTACCAGGTTTAGGGAGAAGTACAATCAGGGCCTCAAACAAATGTGTCATTATTTTTGCTCCAGAAAGAATGTGACAATACAACCGATGAAGGACTGGCAATAATTGTGGCCAAAAAGTTTTATAAAATAAGGCATGATACCCGTCTGGACCTGGGACCTTGTCCGAGGGCAAAGCCCCTATGACCTCTGAAATTTCCTCTAGGGATATTGATGTATTGGTGAGGAAAGAAAATTCCCCTGTGATTCCAACAGAAAGGGAAAGAAGAATCCCTCAGGTAGGCCTCGAGCTCTTCTAAGGAAGGAGGGTTAACCATATCCCTGTATAGATCCTCAAAATAGGAGAGAAACTCCTGCACGACCTCAGAAGGGGATACCTTCAAGGATCCATCTGCCTGGGCCCTAATTGGGGGTATAAATCTAGCTGATTCTTGTTGCTTTAGCCTTAAAGCTAGCAGGTGACCCGCCTTTTCTCCCTGATCAGTATAATTTGCTTTAGTACAAATAATAGCTAATTCTGCTTTTTCCCTTAACAAGTCCAAATATTTATCTTTTGCTACCGAGAGCCTTCTTATATCTTCTTCTGAAGCATTAGGGGATAACCTAGTTTCCAAAGACCTAATTAGAGATAATGAAGCTAATAATTCCACCTCTCTGTTTTTTTTCCTTTTGGTGGCTAAGCTAATGATGATCCCTCGCATATATGATTGGAAAGCACCCCACAAAATATCAGGAGTCGTGTCCTCAGAAGAGTTAGTAGAGAAAAAGAAATTGATCTGCTTCTTTATTAGGTCACAATATTTAGTATCTTTGAGCAATTGACCATTTAATTTCCATCGGGTTTCTTTATGAGGAAGGTTAAGAAAGGCCAGCTTAGAAGTTACCAAGGAGTGGTCAGATACTGGACCTGGCTGAATCGAAGCAGTCAAGATCCCTGGCAGAAGAGCCTGAGAGAGGAAAAGGTAATCAATGCGAGACTGGGTTTTGTGCACCGGTGAGTTAAAGGTATACACCCTATCCTTTGGGTGTAGCACACACCACACATCACACAGTCCGCACTGATCCAAAAAGTCCCTGAGGGCCCTCTGTCTAGGTGTTAAACCCCTTGACCCAGTACCAGACCTGTCTAGTTCGGGATCAAGAACCAGATTGAAATCCCTGCCTATTATTACACCCATGGGAAGCATAGGAAGGAGTATGGAGATAAGTTTCATATAAAAACTCAGATCATCTACATTACGCTCATAAATGCTGCCAAGTAAAATAGGTATAGACCAGTGACTCCCTTGAACTAGGACGTATCTGCCGTCTGGGTCCCTAAAAACTTGATGGGAAATAAAGGGAATATCTCCATTAATTAGAATCATAACCCCACAGCTATTAGTAGACCCTGAGGCATTAAAAACCTGCCCTATTTGTTGCCTTCTTAGTTGCAGAGACTTGTTTTCTAGTAAATGAGATTCCTGCAGGAATGTAATCTGAGAAGATAATAAACTTAAGTGTTTTAACACTTGGTATTGTTTGACTCTTTTCCTTAACCCCTTCACATTCCATGTAGCAATGTTTATACTACTGGCCATTTATCCAGAAAAAATAAACAAAAAAAAAAATATTATATAAAATCCAGGAACTATAGCAATCAGACATAACTGACCCGATCCCCTGCTTGCTGCTGTATACCCTCCCCCCCAAATATCAATTTTCCTCCCATCCACCACCCCTCACCCCCCAAAATGTTCCGTCCCCTTCTAGCTAACAAATAATATAACAACCCTGAACATGGTGTCACCCTCCCCTGCCCCCCAACTGTCCTGAGCAACGTTCAGCACAATACCGCTTTCCTTCCTCCCCCTCCAATCTCCCATGTGTGTACCCAGAACCCCCACCACGACATGTAAGCCTTCTTATGATATCAATGAGCAATAATATCACTTCAAAAATGACGAAATGTAAATGATAGTAAAAGGGCACTAATTTCTCGAAATCCAGAACAAAAATGGCAAGAATAAGACAAAGGGAAGAGAGCAACCTCTACTAGGGAGCAATTCAGAGACCCCGAAATCCTGAGAGAAAACAGATAACACCCAATATAGTGCACATTCACCAAATATGTCCTTATAACTGCTACCATTGAAAAGATTGAAAACTTTCCCCAAGACGTATAAATACTAGCAAACTAAATGCTCCCAAGTAGTGGACCTCCACTTGTGTTTTAACCCCCACATCGATCTATATCTGATGAAAATGCATTCCAGAAAGAGAAAGATGGGGGGGGGGGTGAACCGCGAAGATTAGGACAAAAGCGCCCTCCAGTGGTAATATCTAGGACAAACTGAAACCCACAGGGCACTGTCTCAAGCCATGCCCCAATAATCAAAAATATCAAACTTGAAAGGTCTCATAAAATAAACTACATCCTGTGAGACAATTGAGTGCCCCTAGAGATGAGAGATCGGGAAATATGCTCCATATGAGTAGAAAGAGAATGCTTCCAAACCACAGCAAACCCCCTCCCCAGAGAAAAAGTCCTGAGATATGAGAATGCTCCAAAACATGAAAACCGAGAAGGAAAACTCAAAGGGTCAAAACTCCGCTAATGGTAGTCCCCTCCATTGCAGACTTCAAGGATCCACAAAATCACATTGGCATTCAGTCATCTAGTGGCATAACAATGTGAAGAAATTCTTCTCTCTTCCAAAACAGGGTAGGGAAAAACCAACCAACAGGATCAGGTGTCTTGAAACAAATCAGGCAGAGCAGCTTTCAGTCCCGAGTAAGCAATTTCAGGATTCTTATACGTTAACCAGGTACCGCCCACTAGTACTTGCAATCTAGCTGGATACCCCATTCTGAAGCAAAGGCCTGCAGCTATAATTTTTGACACAATCGGATGGAAAGCAGTGCGCTTTGCCCTGACCGACACCGGTAAATCTTGGGCAATTCTAAGCCTGGTATTTTCCCATTTCACTTCTTGTAGCTCTCTCACTTTTCCCAGAAAGTGCTGTCTCTCAAGGTAGTTTAAGAAATTACAAATAATGGGACACGGTGTATCTCCTGGGGATGGCTTGGGTCACAAGGACCTATGCGCTCTTTCAACAATGTAGTTAGCCCCAAAGGGAGAGGGGCCAGCGATCTTCTCAAACAGCTTCTGCACAAATCCCAGCATATTCAGGCCTTCTTCTCCTTCTGGAAGGCCCAAAATGACAACGTTATTTCTTCGACTGCCGCCCTCCAAATCTTCTAACTTAGCTTCCAGGCTAGAGATCTTTTGCCGCATGGCTACTAAACCAGGGTCGATTTTTTCCACTTGCTTCTCAAGAGATAAGATACGGGCTGCATTATCCGAAGTTTTCATCGTGACCTCCTCGAGTTTCTTAGACAGGGATTTGATTTCAGCTGAGATTTTTTTAATTTCCTCCCTGAAGGGTTTAAATTCCTCCAAATATCTGCTCAGAGTTAGGGGCTCTTGCTCGGAGAGCAGGTTCTGGAGCTCAAGCTTATCCACAGTACTCGAGGACCTTGATTTCTTCGGGGCGTTCTTGGGAGTGACCGGCGGTGTATGCTTCTGTGTAGGCTTTTTCATATACACCTCCATCGTCTCAAACAGCAAGCAAACAGGAGCCCAGGATGTTATGAAGGCGATGGTCTATGAATTTTCTGTTTTTTAAGGGAAAATAAGCACCAAAATAATGATAATTCATGGTTAGGAGGTTGGAGCTATGCAGAGGAGCTTCTACTCGGTATCCTGCATCACGTGATCCCCCTTCATTCAACCATCTAAATATCACTCACAGTGCAAATCCAGCTACAAACTTCACTTGTATTTAATAAACATTAAGATAGGAAATCAATTCAATTAGTATTTCCCTTTATAACCCCAACACCACATTAAACAAGCTTTCTTACTCAAATGTAGATACACATATAGGGAAGTTACCAGGATCAGGAAGGAGGGGTGGGGTGGAAATCAAACATGTTTCTTAATTCAGTCTCAACTTCAAATATACAAATCATCAGTACAAAATATCAATTAAATACAGGCCTATGACCTAATTCCAACATTGCTATTCGAAGCAACACTTACAAAAAAAGTTATGTTTCTCAAATCACTGTGCTCTCATCTACAGTTAGACTTTTATTGCCTTTTAAAGGCAAGAAAAAACAGAGGGGACTAAGGAAAACCCTTAGCCTTAAAACAGTTTTATATATAAGCACATACTTCATTCTGTTAAGCACTCGGGGCATCGATTTCTCTCTTTTTTTTAAGCTTTTAGGTATGGTCTCACATCTAAATTTGTATTTAAGCCTGGAATTAAATTGGCTTTTAAGGTTAGGATCCAGAAATTTTCTCTGACCGAAACCAAATTATCAAAATCCCCACCCCTCGGAATTTGATTCACTTCATCAATTGCTGTGAAACTAAACCTGTGTGTCTCTTTAGGATCACGATTTGCTGCACTTATTGCTGTTGCATAAGTCATATCCTTATTGTTACTGTCTCTGATGTGCTCACCTACCCTTACTTTAAACGGGCGGGTGGTCTTGCCAACCTAAAAATCCTTGCATGTACATGTTGTCAAATGGATTACCCCCTCACTATTGCATGCCACACACTGTCCGATAGCATATTGTTTTGTAGCATTGCTACTTGTGAAGCCCTTACACTGTGTCACAAACTCACAGTAAGTACATCTTCTACATTTAAAACACCCCCTGTGTCTGGTTTAACCATGTTTTCTCTGTGTCTTTGTGCTTAAAATGACTCTGCACCAACAAATCTTTTTGGGCTGGAGCCCTTTCATATCACATTCTCTGCTGTAATTTACCTAACTCCCTAAGGCCTATATCGGCTGTCAAAACATGCCAATGTTTCTGTAAAATGAATTCTACATCTTTAGCCTGTGAAGAAAAATCTGAGACAAAATTAAATCTTGTGTCTGCCTCCTCATTATTTCTTGCAGTGCTCAACAAATCTTCTCTGTTTTTATTTTCTGCCAAGTCTCTTTCCCTATGGTTTCCCTTTTATAATCTCTTTCCAGTAATCTAACTGTTGGTTCATCAGCTCCTTTTTCATATATTTCTTTCGTAGAGCAATTCCGCCTCGTCCTCAGAAACTGACCCTTTGGTATCTTTGGTGCCACGTGCGGTGGATGGCAGCTGCTTGCTAGCAAACTTGTTTTTCAATCCACACTCTGCCTCTATATGTCACTTTCTAACAGTCCCTCATGATTCACTGTAAGTGTTAAATCTGAAAAAGAAATAGATATCTGGCTCATCTCGTAAGTGAACCTGAGGTGCACCGTAGTGCCATGAATTCATATAACAAATGACAAGAAATATTTTACACTCCCCTTCCATATCAACAACACATCGTTGATAAAATGTTTCCATAGACCTATTTTGGAAAAAAAAGGGGTTCCTGGTGGGATCTGAAATAGCATCTCCCTTCCATTTCCCTACAAACAATTTGGCAATTGACGGGGCACATGTTGCCCCCATCGCTGTGCCCTCAACCTGTGAATAAAGCATTATCCCTGGTGGTCCCATGGACCTGCTCCCCAGCCCAATCGCGGGCTATGTAATATGTTCTGTCAAAAGAAGAGACTGATCTGCTAAAGAAGGGTTTAACTTTCATACCCACAAAAGCAATAGACAGGGTACAAACTCTGATAGACTTAAATCTAAACTGTAGAAAACTCAATTTACAATCTTTTTTTTTAAAGACAAAGTAATAATGGGACTGCAGAAAATGTTACATCTGAGTTCAGAAATACATCTACCTTCTGTCCACCCCCATCACCAACAGTGAAAATCTTTAAAGAACTAGTCCAAAGAGACCTGGAATTACTTTTTGATGCCCCCAGAATGAATTTATTTCAGAACACTAGTAAAGGGAAAAGAGAAGCAATTAGAACATAACAAAATGCTAAAAACGTCACAATCAAACAAGCAGATAAGGCTGGTGCCGTGGTTCTTATGGAAAAGGATATATATGTAAGACAGGCCCTAAAACAAGTAAGTGAAGACAAATGTTACGTGCAATTAATGACTGACCCTACACCAGAACACAAATACAGTATCGATGAGAAAAACCAAGGAGCCTTTTGGAGAGGGGACATTAACATGAAAACACAAGACTTTTTAATGACGAAGAATCCAATAATATCAACATTTTATATTTTGCCTAAAGTACATAAGAACCTAATTGATCTGCCAGGCTGACCTACTGTGAATGGAATAGACTCACTAATAGAACCTCTTTCCCAGTATTGTGACACGTTCTTGAGAGTCTTGGTGGAAGCTTTACCAAGCTATCTGAAGGATACAACATATGTCTTAAATTTTATTAAAGATCTGAAGATAGAAGAAGATATGTACTTGATCACGATGAACATTGATTCACTGTACACCAATGTGCCACATGAGGGTGCCTTGAACGCAGCTGCTCTTTTTCTAAATAGGAATGAAGTGAACGACACTCCTCCTATAGATTTTTTATTAAAACTCTTGGAATATGTCCTAAAATGTAATTTTTTTTCTGTTTAATAACTAGCTTTATTCACAGGTTGAGGGCACAGCGATTGGGGCAACAGGCGCCCCGTCGATTGCCAATTTGTTTGTAGGGAAATGGGAGGGAGACACTATTTCAAATCCCACCAGGAACCCCCTTTTTTCCAAAATAGTTCTATGGAAACATTTTGTCGATGATGTGTTGGTGACATAGAAGGGGAGTGTAAAAGATTTCTTGTCATTTGTTAAATGGATATATATGGCACTATGGTGCACCTCAGGTTCACTTACGAGATGAGCCAAATATCTATTTCTTTTTCAGATTTAACACTTACAGCAAATCATGAGGGACTGTTAGAGAGTGATATCTATAGGAAGAGTGTGGATGGAAATACAGTTTTGCTAGCAAGCAGCTGCCATCTGCCGAATGTGGCACAAAACATACCGAAGGATCAGTTTCTGAGGACGAGACGGAATTGCTCCACGAAAGAAAAATATGAAAAAGGAGTTGATGAACTAACAGATAGATTACTGAAAATAGATTATAAAAGGGAAAGCTAGAGACTTGGCAGAAAATGAAAATAGAGAAGATTTGTTGAGCACTGCAATAAATAATAAGGAGGCAGACACAAGATTTAATTTTATCACAAATTTTTCTTCACAGGCTAAAGATGTAGAATTTATTTTACGGAAACATTGGCATGTTTTGACAGCCGATATAGGCCTTAGGGAGTTGGGTAGAGAATAGCCGAGAATGTGTTACAAAAGGGCTCCAGCCCAAAAAGATTTGTTGGTGCAGAGTCATTTTAAGCACAAAGACACAGAGAAAACATGGTTAAACCAGACACAGGGGGTGTTTTAAATGTAGAAGATGTACTTACTGTGAATTTGTGACACAGTGTAAGGGCTTCACAAGTAGCAATGCTACAAAACAATACGCTATCGGACAGTGTGTGGCATGCAATAGTGAGGAGGTAATCCATTTGGCAACGTGTACATGCAAGGCTTTTTAAGTTGGCAAGACCACCCGCCCGTTTAAAGTAAGGGTAGGTGAGCACATCAGAGACAGTAACAATAAAGATATGACTTATGCAACAGCAATACGTGCAGCAAATCGTGATCCTAAAGAGACACACAGGTTTAATTTCACAGCAGTTGATGAAGTGAATCAAATTCCGAGGGGTGGGGATTTTGATAATTTGGTTTTGGTCAGAGAGAATTTCTGGATCCTAACCTTAAAAGCTAATTTAATTCTAAGCATAAATACAAATTTAGATGTGAGACCATCCCTAAAAGCTAGAAAAAAAGAGATAAATCGATGCCCTGAGTGCTCAACAGAATGAAGTATGTGATTATGTATAAGAGGTTTTAGATGGTCGCCCTTCAGGGCCTGCTCCCCATGGTACATCACAGGGACTGGCTGGTGTCACTGGACATGTAGGATGCTTACCTTCACATCCTCGTGACAAAGCCCCACAGGAGGTTCCTCAGATTCACCTTCCAGAGAAGGCACTTTCAATTCAGGGCATTATCCTTTGGCCTTTCATTGGCACTGAGGGTCTTCACAAAGTGCCTCATGGTGGTAGTAGCGGCCCTTCGAAGGCAGAGTCATTATGTCTTCCAATATTAGGACAATTGGCTACTGACAGCACAGTCCAAAGAACAACTGCAACAATCCATTTGGGACACTTGTTCTCTCTTTGAGGAATGTGGTATCACGATCAACATTCCAAAATCCTTTTTAATTCCACCAAAAACCTGAACTTCATCGAGCACACCTCGATACTACTTGAGGGTGTGCCTATTTGCCCCAAGACAGAGCTGTCCAGCTTCAAACCCTAGCTCACCACATCTTTTCTGCCTTGACCTTAATAGCCAGAACTCTGTTAAGGCCGTTAGGCCACATGGCAGCATCCATCATTACAGTCCCCTTAGTGAGACTCCACATGAGGACGATTCAGTGGACCCTACGCATGCAATGGGACCAAAATGGGACGACTTGGATCAACCAGCCTCCATCACGAATCTGGTCCATCAGGAACTCTGGTGGTGGATGACATTCCCTTCTCTGCATGAAAGGATACCCTTTCAAAGAGGAGTGCCAGACCAGGTCTTAACATCCAATGCCACAGGCACAGGATGGGGAGCACAACTAGACATTCACAGGACTCAGGGCTCCTGGTCCATGAATGAGGAATCTCTTCACATACATATCGTAGAAATGAGAGCCATTCTCTATGCCCTGCAGGCCTTAAGCACCGTGCTCTGACCAGGTCACCTCCTTGTGCAAACAGACAATATGTCAGTGGTGTTCTACCTCAACAAACAAGGAGGTACATACTCCCACCCCCTCTGTAGAGAAGCAATGAGGGTGTGGAACTGGGCCATATCCCATTATCTAGAGATCTCAGCTGTCCACATCCCTGGGGTCCAGAATACTTTGGCCGACGCCCTCAGCCGAACTCAGTCAAGAGCATATAAACTTTGACAGATGGGGAAAACCCGAATGGGATCTTTTTGCCTCCCCTACTAATGCAAAACTGTCCAGTTTTTGCTCGCTAGATTTGGGGCCTGGTATTCTCTGGTGAGATGCATTGTCCCTTTCCTGGAAGGAGAGATTCCTCTACACCTTCCCCTCATTTCCGTTTCTTCAGAAGGTTCCTCTCAAGTTGCAAGCGGAAGGTGCAACAATGATCCTTGCTGCATCACTATGGCCTTGATAGATCTGGTTTCCACTGCTACAGCAGCTGGCTGTGGAACCTCCTATTCCCTTGCCACTTAGCACTTACGTGCTCTCCCAGAACAATGGGATCTTGGTCCATCCGAACCTTCGTACATGCATGACCCCTGAGGACTTAGCCAGACTCCGTTTTAGGAGTTTGAGACACAGCCGCTGACATCCTGGGCTGGTGGGTGCCAGGAAACCCTCCACCAGAGTGACCTACTCAATGAAGTAGAAATGCTTTTGTCTCTGGGCTATGACTCATCACTTAGACCCTTTGGCCTGTTCGGTGAACACTCTCCTGGAGTACCTGCTGTCTCTTTCGGACTCAGGCTTGGGCTATTCCTCCATCAAAGTGCACCTAGTAACCATTTCTGCCTACCATATTCCTGTCCAGGGCAGAACTGTGGCATGGATGAAGGTAACCTGTAATTTTCTTAGAGGTATCCTACACATAAAATCTCCCATAAGGGACCCTGTCCCTACTTGGGACTTGTTATTTGTTTTGGAGAAGTTGACCTTACCCCATTTGAACCAGCCTTGGATTGTGAGCTTCGCTTTCTCACTTGGAAAGCATTATTTTTAGTTGCTGTCACTTCTGTTCGAAGGATTTACGAGCTTCAGCACCTGATGTGCAAGGAGCCTTATTTGGTGTTTGACAAGGAACCAGTGGCCTTGAAAACCAATCCTAAGTTCCTACCTAAGGTGGTTTCTGAGTTGACTTCAAATCAGGACATCCAGCTTCCCATATACTATCCTAGTCATTTAAACAGGGGAGAGGCTCTTCTCCAGTCTCTTGATGTTCACCGCATTCTGCAGTTTTACTTGTCCAGAACAAAGGACAGTAGACGTTCTGACCAGTTGTTTGTTTCCTTTGCCCCAGGACCCAAGGAGCTCCTGTAGCCAAGCCTGTCAAAATGGATGGTTCATTGTATCTCCTTTTGCTATCAGAAATACAACAAGCCCTTGCCGGGCTCAGTGAGGGGTCCCTCCATGAGGCGTGTACCGGCCTCCTTCGCAGCACTGAAAAATGTGTCTGCGTCTGACATTTGTGCAGCCACTACATGGCACACAGTCCACACCTTCATAAAGCACTACAGCCTGGACATCGCCTCATGATGCAGAGCAGGCTTCAGCCTTGCAGTTTTGCAGGGACTCCTCTCTTAAGGGAACTCCCCATTTCACTCTTCTCTTACCTACCCCCCAAAACTAGTATGGTGTTCTGTACTGATTGGGAATCAGTCCTAACTGTGTTATCTGCTGCAAGAGCTGACTCTCGAAGTAAGATAGTACAGTTACATAAGAACTTACCATAACAGTAGAGCTTCGAGAGAAGCTCTTGCAGCAAGTATATTTCCTATCCTCCTTACCCCTAGAGGTTTTCTTCTGCATCTGACTTACATCAGCTAATTCATGTTTGCTCTGTGAGGTATTGGCCTCAGTTCCCTGGTTCTGATCACTTTACATCCTGATGCCAGAGTCTCTGGTGGAAGAACTGGGGCACGTCAGGGACCACCCACCTTTTATACCATACGTGACGTCGGGGGCGGGCCAATGTCGGGGCAGTCCTGCCATAGACTGCTGGCTAGAGGTTTGCCATGGGGTCCTGTTGCCTCCCGGCTACAGTCCTAATTGTATTACCTGCTGCAAGTGTTTCTCTCGAAGATCTACTGGTACGGTAAGTTCTTATGTAACTGTACTTTTCTGGTGGTACAGAGGGACTGGGAGGAGGGAGGATGCCGAGAGAGGGAGGGAGGGTGAAGAAGGGATTAAACAGGAGGGGAATGGGGGTCACGTGACTTGGACTGGCCAATAGGGTGGCTGGAGACTATTGATTGAAAAGCAGCCATTTTAGTAGTCTTGTCCTCCTTGCAGCCCAGTGCTGACTGGGACTGACAATCCCAGCAGGGAAGTGCTGACTCTTTCTTTTGTACAGTGCTTCATTGTGGGGAATAATGCATTAATATTTGGCAGCAATTACAGTTTCTGGTGGTACAGAGGGACTGGGAGGAGGGAGGACGCATAGAGAGGGAGGGTTAGGAAGGGATTAAACAGAAGGAGAAATGGTGGTCACGTGGCTTGGCCTGGCCATTAGGGCATCCGGAATCCATTAATATTTCCCAGAGGGCCAAGCAACCCCTTGTGTGAGTGACCCCAAAGTGTGAGTGCCATGAAGCAGGAGTGTGGTGTCTCACTAAGAGGCATCTGCAGGGCGTCTGCATGGAGGACTGCAGGCAGGAGACCATGCTGAGGCAGTATAGTATGGGGGACTGAATATCAAGGGGGAATCTAGGGTACCGAGGGCAGCAAAGATACAAGGGAGGATGTGGTGCCCAAGAAGTTGGGGGGGGGGCTGATGGAAAATATAGAGGAGAGCTGGTGGAGCAGGGACAGTAGTTTGAGGACACCGAGGGACTGGGAGGATGGTCAGATGTAATGGTGTGGAGCAGCCATCTTCCTGGGTATAATGTGGCATACAGGAGGATGTCTAGTCTTTAGGCAGCTTGGACAACTCATGGAAGAAATAGTGAAGCTGAGATGAGAACTGGGTAAGAGAAGAGGGGCAGTAGAAGACATGAGCAGAGGGGGATGGGAAGGAAGATGTCACTGCTGGGCAGTGCAGAAGTTGGAACTGGGGCAGAATCCAGGGGAAGACGCACGGTCCAGGAACATCAGTGCCATGGGTACAGGTGAGAATGAAGGGGCGAATGACAGGTGGTGAGGGGTAGATGCAGGGGGGAGAGTCAAGGCAAGGAGGAGAGATTGGGGAGCAGGAACGGGAAAGAGTGGGCACTTCAGACAAAGGGAATCAGGCAGTAAACAGGTTCGCAGTATTGCAAAGCATGGACAATCAAGGGGAGGGAGGGGAGATAATGTTACGGGGGGACCAGAAAACAAGTATAATAACCGGGGAAGGAGAGAAGGGGAGGGACTAAGGTCAGGAAGGGTACCAGCGACAGGTGACAGGAAATTCAAGGGGGAGGGAGTACAAGAAAAATGAGGGTAGTGGGGATATGGAGGTGGGTAGTGAGTGCAAGGCAAAGGCATCTCCAGGAGGGAGACCAGTGGGGGGGGACTGGGCCAAGGGGAGAGGCAAAGCAGGGGACAAGCAGGAGGAAGAAAGCTGAGGATAGGGAAGAAGTGAGGCAGGGGTTGATCAAAGAGAGGAGGAATCATTGTTTTTATTTGCTTTTTAGTAGCAGGGTGGTGCACTAGACATAGAGATGCCTATTTTCAGGCACGACCGGAGCATACAAGGAAAGATACATGAGCAGTACAATGTGATGCAGCACAAGGGAGAGGTAGACAATGGGATAGTCAGCAATACAAACAAATTAGCAACTGGATGATATACAGAGATTAGACAATGTCAAACAATATAAGCAGTACAGTTAGGAAAAAGTAAAACTAAACAAAACAAGTGCAACAAGTTGTACTGGAGCTGGCAGGAAAGTGCAGAAAAACAGTAAGTGCCATCACGAGGTGCAATATAGAGAAAAAGAGGTAGGGAAGGAGGAGCGAGGTGGGAGACGGGGTGAAAGGGGTGAGAGGGAAGAAGGCAAGTGCAGGAAAGAACAAGGTGGAAAGTGGAAGGATTGAATGGGCTAAGGTGGATGGAAGCATGTGCAGGTATATGAGGCCAGTAGATGTTCACAGTGGAGTTTCTTGAAACCAGTATGGGTGGGAGCTAGGCGAATAGTTTGAGGGACAGAATTCCAGTACTTAGGGGCAGAGTAGGAGAAAGCACATGAGGGGATGGAGCAAAAGGGAGGGCATTACAACAGGGAGAGGCAAGAAGGGGAGAGAGGGTTGTAATTGTGGGAGACTCAGTACTGAAGAGAATAAGAAGTGGAAACAAACACACCAGGAAAAGCAACAGCAAGGTGGAGTGTATGCCAGACATGATGGCAGGGAGGGTGGGTGCTATTATACCAAAGTATGTGGGGCAGAAAAAGGGGACACCTCACATTGTGGTCCATTTGGGCACCAATGATCTTGCAGGATACGAGGCGAAGGTGGTGCAGGAAAGGTTCAAGCGGCTGGGCGAGATATGCAAGGGGGTAGGAAAATCGGTAGCTTTGTCTGAGGTACTGCCAGTCCCAAGGGCCAGAACTGTTATAAAGCTGAGGACAGAAGAATTTAACTCATGGCTGGGGGGATGGTGTGAGGCAAATGGGTACAGGCTGGTGGGAGGTTGGGGCAGGATCTTGGAGCACAAGGAACCATATGCACCAGACAGGCTACACCTAAGTAGGGAAGCCATATGGGTCCTGAAAGACAAATTTAAGAGACACTTGACAGAAGAGCTGGATTTAAACAGAAGAAGGTGGGGGGGGCAGCAGAGGACAAGGCACTCAGCACCAAGAGAGGTAGTCCGCAGGGCAATGCCCCCCCCCCGTGGAAATTCAAGCAGGAGGGAGGGGGCATGCAGAGGAGATAGTATGGGTAGAAGCAGTTGTTTAGTTAATGTATCTGTAGTGGAAGTCTGGAACTTCCATGAGTCAAAATCTGGAAGTCATTCCAATTTTTTGGAAGTCAGATTACTTCCCGGGACCAAGATTTTGGAAGTCGTATTCAAGGAAAGACCAGTTAATAGATGTTAGTATAAATATTAGTGGTAGAATACCATTTTTCCAGAAAAATCCATTATGTCTTGACTTCCATGACTGCGATTTTGGAAGTTATAACATTTTTGTTTTACATTTGGAAGTCAGTGACTTCTTCACCTTTATTTTGAAGTTTTGATTTATTTTTGAAGTCAAATACTCCAAAAATGGAGTTAACTGAATCCCTGGGTAGAAGAGGAGGAGGGACACCAAGGGATGGTGGGAAGCAGAGAGGGAAAAGGGGGCACACTGGAAGGTAGTGTCCTTAAATGCTAGGAGTCTGGCCCACAAGGCAGCAGACCTGCAGACAGTGATGGCAGAAGGGGAGGTGGACATAGCTGCCATCATGGAAACATGGGCAACCCAGTACCATGACTGGAACCTTGAAATCCCAGGATACCAATTGCTAAGGAAGGACAGAGGAAAAGGGAGGGGTGAACTTACATTGTACATAAGGGAAGGGATACTGTGCACCAGGGAGGAAGGGGAGGAAGGCCCTGGCAAAATCCATGTGGGTAATGCTACAAAGCTCCAGTGGGGGAAGGATTCATTTGGGGGTGGTGTACAGACCACCCTCACAGGGTATAGGATTGGATAAGGAGCTAGCGGACCAGATCAGGAAGGTAGAAGGGAAGGGGGTCACTGTAATAGTTGGAGACATCAATCTAACTGGAACAGACTGGAGCACCCCAGCTACCTCCTGTCAAAGAGAGCAGCTCCTCCTGGATGCTATCCAGGAGTGTTTCCTGACACAGGATGCTACAGAGCCATCTAGGGAAGGGGCCATACTAGACCTAGTGTTATCAGACGTGGAGCAGGTCCAGGAGGTAGAAGTGCGAGATCCCCTTGCAGGCAGTGACCACCGCACAGTGTGGTTTTACATAAGCATCTGGAAGGAAATAGCTATGACCAAAACTAAAGTAGTGGATTTCAGGAAGGTAGATTTTAGTAAAATCCCCAAATGACATCACCACCGTCACAATGCTCAACGCCTTTAAAACCAGGCTCCACCACTCACTGACAGCCTCTAGCTCTCATGACTGCTATCACTAATCTGTACTGCCCCTCTCCTGGACTACCAAGACCACAAACATATCATTTGCTTGCTGCTCCATTGGCACTAGCATTCACTGATGACCTCAGCATCCTAGCACTTACCTTCACTGCTCTCCCCTACCCTTGGCACTTGATGTCCTCTGACAATGCCGCCTGACTGCAGCCCCCTCCTCCTCCTTCTTTCCCTCCCTCCCTTTGTCCCACCATTTCTGCTTCCTTTCCTCCTATCCTCTTCCACCTGCCTCCTTTCACTCTTCCTCTTCCACACCCTCCCTTCTGTTGCCTATTGCCTCATCCTCCCTTTCTATCTCCTCTCTTTATACCCCCACCTCTATAATGCCCCTGCTAGCAATAGTTACTGTATAGAACTATGTAATGCAAACTATTTGTTACAAACTGTGATTATGTACTGTCTTGTTGTATTCCTTGACGTGGAACCTTTGTAAAAGAGCCCTGGCTCAAAGGTATTTTGTAATCCTAGACCTGAAAAAAAAATGGGAAACATACTGGAAGGGCACCTGGCCATGCTCAGACTGAAGATGGATGCAGATCAGAAATGGTCTGTCATCAAGAGAGGACTACTTAAGGCTATGGACATGTGTGCACAAGCTCGTAAAAGAACTTTAAGGCCAATAGACCTAGCTGGTTTAGCAGGAAGGTGGCAGGTAAAGTGAAGGAAAAGAGGGCTGCCTTCTTTAGGTACAAGCGGACTTTGAGGGAGGAAGACAGAGAGGTTTACGCAGTGAAAGCTAGAGAGGCAGTGAAAGAGGTCCAGGCAGCCAAGGCTGTTAAAGAACTGAGACTGGCTCAGGGATTAAGAATGAGGAAAAGGACTTCTTCCATCACATTAAGGAGAGGAGATCCAGAAGGGATGGGATTGTAAGGATAAAGAAGGAGGGAAGGTGCTCAGAAAAGGGTGAGAAGCAGGCAGAGGCACTAAATGCGTACTTCTGCTCTGTCTTCACTAGGGAACAGGATGGGCCCATTCCACAGGGGATAGTTGGGTGTCGCTGTAAGGGAGGGGAGGAACATAATGGAGAGATTGGGATTGGGAGGGTCTTAAGAGGACTGAGGGAACTAAGAGTAGACAAGGCTCCTGATACAGATGGAGTACACCTGACGGTCCTGAGAGAGATGGCGGAGGTACTAGCAGTACTCCAGATGGACCTGTTTAGCACCTTGCTGGAAAAAGGGAGCATACCACAGAACTGGAGGACAGCACATGTGGTACCACTTCATAAGAGTGGTCCCAGGGATGAGCCAGGTAACCACAGGCTGGTCAGCCTAACCTCTATAGCAGGGAAGTTGATGGAGATCATTCTTAAGGAAAGGCTGGTGTCCTTCCTTGAGGTGAATGGTCCCCAGGATGACAGGCAGCATGGGTTTGTCATGGGGAGATCCTGTCAAACAAACATGATCGACTTCTTCGACTGGGTGCAAGGTCACTGGACAGAGCATGTGGTGGACATCCTGTACCTGGACTTCAGCAAGGCATTTGATTCAGTGCCTAATGGCATGCTGATCAGCAAGGTGAAGGACCTGGGTATATGAGACAAACTCCTAGGTAGGTCGAGAGCTGGCTGAGGGACAGGAACCAGAGAGTGGCAATGGTGGTGGGGAACTATCCAAACCTAGGCCTGTAACCAGTAGGGTCCCACAGGGCTCAGTACTCAGACCAGCATTGTTCAACATCTTTATAGAGGACATAGCAGAGGGAGTCAAAAGTAAGATCTACCTTTTTACAGATGATACCAAGCTTTGTGCTCTCGGAGGGTGTACACAGTGGAGGGGAGACAAGAATTAAAGGAAGATCTGGCAAGGCAGGAGAAATGAGTCAGGCATCTGTCAGTTAGGATTCAACATCAAGAAGTGCACGATCATGCACCTGGGAGTCAGGAACCCAGGGGCAAGCTACTGGCTGGGGGGCGGGGTTCAGGTGACCATCTTAGAGGAGGAAAGGAGCTTGGAGTTTTGGTCAAGAGTGACATAAACCACTCTGCACAATGCCATAAGGCAGCAGCCAAAGGTAAGAAAATGCTGGGCTGCATTGCCACAGAAATCAGCTAGGAGGGAAGAAAAAATTACTCACCTTAGTAATGTTGTTTCTTCTAATGGAGTCTTGCTATATTATGACAATTGCAGTTTGTCCCACCATTAGAACTGCTCCGGAGGTGAAAGAGTTAACTACCATGCCAGGCATGGAGTTTAGAGCGCGAGCTCGGTTAGAGAAGCTCTGTCTGGTTATTTTCAAACCGAAACTGTCAGATCTTTACGAGCAAAAACTCACTAAGGTTCTGTGTGGAAGCTGTAACCTACACTCAGCCAACTGGCTACCTAAATATTAACACCTATTCCTGGTCCCAACACCAAGACTCAAGTAAGAGGACCAGAAAAATAATAACATAAGATAAAATAAAACACAACACACCAAAACCCAAAAAAGGGGTGGAAAAAACATAAAATGGGCATAACAAGTGCCAACACTGGACTGCCCACCCCATACCCAAGTAGAAGTTCTGAGAGGGGCAGGCTGGGGGGGAGGTCATAATATAGCAAGACTCCATTAGAAGAAACAGCATTATAAGGTGAGTAATTTTTTCTTCAAACAACATGAAGTCTTGCTATATTATGACAATTGCAGAATACACAGCAGTACCCCCATGGTGGAGGGACAGAACCTACTTAGGGAATAGGCTCTGAAGCACGGCTGTGCCAAATCTAGCATCCCTCCTGGCCTGGATATCCAAGGAGTAATGCTTGGTGAAAGTGTGTACCGTTTTCCAGGTAGCTGCTTGACATATCTCCAAGATAGGGATGTCTCTGGCAGCAGCTAGAGACGCAGCTGTACCTCTGGTAGAGTGAGCCCTCAGGCCTGGAGGGGGAATCTTTCCCAGTTTTTGATAACAAAATTGGATACGAGACAATCCACCTGGCAATGGATCTCTTAGTGGCAGGTTTACCTTTCCCAACCTCACCATAAGTGAGAAAGAGTTGGAGGGATTCAACCTATGACCCTTGGTACGCTCTATATAGTAACTAAGGGCCCTCTTAACATCTAGCTGTGCAGCCTCCTCTCACCAGAGGAGATGGTCAGTGAAGAACACTGGAAGGAGATAGATTGGTTAAGATGGAAATCTGAAACCACCTTAGGCAAAACTCCTGTTAGTCCTAAGGACTACTTTATCCCTGTGAAGGAAATAAAGTCAGTCTCCACTGACAAGGCTTGTAACTCACTTATGCGCCTGGCAGAAGTGATGGCTACTAGAAAACAGTTTTCCAAGTCAAATACTTAAGCTCTGCAGAAGACAGAGGTTCAAAGGTTGCATCAACTGAGCAATGCAAACCTTAAGATCCAGGCAGGGGCCGGGTCCCTGAAAGGTGGATTAGTATGAAGTAATCCTTGAAAACTTGTAAAATACAGGGTGAGTGGAAAGAGAAGAGGGCTTTCCTGCTGAAATAAAAGCAGACAGCTGCCAAATGTACTTTCAGGGTAGCTGGTCTCAGGCCCAAAGAGTTAAGATAGACCATATAGTCCAAAACAATGGGCAAATCAACAGATTCCGGGGGAATATGCTTCCCAGAGCACCAGATAGAAAACTTTTTCCATTTAGAATTATAAGTAGCCCTAGTGGAAGGCTTCCTAGAAGTCTTCAGGATGTCAAGAACACCTTGAGAAAGGTGTAGGTCAGCAAGCTCTAACTCCTCAAGAGCCAGGCCTTGAGGTTGAGGGATTTGAGATTCGGATACCAAACTCTCCCCTGGGCACAAGATAACAGGTTGTGTTTCCTGGGGAGGCACAGTGGAAGATGGACTGCTAAGGACAGAAGGAGTGGGTACCAGGGCTGACTAGCCCAATCCGGAGCAATCAGAATCATCCTGCAAGGCTGGGATCTGATTTTCACTAGCACCTTGAAAAGGAGAGGGAAGGGGGGAAAGGCATATAGAAACTTCCCTTCCCAATCTAGGAGAAGGCATCCAGGGGGACTGAGCCCATCACTGGGGGCCTGCAACAAAACAGGGGAAGTTGGTGATTGTCTGGGGCTGCGAAAAGATGTATCTGAGGAGTGCCCCATCTGGCAAAAACTATCCCCAGTACTTGGGGATCCAGTGACCATTCGTGATGGCCCTGGAAAATCCTGCTGAGAGCATCTGCAGGACATTGTCCTTTCCTGGGAGGTGAACTGCTATGAGGGAAGTGTTCAGGAAATAAGCCAGAGACCACAACGTCATTGCTTTGGTGCACAAGGCCGAAGACCGAGTGCCCCCTTGTTTGTTGATGTACCACATTGTGGTGGTGTTGTCTGTTCTGACTTGTACCACTTTGTTCTGAACAGATGCAGAAAACACTTGAAGTGCTAGAAAGACAGCTCTGAGTTCCAGCAAATTGATGTGGAGCAGAGACTCTTGAGGGGACCACACTCCCTGGGTGGAGAGGTCGCCCACGTGAGCTCCCCATCCCAGAAGGGACGCATCTGTAGTAAGGGTCAAGGAGTGAGATAGAGGATGAAGGGGACCCTAGTCTGAAATTGCTCTGATCCTGCACCACTGAAGGGCCTGGATCAGGGTTCAGTCACTGGGATCAACTTGGAAGGGATCTTTCTTTGAGACAAAGGCTCTCCAGTGAAACTGAATGTCCCTCATCTGAAATCTTGCTCCTTGCACTACCGCTGTGGAAGCAGCCATGTGTCCAGGAGCTGTAAAAGTGCCTTGCTGGTCGAGAGACCTGCAGAGTGAAGGAAGAGCCAGGCCACCAGGTTCCTTACCCTCTCTAAGGGCAGAAAGGCTCTGGCCTGCTTTGTATCCAGTTCTGCACCTATGAAGGTGAGTACCTGAACAGGTTCCATCACTGACTTTGGGAGATTGAGCAGAAAACCCAGAGGGTGAGCAGCTGCTGGGTAACTTGCAGGTGTGATTTGACCTGTTCTGGAGACTGGCCTACAATAAGCCAGTCGTCTAGGTAGGGAAAAATAGCAATCTTTTGCCTTCTTAAATGAGCAACTGCTACTGCTAGACATTTTGTGAATACCCTTGGGGCAGAGGTGAGGCCGAAAGGCATTGCTCTGAACTGGTAATGGCCTGAGGGCAGTTCGAATCTGAGGTACTTTCGGTGGAGCTTCTGATTAGAACACGGAAATAGGCATCCTTGAGGTCCAGGGAAGCTAGCCAGTCCCCTGGCCTTAGTGAAGGTAAAATTATTGCCAGAGTCACCATTTTAGATTTTGGTTTCAAAAGGTGCTTGTTCAGATATCTTAGGTCCAAAATGGGCCACCATTCTCCTGTCTTTTTTGGGGTAAGGAAGTACCTAGAGTACAGACCCTTGCCCTGGAGTAGGGGAGAAACCCTTTCTACAGCTCTGAGAGCCAGGAGGGATGAGACTTCTGTTTCTAAGGCAAAGGTCTCTTGAGGGTTTGCAGGTGGAAAAGATCTGTCTCTCATCTTTGGAAATTTTTTGAAGCTGAGAACCAGACCCTGGCTTACTACTTCCAGGACCCACCTGTCTGATGTTAGAGACTCCCAGTCCTGAACGAAGTAAGCCAGCCTGCCCCCTACAGGTAATGGAGAACCAGCCCTGGGCACCCCATCAGGGTGCCTGTTTGGCAGGGGCTTTAGGCTGAGGGGTGGAAGCAGGCCTGCTTGCACCCCGTCTGCCTCTGCCTCTGAAGAACCCCCTCTGAGCATAAGCAGAAGAAGCCTGGGTTTGGTAAAAAGGCCTGTGAAAAGGCCTACCTCTACCCCTGAGGTTTGCTTCTGAGGAGTGACTTGCCGCTCCTTGACATGCACTCCCTTATAAGTTGTTCCTATATTCATCCATTTTCTTCATGTAATTCTCTGTCTGCTCCCCAAACAGAGAATTCCCTACCACAGGAAAATCCATGGCCTTAGTCTGGGTATCCTGTGACAAACTAGTACACCTGAGCCAAGCCAACCTATGAAAAGCCACAGATGTAGCCATGATTCTAGAGCATACATCATTAGAATCCACAGCAGCATGGAATTGCACCTTGGATGCCTCAATACCATCAGCAGCCACCTGCTCCAGCTCCTTGGGAAGCTGGCCAGGGGCCTGTTTGGCCAAAGCCATGACAGTGTCCCATCTAGATTTTTGGTATCTTGCCACATAAGCCATGTAATTTGCTTGTCCGAGTCTCAAGGACGCTGCCATGTATTGTTTTTTAGCCATGGCATCAATCTTCCTGGAGTCCTTGTCAGGAGGATGTGAAGCCAGGGGAATGTTAGCCTTATCACAGGCTGCAGCCTGAACTACCCCAACATGACTGCATTGCTGTGAAAGAAAGTCTGAATCAGGACCTGATAAAGTGTACCTCCTGTCCATCTTCTTGTCAACAGGAGACACAGAATTAGGAGCTTTTAGTATTTTTATTATTTGTTTCCTAAATGATTTATGTAAGGGAATAGATAATCTCCTAGACTCTGGGATATCCATCATTTCCACAAAATCAGGTTCCTCTTGCTCATCCACAGCTTCCTCTAATGGGAGCTGGAGGGTTTCAACAACCTTTTATAAAACAAAAGTGAGAAGGGGCAGAAAGCATGGGGAGATTCCAAAGATCTGTCTGGGAGATGTCCGGTTCAATGGGCACATCCAGACTCTCAAAGTCACATTCACACTGATCATAATCCTCCTCCCCTCCTCTGGTTCATAAAACTCTTCAATATCATATTCTTGAACCGGTGGAACCGGCCGAACCGACCTTTTACCAGACAGTGGCGGTTCGGACGGAACCGGAGAAAGTGACTGTACAATCTATATAGCTTTTGCTATTTCTGCAGCAGTTGGAGAAGGAATTTTGGACTCCAAATCTGCTGATTTTTTAGTTTTCTTTGCTGGAACTGGCTCCTCAGAGCCAGCTTTTTGTTTTCCCGAGGAAGTCTCGCCCTGGTCAGAGGGCACTCCCTCTGGTTCGGTTGGCACCGAACCGGGCTGGCCATCCGGATCAGCAGACTTTTTGGCCTCTCGTTCCCTGAGCCTGCCCACTCTCTTGTCCAGGGTGGCTGCAGGGAAATTTTTACAAATCTGGCAGTCTAAAAGAGGTGGTCAAACCCCAGACAATAGACACCTGTAGTGTGTGGGTCAGCCTTGGCAAAGGCTTCCCCACAGACACTACAGTGTTGAAACCCAGTGGGCCCGGTTTTTTCTTTTGGGTTTCTCAGACATGATGCCAGCCTAACCAACAAACTTGCCCTTTTAACGGCAGTGCCAGGCAAGACACCCTTATCGGTTCCCAACCGTGTCATGGGTCGTGGAAAAAAACGTAATGAAATCCGTTTTTTTTAGAACCGATAAGAACCGGGAACCGCACTCTAAAAGCCTTAAAATGCTTTCTTTTTAAAAGTTTTAACAGCCTGATCGGTTCAAACCGAACCGATAAAAATTTACAAGTTCCACACAGAAATAACCTATCTATTACTTACAATACCACAGACAGAGCTTGAACCGATCGGTTTGCGGTTAAAATAATAATACTCGCGGTTGAATTTAACCGAGAAAATACTGTTTAAACCGAGAAATGAACCGAGCAGTAGGAGAAATCTCCGGAGCGACTGTTCAGTGAGGCGGAGTAAAGAATCTGACAGTTTCAGTTTGAAAATAGCCAGACAGAGCTTCTCTAACCGAGCTCGCGCTCTAAAGTCCATGCCTGGCATGGTAGTTAACTCTTTCACCTCCGGAGCAGTTCTAATGGTGGGACAAACTGCAGTTGTCATAATATAGCAAGACTTCATGTTGTTTGAAGAAGTTATTCTGCCACTGTACAGGTCTCTGGTGAGAACACACGTGGAGTACTCTGTATAGTTCTGGTGCCCTTATCTAAAGAAGGATGTCAGTCTACTGGAGTGGGTCCAGTGGAGGGCAACCAAGATGTCCCAGGGCATGGGGGACAAAACATATGAGGAGAGGCTAAGGGAGCTCAACATGTAGTCCCTGGAGGACAGAATAGAGAGAGGGGACATGACAGAAACCTTCAAGTACCTCAAAGACATAAACAGGTATCATTCAGAGGGTATATTCAACCTAAGAAAGAAGGGTACTTCAAGAAGGTATAAGCTGAAGCTGTTTGGGGGTAAATTTAAGAAGGAAATGAGGAAACACATTTTCACGGAAAGGGTGGTAAAGGGGTGGAAGCGGTGAATACAGTATACAGCTTCAAGGGGGGGCAGGTTGAAAAAGAAAATCAGAATGGGAGCAGTCAGCTCTGGTAAGGGGAGGGGAGAGTGTATGGGGGGAGGTGGATGACTCCAGGAGGAGTGGGGTGGGGGGCAGCTCCAAAGATCTAAACTGAGCTGCGCACTCAAGCAGACTATATAGACCATCATGGCCTGTTTCTGCTGACAATTTCGTATGTTCGTATGTAAAGGGGGAGCTAATAAATAACAACTGACACAGATAAGTAGACAAATTAGTAAGGGTAGCGGAAGTTAGGATTCCTGGGGTTGTAAACAGTCCTAGAAAATCTTACTTGGGGTACCCCGATAAAAGGGCCACAGACCAAAGAAGCACATTAGAAGAAAAAGGGGAGTACTGGGGGGAGGGGAAACATACAGCCAAGGCTTAACAAATAGTGAACTACAAAGGAAATCCAACCTGCTCCGCTCTGCCTTGCATTAACCTGGTGCAACACTCACGGGAAAGTACTGTACATCTAGTTTGCACAAACAAGGATTTTTAAAAACTGGTTATTTTATTTCAAAAAAGTATCACGCTTAGGAAAAATGTATAAATATAGAACATTTATTGCTGGCTCCTTTACCCAACCCAGACTCAGAGGAAAAAGCTTGTCAGAGTTCAAAGCAACAAAAAGTCCTCCGTGCAAATGATTTCTTCTGGCACACTAGAGGTGCCAGTATCCCAAATACATTTAGAAACCTTGAAGAAGAGGCAAGTGACATTGAAATGTCACCATCATGTGGCACATAGGCAGTAAGTGGCTTTATGGTGACCTGTGGATTTGGCCCACTATAAGCCATAAAAATGAGATGTTGAAATGCCAGTAAGGAAAGTCTGTTAATTTATTCGGCTGTAGTGACCGCAGAACTGAGCCTTCTCTGAAGCAGGTTACAGTGGTCAATGCAGAAGGTGGCCACTACCCTTACAGAAACAATTATACAAAATACTTGCAGGCTGCAAGCATGAAGCTGCCTTCTTAGCATGCATGCTGCAAGCATATATTTTGTGTTAAACTGGAACCAAGTGCATGTATGGAGCATGCATGCAGCAAGTACGTGGTCACTGTGATTATATATTTTCTTTGGACTGCTGTTCTGTGAATTAGATGTAATTGCACATATATTTTGCACATTGTATTAATTTTATTTTTTCATAGATTCAGATTCTGTTCACAGATAAGGAACACTTGGCCCACCAAGTCTGCCCATAAAAATCTCCCCTAATAGTGCTACCCAAGCCACTACTGGGGGGCCGTTGCCCACCACCTTACATTATCCAAGATACCCATGTGCTTGTCCCATGCACACTTAAAACCTGTGACTGGATTTACCCCCACCACCTCGGCCGGGAGGCTGTGTCAGTCATCTACTACCCTTTCTGTGAAGAAGAACTTCCTCACGTCACCCCTGATCCAACCCCTTCCAACTTCATACTGTGACCCTTAGTCTTAGAACATCCTTTTCTCTGCAAAATACTCTCCTCCTGTACCTTGTTTATTCCTCTGAGATATTTGAATGTCTCTATCATATACTCTCACCTCCTTCTGTCCTCCAGGGAGTACAATTTTAATTCCTTAGGCCTCTCCTCAAACGTCTTCCAATATAGTAACTGAACCATCCTGGTTGCTCTTCTCTGCACTGTCTCCATCATTTCCCTGTTCTGTCGAAGGTGGGGGCCCCCAAAACTGCACACAGTACTCAAAGTGGGGCCTCACAAGTGAAGTACAGTATACAGGGAAAGTATTACCTCACTCCTTCTGCTGGTGATAATCCTCCCTATGCATCCAAGTATTTGGTTTGCCTTTCCCACTGTCTTCTAACACTGCTTCACCACCTTCAGGTCATCAGTAATGATAACTCCCAGGTCCCTTTCTTGCCTTGTGACCTGTAGTACTTCTCCTCCAAGTGTGTATCCCCCCCTCCGATGCCCTGGACCCCAGTTGCATAACCCTGCACTGCTTTGCATTGAATCGTAGCTGCCACCTCCTTGATCACTCTTCTAACTCTTCTAGGTCTGATTTTGTTTTTATGTTTTCACTTATCAGAAGGTTCTTGTGAACCTTCCTGCATTTTTAAACTTTTAACAAATACATAAAACAATAAATTGCAAACTGTTGTTGAAAGTTCAGCTTGTCACGCATGCAGTGCAGCCTTATTTGTTTGCAGGCCTTAGCTAGTCACGCATTACTACTGGAGTCATTTTTGAAATACTGTACTCCCCAGCATTGTAGCCTCTTGCCCCCCAAATCTGGGTCTCAAGATTTAACTTTCAACCCTGATTCTTCTAGATCATAAGTCTATCACTGAGCTATAGCAGCAGAAGTTATGCAGTAAGGAATCTTACTATTCAGCCAGTCTGTATGAACCAAAAGGTCACCTAGAATTCTAAAGATAAGCATTAACAAGAAAAAGATGCAGACATATTGTACTTTTCTTGAGCCGTCCCAGTGATGCTGAGGGTTGAAGCACTGGATGCCACACCTCGTGTCACACCTGGGTTCGGGAACGAGCTCAGGCCACCAGAGGTTGGCAGGGTAGGGAAGGGATTGAGCATCCAGAGGACTGCTCTCCCTTTCTGGGGAGGGATCATGGGATTGCAGTGCTCCTGGGTGTCCCCTGATGATGGTCGGGAGCAACTCAAGGAACAGGCAGCACTGCAGACATATTTGCCAAGCTGTGGCAGATGTTAGCACATAGTACATAAGACATCAATGGGCAACCAGGAGAAGAAAATTCCTGCTCGGTCTAGGGAGGCGATGAGGGCTCCAGTGGCAGGCACCCACATCCCCATCACCGGGTTCTCCCCCCAAAGGCTGGCCAAGTCCCCCACCTGACAGACCCTCTAATCTCAGAAAGGCCACCAGATAAGAGAAGAAGGCCCTTCCCCGGTGGGAGTGATCCAGGAGGGCTGGAAAGTCCATCTGGGGGCGGTGCTGGAGGGGAAAAGAACTTCAGGCAGGGGAATAGAGGTGCCTGGTTGAGAGGCGCATAAAGAAAGTGTAAAAAAATATATATATAGATTGTACTTTCCTTTAACACACTGCATCTGTACTTGAAAGCTACTAACTCAGCTGACAGCATGCAGGTGGAGCCCTCACTGCAGAACTGAAACAAAATCTGGCCAGAGCCAATAGGGCTGCAACTGAGGAATTTTGGGTAAAAATATTGAAAGTTACCAAAGTTACGAGCCTGGGTTCGTAAAATGTAACATAGTCTCATAAATGTTAAATTAAATTGGTGAAAACCAGTCTTTAGAACTGTGATATATAGATCTTCCTTTTTTATGCAGTTCTTAGATAAAGAAAACTCCCTTGCAAGACTGGATGCTGTATGAATGATTAAACGATCCCTAAACAACATTTTGACAACAAACTATTTAAAAATCTGATTCCGTAGGTGACTAAAGGAAAGGCTGCTGTATTGATTAATGCTAAAACTACATTCATATAATTTACCTAAATGTGGTTCCAGAGCATTTGAAAATTGTAAAATCAACCTTCCAATTTCAAAAAACTGTCTTACCTGCTTCCGAAAATGGCCACCAAATGTGTTAAGTGATGACAACATTGGAGCCAAAGTCAGAGAGCTGTATGGCTCTCTATAGTGCTAACTAATTATTTTTTCCCTCTGTATAGAATTGTTTCACCCAAATGGTCAAAACCATATGCATTATTTTGTATAATACACATGTTATGCCATGGTTCTGTTTATTTTGTTTACTTTAACATGCTGAAATTGTGTTTTAATCCAACCGACTTTCTTGGTGGCAAACCACAGTGCAGTACAAATCTTGAATAACCTGGTGGTCTAGTGGTTATGGTAGATCCAGGATGCTACAATGGGGGTGCTGGGGTGGTGTCCAGACTTAATATGCACTTTTATATTTTCAGCTATTATTCCTTTCCAGTACATTTGTGACAGACCCTATAAATGTAATCCATAGTTTTGAATGTAAACATTTGTACAATCAATAAATCAGACTTCTTCAACAAAGTGAAATGCAGCAGCAGCAAGCAAGTATGTTACAATGTGGGGGAGGGGGTGCAGCCACACCCTTCACCACTCGCTAGATCAACCACTTTTTTGTAGTAAAGTTCTTGTGCAGTCCAAAGTTAGAGTTCATACTTTCTCGAAAATCAAATATATGCTTACCTTATCTTCTTTTTCCATGAGAAATAATAAGAATAATAAGAATAAGAATCTGCATTTATATAGTGTTTTTCCTACACATTGTATCCCAAAGTGCTTTACAAGCAATATTAGACTGGTAGTAAAGTGACTGAATGTGTAGTGGCAGCCATATCATACATTAATATCCACACACAGCCTCGGACAATTGCATGATCTGGTTTTATGGGAAGGGGAATGTTGGCAAAGACAATGGGGTCAGGTAGTGATCATGGTGCTGGTAGCCCCACATCTTATTTTTCACAGTAATCTGCTCATATTTCTCACCTTCTGTCTTTCCCCTTCCCTGAATATAGCAGTACCTTGCAAGAGTGGCCTTCTGGTATTCATTCTTCACTACTCCTCTTCACGTCGAAAACTGGTGAGCTCATTACCCTTCTGCATCATGAATGCAATAAGTACAGTCCCTGTTTTTTTTTGATGTATCAAATATAAACATATCTTTCCAGTAAGTTAGACTGATAGCAGCAGGGAACAAGGGGAATGATGGGCTTTCCTATCCTTAAAAGATCTAGGCTACCTTTGATTAGGCACTAGTAAATGATGGGTGTGCACATCATTATGCATGTCGTTTAATAGTGCCTAATCATAGGTGGCTTAGATCTTATATGGGTAGGAAAGCCTATTTTTCCACTTGTGCCATGCTGCTATCAGCCTGGCTTACCAGAAGATCACGTTTATTATTAATATGTAAAAATAACACGGGAGACTGTACTAACCACATTCATGATATGGAAGGGTAGTGAGCTCACCAGTTTTTGGTGTGGGGAGCAGGTGAGAAGAATGAATGCCAGAGAGGGACTGAAGAGGCCATTCCAGCAGGGTACAGCTATATTCAGGTTAGTTGAAGACAGGAAGGAGGACATTGAGCAGATCACTGTGAGATCTCAAATGTGGGCCTGCCAGCATCATGATCACTACCTGACTGGATGAGAGTAGCCAGTGATGACAAATACTCAGAGTGGCAGAGCTGCACCTAAACTGTTACTTGAATTCAGTGTAGAGAGATTAACCTCAGGTGGGGGGAGGGATGCTGATGTTTGTTAGGACAGTATTGAGGGAGTTGTATATAACTCATTCAAGATTTGGAAGGGTGGTAGCCAGCTAACTTGTATTGTGGAGTAAAGCACAGAAAAGTACTGGAAAATAATTGCTGGAAACTGTCCTGCAGGGTTCTGCAGATCACAGGTAAAGGAGTAGGCTGACACTGGAAGTCGGGTGGATTCGCTCAAGGTATTAGTATGCCTCTCCTACTAAAAATATTGTTATCCATTGTAAGTGCAGCCCTTATGAGGGCATGAACAGCAGTTTTTCTTGGTGGGTCATAATGCTTATTGCTTGGCCCTCCAGGAAGACCTAGTTGCTGGTTAATGTGGAGGTGAAAAAAACACATTAGGGAACTGTACATACTACCTTCACTGTGCAGAAGGGTGGTGATCCACTCATTGTTTGCTGTGGGAACAGAAGTCAAACACTGAGAAAGTGGACTGGAAAGTAATTTGGGAGGCATTTTTAACAGTGTCAGCTGATGATGCATATCGGTATTAGTGGCACAATTCTCTGAGGCACACGATTACAATCTGAGGTGTGATAACTCTCTTCAGGAGATCGTAAGCACATATGCGGCCCCAGGCAGTACTAAGGACAGAGTATGGATGGTGGGGTGTTCAACAGAAGGCAGCCAAGGTGCAGGGGGTTTATGTGGAAAAAGAAAGCCTTATTTGTGGATTAACAAGAGAGCATGAGTTTTGGAATTGAATCAGATCAGTAGTTTGCTGTGTGACCCTGAGCAAGTCACTAAACTTCCTTGTGCGTCCAGGCCACACCTCTAATCAAGCTTTCATCTTAGTGTGTCTCTGCTGGTTAACAAAAAAACAAATTCAGGGCATCACATAACCACTAGATCATCAGGTATTTGAAGTGTGGTACTGTACTGCGGTTTGCCAAAGAGAAAGTCAGCTGGATTGCAAAACATTTTCAGCAAGTTAAAGTAAACAAAATGAACAAACTTCTAGCCTAACGTGTACTGATCAAAATAATCCATGAGTTAACACATAGTGTTGGTCATTCTGGTACAACAATTCAAAACAAAGAGGGAAAGTAGAACAAGTTAGCACTATAGGAATCTATGTGGGTCTCGGTCTCTGGCTCCGATGATGTCATCATGACTCATCACTTAACATACTTGGTAGACATCTTACGGAGAAACCAAGGCTGCTTTTTGAAAGTGAAAGGCTGATATTTACATTTTTCAAAAGCTATGAAACTGCATTTATGTTATTTACATAAATGCAGTTTTAGCATAAATGTAAAAAGCAACCTTTGCTTTACCTTGCTATGAAGCCAGATTTTGGAGTTTGCAGTTTTAAAAAACTGCTTGTTTAGGTACCCTTTAAATCAATGTTTGTATGATGGCACAAGTTTTTATAATATAATATTAGCTTTGTTGTAAAGTCAACATCACAGTACAGCACCAGGGCAGACATGCAACATGGATAGACTTATCAGGCTGTGGCACTGCACCACGCCAGACGCATGCCTGTAACCTCCGGAGCCAGTCAGGGTCCCTCCACATCAGGTTGCCATAGCGGTGCCTGCACTGCTCAGCTGTCCTTGGAACCCCTGTTCTCCTCTCTAGGCTGACTGAAATGGCCTGCCACACACTGCCCCTGGCCTGCTGAAGTGGCATCTGGCCAAAAGCTGTTGGCTGTAGGGCTCAACTCAAGTGATAAGGTTGATGACCTCCATATCGCTCCAATTACAGGCACGGCATCCCCGACCCTGCGCCATGGCTTTTGCTCAGTTTGGCGACAAATTGAGGGGTACAGGCACATGTGGCCACCACATGGTGCCGGATGCGTGATGGGCGGCAGGACGCGCAGTGCCCAGCCATTGCACAGTGCTGGACATGTGCAGTAGATGTGGCCTGGCGGGGTCACAAGTTCATGGAGGTAACCTAGGGGTCAGAGGTAACCCGCCAGTGTACAGTGTGAACGTGCATGATATGGCACGTGCCATCATGCGCAGCATGCGCAGTGGTGATGCATTTCGCTGTCCATGCATGGTGTGCAATTGACAGTATGACAGTGTTCCACACAAGTGCACTGCAGGCCCATGCAATGTGCATGTACTGGCATTGTGCCCAGCTTGCTCTGACGCAATCCCATTGTGCACAGCTCAGCCTCTCGATATTCAGACACCACATGCAAATAAGCTGATCAGCTAATGAGTGGCACGGGGGGTGTATTAGCATGTCATTGGGAGGCAGTATAGCGCAGTGGTCTAAGGCTCTGAGCTGCAAATTTGGTGACATCCAGCAGACCAGACCTGGGTTTGAATCCCACAGCTTCCACTTGCATACTGTGTGACCCTGAGCAAGTCACTTAACCTCCTTGTGCTCCCAGGTCGCTCCTGTAAAAAAGCTTTCAGCTTAGTGTGCTATACCTGGTTAAACAACTAAAAAAAAAAAAATTACCATTGCGCACAACCTTATTTGCATGTGTTGCACCTCATAAGTGCCACGGAACAGCACAGGCCATGTACCGGTAATGCAGCCTTGATGGGTAAGTGGTGGATGCCGCAGCACTACACTGGGGCAGAGAGCACTGCAAGGTGGGATGGACCAGGAAGATGCTGCCACTGACACACTGTGCTGTCCTTGTTCACAGGAGGCAACATGTTGGCACAGGAAGAAGGCGAGGAGCAGGGAAGTGCAGACCCAACTTTACGAAGGGAGAGACGGATGCCCTGTTTGAGTCCTACCTTGACAGGGAGGCCCTGTTGAGCGGTGCCACAGGCACACCACAGGACAGGGCAGTTGCATGGGAGGAGGTGGTGACCTATGTCAACCAGCACGGCAGCCACCAGTGGTCAGCACAGGAGTGCTGCAAGAAGGTTGGGACAGACAGGCGGCACATAAAGGAGAAGGTGCCAGCCATCAGAGTGTCCTGGAATGCCACCAGAGGAGGGCCAGTGGATGCACCCACACTGACACCAACGGAGGAGTTGGTGGCAGCCATCATCCACTGCACCTTTGTGGATGGTGTGCCTGGAGAAGGCTTCCAGATGGGTGGCAGTCCATCACTGCATGGTATGTATGTCAGCCATGCAATGCTGGTGGCCCAGAGGGTGCATACACGGGTGTGCTGACATGCATGCAGCTGTCCTGCATGTCATGGGCATGTGTGCACACCAACATGCATGCCATGCTGCAGGATGTATGCAGCAACAGTGTATAAGGGGGCTCATCTGGGCAATGCATCACTGACATGCCATCCTTCTCGTGCAGCACCAGCACACCTCCGTAAAGAGGATGGTGTTCTGGCAGCGGCATCAGCACCCGTGGATGCTGGCATGGCCCCGGAGGATGGATCATCAACATCCTTCGGCATCTGGGGCCCAACAGGCCACAGATCAGCACCACAGTACCTGTGGGTGTCCTTGGCCTAGGGTCTGATGAGGCCCTGGATGTGATCCTGCAGGATGCCAGCCTTGGCATCCTGTGTGCAGAGACACAGATCGGGGTGGGGTCTGACTCTGATGATGACTTTACACACATCCTGGACAGCATGGGTGAAATTGTGGGCATGTCACCCCTTCTGGCAGCACAGCCAGTTACCATGCTCAGTGCAATACCAGCAGTGGCACAACTGCCTGCCACCAATGCGGGTGTGGTGGTGTGTGGTGCCACAGATGTGCCCTGCATTGGTGGTGGTGGTGTGGCCATGCAGGCGCTGGGTGGTGTACAGCAGCCGGACGGGTGACGGCAGCAGGTTACAGGTGCTACTGGGCAGCTGGACACAGAGTCTGCCGCTGGTGTACCTGCTGTACCCATTCCCCCTGCAGACCCCACTGTGCAGCGTCCACCAGAGAGGGGTGTCATGCAGCATGGCAGGCCACCCCCAGATGATCAGTGTCCCACCCGGGAGCCCCAGGATGCAGACCGTCTGGCTGAGCACACCCAGCTGCTGTGGGCGTCCATTCAGCAATAGGTACTGCTCGCCACTGGGGTGTGTGCACTGCATGTGGAGGTGTGCCAGTTAGCCGAACAGCAGGACAGGGGCACTGCACAGATCTTGGAGGGGATGCAATGCATGCAGGAGGCCACAACTGCATCCTTGAATCTCACTGCCAGTGCAATAGCGGAAGGCTTTGTGTTGCTGGCTGCCACAGGGCATGGCCATGCACAGGAGACTCTCCGCAGTGTGCTGTCCACCCCACAGAACCAGTGTCGGGCGACCCCATCACAGTTGATGCCAGGCTCGGATGTAGGCATCCCAGGCACACCCAGCGCGCTGGCCTGTTTAGGCACCTGCACACCCCCACAAGGACAAGGTCGCGGTCCCGCACTTCCACCCCTGGGGGGCTGTTGGATACCCCCCCAGCTGATGTGCAGCCTGTGGCTGCTGATTGGCCCCAGCACTGCCGCCCCTGTGGCCATGGTGGCCATGGTACTGTGTGGCTTGCTTGATCTGAATGCTACCCTGAACACAGTCCGCGGCTGATGCCCTGTGCATCCATGGGTGGTGTGTGTGCACCATACCAATGGTGGCGTGCCTGTGTGACATGCTCCACGCTGCCTGTGTGTGTGCGCATGCCCAGCCACTGGACTGTGTGGTGTGGGCATGATGAGGGCAGTCTAGCACCGGTTGTGCCTGTGCACTGGTGCCATGCATTTGATCCATGCCACATTCCAACGTCTGTGTGGGTGGGTGCATATGTGTGTGTGTGTGTGTGTGTGTGTGTGTGTGTGTGTGTGTTGCTGTGTGTGGTTGTGTGCCCCTGACTCGCCTACCCCTGCATCGTGCCTCTGTGTGCGCATGTCCCTCATCATGCACATCCCTGCATGTGTGCTGTAGTTGTCTGTGTGGCCCATGCTTGCGTACTGCACCACCTACCTGCATTCACCAAAGTGTTCCTGTGCGACAGTGTCAAGGTGGCATCATGCCTGCTGCAGGAGTCGGTGGTCCCTTTGCCCAGGGGGTGGCTGTCCACCACCCTCCGGCCCATTGTCTCCATCATCCCCACTACTGTTGCCCTCATCTGCCTCGACAGCTATCCCACAGTCAATGGACATGTTGTGCAGAATGCAGCAGGCCAGGAATAGGCCACAGGCTTTTGAGGGGCTGTACTGTAGGGCACCGCCTGACCTGTCTAGGCAATGGAATCGTGCCTTCAGCATGTCAAAGACACGCTCGACAATACTGCACGTGCAGCGTGTGCCCTGCTGTACTGCCTTTGCTGGGGACACCAGTTGCTGGTAGGGGGTGAGCAGCCAGGGCCTTTGTGGGTATGCGCTGTCACTTGTATAGAGAATGACATGGTTAGCCCTATGCTATTCTATGCTGCACCTCTTGTCTGTCCCTGGTGCCCACACCACCTTGCACACCCTGACCATCCCCAACCCCTGGTCTGCAATGCCCATTGCCCCTTGCCCATGCCATATTCACCCACTAGGTGGCGCATGGGGATATCTCCATGTTCAAACCTGTGGCACAGCACAGAGCTGTGAGATAAATGCATCATGTGCACTCCCAGGGTGTGTGGCACAGACATTGATGATACACCCCTTGGCATCACACACCACCTGGCAGTTGATGCTTGGGCTCCCCTTCCTGTTGAGGTATGCTATTCCCTCAGGGCCAGGTGATAAGTGGATGCCCATGTGGGTGCAGTCAATGGCCCCAATCATGTCTGGCATGCTTGCCACCCTGTGGAAGTCCTGCATGTTCGTTGTATGCTCTGCTTGTGTGCTGGGAAAATGGATGAATTCTGAAGCACGTGGCAGCAGGGCATTGAGGAACTGTGTGAGGAGGCAGGATGTGCCCGGCTGGGTGATGCCCATGGTGTTCCCTGTTGGTCATTGGAAGGTGCCTGTGGTGAACAGGCACATGACGGCGGTCACCTTGGTCTCCACGGACATGGCGTGGCTCTGTCTGGTGGGTGCCTGCATCTCCTCACTGCACAGCTCACAGAGCTGCCTCAGAATGGCCCTGTTCAGGCAGTACTGGCCCACGATCTCTGTGTCACTATAGTTATCAAAGGTGATGCGGGCATGGTACCACCTGTGTCGGACATACCACCGACGGGCACTTCATCAGCCATGTAGTTGTTCCTCCTGCCTCCTCACACCCCTCATTACTACTTCCATCAGGAACTGCACACTCTCCATCCCTTCATCAGTCCAGTGTCCCCCTGGGTGGTTCTCTGCTGTCTGTGTGCCACACTGGTTCACTGTTGTTCTGTGTGTGCCTGTGTGTGTGTGTGTCTCTCTCTCTCTCTCTGCCCCTCTCCCTCTCCCACGCCACCTCTCTGTCTTTCTCCCTCTGTGTCTTTTCTTCTGTCTGTCTGTTTCACTATCTCTCCCTCTCGCTCTCACTCTCACTCTTGGCGCAACAGCTGTCTGTGTGGTTGCGCCCTGTTTTTATAGGAACAAGTCTGGTAGGCACATCTTCGAATTGCTCCACACTTGTGCCATGGCTTCACGGTTGAATATACCATTGCACCGCATATTCATGGGAATGCCCCCTGCACTTGCGCTGCTTATATTATAGTTGCGCAATGGGTTTTGCGCTGCACCATGGCTCCCACTGAATATCGCTCCTCGGCACATCTCCATACTAGCGCTGGTGCAACTCAGTTGTGCCATGAGCAACTGCTCTGAATATCTGGGCCCAAATGTACAACATAGACTTGTTATGACCCTGCCTCATGAAGAAGGGTAGAGAAAATGTTCAACTCCTGTCCTAAAGGCTATTTCATGCAGGGACTGCAAAATCAACTTTCCAACACAAAAGCACATTTTGGGCAGGAGCTGAAAAGTGACAGCTGTCACATTCATGAGGTGCTGTAAAGAAATGGCTATGTTGAAAATTTGGAGTACAAATATAGAATATTACCAAACTTACGAGAGAGCCTGTATTTGTAAAATCCAACATAGCCTCATAATGTTTTTCAAATATTTTTACACCAAATTTAGCACATAGCCTTCTTATGACACCACTTCACGAACAAGGGCAGATAAAATTTCCAACTCCTGTCCAAAAGGTGATTTTGAGCAGGGACCACGAAATCACCATTCAGGATGTAAAAAAAAACAAAAACGGCCAGGATTTGAAAAAAGACAGCTGTCACGTTCATGAGGTGCTGTAAAGATATGGCTATGTTGTAAATCTGGTGTAAAAATATTGAACATTACCAAAATTTACGAGCCTGCGTTCGCAATTTTCAATGTAGGCTCATAACGTTGTTGTTTTTTAATATTTTACATCAAATTTAGCACATAGCCTTCTTATGACCCCCACCTCATGAACAAGGGCAGAGAAAATTTTCATTTCCTTCCTGAAAGGTGATTTTGCACAGGGACCACAAAATCACCTTTCGGGACAGATTTGCCTAATGTTAGTGCAATAGTTCATGAGGTCGGGTCCCAAAAAAGGCACTTTGAAAAGAGTATGCAAAAATGGCCAAGTTATGCCATAAAGTTTAAAACACCATTGAAATACATTGAACCATACATATTTCTTCAGTTTGCGGTCCGGCTTTGAAGTGTGAAGATGTGTTTGCAGTCCAGAAAGGATTAAGGAGTTGGATCCCTGCTGGGTAAATAAGGGCTTGGGGTGGGCGGTGGGTGCTGAGTGGGAGGGTCAGGTGGGGGGACAGTAACGTCTGCAAAAGATATCAATGGACGTTTTTCTTTTTACAGGGTTATTATATAATAATTCAATGTTTTGGTAAATAGAGTATGGGATTAGGAGTGCTTGTATAACTGTGGTTTACTCTTTGGCTTTTCTCTATTCCCACCCTTGGTAAGTAAGCTGGGTAGTGAGTAGGGAATAGAAAGCCCAGCACCAAGGGCGAGTCGAGTGCAAGAGAAGGAGGAGGCAGGGGTGGATGGTGGGTGTTTCACAGCACACTAAGGCTAAGCGTGGAACTGCCGTGGGAGGATGGCCTTTGTAGGGGATGTGGGAGGAGCTATTCCCCTACATTGAACCTCAGGCTTTAGCCCTCCCATTCAATGTTTTGATGACTACAGTATGGGGTTAGAAGTGCTTGTGTAACTGCAGTTTACTTTTTGGCTTTTCTGTATTCCCATCTTTGGTAGGTAAGCTGGGTAGTGAGTAGGGAATAGAAAGCCCAAAAATATTACCTCCTCCAACTCACAGAGAGAATGACCAGTAGCACACAGAAGAGTAAAAAACCCAGGTGGAGGAAACCTCTGAGGACCCATGGTTACTGACCTGCCCATCCTATGGGCAAACTGAGAGGAGATGAACCTAGATTCTAGCAACCATATTCTGATTTCCGAGGAAGGTGAACTGCTTGGAGAGATGACGGTCCATCTTCAAAGTCCACTAGATTATGCATTCTGGAAGGACGATTCTGAGATTGAAGACATAGGTCTATTCTGAAGGAACATCGGGATTCTGAAAGTGGAGTAGGTCCAGTTGAAGTCTTAAGGTGGAGTAGGACCAGTTGAAAGGGGAGAGTACAGTCCAGGTTTCCAAGGTGATGATGATGTCCAATGGGATTACAGAGGCAAAGTGAGCATGAAGAGCATGATCTGATAGAATTTGCTGTCAGACTTTGAACAGTGGAAAGTATGATGAGTTATGAAGTCTTAAGGTAGACAATCTAACTTTGTAGAAAGTTTGACATTCAAGTTACAAGTCTGAAGGTTTGGAGTTAAGCGGCGAGTGATAAGTTGCAATGTAGGCATCCATGAAGAAGATGAAGGAGTTGGACAGAATCTTTATGTACCTGGTAGGAGGAGTGATATGAAATATTTTAAACTAATGAAGGAAGGTTGGTATATGCAGTAGAAATGGTAACAATGTATATGGAATTAATTGGAAGTTCAGTACGATGAATTTGAGAGGTTTGTTTGGGGGTATTGATGTTATAATAATACTTGTATAAGCTCTGGCCAGTCTGCTGATAGGAAAAGGTAGATATGGGTATTGCTGTAGCGTAACTGCCTGTGACATGAGCTGAGGTGGGGATGACTGTTTTGCCTTACAGGTGATCCAATGTCTAAGGACCATGGGCCGGATATTCAAAAGGGTTGCGCTAGCGTAAGTCAGAAAATGCACCATTCTACGATTTTCAGCAGGAGGCAGTTGCGCCACTGAAAACATGCTGAGCAACAGCGCAATGATAATGAAGGCATGCGCAACTGAAGGGAGTGGAACCATGCATAAAGTGCGCAGTGCGATGTTCAAAGACTTGTGCAATGCGCATCAGTGGAGCAGGCGGAAGTTGCGCAATAGCGGAAATGAGCCAAAATAAAAAGGAGCAAGGAAGAGGCGCAAGAACGCTACAGGGAAGCCACATGAGGCAGGGAGAGAGGCAGAGCAAGAGGGAGAAAGAGGGCAGGCCAGGGAAACAAGATGACAGAATAGGGGCAAGGGAAGGTGTGTGGGGCCACAGAGAGAGCAGAGGCCAGTAGGTGTACCCGGTGCAGTGGAGGTAGTAGTCAGGACAGCGGGGTGAACAAAGCAACAACAGCTGGGGGGAACACAAACCAGGGACATGGACAGTGCCACCTTCCACATGGAAGCTGTAATGAGGGGGGTGAGAAGGCATGCTGCAGGGGGGCGTGGCCGTGGAAGGGCCCGTCGGCGGTACGCCCCCAACAGGCAGTACCGAGCCTGCACCAGCTTTGAGTTGTACTCAGATGTCGAGATTGTGGGCCGGTACCACCTGAACAGGGCAATACTGAGGCGGCTCTGTGAGCTGTGCAGTGATGTGATGCAGGCACCCACACGACGGAGTCATGCTCTGTCAGTGGAGACAAAGGTAACAGCCTGCATGTGCTTGCTCGCCATGAGTACCTTCCAGAGACCAACAGAGGACACCATAGGCATAACACAGTCAGCCACGTCACGCATCCTCACCCAATTCCTCAGCGCACTGCTGCCACATGCTGCGGAGTACATCCATTTCCCCAGTACCGTGGCGCAGTGCACAGCAAACATACAGGAGTTCCACAGGGTAGCACGTATGCCTGGCGTGCTAGGGGTGATAGACTGCACCCATGTGACTATTCAAATGCCACCTGGCCCTGATGGGGCCGCCTACATGAATCGGAAGGGATATGCCAGTGTCAACTGCCAGGTGGCGTGTGATGCCAGTGGGCACATCATCAATGTCTGTGCCACGCACCCTTGGGGAGCACATGATTCCTTCAAATGGTACCAGTCGGCACTGTGCCATCGATTCGAGAGTGGGGACATCCCCACAGGACATCTAGTGGGTGAGTATGCATGTAGAACTGACAAATCATGGGCAAGGGGGGTAAGCCACAGGTGCCATGGGTGTGGCACACAGGGTTAGGGGCAGTCTGAGCCTGAACAAGACACTAACCTCCACTATCTCCACACAGGTGACAGTAGATACCCACTCCGTCGTTGGCTGCTCACACCCTACCGGCGGCCCACGACCCCATCGCAGCAATGCTTCAATGAGGCACATGCCACCACACGCAACATCATTGAGCGGGTGTTTGGGATGCTGAAGGCACGTTTCCATTGCCTGGACACCTCTGGTGGTGCCCTACAGTATAGCCCCTCAAAGGCCTGTGTGATATTCCTGGCCTGTTGTATCCTGCACAACATGGCCAAAGAATGTGGGATAGCTGTACAGTTCAAGAGGACAGCAATGGGGACAGTGACACGGTGATGATGGGGATGGGCAGCCCCCTGACTGACGGGACCCCGACTGATCCAGCTGGCCCAGCTGCACGGGACACCATCACAGAGGAGCACTTCAGCCAACACAGGTAAGTCATGGGGCCATGTGCAACCACCAGTGGCTAGGGCACAACCCACGTACATATGGAAACACCAGGGGTGCATGACGGCAAGGGAAGTGGCAGGGCACAGAAGCACACACATACAACCAGGGAGGGGTGAACAGTAACACGCCACATGGACGGACACACACACGCACACACAATAGGCACACAGTGCACAGGGGTCAGGTGCAAAACAGAGCCAGAACACAGACACTAGCAACACACATGTCCACAGGCCACCACGTCCACTGACTGTCTATGTGCATGTGTCAGATGCTGGGCACCATCGCACTTTGGTGTACAGCGCAATGCAGGCATCATCATGCACATGCACCTGTGGACAGCAGTCGGGAGGGTGTGCAGATGGACCATGTATCTGCGTGTAGGGCTGGGCACCCACCGGTGCACTTTCCACCAAAACACACAATGCACACAGGGCAGCACCAGACAGGGCCTGCACTGGGAGACAGGTCAGACTTGTGACACAGTGCCACGTCTGCCTCAGATGCATGGGCGGCCCCAACGAGACCCAGCAGCACTGGCAGGCTGAGCACGGGCCTCATGGGGTGGCACCAATGGTCCACCAGGGGTTCCACTGTGCGAACGCGACCGTGCCTGCACAGGTGTCTGCAGCACACCGAACAAACCTGCACCAGGAGTGCTTGGGATGCCCACAGCTGAACCCAGCGTCGACAGGGTGGGTGTCACATGACGCCGGGAACAGGGAGTAGATAGCGAACTGCGCAGTGTGAGTGACACATGGGCACCTGACTGTGTGCCCATTGTGGCCACGACAGCGACCAATGCCTGTGTTAGCCTGTCAATGGCAGCGGTCACATCCTCCCGCAAATGGTTAATCCGTGACGGGATCCTATCGGTGTCCCTGCTGTGTCACTCCTCGACCTGCTCCAGAGCCACACACAGTGCCTCCACAGATGTTGCAAGCTGCATCTGCTGCTGTACTGATGCCTGCAGCAGGTGGGTGTGCTCGTCAAAGAGGTCATCTGCCACCTCGGCAACCTGTCCCTCAGGGTATGGAAGGGCCTGATGGGTGCTGCTCAACAGGACCAGGTATGGGCAAGTCCACAGGTGGTGCACAGATGTCACCGCTGAACCCTGTACCCCCAGTCCCAGTGGGTGACTGCTGCTGCTGCCCCTCCACCTGCCGTGCCCAAGGGATCGGCTGTTCCGCAGCTGTGGCTGCAACAGTGACACTGACCTGACCAGCCACTGGTGCTGCCCCACTGGTGCTGACAGGCGCAGCCTGGGACTGTGCTGACATGCTGGCACACACGTCGGAACCAGCCAGGTCCATGGGCGTGTGCTGGCCTGCTGTGTGTCCATTCCGTGACACACACATGTCACTGCCCATAATGGTCGTTACATCATCAATGGTGCAGGTCTGTGCCACAGCCACAGTGGGCTGGCATGCTTGGATGCCAGACCACTGAGACACAGGAAGGGCCTCACCCACACCTTTCTCAACAACATCAGTGTTGACAGCCAGGCGGACCCACTGTTGCAATGCACGCTGGCTACCTGCGGAGGTGGATAGTCCCTCCTCCAACTCCAGATGGCTGTCTGCAGTGGACAGGCCCTCCACTGCTGACCCCTGCAGATGCGCAGGATCTGTAAAAGAAAGTAAGGACATGTTAGTGCATGTGATTCACCTTCCCACAGACCATGACGTACCATGCAGTGATGGGCTACCACCTGTCTGGAAGCCACCTTCTGGAATGCCCTCAATGGCACTGCGCTGCATGCTTGCAGCGAGTCTGTCCTCTGCCAGAGTCAGCTGCACCACCTCCGGCTTGCCCCCGCCTGTTGCAGCACGTGCCGCCCTGATGGCAGCCACCTTCTCCTTCACCCCTTCTCCTGTCGGTGCCCATCTTCTTCTTACACTCCTGCACAGAGCGCTGGTGGCTGCCGTGCAGGTTGATGGCACGTGCCACCCCCTCCCATGCAGCAGCACGGGCCTGAGGAGTGCCCCGCCGTCCACTGAGCAGTGGTTCCTGATCCAGGTAGGCCTCAAAGAGTGCCTCTGTCTCAGCCTTAGTAAAATTGGGCCTCCTCTTCCACCCACCATCATCCTCCTCACCCAGTCCACACTCTGTCATTATTCAGCCTGTATGGGTGACAGTGGTTACCAGTGACTGTGCAGTACAAAGCAAGTCCCTGAGACCACAGTCCAGAACACCACACAGCATGCAACTCACCTATCAACTGCAGTAACCGAATATGGGCACTGCAGAACAATGTCACATTTTAATAGCGCAATCCATGCAAATTAGGTGTGGAGCAACTTTAATGAGATGCAAATCGTGCTGCTGTGCCATTGAATAGCTGATTGGATGATTTGCATATGACGGCTGTATATCACGCTGTTGCGCTTTGCGCAGTTGTGTTGAACGTGCTGAGCCAATGGCGCAGGTCTGTGGCTGCATAGTACACCGCACTGCGCATGCCCAGGTAGCTTACGCAGGCATCTGCTGCGCTGATGACGTGCTGTGCATGGTAGACAATTCAGGGCACGGCCACCATAGTGCCAGTGGCGCTACAGCGAAGGTCACTACATGGTGCTGTGGCACAACTGCGCAATAGTTAGCTGTAGCGATGGCACACAGGCGACCAATCACGCTAGATGCATAGATGTCCGATGGCGCTGTGGGTGGCCTTGCGCCAGAGACCCATGACTCTGTGCCCGACCTTTTGCCATAGCGTACTGCCTCTGGCATGTCTGTAGCTCTGCTCAGCTGTTTGGTGACAGTGCGATAGGGGAATGGTGGCGCTATACCGACAGCATGATAGGGAATGGCGGTGATGCATTGCGCAGCACTTCCACGTGGGGTTGCCGCAGTGCGGAGCACCATATAACCTACTATAGCACTAGAGATGGCACGCAGGAGAGCCCCGCAGTGGAGTGCCTTTGAGCTGGCCAACCTTGTGGCCATTGTGGAGCCACACTATGGCCCACTGTTTGCTGAGGTGCCACTGGACAGGGCCAGGACCCAGGTCTGGCAAGAGGTGGCCAATGACCTGGAGGCGGCCACTGGCCACAGGAGGATGGCTGAGCAGTGCAGGCACCGGTATGGGGACCTGAGACGGAGAAGCCGGAGCGACTGGCACATCTGCGGTCGCATGCCAGGAGGGGCGTGGTGCCTCGTCCAGGTGGGTGATACGTATGCACACCTGTATGGTCTATATGGGTAACATGGTCTTATGTGTCCAGCACATAGGGGAGGGATGGTTTAGGGTTGGCTGTGACGGTGTTTACAGGGTATGGGATGGATGGGTCTGGCTGGGTGGGTGGGCACACACATTGGGGCAGGGGGAATATGCTTTGGGTTTGTACTGATGTGTTTCTATCCTTTTGTCTCCCACAGGCATGGCAGAGTGGAGGAGGGTCACGGAGCAGCAGCAGAGGGTGGTGGACGCTGCACGGGAGCGTGTCAGGGACCAACCCCAATGCCAGCAACAACCCGATGAGGGTGAGTGCCATGACACCATGATTGCTTCTGCATGCTGTGTGACAGGGTGGGGAGCAGGGCATGGCCACCATCCAAGGACACCACTGCCATGCACGTGACATGTGACAGTCAGCACTGTCCAGTGGCACTGCATGTCTGGGAGTGCATCAATGGTGGGCCATGCATGCACTGGGCACATGGCTGTGGCACTGCCTGCCCACCGCATAGCCACGTTACTGTATGGCCTTGGTTGTGCTGTGCTGGACATGGGCGGTGTGTGTGTGCAGTGGTACACATGGCTGTTGCTGCCTGGTTGGGCATGTCTTGTGCACACGGTCACTGTGGGTGGGTGCACACCATCACAGGAGCATGGCACATGGCTGTATGCCATGCATAATGGGTGGACTGCAGGGGGATGGACAGTCACACCCATTGACTCTGATCCCTTGTCCTAGGTGTGTGGATACTCCTGAGGATCGAGCGGTCCATCCAGGATCTGGTGCATGTGGCAGCAGAATCCCTTGCCATCCTACGGGATCTCCATCGGCATGGGGTGAGGAGGAGAAGGTGACCCCGGGAACGGCCCCAGGCAGTGGAGGAGCAGGCTGGATGCCAGTGACCAAGAACAACCTCTCCCTTTGACTGACCCTCACACCCCACCTTCCCTCTCCCATTTGTTCACCCCTGCCCCTTACCCACCCCCACCTTGTTCCTGTCCCTCCACCCCATGTTTGTAAATATATGTAAATAGTTGTTGTTGTTGTATTTTTTGAATATAGTTATTTTGATATGAATACTGTGGTGGTCTCTGATTTGCAGCTGGCTATAGGTGCTCAGTTGCAGTGGTGTGCATGGCATCTGGGGTGGTTCAGTCATGGGTATGTGTGTGTGTGTGTGCATGGGGAAGTGTTTCTGGTATGGGAGTGGCTATCAGTCGGTATCTGTGGTGTGTGTTGTTCTCTGTGCATTGCATTACTGTGTGCAGTGGTCCATGGTGCCTGCTCTGTGTCCATTGTGCTCCTGTCAACCTGTCCTTGGCCTGTGCAGCTGACACCCTTGCATGTCTGTGGCCTGTGAGGTCTGCTGCCTTGTCAGTGGTGGCTGTCCCTGCAGGTCATCCACTGTGACCGTCACAATGCTGGGTTGCCTCCTGTCACTGGTGTGGTGCATTTTTGCCTCGGGTTACACTGTGGCCTCTGCAGTTGCTGTCCCACCTCCATGCTGTGGCTTGTGTGTGTTGCAGGGGCTGTGCACCACTGTCTGTGACTTGTGAACCAGCCATATGCTGGTGGCGTACAGGGCCACAGTTCATGCACAGGGTGGGTGTCACCCCTGTGCCATGGTGGACTGCAGGCTGTGTGTGCACAGTTTACATGGGCCCACACTGGGGGCTTGGTTGCCACACTACTGCATCCCTGTGTTAGTGTCCCTGAGGGTATGGGTGTGTGTTTGCCCCTGCACTGTGTTGCATCCGGTGTGCTGCATGCTTCCATGCACCACTGTGGGTGTCTGTGCTGGCTGCTGTTGCTCATGGTGGGTCACGCTGTGACACTTGTCTACTGTGCAGGGTGCTGTATCAGTGGCCCTTTCCCATGTGGGGTACCTCTTGTGGTGACACATGTTCGGTCTCTCAGCTGTGCCTCAGGGGGATTGTGTGTGTTGGCACTGTGTCTGCTGTTGTTGCATTGCCAAGTGCTGCCACCCACTGCTGGGTGCTCATGGTGGGTCTGGCTTGTATGGTTCTGTGGTACACGAGGTTGCAGTGTGACAATGGGGGTGGTGGTATGCATAGGGATTCCTGCAGTGGTGGTCACTGCTCATGGGGGGTGTCTTGGGGTCATGGTGCAGGGTGTGCTGTGCACGGGGGGGCTGCTGTGCCATGGGGTGGTCCGCACTCCTTGTGTGGCAGTCTCAGCTTGCCGGTGGGTGTGATGGGGCACCATGGCCCAGCTATGCTTTGTTTGCTTGTCCCCATGGGCCAGTGGATATTCCATCCCTCCACCAGTTGTGCTGTGCTTGGGGTGTGGGGGTGCATTGTCAGTTCTGCAGTGTGTTCCTGTGCCCATCTGTGGCATGGGTGGTGGGCCCCTACCTACCTCCCTGGTTGTGCAGTTCCATTGCTCTGCTGCTGGGGAGCTCCCTGCTTGCGCTATGGCACCTCTGGGCTGCTCAGCTGGGCAGCCCTTGTTGCGCTATAGCGCATCATATCTGCTCAGCTTCCCCTTCCTAGTTGCGCTATGGCACAAGTTGTGCGATATTCAGACGTTGGCTGTTTGTGCAATTTGGCTTGCTCCTTTTTTGAATATCGTGTCTATTGCGCATGGGCACAATGGACTTGTGCTTGCTCCTGCTATTGCCCACTTTTTGGGCGCAGTTTGAATATCCAGCCCAAGGTGAACAATACTGCACTCGAGGAACAAATAGACAAAACAAGTCCACCAGAGAGATTCCAAGACACTTTTAATGACTCAGCCAGTAACCAGCAGTACATGGAACACTGATAGATTTCACCAGGGCTTCAGCCACTCAAGGTCTTCCTCGGAGGTGTGTCCCTTTGGGGGTTTAACCCCTCCTTAAATACACATCTTGTGTTTTTTAGAAGTCAAAAACATTTTATATTAGACATACATAGACATTTAAAAAGTACTTAGGACCACACATATTTAAATTCCTAGTAAAAGGAGGGTGCAGACTAGTGCTAAAAAATATACCATTAAACATAAGCAAACTTATATTTATATAAAGATTGCTACTTGTAGTTCATTTATGCATTTTTGCACACAGTGCTTTCATCGGTTTTCTACTAACTGAACTACGTCTTAAACAGTGTATTTCAAAACAGAGGCACATCTCAGGCTAAATCCAGCTTGGCAGAAGACACCAGAAGGAAGGAGTGCTGTGTTACTGGACTTCTCTTCTGGGACTAAAGAAGTAGAACTCTTCTATTGGGACCTTTAATTTAGGGTAAAAAAACAAACAAACAAACAAAGAAAAAAAATACTGTGTTTGTCTGAGTTAGCTGTAGTGAATGGTTGTCTGAACAGTTATCTAGGCGTAAATCTCAGGTGGCTGAAGGGGCTTGGTAGCTGGGCAATTTAATTACCTGGAGAAAGATCTAGTAAGTAGGGGGAGTGGCTTAGCTAGAAGGAAGCTAGATATAAACACTGCCTTAGAAAGATTTTGCCAGAAGCTTGGCAGAAGACACCAGGAGAAAGGAGTGCTGTGTGGATGGACTTCTCTACTGGGACTAAAAAAGTAGAACTCTTCTATTGGGACCTTTAATTTAGGGTAAAAAACAAACAAACAAAGAAAAAAAACAGTCTGTTTGTCTGAGTTAGCTGTAGTGAATGGTTGTCTGAACAGTAATCTAGATGTAAATCTCAGGTGGCTGAAGGGGCTTGATAGCTGGGCAATTTAATTACTTGTAGAAAGATCTAGTAAGTAGGGGGAGTGGCTTAGCTACAAGGAAGCTAGCTATAAATGCTGCCTTAGAAAGATTCTGCCAGAAGCTTGGCAGAAGACACCAGGAGAAAGGAATGGTGTGTGACTGAACTTCTCTACTTGGACTATATTGCCCTTCCTCTCTCCCCTCCAACCACCCACCCAAAGCTAGTTCTACTTTTATAGGCACAGGATTTGACTGAAAACAGGAACTTCCTGTTTGGGAGCAGGAAGTGAGTGATCACAGAGTCACCAAAGATGCGCCATCCTAGAAGGGCAAGAGTAGCTCTCCAGCCCCATCTAGCTGCTGGAGGTCTGCCTCTGAGCAAGTAAGGGGTCTACTGAGAAATATAGGATCTTCTTGTCTCAGAACTGGACAATCAGGAGCTTGAAATGCACAGTAACAGTAAGTAAGTAGAGAGAGAAGGAAGGAAAAAACAAAAAAAAACAGAGGAAAGAGTAAGAATTCCAAACAATAGTGAAGGGGCCAGAAATAAGACATGATGGGAGCGGTGCAGTGCAGTGGCTGTGGAGCAGCAGTCTTCCGGGAGACATTCTGGAGGATGCGGTGTTGTCCCATCGGCAGACACCTCTCTGGGCTGAGGGAGGAGGTTGCTCATCTCCAGGCTGATTTGGCCAGGATTTGTGGGACCTCCTCTTCCATCCAAGGACTACCAGGGCCACTGCCACTGCCCAAGAAAGAGGAGCGGTTGGACCACAGTGGGCTCAGGGAGGGTGAAGGTGGTGGAACAGAGGTGCATCCCTCCAGTTGTACCTCTTCACAATTCCTATGCCATTCTGGCAAAGTGTGGTTCCTCTATGGAGGCACCCGCAGTGGAGACCAAGGAGGATACTGGGAACCTCCACAAAGGAGACCCACAGGAGGGTGGCATGGGACCCCACAGGGGAAGGAAACAACTCCTGGTGGGGATTCCATTGTTAGGAAGGTAGAACTGGGGGAGGAAGGGGAGAAGGGGTAAGGTGCCTGCCTGGAGACATAGCTAGGAGGGACAGGGAGCAAATCCTCAGGATTGCAGGAGCAGCTGCACAGGGGAGGGAGCTGGATGTCATTGTCCACCTACATACAAATGACCTGGCTAGTAAAGGGATCAGAACAGTGCAGAAAGAGTTTGTGGAATTGAGGAGGGGCCTTAGATAAGTAGCATGCATGGTAACCTTCTCTGAGGTGCTGCCTGTCTATAGCGTAGGAGAGGCTAGGGTGCTCCACACCATGGGATTCAATCAGTGGTTGAAAAACTGGTGCAGAGCTCAGGGATTTGGCTTCATTGGGGACTGGGGGTCCACCTGGAGTGATGCAAGCCTATACTGGCATGATGGGCTGCATCTGTCCAGGAGGGGAACCAGGATCCTAGGTGACAGGTTTAAATGCTTCATTGGCAAGCATTTAAACTAGCCAAGGGGGGAGGCACTGGAAAGGAGCAGGGAAATCCTAGCCCCCCCCAAAAAAAGTCATGGTAGTAAGTGCGGTAAACTCCAAAATTGAAATGTTGCTAGGGAGAAGGGTGGGGTAAATGGAGAAAGTGACAGAGGCAAGAAGGACAGGGATGGGGCAAAAAAGAGTAAGGCCATCAGGAAATGGAGGGTAATGAGTACCAATGCTCATAGTCAGGGCAATAAGCTCCCTGAACTGGTGGCCTTGATGGAAGAGGGATGCCTGGATATCGTAGCACTCACAGAATCATGGTACACAGAGAACCATGACTGGGATGTTAACATACCAGGGTACATAACCTACAGGAGAGACAGGGAGGGGAGAAGAGGGGGAGGAGTAGCTCTCTATGAAAAGGAAGGGATAAAAGCAACTGAACAAAAGAGTAAACAGGGAGGAGAGGAGGCACTGTGGGTCACCTTGGAAACTGGAAATGGCACCACAATCTGCACAAGGGTTTTGTACAGACCTCCATGTCAGGGGGAGGGAATGGACAAGGATATGATAGAAGGCATTCTTAGGATGGTAGAGAAAGGGGGAGATACTGTTGATGAGAGATCTGAATATGCCAGATGTTAACTGGAGCACATTTGCTGCAGCCACATCCAAGAGCAGGGCCATTCTCGATGCCCTACAGGTGGCATGCCTCAGACAGCTAGTTTCAGAACCCACTCATGAGGGAGCAATCTTAGACCTTGTACTCTCAAATGGGGACAGTGAGAGGATCTCAGATCTAGAAGTGGGTTGCCATCTGGGAACAAGTGACCATCAAACAGTGTGGTTCACATTAAACTCAGCTACAGAGTCAAGCCATATAAAAGTGAGGGTACTGGACTTCAGGAGGGCTGACTTTGGCAAGATGGGAGAGTGCCTCAGAAAAGCACTAGCAAACCAGCCAGAAGGAGGGGTGGAGCGACAATGGGGAATCATCAAAACTGCCATCACAGAGGCAACAAGCCTTTGTGTGAAGCAAATAAACAAATCAAAAAGAAAGAAAAAGCCACTGTGGTTCTCAAAAGAGGTGTCGGGGAAAGACAAGGAGAAAATGACAGCATTCCAGAAGTATAAGGAAACACAGAAGGAGCAGGACAGAGAGCTGTACCAGTTAAGGCAGAAGGAAGCAGGGAAGGAAGTCAGAATAGAAAAGGCCCAAACTGAGGAAAAGATAGCCAACTCAGTTAGAAGAGGATAAAACCTTTATAGCTACATCAGGAGTGTAGAAAGACAAGGGAGGTTAGTGAGGCTGAATAGAATGAACGGTGGGTGGGCAGAGGGACAGTGAAAAGCAAGGATACTGAACGAATATTTCTGCTCAGTATTCACAAAGAGGAGGAAGTGCCTAATCCAGTGTAGAAACACTCTTGATAGGGGGTCGATCCCAGTCCTTTCACAGAAGAAAGGGTTCTGAAAGAACTCTTAAAACTGAAGTGAACAAATCAATGGGGCCTGATGGAATTCACCCAGAATTCTAAAAAATTAAGGGAGAACTAGTAAAACCACTGACTACCCTTTTAATAAATCATGGGAGGATGTAGTGGTACCCAGAAGAACTGGAGGCGGATGTGATTCCCTTCACAAAAGTGGGACCAAGACAGAGGCAGGAAACTACAGACCTGTCAGTTTGACCTCTGTGGTAGGAAAGTGATGGAATCACTTCTGAAGGAAAGAATTGTTGAGTACCTAGAGGCCAGTGGAGCACAGGACCCAAGGCAGCATGGGTTCACAGTGGGAAGGTCATGTCAGATGAATCTAATTGATTTCTTTGACTGGGTGACCAAAGTAGTAGATCAGGGAGGGGCTGTGGACATGGCCTACCTAGACTTTAGCAAGGCATGTGACACAGTCCCACACAAAAGATTAATAGTCAAACTAACCAGCCTGGGAGTGGGTCCCAGGGTGGTAGCCTGGGTAAAACATTGGCTGGACAACAGGACACAGAAGGTAATTGTAAATGGAGTCCGCTCTGAAGAAAGCGGGGTTAGTAGTGGGGTACTGCAGGGTTCAGTACGGGGTACAGTCCTTTTTAATATCTTTATAAGTGACATTGCTGAGGGACTGGAAGGAAAAGTATGCCTCTTTGCAGATGACACAAAGATCTGCAATGGGATTGATACACAAGGAGGCGTGGAAAGGATGAGAAGGGACTTGGCAAGGTTGGAGGAATGGTCAAAAGTACGGCAGCTAGGATTCAATGCAAAGAAGTGCAAAATAATGCACCTGGGAAACAAAAACCCAGGGGAAGATTACACAATGGGGGGAGGAGGTAACAACAACAAAAAAAGAAAGGGACCTGGGGGTAATCATATCAGATGACCTTAAGGTTAACAAGCAATGTGAGAAGGCAGTAGGGAGGGCTGGGGGTATACTGGGATACATAGGGAGAGGCATCACCAGCAGAAAACAGGAAGTTGTTATCCCTTTATACAGACAGTTGGTGAGACCTCATCTGGAGTACTGCATCCAGTTCAGGAGACTCCATCTCTGCAAGGACATAGACAGGGTAGAGGCAGTCCAAAGGAGGACAACTAAAATGGTGCAGGGTCTGCAAGAGAAGCCATATGAGGAGAGACTAAAGGAGATTAATATGTATACCCTTGAGGAAAGGAGGGAGAGGGGGGACATGATAGAATCTTTTAAGTACCTCGGTGGAATCAACAAAGTCCAAGAGGGTAGCATATTTCAGAAAAAGAGACATGCAAGAACACGGGGAAACAATTTAAAAATGGGGGGGGGGGCAGTTCAAGGGCAATGTGAGGAAGTATTTTTTCACAGAGAGGGTAGTGAATGCATGGAAAAGCCTTCCTGAGGAGGTTGTGGGGTCTAAAACCATGGGAGAATCCAAGAATGCATGGGACAGACATAAGGCAATTCTTGTGAGGGTAGGAAGAAATAGGCTGTTGGTTAACTAGGATCTGCAGCTTATCCTGTAGGTAGGGAAATGGGCAGACTAGGTGGGCCAAGCGGTCCTTATCTGCCGTCAAAGTCTTGTTTCTTTGTTTCTATATTATGAAAATGTTATCAAAAATAATAATAAAGTAACAGCTTGAGAACACTATTATAATAAGCCATGTTTATTTACTCCATGGTTATTTTTCAAGTGAAGGCCTAAAATTTCCAAAGTAAAAAATTAATTATTAAGCCAAAAAGAGTTTTTATCTTTTTAAGCAATTTTACTCTTATCATTCGTTATATTACACAACTGGTTCTTAGCCTGGGTATTTCAAAAATGAGAAAATGATGAAATGAAAAAAGTTTTGCACAAGACGTCATAATATTATTTTCAAGAAGACCACAAAAGCAATCTACATGGGAAACGGGAATAAGAGGAAACTGGAAAGAAGAGTGTAAGGAAAAAAAGAGAAACAATGGCATGAAAAGGAAAGAAATGAGAGGAAAAGGGGACACTTTATTTTATTGTCACATAGAATAAAAATCAGGGTATGGCTACAAAAACATAGAGGGCAACACATTCTAAACCAAACAAGGATACACTATATCATAAACACCAGAATTCCTTGTGGCACAAATCATGGATACTTCACATTGCAGGTTTCAACACTCCAAAGGGCACTCCTCCAGTGACCTTTATGTATATCTCACTAACTGAATTAGAGAGAAAGCAAAATCATTCACTCATCCTTTAAATAGGGTTTAGTATCTAGTTCTTCATTCATTCCCTCTGGATTCAGAGCTCCAAGGGTACTTATCCACCTACTTTCTTTTTTCCTCAGGAGGTGAATACACCTGGCTTATTATAATGGTGTTTTCTAGCTGTTACTTTATTACTATTTTTCATAAAATTTTCGTAACTGGATTTAGCCTGAGATGTGCCTCCGTTTTGAAATATACTGTTTAAGATGTAGTTCAGTTAGTAGAAAACTGATGAAGGCACTAATTAAGTGTGTGCAAAAATGCATAAATGAACTATATGTAGCAATTTTTACATAAATATAAGTTTGCTTATGTTTAACAGTATTTTTTTTAGTGTTAGCCTGCACCCTCCTTTTTCTAGGAATTTAAATATATGTGGTCTTAAGTACCTTTTGAATGTCTATGTGTGTCTAACATCAAATGTTTTTGACTTCTAAAAAACATAAGATAAATTTGACATGTGACCCATGATGTGTATTTAAGGAGGGGTTAAACCCCCTAGAGGGACACCCCCACCTCGAGGAAGACCTTGAGTGGTCGAAGCACTGGGGAAATCTATCAGTGTTCCTTGTATTGCTGGTTGCTGGCTGAGCCATTAAAAGTGTCTTTGAATCTCTCTAGTGGACTTCTTTTGTCTATTTGTTCCTCGAGTGCAGTATTGTCCACCTTGTCTTTTGTATTTAGAGGGTTAGCTGCCCTCATTACTGCACCGACCGATGCAGGATCTGAGCGCACCTCTTTTTTTGTTCTTTTGATCCAATGTCTAAATGCTGTAGGAAGCCAGGAAATGGGTATATGAAGGAGTCGATAGACTGATGTGGCAACAGGAAATTGAGATAGATGTAAAATGCCAGGGTGTCTAGCATTTTAGTCAGATATAGGCCTGTTGATAAGGCATGACTGGGATAGTGAGACAGCCAGGTCGTTTGTGGATGTGCAGATTAAGGAATCAATGGAAGCCTGCTCTCGGTGAAAGTCTTCGCTGGAGGGAGAATGGGAGATGAATCATGAGAGATGAGCAAGAAGGATCGTTGGATGGGCAGCTGAGCTGATTGACGGTAATATGATGAAGGAATGTAGATGATTGCATGAAGTGTGGTGACATTGGGGGACTAGAAAACAATGGTTTGGATAGAGCAACTTTAGTAAGGCAGCTAGGCACTTCTGATCGATCGATAAGAGTTCTGGGAAAGTATTAGGATATCCAATGGTTATTGAGGAAGTAGGAGTTGAGTAACGTGATCAGAGTCGGTGCTTGTAGGAGAAGCTACAAAACAGTAAAACTGACAATGTCAGTACTGCTATGAGGTATCTTGCGGTTCCTGTTATCTGTAACAGCAATGATGACCATGGAGTCAGTGCATGATGGAAGGAATTAGGTCACTTTTCCATGTAAAAAGGTAGGAGTGGAGAAGGCTCCATTAAATCTTAGATCCTTTGAAATATGAGAGAAAGGGATGTCATAGCATTTGAATTGACAGGATGGATGGGGAGCATCCAGTAGAGTCGAGTGAGGAATAAAATCTTTCTATACTTCAGTTGAAAGGGGTTCTGGAGCCAGTCCTGTGGAGATAATTGAAAAGTATTAATAACTCTATGGTGATGTAAGAGTCTATAAGGCATGTTGTTCAAGGGAACTTGCTAGGAAAAGTTTTCTTCAGGTGAAATGAACAAGTACTCCTTTGAGTAGTGGATGGGAGCTGTTAGGATACCCATGGTAGGAGTATGAAATAGATGCATGGGTGAGTAGTTGATTGGGTAGGAATACTGGCTACTGACAGGTGTAAAATGCCCAAAAATCACCACAGCAAACAGGAAGAAGCCCCAAGCTGCCAGGGTGGCAAGGAGAAGGCAGCTGTTCAAGGATGGAGGGAAAGTCTGGAGCAGATGTCTGCGGACTGGAGGAAGGAGCTGAGAAGAAGACAGCAGAGGCCAAGCGTACTGATTTTGACAGTTGCAGGCAGGAACAGAACCAGGGTCAGCAGCACAGGAAACTGAATCAGAATGCAGGAAAACTGCTGCAGGCCACGAGGCGAATCCATGGAAGGTCAATCAGTGAATCCAGGCACCAAGTGCTATTAAGTTGAGGTAGGAGAGTCCCACAGCTGAAGAAGATGGTGAACAACAAGTACAGAGAGCAGAAGGTGCTGCAGTGATGAAGCACGAGGTTCCCACTGCTGAAGGAGAAAGTGAACTTGCATGATTGTCTGGAAAGGGCAATCAGAAGCAAAGAAGTCCACGAGGCAATCAAACTGAATGGAGATAGAGACAGAACAAGCTGGTGGAGTCCAAATCCAGTGCACGATGAGGCCAAGCAGAGATGAGTATAAGGAGTCCATGGAAGTGCAGGATGTAGACTGGTGAGGAAGGATATGGAATGCATATGGGGTATAGGGGTCCCATTCCAGAAGGGAAGCAGCAACCAGGTATTGGTTGAGAGTACATAAGGTTGAAACAGCTGATTGCAGAAACAGTCTCCCATTCCTGGTATTTGACATGAGATGATCTTTTCTTCATGCTACCAGGCAAAGGTAAGATGGGAAAGGCAAATGCATAAAGTGGTCCCGTTTCCGAAGGGAAGTGGCAACCAGGTATCAGGTAGAAAATGCATAAGGTTGAAACTGTGGATTGCAGATGCAGGCTTACATCCCTGGCAGTCGGTGCGAGATGACCTTCATTTAATGTCACCAGACAGAGGTAGGATGTTGAATGCAAATAGGGTATAGTGGTCCTGTTCCCGAAGGGAAGTGGCAAAGGGTATCAGGCAGAGAATGCATTAGGTTGAAACAGTCGAATGTAGACTCAGGCTCCCATCCCTGGTAGTCCAGGTGAGACTACCTTGACTAGAGGCTGCCAGGCAGAAGTAGGATTTTGAAGACACATGAGACAAAGAGGATCTGTTCCTGAAGGGAAGTGGCAACTGGTATACAGTAGGTAGAGAATGCATAAGTATGACAAGGTAGATTGCAGACATGGCTCCCATTCCTGGTAGTCAGGGCGAAACTAACCTTCACTCAATGCCTCCAGGCAGAGTTAGGGATGGAGGATGTCAGGTTAGTAAGTAGTAGGTAGTAGTGAGTGTAACAGACTCCCATCCCTGGTAGACAGGGGAAGTCTACTGTACCTTCGTTCGGTATCTCAGAAGGTACGAGTTAGGGACAGAGTCCAGGCAAACTGCTGGTATGGGCTGAGCAAGGAAAGGCTGCTGGCTGCGTATTCTTATGTCGGTACACTGTGAGGCAGTATAAATAAGAAGGAAACAAGTCAGAGTAGGAGAACATGAGGAGGAGTCATAGGGAATGCCAGTAAGGGGGAGTTTACAGAAATCCAGGGAGGAACAGACAGGTAGTGATGGAATGGAACGAATAACAGAAAATCATGAGGAGACCCAATGATGAGGGTCTAGGGGGTGCAGCAAGGAGCATGGAAAAGGGAGCAGGTATGAACACTGCAGGTAACTTGTAAGCTGGAAGGTGAGGAGAACCAGGGGTTAAATGAGGAAACATAAATCTTGAAATTGAACAGGGTAGAGGTGCCGAGAGCAATATAGTAAGGGTGAAATTGCCAAAGTAGGGGAGAGCTAACACAGGTCTGGTAGTAGAAGGGGCAGAAGTGAAGAGCCAGTGTGAGGAGCAGAAGGCCCAAAAGGAAAACCAGGGAAGCATGGGACAAGGACAGGAACAGGGGAAGGGGAGGTTGGCCAGGAAAAGACAGCAGGGGCAGACACGGAGTCACGGGAGAAGGAAGGGAGGGCAAGCTTGCAAAAAAGAGGGTGATGAACACCCATGCACACAACAGCTCAGAAAATGCCTGCTGCATGGGCAGTTACAGGCAGGATCCAAAAATGCTTGGAAGTTTGGGTAGGTAGCATCACTGTGCAGTGGCATAATACAGAAAAAGTGCAGCACACATGACTTCAACAAATGCTACCACTTGAGTGCGCACTCAGGAAATTGTAATATCCTAATGGGAAGGATTCCCAGGCAAGGGAGCCCTCAGCGCAGGCACTGCAACGCTGTGCCGAAACAGTCAGAGTAGGGGGTGTAGCCAAAGAGAGAAGCGGCATGGCCAGGAAACATACCTCTCCACCTCTTGGAATGGTGCAGCATGCTAAGATCTTTACACTGGAAGTTACTCACGATGCATACAGGTTTATGGACATTCCATATAATATTAGAGCTACTGCTGGACACAGACTTTTAAAGCATGGAACCAACATGATAGAAATGGTAACTTGTGGGACCCACTATTTGTAGGCACACTATTCTGCAAAACAAGAAAGTGCTTACACACGCTGGCCAGGTGCTCTGAATGTTGAAGATCAGTGCCATGAATACTAACACTGAAAGGTTGAGAGGTTTACCAGTAAACACACTACTCCATGACAGCAATGATTCAGCTGGACCCAAGCAGGGACAGGAATACAGGACAAACAAAAACCAAAAGGAGAGGCAAAGCTTGTGATACAAGAGGAAAGGGGAGCCCCAGTGCCAGGCATCAAAAAGTCATGCTAAGTATGGTGCAGCTAGCAGCTTGCTAAGGTGAAAGGACTTCCACAGGGAAGGGGAACAAAACAGTGCAGCAAGCAGAGGGGAAAACAACAGGCCAGGATAATGATGTGAACAGCAACAAAGACAGGGGAGACAAACAGATAGGCTATATTCATGGTTGGATACAGCAACATAAAAAGCAAGTCAACTAATGATGCACAGCCAAGTGGCAGGGGTTGAGCAGGACTTACCGTTCACCAGGCTCACTCCAAACGGTAACCGAGCACCAAACAGTGGCCACCAGGAACCTCCAGGAGAATGGGGGGAGGGTGCAGGAAAACAGGGCAGAGGATGGTGAGCAGGCTACGGAGGGAAGCTCCCAATGGCCAGGTCACCAGGGAAACAATGGCACTCAGAGAGCAGAATGCTGCTTAGAGGATAGGAAAGGCCAGAAGAAGAGAGTAGAGCGGTTTCTGAGGGAGCAGAAGAGCTATGGCAAGATGAGGAAATGGAGAACTAAGGGAAGGAAGGCCTCAGAAGCGCCAAGTGGGGATGGCAAGGAAAGAAGTCCAAAATGAACAAACAGAGAGAAGAGAGAAGAAGTAAAAGGGCAAGGGAAGAGGAACAAGGGCAGGCAAGAAACATGGGAAAGGAAACCGGGGTGGGGGCAACAACAAGACAAGGGATGCTGAGACAAGAGCGACATGGAAAAGGAAGGAGGCTCAGCACATGGGCCACACAGGGAGCTCAGCGCATGTGTGTTTCATAACGTGCTAAGTAGGGAACTGCCATGGGAGGCTAGCCTTTGTAGGAATGTGGGAGGAGCTATTTCCCCCACATTGAACCTTGGGCTTTAGCCCTCCTGTAAAAAAAAAAAAAAAGAACAACGAGGGAAGGCTTTCTTTATTTCAGGATGAGACACTGGGGGATTGGGCGCCCAGTGTCAGTGTTATGTTTGGTGGGAAGGGTGCTAAGAGGGAGGGTTGGGTGGGGCAAGGAAATATATATACAGTAGGTATTCAATGGGGCTTTATATCACTGTTTTCCTTAGATCTCTTCACCACAGTGCCTAATAAAAGATCCAGATTTGCATATGGATATTCACCATGGGACTATCAAGGTATTCATATATCAGAGCTTCTCTGGACACCTTGGCAGGTGTTATTCCTTACTTATAAACTAGGTGATGAAATTCTTGTGATCTGATTGGCTGAGAGCACCACCTAACTCTCCAATTATCAGAGCTCGCCCGGACAGTTCAGAACTTTATTTTACTATTTATTTATCTATTTATTTGACGTTACTTTAACCTGGATAAACCTGTTAGATACACCACCTCATGTATATGGGATCCCTTGGAGGGAGGTAGCAGGCAAAAGGTAAACATAGTTCAGCAGGAATAGTTACATATAGGTGAACATATACAAGGCAAAACACAAGCTGTAAAGGTAAGTTTACTGTTGAAGTAAATGACTGCTTACACTTCACAAATCAATTTAGGACCTATTTTTTAGCTGGAATAACACCTTTCGAGGTGTCCAGGCATGTTCTACTATATGAATTTCTTGGGTGGTTGAAGGCACTCGGCATATGCCTTGTGTCTCACAGTCCATCCCAGGTGTCTGTATATCAGAGCATACCTGGATACCTCAAAGGGTGATATTCCTTACATATATTTACCCTGAAACTATCAAGGCACTGATACATTATGGAGGTAAGGTGCTCGGCTCCTGAGGAAGGTTAGCACTGATAATTTAGCATTCCTACAGTCTTATTGGCTTATCATCGATGGCTATGGACTGGATGATAATGGGCAACCTTGGTAATCCCAATACTGACATGTGGACTTAAAGAAAATTGGGAAATAAAGGTCCTTTCTGGCAGAGAAGTTTGACTTTGTCCATTTATCACCCCCTGCCCTTTTGCCCCTCCTAGCTGTAACATTTGTTAAACAAGCAGCCTCCTTTCACACAGATACTAACAATTAAATGTTTGGGAGCTCAGCTGAGCAATCCTGGGATAAGGAAACTGAGAATAAGATTACAAATAAAATGAGACATTATACTTAAAATGCATCTGTAAGCACTGATAAACATGTTGATCTCATGAAGTTTCATCTTGTTTTTGCACAAGAATACTGTAAGCTGATTGTGGGTTTTATATTGTTATTATCAAAAGCTGTTATTGACAGAATGATAATTCACAGTACCATAGTTAAGAGAGGAAAGCTATACTTAACCTAAGAACAGTGTTAGAATCCTTGTATACCTCTCCACCTTATTCTTCAGGAGTAAAAAACAACCCCTTCCTATCAGTGGGAAATCAACCCCTCCAATTAGTGGGAAATCATCCTCTCCCCAAAACAGAAAACACAGCACCCCCCACCCAACAGAAACTAGGTCAATAAACTATAAAAGCATCGTAGAAGCTTTCTGTGTCAGCCTGAGGAAATACCTTCTGGTTTTTTGCAGTCATTCAGGTCTGAGTTGGTCCAACTATACAAACCTTCCAGGGAGTCTGCAGCACCAGTGAAGGAAACATGTATCCTGAAATTAAAGCTGATTTGTTCTTTTATTTTCTTTGTACTGTAGATCTTAAATTTGAGCTTTTCTGTTCTATTGTATGCTACACATCTTGATTCGGAACATTTAGGGGATACGGTCGATGTAGCAGACTGGGAAAAACATGCCAACATGCTTTGGTATGAAGATCAAACCCTTATCTAACTGAAATGTACTGTTTTCTGACATTAGATTTGAAACTAGATTCAGTAAGTGTCAACTTGGCCCAGATTTTCTCTCCAACCCCAATGCCAGCTACCTGCTGTCCACACCAACAATGATGGTGTATAAGTTTAGAACTTTGTTGCTCCTTGCTGTTACTGTTGCTACCTACAAGAATGCCAAGCCAGGATGTCGATTACAGAACCCAACCACACAAGGTTTTACGAGGGAAGGAGATGTGATTTTTGGGGGAATCATCCCAATTCATTATAAAAATGTTTACAGTGAAGACACTTTCACAAAGCCACCAAAGATGATGCCCTGTGAAAGGTGAGGCTAGTTCTTTGTTAAGCCTTAGGCTGCTCATAGATTTTGAATGTACAGGAATTTAGGATGTGTATAGAAATCTGTGGCACTATTGTTAGTAATAGTAAAGTAGGAGTGCGTTAGGAGTGGAATAGTACAATATTAGTAACTTTAGGACTGTTTTTCCCTCTTTATTATATACTGTATATTTATTTATTTTTGTTTACCAGTAAGTGCATTAGACATGACATGCCTATTTTTTTCCAAGAGAGTTTAAATAGGGGCACAATCAGAAACAGAACAGAAAATTATTTGTGAAACAATTTAGTACAGAATAACTGAGCAAGAGAGGATAATCCATAGTACAGCAGCACTACAGAAAATGGATACAGTGCATCATATTACATAGTAACACAGCCTGATATAATACAGAATAGCTCATCATAGTATAAACACACATATAGTACTGTAAAAGCCTAAGCTTGGGTAAAGACTTTACAGGCAAGCAGATACATTTGCAGTTCAAGCTTGAAAAGTAGATGTGAAGAAGAAAGGGAAAGGGCCACCAGAAGGGAGTTCCAAAATGTAGGCACCAAAGAAGAGAATAGATGTTCCCCCATATTAGTGGTATACTTAGAAAAAAATAGCAGGGTCCTATCAACAGATCTAAGCCAGTTGGTCTGGTGAGGATGATGCAACAGTGCAACCAGGGAGATGGGAGTAAAGAACCTGAGAAGTTTATCAATAAAACAAACTAGAGTGCAGTAACACCTAGCTGAAAGAGATAACCAACAAAGTCCAGAATATAATAAACAGTGTATAATATAATATAACATAATCTATAGAATAATACATGGGGAGGGGGAGTGCAGAACAAGACGTTAATGCACATTTGAGGTGTGGGATGCTACATAAACCCAGAGAGCGAAGCTTAAGGGGTTTGATAAAGCATCCCACACCGAGAGTGTGCATTTAATCTGAGTTTTGCCCTCACTCACATGTATTGTTTCATGTAATTGCTGGTATCAATTTTTTTGTCCTCAGGATCCCATTTTCTGCTACAGTAATTGTAATTTTGACTGGCCAGTAGATGGTGCTGCTGTGCACACTGTCCTTATTTGTGGCGACTGTCTTTATTTCTTTAAATTTGTTAAGTCTTCATGTTTGTTTAAAGATTTTTGTTGTGGTTGCACCTTATTTGAAGGGCTCCCAGTGGCTGAAGTGTTTGAGGTAGTGCAGTAAATAGCCACGTGGTGATGGCAGTTGTGGTCAGGCTGAGTTCAGTTAGCCACAAACTGAAAGGTTTGTTTTATTTTTTTAAAAAGAAAAGAGCCAGGAAAGAAGACAACCTGTTTCAGTGAGTATGGAGAGCAGTTCAGTGTGGTCATTGCCTGCCTAGTGCCGTACTGAGAAAATTACTCTTACCATTATTTCTAGACTTGTCAGCACGAGAGGGCTCTAAGCATGTGTACAGTATGGGAAACCTGGCACACGTTCGCTGTTATAACCTGCAGGTTATAACGACGAATTATAACCGGGTTTCCCTATGAAAAAAATTATGCCAGTTATTACAAACAGATTATTCATACTGTATTATCATTGATGCTGCTTTTCACAGATCCACAGGGGATTTAATAGTTTAACAATACTGGCCCACTTATAGGTAGGACCTGGGTACACAAAAGACAATAAAAAGTTAGTGTAACAAATTTACACAAATTTATCAAATTCAAGCATATTAAAATCATTTACATTCAGTTTTGCTTAGTAGGTGCAATGTCAGATGAACTTTAAACATAAGTCCCTAGCTCTTGCCTCACGTTAGAGGCATACTGAGCCACGTTTTTGATGCCAAAAAAGCAAATGCCCTCTGCCCTATCTTAGATTTAAAAGTCGGAATGACTATGGATTTCTTCTGTGAGGATCTCAAACTCTGTTACAGTTTTTGCGCTTTTAGAAGATATACCAAGGGACTTCTTGAGTCGGGGGCAACAACTTTATAGGTTAAGAGCTCATGTTCCTTCCTTTGTTAAAAATATGTAGTCCATTTCTCATTCATAGTAGAGTGTTCCCATCATTCTTATAGTGCTTGTAGTGCTGTTTTTCAATTGAATCAAGTAATTTAAAAATGTTTTGATTAGTTGTTATTATTAATAACTCCAGTCAATTAAGATGGCAGCTCCTAGTAGTGTTTATTAGCATTCTCTCTGAAACGCGGTCTCCACTCATGCAAAATGCATTGACAAGCATACATGTCATATTGGCACTCGACTTTAGTTGATGTCTGGAGGTACAACACCATACAGACATTCAAAGGTCTGCATACTAGGGCTAGCTAAAGAGTTGATACTTATAATAACATTTTAAAAACATGTATCCCAACTCAGGAATTCATTAAGGAAGAACTTTGGCAGGCTCATATTTATTTTGTTATAACTGCTGATGGGATTATTTCAATACTGCATCCTGCACTGTTGCTGGTTCTGAAATTAGTCCTGATCCCTTTAATGGAGGAAATGCAAGCTATGGAAGCATTTGTTAGGAGAGCAGCACTAGCCTTTGGTTTGTGAATATCATCTTTTTATACACTAGGTTTGCGAATATCTTAATTTATTGATAAAATACAGAAATGAAACAGTCAGACTGTAGAATTAGGTCTCCTATTTTCCATTAATACAACCACTAAGCTCAGCATCTTCCATTTGATAACCCTAATTGTTATTTTCTCCTCCTGATATGTATAGAAATAGTTGTTTCTGGTAAAGTGCTATCTACCACTCCCCAAAAAAATCCATTCAATTAATACATTTTTTCTTACAAGCAAGTTTCTTTCTACTAAGTTATTTATATAAAAGTCTAAGTTATTTGCATTAATAAAATTCTGCAAATGAAGGAAGTATAGACAAATAAAACAATTGTTTCTAGTACTGTATTATGTGTGCTTGGGGTGGGGGAGGAGATGCCCATTACAATGAAGAGCTTTCCCTTTTTTGTTTCTCCTGTCTGTTATTGAAGCATGAAGTTGTGTTTCTTTGATTTTTCAAGCTAGTAAGAAACCTTACTGATTTCATAAGCCATGCTTCAGACATTACATGGAATGCAAATCTTGTCACACTTATGATGATACTTCCCTAAGGACAAGGCTGTGCACAACTGACTAGTGATATGATTTAGAGCCATGGACTATATGATTACATAATTACCCGTTCAGGTTACTTACCAGTTTAAGTTAATTGCCACTGTCCTGTGACCACTTGTCCATACGAATAATAAATTATAAGTTCTGTTTGATTGCTCATTTTTCTTACACACCCCTTGTATTTTTTGCCTTTATAATCCACTCAAGCGTCATTCTTGAGGTTTGTGTGTCAGTCAATTAATTAATTAATCAATCATTTGAGATTCAGTTTTATTTATAAAAAACTGTAAAAAATCAATAGAAATAAAATATTCTGTTACATAAACACACATAAATAACAGTTGACTATCAAACACGTTAAAAAATCTAATGTTCATCAATATTGGCTGATATCATTTCAATAACATGTTCACTGCAATCGTCACGTACCATAGTTTGCCATTGTAAACACTTTGTGGTAATCATCCAATGACAGTAGATATACCATAATGTCATTGTCAGAGGCAAGAGTTATTTTTTGCATTATTGAATCAAGCCATTTCCTCCTCATCAGATCAAGTGCAGGGCAATGGAGAACTAGATGCTGTACTGAAATTAATAACTTGTTGTGTACACAATTTGACGAACTCCTTTTGTTACAGTATGCTGTAACATTTGGTTGGTAACCAAGGAGAATACTCAGTCTCCATCTTACTAGAGCAATGATTTGTAATAAGTAGATTTTTCAGTAGCTAATACCTCTTTCATTTTACTAAATAATTTATTATTGATATTATGTTTGATTGCTTATTTTTCTTACATACCCTCTTTGGTTTTGCTTCTATAAACCATTCAAGCTTTATTCTTGTGGTTTATATGTCAAAACACACCTGGAGTGTGTAAAACAAACACTCATATTGCAGTCCACCAGTGCTATGACAATAAAAATGTCTTCATATGCTAGAAGTAAAATAAAAATAGAGGAGAGAGGTGTGCAGATACCTTCAGTCAAATATTCACTGAATAGTAAACCTTGGCTCTAAATACTGTCATGTGACTGGTCAAAACTTCATGTGATCGATCAAAATCAAGTCACATGGCAGTATTTAGTAGGAAGTATTGTCCAGCTTTTCCTTAGCAATGGTTAATAGCGCTAAAACTATTGCCTGCCATCATTGGCACACCCATGTATCCCCTAGCCCAAGATAGCAGCTTGAAGTTACTCTCTGCCCACATCTGTTGCTGGCTGCCATCTCACACAAGTACAGTCACTTGTGTCATACAAGTAACCAATGGCGTAGATTATGGGGGGGGGGAAGGCTGCCCCCCCTCAGATGTTCAGAGCTCCAGAGTGGGACTTTTGAAGCTCTTTTTTTTTGTGTGAGTTGGTCCTGGTCAGAATTCAGGACTCAGAGTCACAACTTGAGTTCTGGGGTGGTGGTGTTAAGACATCCCTGCCTGCCTGAAAGCTCTTTAGCCAATTGAAGTTGCCAGTGGGTGGGTCATGGCTCAAGCACCACTACGAGCATTATAGTGTGATATCAAAAAGCACATTGGGCTCCATTTTGTTTGCTTCACACACTTGTGAATGTATACTGTGCATCACATATCAGCGATCAGCCGAGACGTGTCATCACTCAGTCTATAGATGCTTAGATACACTGTCCACATTGGCCGCGATGGCCACAGTCATTCAGATGATAAACAGAGTAAGTACACATTGAGGAAATGAAGCAAATTTATTTTTGGGTAGGGCACCATCTCAGATGCAAGCCAGGAGTGGGAACATCTGTGTGGTTGGAATAGAGGTTGGGGTTGATATTTCTACACTTAATATTGTAGCACTTGCATGTATGTAGCATATAGTACATACCACAGCAGTCCCAACATACACAGCAGTCCCAACAACACTGTGTTCCCGCTGGATTGGAACTGCCAGACTTAGTTCTAACTTCACTCTGTCCTGTGTCCCTCTTTCCCATGCCCAGCTGGTGGTAGGTTAGTAGTGCAGCTAGAGGGAGTTAGGCTAGCGAACTACAAGTGGGACCATCCCGCCATTAGACCAGCACAGTCATACCATGGCATTTGTCCCTGTTCCAGTTAGCCAGGTGGCTTTGCTGATGGTCGAGTGGGTCAATGTCGCAGCAGATGCTTAGTGTCTCGACTGGCCCCAAGAAGCCAGGCATATGGCAAAGTGGGTGCCAGTGGCATAGAAGCATTCCTAGCTTCATTCTTTTCTCTTCATTGAAGAAATTCACCACTGCAGAAACACACATGGGCTTAGCTATAAGAATGCAGCATCCATTTGTGCAGTAAATAGGCTCTCAAAGGATGTCTGCCTGGATACAAATCTGAAAAAAATGTTGCTAATTTTAAAGGGATCTGGTGCCAACAAATTCTCTAGTTCTGTGTTTCTAAAGGTTCAATTCTCGTGGACAGATGTGTGCCATTTTTACATTTTAAAGTGCCCTTTTTCAGTGTTATGCTCCTTTTCCCCTACTTTGAGGCTGATTTAGCAGTTTATGCACAGTATTGGAAGTACAAAGGTTACTGCCCTTAGACAAATTCATAAGGTAATATACTGTAAGCCAGAATGAGATGATAGCATAGGTATAGAGTTAAAAAAAACAGTGTTGAATGGGTTTTTGTATCATTTTGACTTCCCTGTCATCTGAATGCAAAGTGAACTATGTCAGTTGTAAATATCCTAACAAAGGTGTCTTATTTGCAGGGTGTCCTGCTTAATTGGTCCTTACCACAGTATGGGTTACTGCTATTGTAGATTTACAAGATGCTGGAAAGAGGTTATTTCTGCTCTGGTTTAGTTACTGTACTTTAAATGTAGTATTTGTACAGGGGTTTGGTATAAGGTTTATTATATTGCACATGGGTTCATGACATGCATTTTAACATTTTACATTTTTTCAATGTATTTGTGTTTCATTTAATTGGGGGTTAAATGTGCTTCTTGAATACCAGTACTTCAGGAATACTGGCTTGCATCTCTGCACATCAATGTTATTTTGTACCCCAAGATTCTATACTGAAAACTTACATTTCAGACCAGATTTAGGTGAGAATGAACCCTTACACTGCAGCTATTTTATTTAGCACCACTATTGTAATGCTTGGTATGACTGTATCTTGTGCTCTTGATGTTGGCTGCAGTTTGAACTTAAAGTAGTTCCCAGTTGTCCTCACAAATTCAATAAATGCTTGTGAATTTAATATATGTAAAACTTGTTGTTTGGAACCTGAAGTAATTAAGGTTTTAAGTGGTGGATTTCTATTAGACTGTATTTGCAAGGTATTTGTAAAAAGTAAAGTAAAAATTTTGTTTTTAAACAGGAAAAACATGTCATTAGGACCGAGGTCCTGTTTACAAGACAGTCCTGTATGTAAAACCTTAAGTTACACAAATAATATAAAAGTACAAAATACAAAGACAAGTACAATAAGACATTAAACAAAGCACCAAGCCACAAAATTTAATCTAACAGTCACATTTAAAAATGACTGAATTCCCAGTAGCCTGAAGAAATTTTGCATAATCCACAATCTCCCGTATTGTAGAATGTAACTAATTCCAAACTACAGCAGCCTTAGAGGTTAGGGTCCTGTCACCAAACCTGTTTTATAGTTTTCTTAATAATATTTTGTTCAAATGGACTGATCCATTCAATACCCTCCTATCTGACCCCCATGTGGAAAAAGACGATTTGAAATTGCATGTTCAGAAAACCTAAGTTTATGAATCAAAAGCAACAAGGTTCTATTTTTGACTACATCTTTGCTCTGTTATGAAAGACTGATGAAGTTAAAAGGACAAAGAGATTGTCTGAGTATTACCAATTTTAAAAAGTAAAATTAAAAGATAGTCATTTTGGTAGTGATAGCTGTTTGCAACAAGTCAAAGAAAGATTTAAAAGCACCCAAAAGTTTCAAAATGACCCTGTAGATGCTCCAGAATGCATCTAAAACCTGATAGCTTCTGGGGGCCTAGGTGGCCCCCAGACCCACGACCTATTAGCTTAATATTTCTCAGGATGACCAGAACTTTTATCAATCTTTGCCCCACTTTTAAAAAAGCTAGCTATGCCTCTGCAAGTAACTTTGTCAATATTGGACTTTTTATTTAGAATTTATTGACCGGGAAAGGAGAGCTAGACAATACTGCCTATTTTCAGCCTTCAGGCTCATCCTGGATGGGGGTATACTGATACAAACCAACTGAATGTGAACTAGGTTGAGCTGTTGGTGGTATTTTAGCGAAAAGGAGAAATCAGACCAGGACACCAAGGAAATTCCCCAACCCTTCAGTCATCCTTAAGTAATAGTAAGCATTAAAATTACCAGGGAACTTATTTAAATTTTAGGGATAACATTTGGGATGGGTAATATGACTCAATGAACCAGCAGGAAAAATTGGATATTGTGGAAACACAAGCTGAAAAATGAAGACTTTGGCCTACATCAAAGAAAAAAGGGAATATATGGCAAAAACCTTTTTATTGCCAGTAAGTTTATTCTTAAGTTTTGTGTTTCTGCCTCCTGTAACTTTTGAAGCATACTTATATTTCTTGTTCTTCAGATTACTTTGAGGAAGATGACTAAGTACAGTTAAACAAAACCACACATGTAGGCAAATAAAGGGGGGTCCTCATGGTTAATCCTGTGGTTTTCTTCCACTTAATTATTTTATTCAGTAATATAAAGGCAGGACTTAGCTATGACAAAATACTGGGCTGAGCTTTTGTTGAAGTGTGGCAGACATCTTTATATTCAATGAGAAAAGGCAGCACCTAAGAGTGATTAAAGCAGCTAATGGGGTACTAACTCTGTATATCATAGAACTTGATAGCAGAAAAGGACCTCTTGGCCCATCAAGTCTACCCCCTACTAATCCTCCCTCCCCCCCTCCTAAAGCACCCACCCCACTTCCCTGTAACCCTATGTGCCTGTTCCATCCTCTCTAGAAACCTGACATAGTCTTATCCCCAACCACCTCCTCTGGAAGCCTGTTCCAGGCCTCCACCATCCTCTCAATGAAGAACCGTCTTCTCTTCGCTGCCTGTATAGTTTTCCCCCCTGTAGTCTCAGACCATACTCCCTTGTTATGGTGCCTTCCTTCTTGTGAAATAGTCACCCCATGTCCACTTTGTTTATCCATTTGACACATTTAAAGGTCTCTATCATGTCCCCTCTCTTCCCTTCTAGTTTCCAACATGTAGAGCTCCAATTCTCTACATCTCTGTTTGTATGGTTTAGCCTTCATCCCTCGCACCATCTTGGTTGCTGTTCTCAGAACCCTTTCAATCAACTCTATGTCTTTGCACAGGTATGGCCTCCAAAATTAGACTCCATACTTGAGGTGTGGTCTCTCTGTGGCTTGGTACAGGGGCATCAGGACCTCCCTCCTTCTGCTAGTTATTCCCCCACCAATACTTGCCAGCATCCCATATGCCCTCCCTACCAGCCTGGTACACTGCTTCCACACCTTGAGGTCACTGGAGACCACCATCCCCAGATCCCTCTCTTGCTTTGTAACCCTGATTTCCTCCCCCCCAAGTGTGTATCCTGTCCTCAGGTTTCTGTGCCCCAGGTGCATAACTGCACACTTCTTGAGATTGAATTTTAGTTGTCAGGTCTCTACTCACCCCTCCAGTGTCCTCAGGTCCTGTCTCATGTCTTCAGTGTCCCCTGCAGAGTCTACCCAATTGCAGATTTTTGTATCATCCACAAAAAGGGCCACACAACCCTTCAGTCCACCCACTATATCGCTTATGTAGATATTGAAAAGGAGTGGTCCCAGCACTGACCCCTGGGGACCCCACTCATCATCCACATTGTCCTGGAGTGCACCCCATTTACTACCACCCTCGGGCTTCTGCCTGCCAACCAGTTTTCTACCCATCTAGCTATTTTGTCCCCTGCCCCCATACATTCCAGTTTGTTGACCAGCCTTCTGTGAGGAACAGTGTCGAAGGCCTTACTAAAATCCAGATAGGCCACATCCACCGCTCCTCTCTGGTCAATTACCTGCATCGCTCAGTCAAAGAACTCAATTAAGTTGGACTGGCATGACTTCCCTTTTGTGAACCCATGCTCTCTGTCCTCCAGTAGTCCATTTACCTCCAGATATTCCATCACCCTTTCCCTGATGAGCATCTCCATGACCTTCCCCACCACTGTGGGCAGTAGTTCTTCCTCAATTCCCGGCTTCCCTCTTTGTGTATTAGTACTACAGTTGCCCTCTTTCAGTATTCTGGTATCCTTCCGGAATCCATAGACAGGTTGAACAGTCTCACCAGTGACACAGCCAACTCCTCTCTTAGTTCCCGAATCACTCTTGGGTGCAACCTGTCTGGTCTCATGGCCTTGTCCACCTTTAACCTGCCCAGTTCCTCCATAACTCTCTCTGAACTGAAGGGTCTCATGTCCACCCCTGTGCTCCACCCTCCCTAACTTTGGTCCCTGGCCCTCCGCCTTCTTTGTAAATACTGAGCAGAAGTACCTATTTAGTGCTTCCACTTTATCCCAGTCCTCTTCTAATGGCTCCCCTTCTTCACCCCACAGCCTTGTGATCCCTTGGTCAGTCTTCCTCCTGTCTCCCACATATCTAAAAACAGGTCTAATTACCTCTCTTCACCTGTTTTGCTATCCTTTCCTCCATTTTGGCCTTAGCCTTCCTGATTATCTTCCCTGCTAGTTTCCTCATTTCCCTATAATCCTCCTTGTCCTCTTCCTTCTTTGTTCTCTTGTATTTCCTGAACACCCTCCTCCTGCCCCAACCACGCATGTCACATCCCTATTGAACCAGAGTGGCCTCCTGCTTCTTGTGCTCTTCTTAACCTTCCTAATACATGTTTGTGTGACCTCCCTCACCTGGTCTCCAATAGCTCCCCATAGCTCTTCCACTTCATTTATTTCTCCAATGCCTTCTATCGCCTCCCTCCCTCCCTCCCTCACTATCCTTCTTATCTTGTTGAATTCTGCGCACCTGAAGTCCAGCACCATTATATTGGTTCAGCACACCTCCCTCCCTGCTCTCACTTTGAACCTGATGGTCCTATGGTCTCTGTTTCCCAGCTTCTCCCCCAACACTACCTCCTCCATATTCTCCCCATTCGTCAAGATCACATCCAGCAGGTTGTTCCCCCTAGTTGGATCTCTGACCAACTGATAAAGGAACTCCCCCTGCAGTGCTTCCAGAATCCCCCTGCTTCTGGCTGAAGTCATTCCTGGTATGGTCCAGTCAACGTCTGGGAGGTTTAGGTCCCCCACCAGAAGTGTTTCCTCCCTGAGAGCCATCCTTGCGATGGCCTGTGACATCACCCTGTTCTGTTATTCCCCTTGCATAGATGGTCTGCAAACAACACCAAGTCTCAAGGATTCCCCTGTCCTTCTGCCCAGTGTCACCCAAAGGAGTTCAGTTCCCTGTCCCCCTCCTGTCCCTTCAAGACCTTTGTCTTCTCTGATGTATAAGGCCGGCACCCCCCGCCGTCTCTCCTGTCCTTCCTGAACAACCTGAAACCAGGAATAGCTGTCTCCCATGTTTGATATTCTGTCCAAAAACTTTCTGTAATCGCAATTATGTCTAGTCTGTCATGCACAATGATGGCTATCAACTCCTCCATTTTGTTTGCCAGTTTTCTAGCACTAACCACTAAACCTCTCCACCATCATTCTCCCACCTCTGCTTTCCCTAAGGGCATACCCAAACCTAACTCTTCATCCCTTCCCCGGGGGGACCTAAGTCCCCCCCATCTCAGCCCTAGTATTGTGTGGCTTTGTTCCCAGACCCCCCTTATTTAGTTTAAATTAAATTCTCTTTCAAAGAATTCCCCCAGCCTGCATTTCAGTACAGCTGCACCCTCTTTGTTGAGGTACAGCCTGTCGGGGGGGAAAAAAGTCTCTCATCATCCCATGTAACCCTTCAGCCCCCTAACATCCCATACCCCATCTGCCTACATCATCTCTCTAGCCAACGATTGAACTCTTTTATCCTTTGTTGTCTCTCTGTACTAGCTCTGGATACTGACAACACCTCCAAAAAGGCTAGAGATTTGAAGCATAGACCACCGCAAAACCTAGCCAGAGCCTTAAACCTCACCAGTACCTCCAGGAGATTGTTGCCTTCCAGTTTTTGTTCCCAAGTGGAACACCAGATGTGATTCTCTATCCTGCTCCTTACTCCATGAGGGAATATGGTGGATTACCTCCAGCGCCATCATCCCCGGCATGCACTCCACCCAAACTGCACTGTTTCTGCCCCTCCCACTTGTTACCCTTTGATAGAATCACCAAACAGTATCACTTTGCCCCCTTTTTTCTTCTGGTTCACCTGTGTCACTGTTCTCCTTCCTTGAGATGTCAGTGTCTGTTCTACTTTCCTGTCCCCTGTTACTCCCCCTCCTGAAGCCTTGCCTTGATCCATATCCCTCTCAGTTGTGGTAGCTTCTTCCTCTCCTTCCCCATTGACTTCTTCAATTAACTCTTTCGCCCTTGCCCCTAGCCCCTCTATCCCTCGCCCCTCTGTATTGCTATCCCCTGCCAGTGAATTACTAGACAGCCTCGGAGAGTAGGTAGCCTCCACCAACTCCTTTACATTGTGATCATCTAGTCCAGTGCCCCCCATGCCCCCTTCTGACCACCATGTTTCCTCACTTCTTTCTTCCTGTCCTGTTTCTTTTGCTCCCGATGCATCCTTCCTGCTCGCCCCTTGTCCCCCGGGTTCCATCCTTCCTCATCTCTTCCCTCTCATTCTCCCTTACTGTGTGGACCCCACTCCCAGATTCCCTTCCTCTATTTTCCATTGCAGCTTTGTTAGCCCCAGTACCCCTCCTCCATTCCCCCTCACTTTTGCCCTCCTTCTCCTTCTGGTGCCCTCTTACTGCTCTCCTTGCTTCTTCTGAGACCCCTTCCACCATGGTGTCCGCCAGTGGTGAGTACCTATTTGAGACTAGAATCCCCCCAGCATGCTGCCTTCCAGCATCCCCTTCTGGTGAGTTGAGCTCCCCTGCATGGGTCCTTGGAATCCCTTTTCCACTGCTTCCAGCAGCCTCCTCTTTCTGCCATACTTCACCACAGTCTCAAACCCCTTCCCCTGTTCCGACCCCAGACCTGGCCTTTCACAGTTCCAGCTTACTCCCCACCCCTCGTTCCTGCATTTGCAGCCACCCTCCTCCCCATCTATCTTTATATATGTGCCTTCCAACTCCTGTACTCGTGACCTTCATCCACCTGTCCAGTTCATCCCTGATCCTGCACATCCCAGTCTCTAATTTTGTTAACCTGGCACATATTGGACAACATCCCAGCCTTCACAGTGTATTCATGGGCAATGCAGCTCCACAGTCACTGCATCCCACTAGTCTGCATCCCCCTCCATCCAGAAGCCGAAGTTACTTTCCCCATCCAGTAGTGACCCTGCCCAGGCTGGCCACCCCTTCTTGCATCTTCAAGCAGTGCCTCCCTCCCTCTCCCTTCCCACATATCAATGCCCCTTCCAATGTCATCAACTTAGTAGACCATCTGGCCTTGGTCACCTCAAGAGACAAATAAAACAACAGGAAAAACACAAGGGTAATGACTATTGACTAGAGATGCCCTTACCCGAGGAAAACTCAGTAAATAAATCAAGTCAAACAATGCAGTAGAGAGCTAGTCACAAATCAGTAGGAAGTCAGTTAAAAAATACATTTAAAACAAGCTTGAAATCGGTTTGTACCTGTACTGTGCAGATTCACCACCTTTTATCCCTGCCCTTCAGTTGTTTCTTTTACGTTTCAGTGCACTATTGAAATAGCGTCAACTTAGTAGAAAGTCGTTTAAGAAAATCAGTTTGAAACAAGCTCAAAAGCAGTTTGTCGCTATTCAGTGCAGATTTGCCACCTTTTTCACTTGCCCTTCATTTGACTGTTCTGTGTCTTTTTTTGATCTTTTGTCTGTTTGACTCTTCAGTGACTCTTTTTTGTCTCTTGTTTGATCCGTAGTGAAACATTTATGTCTCTTTCAGCCTCTGATTGACTTAGCATACCATATTCTTCTTTGGGCCTGAATCTTTCCCTGTAGTAGCTGTCCCAGCATCTAGTGACCCACCTCCAAAACTCTTGCTTGGCTCCTTTGTGATGCTTATCCCCTGTTCATGCTATGTGCCATGATGATGGCAGCGAAGTCCAGTCCAGTGCTCCTCCCCCTATCCTGGCCATCCAGTCCCAGGCTTGTGCCTTCCTTGCTTGCTCCTCCTCCCTTGGGCATTTAATGGATGTCGGGACTGGGCAGGGTGGGCAGGAAAAATTCCTCAGTTGAGTCTGTGCTGCTCTGGTTCCTCTCTGTGGCTCCAATCCATCCCATCTCCTTTTTTGACGGCAGTGGCCCCAGTGAAATTACAGTGGCAGGGACCCAACAGCCTCTTGTGCAGTTTCTTTATGTGGCAGCATCTGCTTCTCCTGATCCTCTACAGCGGCAACTTCGGGGGGGAGGGGGCCGGGGAGCAGCTTAAGTGGGTGGAGCTGCTTTCTGACCCTCGTTAATTCCTCTGTCCCTGCAGTGGCTCTTGCAGTCACAGTGAATTTGCAGCCCTATTTATGCTGGCAGCCAGTGTTTAAATTCTGGAACCAGCCTGAAGCAGCCTTCCAATTGGCCCCAGCGAAGGCAGCAGGAGGGGCTTGTGAAAGTCAGATTCCCTTCAGTTGAGTTTGTGCTTTTTTGGTTCCTCTGTTTGGCTCTGATCCTTCCCGTCTCCTTTTTCGGTGGGTGGCCCTAGTGAAATTGCAGCAGCAGGGACCCAACAGTCCCTTTTGGGGCTTCTCTATGATGTGGCAGCCGCTTCTCTTAATCCTCTCCGATGGCGACTTCAGCGGGGGGGGTGGCAGCTTAAGTGTCTGGAGCTGCTCTCTGACCCTCGTTTGTTCCTCCGTCCCTGCAGGAATGTTTTCAGAGACTCAAAATATGGAAAGTATTGATACAGCAGGTTCAGGATTTGAACAGAAAAAAATGTATATAATTGGATTATTGCTAATAACTTTACCAATATCCTAGGTTTTTGTTAAAGATCTAGAATTCCAGCTAAAAATGTAAAAAAGCAGCTGATTGACAAGAGGGCACCAGTTGAAAAGTGGGGCATTGTTTGGATGTGCTGTCATGAGCATCTTAATGTCAGGGGGAATCATAAACACAAAAGCCTGCAGCACAGGTATTCCCCAAAGGGGTACTGTGTTCACCAAACTGAAACAATGGAACATCTTTTTTTTTTTGAATGTTCAGAATTTCTAGGCCTCAGTGATGCATACATGGGAGAAACACAGAAACAGAGGGTTTGATGGCACATATGGACTGTGCAGCCCACCTAGTCTGCCCATTTTCCTACCTATTACAATACAACAGTCCCCGGGGAGTCACGTGATGCGGCGTGCTGAGTAAGACTTCTCCGTGAGCTCCAACATCCCGCCTGCTTAAATACTGTAAAAACTCTGTTTCTTTTGCAAAGTTTACTGCCGAATAAACGGTATTAAGTTATTTAACAGCTGGTACTCTCCCGACATAGGTGTTAGTGGAAGAAGAGATGAGGAAAACCACAACCAAACACACTCCTCCGACAACACCGGAGAAGGCCCCAAAGAAAGCCAGGGCCTCCTCTATTCAGTCCTCGCAGTCTACTAACACTGGGTGCCTTGATTCTGATCCCCTTACCCTTTCCAGATTTCTAGAGGAATTTCAGCCTTTTAAAGTTGAAATGCAGAGCATGGCAGGAGAGATAAAATGTATTTCTAACATTTTGGAGGATCTCTCCAAGAAAACGGCCGACAACGAAGCTCGAATATGTTCCGTCGAGAGGAAACAAGATAAAGCAGATCTTGATCTGGTGGCCGTCAGGCAATGCCTAGCTAAGATGGAAAATAAGATTGAGGATTTGGAGGGTTGTAGTTGCTGCAATAATGCGGTGATCATTGGCCTGCCCAAAAGAGAAGAGGGCTCTGATCCTATCAAGTTCGCCAAGAAGTTTGTGGAAAAGGTGGCAGGTCCTTCTCCTTTTGGTACAGGATATATTATAGAGAGAGCTCACTGTGCACTGCGACCCCCCCCTCGATGGAGCTCCCCCCAGGTCGTTCATATTCAGATTTCTGAATTTCCAGGAGTGGCAGCACTTTCTTTATAAAGCAAGGGATACACATGATCTGGAATGGGAAGGCAAAAAACTGCGGGTGGCACAAGATTTGCTATTGTCTGTGCACCAGAAATGAGCCACATTTCACAAATTGGTCATCAAGTTGATCGCTGCAGGCATTAAGTTCAGAATGGGTTTCCCTCGAGGCTTCAAGTTTCCCCTAAATGGTTCCTGGGCAGCCTACGAGGATGTGGAGTCAGCAACCGCTGGGCTCAAAGAAGCGCTTCCTGATCTGTTCAAAACCACCTGAAAATTAGACTGGGAGAGCTTAATATATTCCCCTTTCTTTTGGTGTAAATGGTTTACCTTCACCCAATCTTGCAGACCTCCATATTTTCTCTCGGGATAGCCCTGTAACAAGTTGCTTTGATTGAACACTCACTGGTAATGGTTAAAGTTCCAAGGAGTGCTGTTTCCACATTTCAAGAGAAACAATTTGATCGCTACATGAGCTGTTAATCCTGGGACTGATACTCATTTTTCAGACTCTGCATGCATCAGTTAGTTGTAAGCTTAGCTCTCCTTCCTGGCATAGAAGAGAGGAGCAAGCGAGCGTGCTTTAACCTTTGGAAGACGTTTAAATTCATGTAAGCTCCGTCAGGCAGACCTCGGGAGCTGAATTTAATATGTTTCACCCAAGGCTTTCCAGGCTGTAACTCCATCAATGGACGTTTGGGTTTCACATTTGTGGTTAAATTCATTTGTATATTCCAGATTTGCAACTGCTAGTCCCCTTAGTTCTCTGCATTTCGATTGTAATGTGAGGATGGGGGGATGTTTAGGTTAGCCAGAACTGTAAAAGGGGTGATGCTTAAGTGCAAGGTCTTGTTTTGGTTTGCATATTAGCTTTGTGATTTTCCTTAGTTTTTTTCCTGTCCTTACATGCCTGCAAGCGTTTTATGCAGTTAGCTCACTAATTAGGTTGAGTCCTCTAAAGTACAGATTAGGCTAGGTAGCGTGACGCTTAAGTGCCCCAACTGGTCGATTGAAAAGTATACAATCGCAATTTAGCTTTTTTGGGGGGGATCCTTTATTATCCTTGTTTTTTAAGAGGGTACGAGTTTCCTGCTGGAGTATAGGTAAGCGGCATTAATAGTAAAGAGGAGGGGCACAAACACATTTCAATTTTCAGAGGTGGCGTTATTGCCTTACTTATAATATGCTTGCGTCGTATTTAGTTTTCGAGCAGTGCCACAAGAGGGTGCCAGAGCCTGCTATTTCCTGGCAAGGGATTTGTGTTAAACGCCCCTCTTTCCCCTGTATTTGCTCCTATATGGTTTGCTGGATTTTTAAAGGGGAGTACAAGTTAAACATAGTGGTTATTTCTATACAACTTTATTGATTTATGAAAGGGAGTATAAGATACAAAAGTAACAGGGATAGTTTAAGGTTGTTTTAGAACACTGTCACTTATAAGGAAGTTAAGTGTTCAGTGCACAAAGGTAGTACTGAATCGGTTACTTTACTCGGGGGCAAGGGGTTGGAGGGAGGACTATTCGGGTTGCTGTTCATCATGTACCGTGCTAAATAAGGTGGGGTGGAGTGGGAGGGGGGCTAGGCCTATGGGATGTTACTGGAGTGGACTTTCTGGGGGGTTATTACTGGGTTAGGAGAATGTAATGGCAGGGGTGGGGGGATGTTAAGAAAGCCCCTCATATATTATACTTGATGTAGTAAGAACGTTATATATGAGTACAGGCGGCATGTTAAAAGGTCTCTGACTGTTGACAATGGGTGATGGTTATGAATATTCAGTTCATTAGTTGGAATATTAAAGGGGCGAGACATAAAACTAAACAATATAAATTCCTGAAGCACTTAAACCATTTGAAAGCAGAAATCATGTTTTTATAGGAAATGCACCTGCTCAACAGGGAAGCCAACAAAATGAGATGTCAACAAGTGGGGCAGATCTTTGTTGCGGAAGGCACTGCCCAAAGTAGAGGTGTTATGATCCTCCTGCATAGATCGGTCCCTTTTAGACCTCTCCAAATTGTCTCTGATCTCTTAGGGAGGTTTTTATTTGTAAAAGGTAGATTGCATACTCTGGATATCATTCTGGGAACTGTTTATGGCCCAAACATAGATACTCCTAGTTTTTTTGTTCAGATAATCGAAGCCCTAACCCCATTTTTGGACATCCCTATGGTTATAGGGGGCGACTTTAACCTTGTTTTTGATCAGTCTGTAGATAGGTCGAGTCAATCCTGTCAAGGCCTCTCCCCAGCTCAAAGGGCCTTCAGGGACCTGCTGGATTCTGTGGGTCTCTGTGATGTGTGACGAGTGCTTCATCCTAAAATAAGGGAGTATACTTTTGTTTCGCAGGTGCATGGAACCTCCTCTCGGATTGATTATATTTTAATTTCCCAAACTCTTTTAACCGGGGTCCTAGACTCTAGTATTGCAGCAGGGCTGCTGTCAGACCATTCACTGGTCACTTGTTTATTATCTGTGTCATCCTTACCAAACAAAGGGAGCAGATGGAAGTTGAATAATCAAATACTGAAGGGGCCGAAAATGGTTCGATATACTGTATAGCATCCCAAATAGAGCAGTTTACTGCTATAAATAAAAGTTCTATGGGGTGGCCCAACATAGAATGGGGGTCTCTTAAAGCCAACTTGAGAGGGATTATAATCGGCCTAATGTCGAGAAGGAAAAAAGAGAGAGAATCTCGGGTTTCCTATCTCAGATTTGGGGTATGGAGTCTACCCTCTCTCCAACCTCCTCGGGGACTTTCAAGCAAGACCTAGTCAAACTGAGAGATGCTTATCTTATTTTGCTAGGGGAGCAAGCTGAGCTTGCAATTTTGAAAACTAAAGCAGTGTATACCGATCGGGGGGAAAAAGCTGGTCGAATGTTAGCGTCGCGTGTTAAGCAACAGGAATCTGCCAGATTTATTGCGGCAGTTCATTCTCCCAAAGATGATTCCCTTAAAGTCTCACCTTCAGAGATAGCTGAAGAATTTACCAGCTACTTCTGGGAACTGTATGGTCCTATGGTTAATCCTCCTTTGGAGGAGGAACTTTATGAATATCTGAGGGATTTACAGTTACCTTCTCTCACAAAGTATCAACAGAATATATTGGTGTCTGCCATCTCTGAAGATGAGCTAGAGAGGGTAATTAAATCTCTTCTGTCTGACAAAACCCCTGGTCCACAAGGGTTTACCTCCAATTTTTACAAAGTTTTTTCCAAGCAATTGATACCCATCCTTTTACCACTTTTTCAATCTCTCCTTTCTGGCCAGGCATCTGATCCCTCCCTTTTTGATGCCTTGAATGTTCTGCTGCCCAAGCCAGATAAACCACATGATTTGGTCTCAAGTTATAGGCCAATTTCCCTTCTTAACCATGACATTAAAATTTTAGCTAAATTATTAGCCGATCATATGAATGTAGTCCTTCCTTCTCTAATCGGGGCTGAGCAGGTAGGTTTCATGAAGGGGAGATCTTCGGTGGACCATCTGAGGACTCTGGCTCATGTCTTCTTGGCCTCCAGGGATGCTGCCCTTCCAGTGGTTCTGGTCTCCCTGGATGCTGAGAAGGCTTTCGACAGGGTCCACTGGAATTATTTATTTGCAGCAATGGAGGTATTTGGTTTTCCCATGAAATTTCAGAATTGGGTTAGTTCGCTATATATATTTCCCTCAGCTAGAATTTTTTGCAATGGGGTAATTTCTAGCCCCTTCAAATTGCACGTGGGAACTAGACAAGGATGTCCCCTGCCCCCCCTCCTCTATAATATATATTTAGAGCCCCTCATTTGGAAGTTAATAAAAGCCCTGGATATAACTGGTATCACCCTAAGTGGCAGGTAGTTAAAGTGGCAGCATAGGCAGATGACCTCCTGTTGCAGATCTCACACCCACTTACATCTATCCCTTCTATTCTCAGAACAATAGATGATTTTAGCAAGGTTTCCAACTACAAACTTAATGTAGGAAGAACTGTAGTTTTTCCTCTTAATCACAGGGTTTATAAACAAGAAATTACTGCTTTTAGGCTTGCCTGGAAGTCTGATTCTATTAAATACCTTGGGCTCATTTTAACATGGAATGTAGTTCGTCTTAAGTAGTTAAACTTAGATTCCTTGGTCCACAAAATAGATCAAGATCTCTGCAGGTGGACCCTACTTCCCCTCTCTCTCTCTCTCTCTCTCTCTCTGGGGCAGGATTAATTGAATTAAAATGAACATTTTTCCCCATCTGTTTTACCCCCTTAATTTGTTGAATGTCTGGCTTCCTTTGTCTTGGTTCAAAAAAGTGCGTAGTATGATTTCTACCTTTATGGGGAGGATAAGAAATCAAGAATGGCATTCCATAAATTAGCTGCACCTAAAGCAAAAGGAGGATTAAGGCTTCCTCATATTGAGCTGTATTATTGGGCAAGTCAGGCCAATAAATATCTTAGGTGGCTGACCGTGGAATAGCTACTAGCCCAGTCTTCATACACCCCGATTTGGTTAGAAAGCGGAGTTAGCCTCCATAAAAAAACATGGTTATTCCCCCAGTGCGTTGCTATACACCAAAATTAGTTCCCTTCCTGAATCTTTGCGCAGTTCCCCTATGGCAGTCTCGATCAAGGCTCATTCTCAGTTGTGTGCATTTCTGAAATATGAGAACATCAAGGATTTATCCTAGCCTGTAAGAGCTAATCCCAATTTTCAATTAGATAGCAAGCCCCTTTTAGTCAGTTGGCTTCCCCAGATAGGAGATTGTCCGCTTGAAGAGTTTACCACACCCGATAGACAATGGTGTTCTTCAGCTGAAATTATGCACAAGTTTATGATACCCCGTATAAATATTTTTAAGATTCTCCAACTTCGTCATCTTTTGATAAAGGTAATAGGTATGATCCCCCTCCGGCTACCCGTGTTTGTTTTCAAGTTATCTTGATGGAGTTGGCTGGCTCACCCCATGCTGTATCCAAGATATACAGTGTTTTATTTAGTTGGGCCTACCCTGATAACTTTGCCCTGTCGCTTTTTGGTCTTCTCTTTTCCCGGACAAGGAGTTGGAATGGTCTCTTCTGTGGCAAAACTGTCATACATTTTTGCAACAGGATAGACTCAGGCTAATGCAATTTAAAATTCTGCACTACATTTATTATTCCCCACAGTATTGTGTCCTCTCCTCTCTCTACAAGATGTCAATTGTAAAGAGGAGATCTTCTTCATATTTTCTGGAGCTGTTCCAAAGTTGCCCCACTTTGGGTCAATATCAAACAAAGGGCTGACCCTCTTTTAGGGCTGTCTGACTTGTTCATTGGAAAGATTCTGACGAGTTAACTTATGTTGAGTGGCTCCAGGAATTTCTCGCTAATCTCAGAACAGAGAGGACTATTGCAAGTCTTCACAATAAAATTAAGAAGTTTAATAGGATATGAGGCCCATTACAAACCCTGTACTCTTTGCAAGTTTAAGGTATGTTAATACTATACCATAAGTTGCGGCTTAGGATATAAAATGCTGTGCTGGGAAGTCTGGGGTGGGTTGTGAGGGTGGAGGGAGGAGGAAAGGTAGGGTGAGAATGAATCATCACAATATTTGTATCTGAATTGTATGCATTATGTTAACAATGCTATGGATTTTTTCTCTGTATTGAAAATCTTAATAAAATTTGAATGGAAAAAAAAAAAAACAATACAACAGTCCCTAGTTGATGTGCAGCCTTCACTTTCTTCTCTGTTGCCAGGGTACCCTTACGTCTGTCCCCTGCATTCTTAAATTCCCTGTTTTCACCCCCCACTACCTCTGTAGGGAGGCTGTTCCAAACACCACCACCCTTTTTTTTTGCTCCCTCCTGGCTCCAGGCCGGCCTCTCCTTCGGGCCACCTATGCCTCTCGCTGCTGCCCTACCCCGTTTGCAGCCACTGTCAACCCATATCGCAGCCCCCCGGGTAACCCAGCATTACCCTTCACCAGATGGGTTCCCCTTCTCTGAGGGAGAAGGCACCAGTGGGGACAGGCCAGTGCACTCTGTATTTGGCCTGGGTGTTGCTGAGGTGGTCTTTGGACTGCCCAGGGCTCCGTGGCAGTGGAGCCCATGATCATCATCCAGTCAGCATGGAGTTATTTTCCCATTTTCACCCCAGGAGGGCGTGGCATGCCACTAATGTCAAGGCGTATGCCAACATTCACTCCGCTCCTTTAGTTATTGGGACCCAGTGCATTGCCATGCTCCCAGCCTCTGCCAGGAGTTGGCAAGCACTGGGTCACCTCCCTGCCCCCCCAAAGAACGTGAGCAGTCATCAGATGCTCAAGTCTTCTCTCCCCGGGGGCCCTCCAGTGCTCTGGGTCCATTCTCGAACCCGGGTCACCAGCATCACAAGTGGAAATCCAACTGCTGCACCGATGGGCCATCCACCACCCTTTCCATGAAAAATAACTTTCTTACATTGCCCCTGAGCCTACCCCCTTCTAGTGTCATCTTTTGCCTCCTAGTTCTTGTGCATCTTCTTTTCTGAAAAATGCTGTCCTCCTGTACCTTGTTTATACCCTTGAGGTACTTGAATTGTTTATATCATATTCCCTCTCTCTCTCTCTCCTGTCCTCCAGGGAATACATGTTCAAGTCCCTCAGTCTTTCCTCATATGATTTATGGTGCAGTCCTTGCACCATTTCCAGTTGCCCTTCTGTGGAATGCCTCCACTTTGTCTGTGTCCTTCCAGAGATGCATTTCCAGAACAAGATACGGTACTTCAACTGTGGTCTCACCAGTGATCTGTACAGTGGCATAACCACCTTCGTCTTTCTGCTGGTGATGCCTCTCCCTATGCACCCCAGTATCCCACTGGCTCTCGCCACGCCCTTCTCATATTGTTTGGTCACCTTCAGGTCATCAGATATGATTAACCCCAGGTCCCTTTCCTGATTGGTGGCTGTCAGTACCATCACCCCATCTTGTACTCCTCCCTTGGATTTCTGCATCCCAAGTACATGATTTTGCACTTCTTGGTATTAAATCTTAGCTGCCACACTTCCAACCTCTCCTCCAATTTGCTTAGGTCATTTCTCATTTTTTTCACCCCCTCTGGAGTGACAACCCTGTTGCAGGTCTTTGTGTCATCTGAAAGAGGCATACAGTACCTTCCTTTCTAGCCCCATAGCAATGTCACTTATGTAGACATTGAAGAGGACAGGCCCCAGCACTAAACCCTGTGGCACCCCGCTGGACACTTCTCTCACTTCAGATTGAATGCCATTTACCTCCACCCTCTGTGTCCTCCCACTCAGCTAATTTCTGACCCAGTTTACCACCTTGGGGCCCACTTCCAGGCTGGCTAAGTTATTTACTAACCACCTATGTGGGATGGTGTTGAAGACCTTGCTGAAATCCAGGTAGGCCACATCCACTGCCCCTCCCTGACCTACCTCCTTGGTCACCCAGTCAAAGAAATCTATTAGAGTTGTTTGACAAGACCTTCGTGCTGTGAATCCATGCTGTCTTGGATCATGTGCTCCACCAGATTCAAGGAATGATGCTATCCTCTCCTTTAGTAGTAACTCCATTAATTTCCCACCGCCGAGGTCAGACTGACTGGTCTGTAGTTGTCTGCCTCCTCTCTGCTTCCAGTTTTGTGGAGAGGGATCACATTTGCCCTCCTCCAGTCTTCCGGGACTGCCCCAGTCATCAACGATCTGTTGAATAGGGCTGTCAGTGGAGCTACCAGTATCTCTCAAAGTTATTTTAATATTCTGGGGTGACTCCCATCTGGCCCCATTGCTTGTCAATTTTCTGTTTCCCGAGTTCCTCCAGTACTCTCTCCTCCATGAATGGAGTGGTGTCAGCCTCCCTGCTATGGCTGCCTTTTCTGCTCAGCTGTGGACCTTCACCGTCCCCTTCTTTGGTACATACTGAACAAAAGTATGTGTTCAGTATTGTTGCTTTTTCCATGTCCTCCACCGCCCAACCTCCATCCTCCTTATTTAATATTTAAATGGCCAGACTAGGTGGGCCAAGAAGTCCTTATCTGCCGTCAAAGTCTATGTTTCTATGTTTCTATTTATCTTGACAATCCTACTTCTGGTCTTCTTCCTTGCACTAATGTATCTGTAGAAGGTCTTGTCTCCTTTCTTAATATCCTGGGCTATTATTTTCTCTGTTTTCTCCTTTGCAGACCTGACCACTTCCCTGCTTCCCTCTGCTTTTCCAGATACTGCTTTCTGTCCTCATCCCTTTTTGTCTCCTTGTGTCTCATAAAAACCCCTCTTTTCTCTCTCACTTTCCTGGCCACTTCCCTCAAAAACCAAAGTGGTCATTTCTTTCTCTTACTTTGCAATTTAACACAGAGGCTTGTTGCCTCTGTTATGGCCCCTTTGAGAGCAGTCCATTGTTCCAATCCGCCTTTGCCAGGGCTCCTTTGAGGCGTTCCCGCATTTTAACAAAGTTAGCCCTTCAGAAATCAAGGACCTTAACTTTTGAGTGGTTTGCCTCCTACTCTGTGGTCAGATTAAACCATACCTTTCTGTGGTGACTGGATCCTACATGGCTGCCCACCTTAACATCCTTGACCCTGTCCCCAGTGGAGAGCACCAGGTCCAATACAGCTGCCCCATGGATGGGTTCAGCCATAAGCTGCTTCAGGTATGCTCCTGTGCAGAACATTTAGGATGTTTCTGCCTCTGGAAATACTCACAGTCTGAATGCTCCAATCCACCTCTGGCAGCTTGAAGTACCCTAGCGGCAGCAGTCGTTCCCCCATGGCTGTCATTTTGTGGATGGCTTCCACTAGTATTTTGTCTGCCTCCTGTCCCTGTGCTGGAGGTTTGTAGCTCTCTCCTGTGCAGATGGTGGTTCCATTTCCTGCTTCCAGGGTGACTCACAATGCCTCCACTCTGGCCTGTAACCACTGAATCTTAGTTGCTTTTATTCCCTCCCTCCCTCATGTACGTAGCCAACCCTCCACTTTTCTGTCTTCCCTGTCTTTCCTGAAAAGTGTATAGCCTGGTATGGCTACATCCCATTGATAGTTACCTGTGCACCATGTCTCCATAATAGCCACTATGTGCAGGTCTGCCTCTACCATCAATGTCACCAGGTCTGGGATTTTGTTTGCCATGTTGTGGGCACATTGTTCTCCATGTTTAGTAACATACTCCTTTCCTTCTCTGTCTTCCCTCTGTTTCCTTCCTGCATTTAGTTCTATTTTTAACTTCTTTCCTCCCCCATGCTACCAATGAAGGGTTTACAATAGGTTTTAATGGTGATCTTTTGGCCCTGTTGTCCTCCTTTATGACTGCCTTTTCCTATGGGGGGCAATATGATACTTCATGCTTGTTTTTGCCTGCCCCCTTGGCTAGTTTAAATGCTTCGTTAGGAAACATCTAAACTCATCAAATATCTCAGTGTCCCCACTGTATGGCTGCAGGACATCTGGCTTGTACAGTCCTTTATCCCTCTAGGTGGGGCTCCAATCCCAATGAAGCTGAATCCCTCCTGTCTGCACCATTCTTTCAATCACTCACTCACTGAATTTTCTGTGTGGATGTCCCTATCTTCCCTTTTGCCATAGACCAGTAGAGCCTCCAAGAAAGCTACGCAGCATGCTACTTGCCAAAGGCCCCTTCCCAGTTCCTTAAAATCATCCTGCTCTGCTCCTACATCTACAACTTTCCCCACCAAGTCATTTGTTCCCATGTGGACAATGATATCCAGCTTCTCCCTCCTAGGCACTGCCCTGGTGATCCTTAGGATCTACCCCATCCTGTTGAGGTGTTCCTCTGGGTAGGTACTTTACCTCCCTGCCCCCCTCCACTGTCTATCCCCAACTCAATACCTCTCACAATGGTGTCCTCAAACAGGATTTGTTTTCTCCTCCTCTAGGGACTCCTGCTTCCCTTCTTTGGGGCTCCATCGCAGAGGACCTGCTCATCCTTTCTGGTGTCTACATCGGGAGACTCTGTGGTACCTACCCGCTCTGCCAGGATGGTGCAGAGGTTTTGTAGTTTCACTGCCTGGGGGATGCACCTGAGGCCCACCTCCCTCACCCTCCCTGAGTCCACCATTGTTCAACTGCTCCTCCTTCTAGGCAACCTTTGGGGGAATGGTGGGGGACTTGGTGGTCCCTGGGTCGGGGTAGGAAGTTGCCTGAATCCTAGCCAATTTGCCTCGGAGTCCGGCAACCTCCTCCCTCAGCCTGAATCCTAGCCAATTACCCTCAGAGTCCTGCAACCTCCTCCCTCAACTCAGAGAGATGCCTACAGATGGAGCAGCACCGTAGCATCCAGGAGGGTCTCTTGAACACTGCCGGCCCACAGCCCATGCACTGCACCACTCCCAACATGTTTCCCTTGTGATTTCAGTGCCTCTTTGTAGTTTTGCCTGTAGTTCCTCTGCTATGAGTTGCTCTTCCCTGGTTTCCACTTGGTTTGCTGTACTGTCTATTATCTGACCTACCAATAGAGAATACTCAGTTGCTTTAATTTTGTTAAAATTTTTATTTGACCCCATCACACTCCTTTCTGTAATTGTCCTTGTTTAGTTAGTAAGTACATATCCTGGTAGTATTTACCTTTCCTGGTTGTGTGACAAGAAGTACAATTAGGCCCCCCCGGACAGGCCCTATGCAAGTGGTTGAGCCTGGGGTGGCTGGTATGGGGAAGGGTGGGCTGGTCCTTTGTCCAGCTGCCCAGATGCAATCAGATTGCAGAAAAATGCAACCTGAGCCTTTACTGCTTGCCCCCACACTGGCTACTAAGAATTGCACTTCTGCTTATTCATGCACACAAACTCTCTAAGTTTGAAATGAAATTAAATAAATCACCTGTGCTGTGTAGTTCTTCTTAGCTGAGTAGTTCTTCTCAGCTCTTCTTCCACAGAACACACAGCCAAGTTCCCCTTTTAATCTCATCTTCCCTGCACGCATGCTTCAGCCCCTCCTCCAATCACACACCTGAGTCACAGGTTGTAATTGTCCTGCCCAAGCAACAAGAGACTACAAAATATTCTGCTAGCTACAGCAACAATCTCCTTTCCTGGCTTCTAAGAATTAAAGAACATTTAAAAAAAAAAAAGAAAAACACTGATCCAAAGCACTTCTGCTTATTCACTCACACAAACCCTTAGGGCCCCATATTCAAAGGACTGGAACAGTGTATCCTGAGATGCAGCGCACAAACCCGGAGATGTGCTGGCTGTCAGGGACATGCTCATATTCAAAGGGCACAGATGTGCGGTGCACCCTGGACAGTGCCGAAGCGCACAATATTGAGGGGTCCCTATGCATATGACGCGCAGCACAGTATTGAAACATTTCAGAAGCACAAATCGGCCCCCAGCAGCAGCACAAAATTATACTTTCAAAACCCTACCCTGACTTGTGCACAGCTCCAGCAGCTCACTGTTTACGGCTGAACACCCTGGCAGATCCGCGGTCCCTCCTCAGCCCCGAACACAGTGATCAGTATATACATAGCCTGATCCCCATATCCCAGTCCTTGTAGTTGTCTCCTCATATCCCTGGTAGTATAGTGATCCTCCTCCCCATGCCTGATCACAGTGAAATGAAAGTAAGATCCTGATCCCCATTCTCCCTGGTAATCTAGTGGGTCCCCCTCCCCAATACCCAGTCTCTGTAACAATAGTTGAAATGCCCCGTACTCCCAGGTAGTCTAGTGTGTCCTCCTTCCCCGATCCCCGATCCCCAATCTCTGTAAAATTAGATGAAATGCCCTGTACTCCCTGGTAGTCTTGTGGCCCCCCCCAATCTCTGTAAAAATAGCTGAAATCCCCTGTACTCCTTGGTAGTCTAGTGGGTTCCTGATCCCCGATTTTTTGCAGAAATTGTTGAAATCCCCCATACTCCCTGGTAGTCTAGTGGGTCTCCCCTCCCACCATCCCCAATCTCTGTAAAAATAGTTGAAATCCCCCATACTTCCTGGTAGTTTAGTGGGTTCCCCCTCCCCAAACCTCGATCTCTGTAAAAATAGTTGTAATTCCCCATACTCCCTGGTAGTCTAGTGGGTTCCCCCTTCCTGATCTCTGTAAAAATTGTTGTAATTCCCCGTACTCCCTGATGGCCTAGTGGGTCCCCCCTCCTGTTTCTCAATCTTTGTAAAAATAGCTGAAATCCCCTGTATCCTTGGTAGTTGAGTGGCCCTCCACCCTGTTAGGCAGTGACCCTCCATCCTGCTCCCCACCCCCACCAGCCTGACCGAAGCCGGTGATTGGTACAGCCCTCCTCACACTACCATGGCCAGCTGCCGACTGAATTGTCAATGAGCATGTACAGTACATAGTATGTGCTCATTGGCTGACCGATGTTAATGGTGTTCATGGTGAATGGGAATGGTGGAGCCTCTCTGAAGCACAAAGCCAGCCAACAGACTGGGAAGATAGTAGGTGGTGGAGTAAAAGCTGGATTATAAAAAAAATATTTGAGCTCAGAATGTAGAAGAAAAGGATAGAAGAAGAAGAGGTCAAGGTCAAGTTCCAACCCATACTACCCCCACGCCCACTGAAAGGGGTGAAAGGGGTGCCATGGCAAATATGTTTGTGTTCAACTGACTGTGGTGACTCAGACAGATGGAATGGAAGTTGAAGATGATAACAGGGGATAACATAACAATGCTTAGGGCCACAAATAGAAAGGCAGGTCTAGGACATTGCCAGCCAGCTTCCAGCAGCTGCAGTGCAGCTAGCCAGTGCTCCAGCACCACCGCACCACCTCACAATCAGTAATGTCTCAGTACTCAGTTTACAGGTCTGTTAAAGAATTACAGTGTACAATATTTCATGTTTTATATGCCCAGATGATTAATATCAATGCATGAAAGAAGTTTCCTCAACACTCACCAACAGCAGTGGATCAATGTTTCCATCTTCCTGGCATAGTGACAATACATTCCAGCATCTCCAGCTCGAGTTGTTAAATGTCATTGAGTTGATGCTTTAGCTGCTTCACTGTCAGGTCTCCCTGCCCACCACCACTGCTCACCAAAATGTTGATCTACACCCACACTTTCTCCTACTTGATGTACAGCAGCCCTTTGTCCTGCAAAAAAAAAAAGTTTTAGCTGCTTCACAGTCAGGTCTCCCTGCCCACCACCACTGCTCACCATAGAAACATAGAAACATACAATTTGATGGAAGATAAGGACCGCTTCGCCCACCCAGTCTGCCTATTTCCTTACCTACTGGATAAGCTGCAGATCCTAGTTAACCAGCATCCTATGTCTTCCTACCCCCAACCCCTAGAATTGCCTTATGGCTGTCCCATGCATGCTTGAATTCCACCATTGTTTTTGACTCCACAACCTCCTCCGAAGGCCGTTCCATGCATCCACAACAGCTTTCTGTGAAAAATACTTCTCAAATTACTCTGAGCCGCCCCTCCATCTTCAAATTGTGCCCCCTTGTTCTTGCACACCTCTTTTTTCTGAAAGATGCTACCCTCTTGGACTTTGTTGATTCCCTTGAGGTACTTGAAAGTTTCTATCATGTCCCCCTCTTCCTCCTTTCTTCGAGGCTATACATATTAAGCTCCTTAAGTCTCTCTTCATATGTCTTCCGGTGCAGACCCTGCACCATTTTAGTTGGCCTCCTCTGGACAGCTTCCATCCTGTCTATGTCTTTGTGGAGACTGGGTCTCCAGAACTGCACACAGTACTCCAGATGGGGTCTCACCAGCTGTCTGTACAGAGGGATAACAACTTCCTGTTTTCTACTGGGATGCCTCTCCTGTGCATCCCAGTATACCCCAGCCCTCCTTGCTGCCCTCTCACATTGCTTGCCCACCTTTTGGTCATCTGATATGACTACCCCAGATCCCTTTCCATTTTTGTTGTTGTTAGTATCTCACTCCCCATTGTGTACTCTTCCCTGGGTTTTGTTTCCCAGGTGCATTACCTTCTTTAACATTGAATCTAAGCTGCCATATATTTGACCATTCCTCTAACCTTGCCAAGTCCCTTCTCATCCTTTCCACCCCACCTTGTGCATCAACTCTGTTGCAGATCTTTGTGTCATCTGCAAAGAGACATACTTTTCCTTCCAGTCCCTCTGCAATGTCGCTTATAAAGACATTGAAGAGAACCAGTCCTAATACTGAACCCTGCTGTACCCCACTAGTAACCACCCTTTCTTCAGAGTGGACTCCATTTACTATTACTGTCTGTGTCCTATTCTCCAGCCAATTCTTTACCCAGGCTGTCATCTTGGGACCCACTCCCAGGCTGGCAAACTTGTATATTAATCTTTTGTGTGGGACTGTGTCAAATGTCTTGCTAAAGTCTAGGTAGGCCATGTCCACAGCCCCTCCCTAATCTAATATGTTGGTCACCCAGTCAAAGAAATGTATCAGATTCGTCTGGCATGACCTTCCTGCTGTGAATCCATGCTGCCTTGGGTCCTGTGCCCCTCTGGCCTCTAGATACTTGACAATTCTTTCCTTCAGAAGTGATTCCATCATTTTCCCTATCACTGAGGTTAAATTAACAGGTCTGTAGTTTCCCGCTTCTGCCTTGCTTCCACTTTTGTGAAAGGGAATCACATCTCTCCTCCTCCTCCTCCAGTCGCCGGGTACCACCCCATCCTCCCATGATTTGTTAAAGAGGGTAGTCAGTGATGTCACTAGTTCTACCCTTAGTTCTTTTAAAATTCTGGGATGAATCCCATCAGGCCCCATTGCTTTGTCCACCTTCAGTTTTAAGAGTTCTTTCAGAACCCTTTCTTCTGTAAATGGGCTGGTATCAACTTCTGTATCCAGAGTGTTTCTATTGTTTGTTTTAGGTATCTCCCCTCTTCATTTGTAAATACTGAGCAAAAATATTTGTTTAGTATCTCTTCCTTTTCACAGTCACCCTCTGCCCACCCTCCTCCCCTTTATTAAGCCTCACTATCCCTCCCTTGGTCTTCCTTCACTCCCTGATGTACCTATAAAAGGTTTTATCCCCCTTCTTAACTGAGTTGACTATCTTTTCCTCCGTTTGGGCCTTTGCTGTTCTGATTGCCTTCTCAGCTTCCTTTTGCTTTAACTGATACAGTTCTCTGTCCTGCTCCTTCTGTGATTCCTTGTACTTCCTGAATGCTTTCTTTTTCTCTTGAACCTTCACTGCCACTTCCTTTGAGAACCATAGTGGTTTCTTACATCGTTTCGTTTTGTTTATTTGCTTCACACAAAGGCTTGTTACCTCTGTGATGGCAGTTTTATTATTCTCCATTGTTCTTCCACCCCTCCTTCCTGCCCATTTGCAGTGCATTCCTTAGGCACTCACCCATTTTAACAAGTCAACCTCCTAAAGTCCAGTACTTTTGCCTTTGTATGGCTTGACTCTATTGCTGTGTTTATTGTGAACCATACTGTTCGATGGTCGCTAGTTCCCAGATGGCTACCCACTTACATCTGTGATCCTCTCTCCATCTCCATTTGAGAGAACCAGGTCTGAGATTGCTCCCTCTCGAGTGGGCTCCAATACTTAATTGTCAGGCATGCCCCTGTAGGGCATCTAGAATAACCCCACTCTTTGAAGCGGCTGCTGCAACTGCACTCCAGTTAACATATGGCATATTCAGATCACCCATCAGCAATATCTCCCCTTTTTCTGCCATTCTAAGTATACTTTCTTTCATTTCCTTGTCCATTTCCTACCCCTGAGAAAGGGGTCTGTATACAACCCCTGTGCAGATTGTGGTGCTATTGCCGGTCTCCAAATTTACCCACAGTGCTTCTTTTCCTCCCTGTTTACCCTTTTGTTCTGTTGCTTTGATTCCTTTCATTATGTAAAGCGCTACTCCTCCTCCTCTTTTACCCTCCCTGTCCCTCCTGTAGATAGTGTATCCTGGTATGTTTACGTCCCAGTCATGGTTTTGTGTGTACCACGTTTCTGTGACTGCCACGATATCCAGATGTTCCTCCTCCATCAAGGCCACTAATTCAGGAAGCTTGTTACTCAGACTACGGGCATTGGTACTCATTGCTCTCCATTTTTTGATGGCTTTTCCTTCTGTTGCAGCATCCCCCACTGACCTTTCTACCTCGGTCTTTTTCTCATTTAGTACCCTGTTTTATAGGGAGAGGCTGGGATTTTCCTGCTGCTTATCAGTGCCTCCCCCCTTGACTAGTTTAAAAGCTTGCCAATGAAGCATTTAAACCGATTGCCCAAAAGACTTGTTCCCTTCCTGGACAGATGCAGACCATCCTGCCAGTATAGGCTGGTGTCCCTCCAGGTGGAACCCCAGTCCCCAATGAAGCCAAACCCCTGTGCTCCACACCATGTTTTCAACCATTCATTAAACTGCATGGTGCAAAGTACCCTCGCCTCCCCCATGCCATTGACAGGCAGCACCTCTGAGAAGGATAATGTTGCTGATGTACAGCGGCCTTTTGTCCTGCAAATAAAAAGCTTTAGCTGCTTCACACTCAGGTCTCCCTGCCCACCACCACTGCTCACCAAAATGTTGATCTACACCCACACTTTCTCCTACTTGATGTACAGCAGCCTTTTGTCCTGGAAATAAAAAAAATGGTAATTTTTGGCACTTCACTGACCAAGATGCTCATCTCCTCTGGTGAGATGTATGCAGTCGGATGCTTCTTAGTACTGCCCCGTGCAGTAGCCATCTCAGAAAGATAACACTTTGAATATAAACTGTAACTCCTGTCTCACATATGCTTTCTCTCTCTCTTCAGCTCGCTCAGTCTCAAAAATTAAACAAAAACTTTGATGCGCCTAAACAGTGGAATTTGAACCTGCTCATTAACTCATACTCCACAGTTAACAAAGACCAATCTTTCAAAACTGTGGAATGCCATTCCTGTGTTTTCAGATTGCTGCATAGACAGTATACATGGAATATTAATCAACTGTTCTCACCTTACACCCACAGTATCAGTTGAATAGCAGAGTGGCATTTGTTTCCATATTTTCACTTACTGGCTCTTGCAGCAGGCTGGGCAGCTGCATCAGCCTTGTTTCACTGCACCGTGGTTGTCTCATATCTCTGTCCATCTCTCCTAGACAGGGCAAGTGACCAGTGCTTGCCAGGAGGGCTTTAATGTTGCCCAACCTCCATTTTTTCCTCTGGTGTTCTCCCCGAGGCATGGCATATGTGCAATGCAGCACAAGCGCACTCCTCCTCCTCTGAGGTAGTGCTCCAAGCACGCAACCTTCCTCCAGTTACAGGACTCACCCATGCTACCACCTGGCTTGTGCCAGGTGGCAGTGGAATGACAAGTCACGAGGACCCCCCTGCCTCAGGGAAGAAAGTTGTCCTATGGATGCTCAGTCTTCCCTCCGTGGCTGAGTCCCTGAGTGATCCGAGACCGTTCCTGAACCTGGGTTGCCGGTATGACAGCAGGGAGGCATGGATGTCTCAACCTACTGAATCACTGGGCTGGCAGCAGAATGGCCTTTTGTCAGTTTACAAGTGCGTAATCTCTAAACTGAAAAACACACATGGAATCACAATCTACGGTTAGATAATGTATCCACAAAATATTAATTCATTTAAGATTCAGATTAACACCTTTGAGCCGGAAGGCTAATTTACAAAGGTTCTAAGTCGATCAGATGTAAGACAGCACAAAGGGGTACAACAATTTCACATAGACAGCAACAATACTACAGACAATGTTCTATACAAGTGTGGTCCATAAGTATGATTTAAATACAGTGGCACGCCAACAAGTGCGGTCCAAAGCATGTTGAGGAGACCTATACAGGTATCATAGCTAAAGTGATAAGGTAAGCAACAAAGCCAGCCAAGTCGAGAGGAATCATAGGTGGCAGATGAGGAGAGAGACAGTAGTGACCGAAGGTGACCTTGTCACTGTGCAAAGGGGGAGAGAGTTGGTGTCGGCACGGAGGTTGCAGGGATCTGAGTGAAGAAATTGCTTGGATTGAATAGCAAGACAAGAAGGGAGGTGGTACAGATGGTAGGCTAGGTAGAGGCCCTTTGAGGGATTAACAGGTGACAATTAAGGTGAGAGACAGTGCCGTCCGAAGGCCACAGAATTTCTCAAAAAATTCTGAAATGCATTTGGAAGTGGAATTTCCATTCTACAGGAATTATGCTGGTGTAGGACTTCCCTATATCACTAGCATTTATTGATTAATTGATTTGAAATTTGCACCAAACTGATGGTGGCATGTCTCCATGAGAAACAGTGTCTTGTTTTTGTAGGGGTCCATTAGTTCAGTACGGTTACAGAAAATGATCCAACTGCAATACAGTATAGCAGGATAATCACTTGCTACTTCTAGAAGGATGCACAGTGCAAGTTGCTTCCAGAGTACAAGACAGTTCATGGCAACAGTGAGTACAGTTGCTCTGTGGGTAAGAGGATGATAATTAAAATCATTGAGGGTTGCCGCCCCTTTAGAGAGGTGGATAGAAGGGGGTTAGTTCAGGTGGAAAAACAGTTACATGGATCTCTGAGCTGTTCAAGCAGCAAACTTTGAAAAGAAGAAGCATTGGGGGTGCAGTATAAAGGTAGAAAATCACATGACAGCAGGAAACTGCAATGTATAGTTCTAGTTCTACTGTAGCCGTTCCAGTCTTTACATTCAGTCATAGACTGAGATGTAATTTAATTTTCTCTTGAGTTCAGTGTAGCTTTTGTCCTCCTATTATGATTGGCGTTTTTCTGGATCTTCTTTCTCATTCCTGTTCTGCACTAAACATCTAATCTAGGGTTGAAGATCAGCACTATGAATCTGCAGCAATGGATATGAATATGAAACCTCTAGGTGGTGCTATTCTAAGGGCAACTAACCCTGCCTGTATGGCAATACACAGGTTGAGGAGCCTGAGTTCTGTAATCAGGTACCACCACCCAGAAAAATGGTATTGGAGTAGCATAACTGCCAGTGGCAGAGCCAGGTTTGGGAGCGTTTGGGAGCTGGGGGGGCCATTCAGACAATCATGGGCTCCACAATGGGCACTAAACAGTGAATAAAGATGATGGTGAGGCACCATTACTCACACTGGGGCAGCCAGGAGGGGCGATCACCCCCAGCCCTCCCTCTAGCTCCGCCACTGATAACTGCTCTGGTATAGCCCTCTGGAACACTATAACCACCCATCAACCCTTCTACTGGCCGAAGTAATAACATAATGGTACATTTACATTCAGTAGATAGCAGTAATAATGTGCTCATGCCCATTTCACTTACCACCAGGGCTGGATTTGTAGCAACTACCCTGGAGACCCCCTGGAAAATAAGATAAGCAATGCAATAACATTGTAACTCAACTAATAATATGCACACTAGCCAAGTTAAACGTGAAAAAAGACAATCAGATTTATTTAGGGGCAGTGAACAAGGGAGGGGCATGAATAGAAACATAGAAACATAGACTTTGACGGCAGATAAGGACCACTTCGCCCACCTAGTCTGCCCATTTCCCTTCCTACAGGATAGGCCGCAGATCCTAGTTAACCAACAGCCTATTTCTTCATACCCCACACAAGAATTGCCTTATGTCTGTCCCATGCATTCTTGAACTCTTCCATAGTTTTAGACCCCGCAACCTCCACAGGAAGACTGTTCCATGCATCCATTTCCCTCTCTGTGAAAAAATACTTCCTCACATTGCCCCCGAATCGCCCCCCCTCATCTCGTTCTTGCACATCTCTTTTTCTGAAAGATGCTACCCTCTTCGACTTTGTTGATTCCACTGAGGTACTTAAAAGTTTCTATCATGTCCCCCCTCTCCCTTCTTTCCTCAAGGGTATACATATTAAGCTCCTTTAGTCTCTCCTCATACGGCTTCTCTTGCAGACCCTGCACCATTTCAGTAGCCCTGCTCTGGACTGCCTCTATCCTGTCTATGTCCTTGCGGAGATGGGGTCTCCAGAACTGGACGCAGTACTCCAGATGGGGTCTCACCAACTGTCTGTAGAGACGGATAACAACTTCTTGTTTTCCGCTGGTGATGCCTCTCACTATGCATCCCAGTATACCCCCAGCCCTCCCTACTGCCTTCTCACGTTGCTTGCTAACCTTAAGGTCATCTGATATGATTACCCCCAGGTCGCTTTACATTTTTGTTGTTGTTACACCCCCCCCCCATTGTGTAATCTTTCCCTGGGCTCTTGTTTCCCCAGTGCATTATTTTGCACTTCTTTGCATCTAGGAGAATGATTAGCAACCTGATTTAAATCAGGATTGTCTGGCATGCACGTTAAGCCCCAACCTGACAGTTCAACAACCATAGGTACCCAGTATGTCATGCAGGCTAGCCTGAAGTGTTGCCCAGGGTGGCCGGCATTGTAGCTGCCATTGGAGCCTTTAATGAAACAAAACAGTTAAGTGTGCACGCAACCCAATTATTTGTAATCCAAGCCAGATGGCTCAGCCTGTTGCAAGAACCCAGCAAAAGAAACAATTAGATGGTACCACAATAATTTTAGCTTTCATTGCAGGGAGCTACCCTGATTTGTACTCGTGCTACAAGGATCTGAATGCAGTGCAGGCGAGATGTAGACCTCGTGGTGATGATCAGGGAGGCAGGGGAAGCAGGGCCGACATGACTCACCTCCAAGTGGTTGCTACCTGCTTGATGGTGTTGGGCAGGGGGCTGCATCTCTAGGCTGATCTTGCACTGAAAAGGTCTCTGATGCATGATTAGTGGCCTAGGCTGAGATGACAGCGCCCAGGCAGAATGAACAGTCCTGAAAAGGTTTATCTTCTGCTGGTGAAGTCTCCAGCTGGCGTAACAGATTCTACTGTGGGGAACCAAATCACGACCCACAAAACACATTTAGCACATTTAAATCACTAATCTCTTTAACCAACAGTTCTGATTCAGTTCCGGTTGCAAATTGACAGCAGCACTGCGCACATCTTTCAATCCGAGTGTAACTCTCTCAACTGCTGGGCCGATCACTATAGTAGCAAGTCTGCGGTCCAAATCACCAGTCGCACTGACAAACTTCTTTCTTCTGCCGCAGTTCCAAGGCTGGAAATCAAACAGGTCCTACTTCTGCAATAGGTAGTTCGATTGCAGGAGAACGTGGCAGGAAAACCAGCTAACTAACTTCCCGTTGATTCCCCTACGCTCCTTAAGGGAGCAGGTGCTCGAAAGCTCAAGCTGTTCACTCTCCCACTTCCAACTCTAACTGAACCACTGCTTCAGGCAGTTCTGGGCATTTCCCTGGTAATCCAAAAGGTTCAGTTGGCTGAAGGAACTGTCAGCCACAGTAAGCACTCCCCCTCTAGGTCCATTTAGGCACCAACACTTAACAAAAACTACAGAATTTACTTACCACAAGACCCCTGGGGACAAGCTCTATTTTAGGTCCCCAGTGAGTTGATTGATCCAATTACTGGAAGTCCAGGACCTAACATGGTGGTTCCCATCCAAATGTTCAAGCTGCAATCAAAGCAGGTTTGACAAACTTCTTTATCTTTAATATGAGTACAGATAAATAGTAAATAATCACAGTTCCTATGGAAGCTCCCTCTGCACAAGTAGCAACTGCAGAATGGAGCAGAGTAACTGTCTGGATGGTCGAAAGCCTAAAATCACTAAAGCCCAGACTAATTTCTAACACAGATTAGCCATTTTCTTAAAGAGACAGGCGTGGAGGCTCACTAGGGCACTCACACACAAATAAATAGAGCTAACCAAGACAGGACACCAGTCTGATAGTGGCCATTTAGGAGCCCAGAAAGACATTATAGTAAACCCCAGTTTATAGGGGGTTACAAATAATATCCATTCCTCTGGGCTGCTTTGTTGGTCTCTGACACGTGATACTTTTTGACAGGCCTCTCAATTCTTTTAGTGGTAGTAGTTTTTATTTTATCTGTCACCTTTCCCTGGAAGCTCAGGACACTATTACAAACCATGGTACATAAAAGGTAGGTCAGACATAAAATTACACAATAAAACATAACAACCACTGTAAAATAATAAATAAATAAGCAAACCATGGCAGCCTAGACCTCATAAAATAAAATAAAACAATCACTAAATAAATAACAGGTAAACAGTAGACTGGGATGTAAAGACACAGATGGAGAATTTGTCCCCAAAAGCCTGTCTGAACAGCAAAGTCTTTAGGCCCATCTTAAAGGTCTGCAGCAAGGGAAGCCTCCCTCAGGGTCCTCGGGAGCACATTCCACAATACCGGGCCTGCCTCCTCAAAGGCCCAGTGTCTAGAGGTTTTCAGCTTGGCCCTGTGTATCACAAGGAGCAGGGAGGAGGGAAATAGCTGGAGATCAGGTAGGTTCTGCGGTTACAGTATCGGGAGGGACAAATGAGGCAGAGTACGAGGGCCAAGCAGTTCTTATCTGCTGACAAATTCTATGTTTCTATGTAAGGAGGCCTTCTTCAGTGGAGCGGAAAAGGGCACAAGGACACATAGAGAGGCAGGAGGTCTGTCAGATAGCCCAGGCCCACCCTGTGCAGGACCTTGTAAGTTAGTAAACCAACTTTAAAGAAGACACACCACTTTACCGGCTGCCAGTGCAGATCATACAGCTCCAGGGAGACATGATTCATCCTAAAAAGGCTGGTCAGAAACCTAGCAGCAGCATTCAGCACCAGCTGTAAGTGCCATAGCATAGCCCTACTGATCCTGAGGTACAGATCATTGCAGCAGTCGAGCCTTGAAGTAATAAATGTATGCCCTAGCATAGCCAATTCTGGAGAGGGATAAGTGATTTAATCTGCCTGATGTTCCTGAGATGGTAAAAGCCATTCTGCAGTTCTGCCAACATCTGAACCTCAAAAGTCAGCCCTTCATCCAGAATAGTTCCCAGATTTTTCACCTTTCTGGCAGCCAAAAGCCCAGAGGAACCAAGCCAAAGCCAAGACTCCCTCTGTTTAGCTGCCACTCTTCCCCTTCAACCTGACTCAACCACCAGTACTTCAGTCTTGTCTGGGTTGAGTCTCAGCCAGCTCAATGACAGCCAGTCCTGGATCTCATCAAGGCAACTGTTAAGCACACTGACTGCACCTGGCATCCTGGGTGTGAAGGACAGATAGAGCTGGGTATTATCTGCATGGCAGTGAAACCCAAGTCTACACTGTCCAATGATCTTCCCCGTGGGCAGCATGTACACTGCAAACAACATGGGTGAAAGGATCAAATCCTGGGGTATGCCACAGGGCAGTGCCACAGGGAGTGAAGAGAACTTTTCTAACACCACTCTCTGAGACCTGCCACTGAGAAAGGACTCAAACCAGCAGATGACTTTGCTGGTGAGACTCCCTGAGCTGATCCAATAACAGCCCATGGTTCATGGTGTCAAATACTGTGAAGATATCCAGGAGAACAAGAACTGACTGTTCCGCTGTATCCTTCACCCTGAGGAGGTCATTATGCACCCTTGGCCAGTGCAATTTCTGTGCTATGCCTAGCCCTAAACCCTGACTGGAGAGGCTCATAGATGTCAAAGGCAGTGAGATGTGCCTCAAGATACCGTGCAACCACATTATCAATAACCTTGCCCAAAAAAGGACATATTAGAGACTGGTCAGTAATTCGACAGGACCTCCAGGTCCAAAGATACTTTTTCAGAAGGGGTTTCACCAGAGCACCTTTCAGTGTAATAAAAAAAAAAAAAACTTCCAGTAAGGAACACTAGATAATCTCTGCGAACACCAGGCCCAGCTGACTGATACAGCTCCCTGCTTCCCAATAAGGGTAAATGGGTGGGAAATGCATTTGTTTTAACTGCATCTAGCACAGATAACACAGACAAAAGTGGAACTGAATGTCAATAAAAATAGGACCACAGTGAAGACCTCTCTGAATAGCACAATTAGAGCAGTGGCAGTGTAGGTCCCAGCCAGACCCTTCCAAACACTTGCATTGCCTTTCCACTGTGGTACCTCTTTTGCTTAACTTATGAAAAATTAAAACAGGCAAATGAAACATGACAACTTTGCATTTTGTATAGAGGAGGATTTAAGTAATTTATTTCTAAATCTTCAGTCCACCCAACCAAAAAGCTCCTTTGCCCAGTTCTGCACAGCCTATCCTTTGATATACAGTTATTAAGGGACACATCTTTGGCAATTGTGGGCAGCAAAATTTACCTGCCGGTGACTGATAATATTATAAGTCGAGGTCCTCTACTTCTTTTTTGCTCTTCTGGAGACATTGTCTCTGAGCCTGCTGCCATGCTCCGTCTTTCTTGAGTGCTAACTGACAGTGTGAATTGTGGGCAGCAGCCATGCTGTATTCCGGTCACATTCACAATGCTGACATGAGCTGCAATTGGCCAGCCAGCCATAGGGGATGGTGTGGAAAAAGACTGACAAAGCAGCTCCAGTCATCTTACTGGCACTGAGGAAGCTGATTAACAGCAGATGAGGAGAGGGGCGCATGTAGAAAGAAAGTGCTGGAGTTCATCATGTGTGCATAAGCACTCTGTGACAGTCACAGAATAAACAGAAATTATGAAAAAATTTTACAAATAAAGAAAAAAAAGGGGAAATTTCAAAAGGGGTTCTTTTGAACCACATGAGCCCCTCCAGCAACGGCTATGCTTGTGGCAGTCTTTATTACTCTCTTGAGTCTTCCTCACATGACCTCCACCTCCTCAACCTCTATTTCCATTAACTGGCTACTTATGTTGTTCCTTATTTTTTGGAAGTCAGCCTTTCTGAAATCTAACACCTTTATCTTTGAGTGGCTGGTGTCCTGTGTTATGTTTACCTTAAAGTTTACCATACGATAGTCGCTGTTGCCCATATGGCATCCCACTTCAATGTCCTTAAACCTTTCTGAGTTTGTGAGCACAAGATCGAGAATGGCATCTCCTCTTGTTGGGGTTTTAACAAGTTGGCACAGTTCTGTGCCTTGTAGTGACAATAAGAAGTCCCTATTTCTTGCTGTTGCTGCTGTTAGTGTGCTCCAGTTAATATCTGTTAGGTTGAAGTCCCCCACCAGTATTACTTCATCTTTATCGGACGTTTTGTGACCTTCCTCTATTAGGTCTTTATCGCTTTTATCTCCTTGATTTGGGGGCCTGTACACGATGCTGAATCTGAAGGATTTTCCCTTACCCGTGTCTACTGTTAGCCACAGTGACTCAAAGTCTGCAGATTGCCCTTTTGCTTCTGTGACTTTTATTTCCTCCCGAATGTAAATGGCTACAGCTCCCCCTCTTTTTTTGCCCAGCCTATCTTTCCTGAACAGATTGTAACTGGGAATGGCCGTATCCCATCCTTTGTTTTCTGTTAACCACATTTCTGGTACAGCCAACCAGTCCAACCTTTCTGTTTCCAAGATGGCTGTGAGTTCGGGATGTTTGTTGATGAGGCTCCTATATTTGCAACCATTGCCTTCCAGGACTGTACATTCTCTTTGTTGTGAGGTTGTACCCTCTTCCTGGACTGCTCCACTCTGCTCTTTTCGGATGAGAGATTATGGAGGATGCTGGTTCAGGTGGATGTTGGCTCTGATTTGTTTTCTGAGGATGTATGCATGCATTTGGCATTTTGGGGAGTGATGACCAGCCCACCATCGGCAGGGGTGTGAGCTGCATCATACTCCCCTTTATTTAGTTTAAACTACCTGTATAGATATCACATTTTTGTCAGAGTGCTTGCACTCATTCTCTGTTTAGGTGCAATTCATCGTACTTAAAAAAAGCTCTTTCCCAAAAGTTGTGCCAGTTCTCTATATAGTGGTATCCCTTGTCTTGGCGCCAGTTAAATTCGCCTACTTCAATCTTTTTCACTCATTTGGTGATTTTTCCTTTTTCCCACACTGGCAGCACTTCTGAGAAGGCTAATTTGGATGGAAGGGAAGAAAGTTTGTTGGCCAGGTCCTCAAAGTGTTTCTTGGCTTCTTGAACTGTGTGATTTGCCAAGTCATTGGTATCAAGGTGTATTGTTATATGTGTAACATCCCCCTATTCCTGCACAATTGTCTTTATGCAGTTATTGTCCCTACTTGCAGCGGCTCCTGGTAGACACTTTACCATGATCTCGCTTTTAACATTTTGTGTTAGGTGGTGTTCCACTCCTCGGATCATGGAATCCCTGATTATGAGAATTTTGCTTTTGTTTATATTTGTGTCATTTTTATTTTGAGTTTTATTATTTTTGTTGTTATTGCATTTGGTTTTAGTATTGTTGGTTATATTTTGAGTATTAGTATTTTTGTTTTTATCGTAGTTTGCATTGGTTTTAATTGGTGTGTTAGCCTTTTTTGGTGGTTTGATTTCTTTACCTTGTATTACTTTGTCTGTGGTTGGTAGCAGTGGAAGGAACATGTTTTTGGTTTGGATGGCCGAGAAATGCTCCTGATTTTTGGCTTCCTTCCTGGGCCTCCTGTGATGCCTCTTTTACCTTGCCACATGCCAGTCTCTGGGACCTGCCTTGAGTCCTGGCCCCTGGCTGACATGCTGGTACTGGTGGTGGTGGTGAGGGGGTTAAGGAGGTGTACTATAGAGTTCCCTGTATTGGAGGTTGTATATTATAGTCCAAGCATCCTGTAGTTGGGCTGCAAGATCTGCTATGGTGCAACACGCATGTTGGGGTCCTGGTTGCCATTTGTAGATCCTGTTGTACAGTGCACCACAGTTTTTGCAACTGACAAGGTCCATTTTTGTTGTTTTTTTAGTTTAGAGATAGTGCTGATTCCTGTTTCTTGACAAGAAGTGTGGCCGAAAAAGAAAACAGAACAGTGAGGTTTTTTTTTGCACTTTACTACCTTTACTACTTCCTATCAGGTGTTGTAGATGGTGCTACATGCCTATAAAGCAAGAGCACTCAGGGGAAGGTGGGATTAGGGTGAGGGTGGATGGGCATATCTGACTGTTCTCTGTATGGTGTAGAAAACAATCAGGTAGCTGTTGAACAGATGAGGTCTAGCTTGTACTCCTGAAAGTTAAGAAGGAATCTGGTTACTAGATCAGTTGCTCTGCCCTTTGACTGAGAACAGCTCCATGAAGTCCCCACTGCTTGCAGTAAAACCCCCTGCCTGTGGTCTGAGCATCCCGGCTCCCTGCTGCTGTGAGGGAAAGGGGACTGATCTACTGGGTGCAGAACAATACCCACCCTTCTCAAATGCTGGAGTGCCCAAGGAACTGCTGCAGCAGAAGCTGCCGATTAGTGTAGAAGCCACAGATGAGATGGAGCCTGGATGTGGCTATGCTGCTGTGAGTTCCACTTGTAGCATTTCAGTCAGCAGACCTGCAGGCAAGAGCATGGGGGAATTTAAATATCCTACTTGCACTTCCCTCAGGTGAAGATCAATGAAGCTCAGCAGAGAGTAAGGCTAGGGGCTGGACCACACTTGGTGTATGCCTCCTAGGGGTGCCCTTTGTGTCTGAGCTGTTGCTTCCAGCTGAGAACTTTCTATTAGTCAACCACTATTTCAATAGTGGTACAGCAGTACAAATGCTGATTTACATGCAGAAGCCAGGAATTCTGTGTAAGTGTTCCAACTGCTCCTTAAGCTGAGAGAGCAGCCGCTGGCAGGGTCTGAGCAGAGCAATCGAGGAGAGATGTCACCTCAGCAGAGATAGGAGCCTGGACTGTGCACTCTAAGGGGGATTCAGCCAGGTAGAGCTGCTGTCAAGGAATCCCACCCTCTGCACCTGCTGGAGTCTGCCTTCCCTCTGTGATTGATCTCTCTCTCCCAGTCGGTGAATATCAGTGAAACTCAGCAGACAGTAAGGCTAGGGGCTGGACAGCACTTGGCATATGCCTCCTAGGGCTGCCGTTTGTGTCTGAGCTGTATACTGCAATATCTTGCTGCTATCTATCATGCATGTATGTATTTCAAGTGTTCTTAACTAAGCTATGTACTGCACCTAACGAGCTTTGTACCACACCTATTGTCGTGCTGCTGTATGCCTCTTACATTTTGTAACTAACAATGATCTGGATCTCCGTTTACTACTGTCTTGTTGTCCATGTGAACTTGCCTGTACCTGTATTGTCCTGTGTTAAACTGACTTGGAACCTTTGTAAAAGAGCCCTCTGGCTCAAAGGTGTAAATCCTAATCTTAAATAAAAAAAAAAAATAAATAACTATCTTAATTATCTCTGCTATACAAAATTAGGAACCCATGAGTGGCAGTAATACAAACAAATCTCACTCATCACCTGCAGCAGTCTTAACAACCAAACTATAATTCCATCACACCAATAACCCACAATCAGCATCATAGAAACTGAAGTCACCAAAAACAACTAAACAATTCCAAGGTTAAATTTTGTATTTAATTCTCATATGTATGCTTTGGTTTTAGCTACAAGTGGCGTTAGTTGAATGGGCTCACATCTTCACTGGGCTGTACTCCTGTGGAGTAGGGAGAAGCCAGGCAGGCTCTGGCCCCTCACAGAACAACTGTGGATGATGGGATTGCTCTGCACAGCATGGGGCTTGACATCTGATATCATCAACATCATTCCACACCTACTGCTTAGGCAGCTGTGGGTGGGGGGTGGGCATTAAGTTAGTCCTGCAAACAGTGCTGAGCTGTGCAGGCAGTACTTAGCCAAAGGGGTGGCATAGGTTGGGGAAAGGAATTGGTCTTTCATTTAGCTGGCTGCAGTCCCATTCAGGGACTCTTTTTCATTGCAACAGTCATTTGGAAAGAAGCTTTTCCTGCCCATCCACAGTTTTTAGGAAGCAGGGAGATTAGTACCCTCCAAGGATATTCCTGGGAGGTGAGGGGGTAGAGAAAAATTAGTACCAGATGGGTTTGGATGTGCCATGAGTATGGTCTCAGCAGCCAACTCAGGAAGACCTTTTGGAGGTCAGCTTGGGAAGGCCTGCATGGCTGCATACTGAAGTCCACGATCCAACACTGATTCATGCTTGGGCAACAACAAGCCTTGGTTTGTGTCAATGCTTGGTAAGGAATGCCCACTGCCCAATGGAGAGAATGGCACACTGCCTGACTGTGCTACATGACTAATGGATAAGGAGAAAGAAGGGACCAATAGCCAACCCTTCATGAGGGTAGGATGCTGGAAGGCCTGAGGGTGCTAAACATGGGAAATTATCTGGGACTGAACAGGATACACCAGTGAGTACTAAAGGAGGTAGTGCAGGTTCTCACAGCAGCATTGGCGGATATCCAAAACTGCTCTCTAAACATTGGTTTCTAGCCAGGGACTAAAGGACAGCTGATGTAGTTCCCCTGCACAAAAGTGGCAGTAAGGACAATCCAGAAAACTATACTTTAGACCAGTCAGCCTGACATCTATAGTGGGGAAATTGCTAGAACCTATCCTAAAAGAATGACATATAGAATTTCTGGAGGCAAATAACCTCCAGAATAACAGGCAACATGAGTTCATGTGATTGAACTTCTTGATTGGGTAATGAGAGTGGCCAGTGAGGGACGGGCAGTTAACTTTCAGCACCTAGACTTTAGTAAGACCTTTGACTCAGCCCCCACAGCAGGCTTGTCAACAAGCTGAGAGATATTGGGGTAGATGAAATGGTAACAAGATGGGTAGAAAGTTGGCCGAAGGAATTAACAGAGAATTTGGTCATAAATAAACAGGGAATATGTGGAGGTTAGGGAAATGAGAAGGGGAGTGCCGCAAGGTTCAGCACTGGTGCTAGTACTCTTTAACATATTCATTTGTTACATACAGATAGAGGTTCTAGGATTGAGCTACCTCTTTGCGGATGACAGTAAGTTCGGTGGTAGGGCACTGGGCAGACATTGAGGTACGGGTCAGATGAATGATGTAGGACTTAGAAAGGCTAGAAAAGTACCCCAGGATGTGGCAGTTGAAATTTAATGCCAAGTGTGTAAGGTAGTGCATATCAGGAACAGTTCACCCACTAATTTGAGACAGGCATATAAGCGACGAACTTCAGAGCACAACTATTAGGGCGACAAATAACAGAGTGGCACTGCAATGGCACAATGATCCCAGCAAACGACAGACCAAAGAACAACGACAACAAATCCATAGAAATACCAAAAAGCTAACTTGAGCAGATGAACACTGGCAACAAACATGAGAACACCATCGCAGATTTTTGTGGGGTGCTCCACCTGCCCCCCCCAACATCAATTAATATAACAAACTTCACATTGTGTAATATGTGGAAAGAAAGTGAAAACTACCCTGACTGGCACTTGTGGAAAACCTGTAACACCTGTGGAAACCACACCACTCATGAGAAAACCAACAAGTAGGACGCCACCCAATAACAGCAAAGGAACACACCTACCACATGTCGCTCAACTATCCGTCACTAAAACACCCAATTCAACATGGCAACAGTTGGTCTGCTACAGTCAATCACATGACGATGCCCTACACGAGTCACCCTCATAACAGAATACCTCAGGAACAAACAGAAAATACAATGATGGATGGTACGGGTTCCAGTACAGGTAACAGGTGAGGAAAGACGCCTGGGAGTGATAATCTTGGACAGTGTAAACTGGAATGAATTGTTCATACTGAGTGTAAACAGAAGCACAAGGGATAATCCACCAAAGTTGGCTGGGGGAGGTCCGGGAGGGATTTCTGAAGGTATTTTTTCATGGAAACAGTGGTGGACAGGTAGAACAGGCTGCTGAGTTAGGTGGTATGTATCAAAACAGTGGAAGGATTCAAATAAGGGTGAGATAACAGTCAATGTATGGACTTTATTACAGATTAATGTTTATGAATGGGGATCTTTTTATTCTTTTAAAAATCAACTGTTTTATGTGTTATTACGTCCCTTAGAGCCACTTGTTGCTGAAAACAAGTGGTTTCACATGCCTTCAGCTGGAGTGAGAACAGCGAAGCGAAGCTGAGCTGTTCTGGCTCATGATGAAGGCAAGTGAAACCACTCATTTTCAGCAACGAAAGTGGCTCTGAGGCAGGGCCCTGGTGTCTCCTGTGGCAGAATTTTCTGATTTCTGTGGCAGGGCTCCTGACTTCTGGCGGCAGCATTTTCTGATTTCGTGGCATGATTTATTAATTTCTCTGGCAGAATGCAGTCCGTCATTGGCTAAATATGATGTGATGTCATCGATGGCGTCATATGCTGAGCATAGAAGGGGCTTCAGGATAAGCGAGGTGGGAAAGAAAGTCTGACACTATGGAAAAACAGTATATTTATATGAAAATTCACCAAAAACAATGAATTCTGCGGCACTATATATATTCTGCGGCATGATGCAAATTCTGCGACAAATTCCGCAACCGCAGAACCGCAGAATTCCAGGGGCCTTGCTCTGAGGGACATATTAATATATTATTGATTGAGAGAAGATCAATAATATATTTAAAAAAAAATAAACTTCTCAGAATGTGCCCGTTTCCAGGGCATATGCGCGTGAGACGCTCTTCATGGAATAAGACTGCCTTACGTGCAGAGGAATGGAGCGTTCTGATTGGTCAGGAGTGCTCTCTCGATCTATAATACTATTTTCAGGACAAACAGAATAATTACCGGCAACCAGTCTGTTTGATACAACTCCCGCATACCATGATGTAAACTCCTTTTTTAAGTAATCTTTGAACAATTTGTTTACGGATATGTCCAGTGGTTGCAGGACATCTGTACATGATGCAGGAACATAAACGGGGATAATTTGATTCTCCTCCAGATGAAGCAAGACTGCCTCAGTTGTGTGTGCCTGGTATAGATCAAGAACTAGCAGTGCTTTCTGCTCCTTGGGCAGACTAAGGGCTGTAATTTGAAATTTAATGTATGGAACAATAATGTTATCAATAAACTGGAGAGTTGTCTGCACATTTGCCCAGTGGTTCTCGGAATTAGTGATGTCCCAGTCACTAGGGAATTTGTGTTTAGGGTGACACGCTGCAGTTCGGCCCTTATAGATCAGTTGTGGGGGCAACATCTCGCCTGACATAGTGCAGGCAACGTCGACAGAGATCTGTCTTTATCTCCCAAACGGTGACAGAGACCTGCTTCGCTCCTGTTGTCTCCATAGTCCACTCTGAAGCGAGAATCATGTTGACCCCGTTTCATCCAAGTTCTAATCAGTTGTGGTGGTATTAGCTCCTGGGCACTAGCTCTCGATATTCTCCCCAAAAATGCAGCTTTTGAGGGAATGGAAATCGCTGGGTGTCTTCTGACCCAGCTTTGGTCCCCCTTTCTCTTGCTGTAACGATTCAGTTAGAAACTCCAAGCCCACTTACAGCTAAGTGTTAGGTGCCCTCCATTCTCAGTGAGCAGCTGTGGTGACTTTGCTTGACAATACCCACTGCAATTGCCTGAAGCACCCAGCATTGACAACTGCCCCTCCATGTGGAGAGTCCGAACTATACTTTTCAGCTGGCTCTCCAAGTTGTCCTCTAAATGAGTTAGGCGACCTTCGGTTTTGTAGGAGAACAGGGTCATAGTTGTAGGGTCTGGTGTTGTTTTTAGCCTTGCTAAGTAGTCCATCTTGAAATTACGGACAGAGCTTTGTTAACAGTTTTGACCCTTGTACTGAGGTAGTGACGGACAGTGGCCATTGCGCCATGCTCGACCGCATACCTCCCCAGCTGGAATCGTATCTCAGGTGGATAGGTAGCATAGGAGCTGCGGCGTCCTCGCTTAGCTGGTGGTGGGGATGCAGCAAGCTCCTTAGCTACAGCGTTTGTCACTTCCAACTCAACACCTGAGCTGTCTGCCAAATCTAAACCTGATATCTCTGAGGTGTCCATAGGATATTTCCTCTTAACCTGCGATGTCTGTAACCACTTCAAGAGGGACATTATGGAGACAGGTATTTAGTACAGAACAGATCCACAGTCTGTGTCTGATCTGTAAGTGAGACTGCTTTGTAACACCCGTTTCTGACACACCCATTTCAGTTATGTACTGTAATTGCAGGTGAACCATCCGCTAATTTAAGCGCGCTAATACCTACCGCATAGCTGACGCGCTAAATTAAACGGATGCCAATATAACCTGCTATACAGTAATATTGCTAGTGAGTAGAAGTAGAAAGAAAAGAGACTGTTATGGTTCTCTAGGGGAGTGGTCAATGTGGTGAGAAGAGAGGAGAGGGGAGGAGAGGAGAGGAGAGGAGCGTGGCATTCAGGAGGTAAAAGGAAATGCAGAGAGAGGAAGACAGGGAGGTATACCAAGTAAAATGTAAGGAAGCAGGAAAGGCAATGAGGGGAGCAAAGCCGCATACCGAGGAAAGGATAGTCAAAGGGGTAACTAAAGGGGATAAACTTTCTTCAGGTACATAAGTGAGGAGAGGAAGATAAGGGGAGGGGTAGTGAGGATAAGGATGACTGGGGGAGACTGAACAGAAGAAGATCAAGAAAAAGCAGCCACCCTGAACAGGTACTTCTGCTAAGGCTTCACAGTGGGACGTGGGTGATGGATCACCAAGGAGCAGCAGGAACAAATGGGGGAGGTGGACACAAGTCCATTTTCAGACAAAAGAGTCCTGAAGAGTCTTGCAGCTCTGAAAATGGACAAGGCTATGGGACCAGAGGGCGATACACCCAAGTTAACTGAAAAAATACAAAATCAAACATACCCCCATAATGCAAAGCATCATGGGATGTATATGCAAATAACCATGACATTTTAGGCTGGTTCAGCTTTAAGCAGGGATGCATGGTGCTGAAGAACCTCTCACACAATCTGCAAAGGGTGCAAACAGGACACAGACACATGTTTCATCCTACCCAGGACTCATTCTACCCAGGACTCATCAGTGTGCCCCGTCTGTATCACACCCCAAGGAAAATGAACCTGCCTTAAGTTGGTCCTATGGGTTTGGGTCATGGTGAGCCCCTCTCAAAAAAAAAAGCTAAAAGACAAAGAACCTCAGTGCAAAAGCACAGAGGCAAGGGTTACCCCAAAGGGTATTGGCAATAAAGCCGAGTTTCAAAGCAATACAAAATCACACATACCCCCATAATACAAAGCATTATGGGATGTATATGCAAATCACCATGAAATTTTAGGCTGGTTCAGCTTTAAGCAGGAATTCGTAGTGCCGAAGGGCCACTCACACAGTCTGCAAAGGGTACAAACAGAAGATACAGACACGTGTTTTGTCACCAGGACTCATCAGTGTACCTCGTCTGTATCCCACCCCAGGGGAAATGAACTTGCCCTAAGCTGGTCTTATGAGTTTGGGTCATGTATGTGTGACTTTGGATTTTTTTTGTCCCTGAGTTTGTTTTTCTGTCTTCCTTTTCATCCCTCTAGGGGGTTGTTTCCCTAGTTAGATAGTATACGTCTGCCATTGCAAGGGGGGGAGGTCATAGCCAGTTGGCATGCTCCTTGTCTCTTACAGCTGTTGTCAACACTTGCATACATAGATACATAGACAGTGTCAGCAGATAAGGGCCTATGGCCCACCTAGTCTGCCCATTTGAGTCTGTAACTTCAGTTTAGGTTTTCCTAGAACTCTGTTGCCCCTTACCCCTGACCTCCAGAATTCCTTCATGTCTATCCCATGCATTCTTAAATCCGTGATTGTTTCAGCCCCCACCACTTCCTCAGGCAGGGTGTTCCACTTGTCCACCACCCGTTCTGTGAAGAAATTCTTCCTCACATTTCCTCTGAATCGTCCTCCTCAACTTCATCCCATGCCCTCTAGTCCTGGAATATCTTTTTGCTTAAAAATAGTGTATTCTTGCACCTGTTCCTCCCTGTAAGATACTTGTATGTCTCTATCATATCCTCTCTCCCTCTTCTCCTCCAGGAGTACATATTCAGTTCCTTCAACCTGTCCTCGTGGGACTTGTGATGTAATCCACTTACCATCTTTGTTGCCCTCCTCTGAACCTTCTCTACCCTGTCTATGTCCTTACGTAGGTAAGGTCTCCAGAACTAGTACACTGTACTCAGGTGGGGCCTCACTAGTGTCTTGCATAGTGGAATTATGACCTCCCTTTTCCTGCTGGTGATGCCCTGCCTATGTATCCCAGCATCCTATTTGCTTTACCTGCTGCCTTATCACTGTTCCCTACCTTGAGGTCATCAGAGATGATAACCCCAAGATCTCTTTCCTGCTTGGTGCATGCTATATCCTCACCCCCCAACTGATATATTGTGCCAGAGTTTTTGTGCCCCATATGCATTATCTTGCACTTCTTTGTATTGAATTTCAACTGCCAAACCCCTGACCATTTTTCAAGTTTCTGCAGGTCCCTTCTCATTCTGTCTACACCCTCTGGTGTGTTTACTCTGTCACAGAGCTTTGTGTCATCAGCGAACAGTGAAATTCTGCCTTCTAGGTCATGCGCAATGTCACTGATGAAGATGTTGAATAGGACCGGTCCCAGCACTGATCCCTGTGGTACCCCATTGGTCACTCTTCCCTCTGTGGAGTGACAGCCATTTACCACCACCCTCTGCGTCCTGTCGCCCAGCCAGTTACCTACCCACCACACTACTGTCCTGCCTACACTCATATTCCCTAGTTTGTGTAGTAGTCTTCTATGTGGCACAGTGTCAAAGGCCTTGTTGAAGTCCAGATAGGCCATGTCCACTGCCCTCCACTGATTCACCTCCCTAGTCACCCAGTCAAAAAATTCAATGAGGTTGGTCTGACATGACCTCCCCCTGGTGAAACCATGCTGCCTTGGATCTTGCAGTCCACTGACAACCAGATGTTCCACCAATCTCTCCTTCAGTAGTGCTTCCATGATCTTCCCCACTACCAAGGTGAGGCTGACTGGTCTGTAGTTCCCCACTTCCTCTTTGTTCCCACTTTTGTATAAGGGGACTACATCTGCTGTCCTCCAGTCTTTGGGTACCTCCCCTGTTTCCAGTGATCGGCTAAACAGGATAGCCAGAGGTTCAGCTACCACCTCTCTGAGTTCTTTAAGGACCCTGGGGTACACCCCATTGGGACCCATTGCTTTATCAACTCTTATTACTTCCAGTTCCTTCAGGACCGTAAGCATACTGGCTTGCACTTACACCATTTCTGCACCACCCCTCCAACCCTTTGTAGACTTTGCATTTTCAAATTCTGGTTACTTACTCATCCGGCCTTCCAGTAGCCATGCCTGCTTTGTTCTCTGCCATGCCACCTCTGCTGATGTCTCTTCTCTCATGTAAATGTCTGCCTGTTGTCCAGTTGATGGTCTGATGCTGACATTCCATCATCAGTGTGGCATCATACTGGTGTACTGCCATTGCTGTTGGGCCGTGTCCTTTGCTACGTATGTACAGTAAATGGCCTTTTGCATGTTTGTGATTTGCTGACATCTCCTTGTCATTGCCCAGAAGAAAGTGGAGTGCTCCATTGATATTGCAGTAGCTTGGTTCAGCGATGCATGTCAGCAGTATGCAAACTGCCTTATTGACATCTAACTGTAACGGTCCGATTTTCAAAAACAATATTTATACTTGCAAATGAACAATATATAACTATCGGAAGAAATGTTTAAATGAAGAAATGTATTTCCTACTGTTTGTTTTTATGGGCAATGTTCCATACAGTTCGTTCCATGAAGCAAGTAATTTGGACTTTTTTCATCCACTGTTTATCCTCTTGTGGCTATGACAGAGCTTGGCTCCCCTCCACCCTGAGTACACCACCTCACACCATCCATCATCTCTCCAGGGCTTACCTGTGCAGTTGGTACCCCCATGGCTTTACCCCTGTGGCTGGGTCAGGAGAGGGAGGGCCATCCTGCCCCCCATTGTCCACATCCAGTATTGCCACGAGAGACCTGGGAAATGGCGGCTCACTACTCTCACTGCAGCCCACAGCATGAGTTCCAGCTGAGGCTGCAGAAGTCAAGAAAGTCCTGCTGTTCTCATACAGAGAAATGGCTCCTTTGGCAAAGCTGGCCTCCCTGGATTTTGGGTGTCCAGAAAAGGTATTTCTGGCAACTTTAAAAACAAACACCAGAATCTAGCTAAACTGGTCTCATTTAGCTAGGTTCAGGTGTTTGGTTTGTAAAAAATACAATAATTTTTATGAACTTTTACTGTTTGAAGGTTTAAGCAGTAAAAAGAAAATGGCAGCCATCTTGACTGTTTTCCCCCATGACAAGTAAATCATATAGATAACAACTCGCAATATGTTTTTTTTACCTTTTGCGATAGTTCTTTTTTACCATTTGCACCAGAATGTTAACTCAAAAATCATTATAACTTTAAAACGGTACAATATTTTTTCACCAAACCTTCCAAAGGCACACCCTTTGGCATGGGCCCCTTCTACCTTGAAAATATCATGAAAAAATTCACATGGTCTAGACTGTAGGTGTCAGCAAAACCTACCCAATGTTAGGTATAGGGAAACCAAACATATTTTTTTTCCTGTTTTTTGGTACTCCATATCTAGAAAGTTGTACAAGATGCCATCACAAATCTTTCCTTGTCTTGGATATATATATATATATATATATATATTCTTTGCAAAAACGTTGTTAATGCATCAGTTAGGGTTGTTATCACACTAGCAAAAGTATGGAAATTCCACACTAGGGTTACCACCCCACCCCTCACCCCCTCCTCAAAACCCTAACTCCGCATCCAACCCACCCCACCCCCGTACACACATATATGCAAGCAAGGCAAGGGCCAAGGCAAGACAAGCAACCATGGACAAACAGGATCAGTTAACAGAAGTGACAAACAAGTCTGTAAATGTTCCAGAAGACAGAGGCATCATCACAGTCCACCAAGTGTATGAGTTCTGCAGCCATCATAGCGGCTAGGGGGTACACAGACATATGGATGTTATCCACACATAGTGTATTAGAAATGATAGTCTGTGTGGCCTTAGCAACAGTCATTGGATGGCTGCATTTTGTTTTGTGATACAATGAGTTAGTCCTAGTATATGGTTAGGGCTTATTGTTGATGAAAACCGGTGGCTTTCTAAATCTTGTTGTAGGGCAGTTCAAAGGTCCAAAAAGTTGTAATATCGACGTGACATCAGAACGATAGTACAACAACTTTTAGGTTTGAACTGTGTTCTGATTGACTCATACTGCCAAGCTCAATGTAAAAAAATACTGGAGACATGGTGGCGGCACTTTAGCAAGCGCCGGTGAGCCTCTGCCTGTTTGACATGAGGAGCTACCATGGTTCCTTGTCACAAAAGTGATTTTTTTTATTTTAAAAGTACTAATGCCAGCACCAGAGGGAGCAGAAGCGGCGACAAGCTGAACAAGTGCCAGCGGGGGCAGGGAGAAGCAGGTGTGAGTGGCAGCAACAGCGGGACGAATTTGAAGCGAGTGGGATTGGGGAGATGCCCGAGTGAGAAACATGAGGTAAAACAAGCCAGCAACCGAAACAAAAATTTTTTTTTTTAAATATTATTTTTATTGAACATTTTCAGATTTCACATTAATACAGTTCCAATCATCAGTACGCAGAATAAATTAATAGGCATATACTTTCATTTTTAAAGATTACATTCTGTCAATCGCAATATCTTTATCCGCATTAACTGTACAGTTGTATTTCCTGGCTAAATCATAAGTCAATACTTCATAGGGAGAAACAAGCCCTATGCCTGCATGTTCCACCTCCGATCTTTTTAAAAGAAGTTTTCTCATTATCCCCTCACCACAAAACTAAATGTTATTATTAATACCCCTACTAATATATAGATGGCCCCAACTTTGTCTGAGTAGAGGTCAATATGGTGCAGCACCCCTCCGGCGATCATCTCTCCAAATTCAACCACCACATGCATGTCTTAAATGGACTAATCCTCTCTCCCTTAAGGGACAAAATCCAGTTCCCTGAGCATAATGTACATTATCCACTTACTCTATTTTGAAGTACAAAAGGTTGCTTTATTATTTAGAGAGTAAGTGATCCTTTCTACCTTGTATATACCATTCACTATAGCTCTCCAGGTCTCCACAGTGGGGATCTTATTAGTAAGCCAACATTTAGTTATTGCCTTCTTAGCTGCCAGCAATAAGGCTCCTAGGAGGGGGCCGCTATGCTGACCTCTTAAATGTCTGGGAGAAATATGCAATAGAAAAAATTCCTCTGTCCATGGGAGTCCTGGACCCCAAATCACTTCCCAATTCCTCTAGGAGGGTTCTTAAAAATGGTTGTAATTTTTGGCATGCCCAGAACTCATGCCTGTGATGAGCTGTCATTTCACCACAATCCCGCCAACAAGCATCAGATCTATCCCTATCATAGTGGGAAGTTATGGCCGGAGTGCGAAAGTACCTTATGAGGAGTTGCCATGAAAACAGACGCCATGCGTGGGAGCAAGTGAGCCTGGAAGCTAAGTTGCAGACTGTGTCCCATGTCTCCCTAGAGAGATGGATGTCTAACTCACCTTCCCAATTAAGCATAACCCGGTAAGTGTTCTCCTCTGCTGTGTCCAACAGCACTCTGTATAGAGAAGTGAGACTGCGTGGGGCATATCCTTAATGTGCAGGGTCTGAAGTAACATTTTTATCAGAGGTGGGTGTTCCTCTTGGTTCCGTATCCTTGCTGGGAGGTTATTATAACAGTGCTGGATTTGTAGGTATTGGAAAAAATCCATAGATTTTAAATTAAACTCTTGCTGGAGTGTGGTAAAAGTCTTAATCTGCAAGCCTGTCATCAATTGTGTCAGGCTAGTAAGGTGATGGTGACTCCAATCCCGGAAGGCATGATCCATACGTCCAGGAGTAAAGTTTTCCAATAACCCTATGGGAAGCAACCAGGTCATATATGGGAGGATCCGCATGGATTTACAGATCGTACGCCAGGCTCGAACTTGTTGAGTAATCTATGGGTTCACTGGGATTTGTCTCTGGGGGGTACTATAAAACAAAGCCTGTTCCCATTCAGAGTCAGAGGTCCACATCTCCTCTATCTCTTTCCATCTGGTGGTAGTATCCGGTGCTAGCCTCTTAATCAGGAATGTTTTGTGCGAGACCCAGTTATATAATTTGAGGTTAGGGAGGGCTAGTCCTCCTCTAGATTTTGGCAAGGTAAGGGTGTGGAAACCTACTCTGGGTCATTTGCCGGCCCACAGAAACCTGGAAATTACTTTATTCCAAACCTTGAATAATTTTGCTGGTAAGTTAAGGGGGATGTTTTGGAATAGATAGAGAGCTCTTGGTAAAATTACCATTTGAATCACTTCTACCCTTTGCATTAGGTTCAGTGGGAGAACATCCCATCTTTCCAGGTCGCTTCTCATCTGGGTCAGGAAGGGGTCGTAGTTGTAACGCAGGGCATCTTCTGATTTATGGGATAAAAATATACCCAAGTATTTAAGTTTATCTAGTTTCCAGCGAAACGGGTATCTATCTCTAAACCAACCCAGTGGGTCAAAGTGGAAGACTAGAGCATCTGTTTTACTAGTGTTCAGGTGGTATCCCGAGCAGCTCCCAAACCCCTCCAGGATATCAAAGACCATGGGGACTGATCTAGCAGGGTCTGAAAGAAAGAGAAGAACGTTGTCTGCGTACAACGCTATTCGATGTTCCGAGTCATCTAGCCTGACTCCCTCTACCCCGGGAGATTGTCGTATTGCCTGGGGTAATGGCTCAATGAATATAGCAAAGAGGTCCGGGGACAGGGGACAACCCTGCCTCGTGCTCCTGCACAAGGGGGAAGTACTGCAAATGATGCCCTGATACTTTAATGCAGGCTTGTGGTGAAGAGTATAACTCTGTAATAATTACAGTAAAAAAGGGGGGGAAGCCCTTCTTGCGCATCGTGGAAAAAAGGAAGGGCCAGGATACGCGATCAAATGCCTTCTCAGCATCTAGGCTGAGAAGGACACTCGGCACCTTACTAGAGTTCATTTTCTGGATTAAATGTAATGCTCTGCAGGTATTGTCCTTGGTAGATCTACTCCCAACAAAGCCCGTTTGGTCCAAATTAATTAGATGCGGGAGGAAGGAATCTAGCCTTCGGGCTAGATGGATGTATAATATTTGTAGTCTATGTTAAGAACAGATATTGGTCTATAGGAACTACATTGAAGAGGATCTTTTTTCGGGTTTAAGAATAAGTGAGATTATAGCATAGGACCAACTGGGTGGTGGGGTGTCTCCCTGCATAATTTTGTTCAACAAAAAAATGTTCATCAACATTAAGCCCTAACCGTATACTATATAAAACAGTGGATGGTCGCCCATCCACAGCTAAGGCTGTTTCCCTCTCAGGAGTTGATGACATCAGAGAGAGACCTCTCAAGCTTCGCTCTTGAGGTCTCGATGATGTTGTCAACTCCCTCGAGGGAAACACAGCCTTGTTGTGGATGGGTGGCCATCCACTATTCTATATGTCTTGTAGCATGGTTTACAAGAAAGATGTAAAAGCGACAGTCGTAACGTGCAACGGTATCCATAAGATACTGTAAATCAGCGTTTCATGGTAACGCAGCAGCATAACAACATGTGTTGGTGGTAGCATGCCACCAGAGCAGTATCTCCAAAGTACTGTGTACTGTATGTGTCAGGTGTACCTGTGCTGCTACCACATGCCTATGCGGTAGGGACGATACTTGCAGTGACCCAATTGTTGGAATATGACACATATAAATCAATATTTTGAAAATGTGTACAGATTAAGTGTAATTGTATTAGGAAGATATGCCAGCAGTAATGTGTCATCACACTGTGCTACCATTATAGAGTCACTTATACTGCATTTGTTTTTCTATTAATAGTGTTATGTGAAAGTAGTGCAGTGCTGTGATTATTGTGCTTGCAGATGTGCCAGAGTGGTATAGTGTTGTACAATGTTGCATGTGTCTTGCATGTATGTGGGATTGGGGGGAATGCGGAGTTAGGGTTTTGAGGAGGAGTGTTGGGGTGGTAAACCTAATGTGGAATTTCCACACTATTGTCGGTGTGGAAACAACCCTAACTGATGCATTAATGAAGTTTTTGCGAAGAATTTCTTTTCTTTTTTTAAAAGTGTAATGTAAGTAGTAAATGGAATGTGATGCTGGGAGCGCGGGGCCCGAGCTGTGCAGAATGATATGTATTTGTGGGAGCGTGGGCCCCATGGGCCCTGTGCTCCCAATTACAGGTAAGCATGGAGCCATACAGCAGCCCAATAAGGCAAGGAGGGCTTGTAACAGTAATTTGCCCATATCTCTGGAACTGTAGCAGCTAGAAAAAAAAATCAAGTAATTATGAGAGTAAGTATTTTACGCAAAATAAAATCGAGCGAACCTGTATCTCGCATCATTTCGGAGATAGGGACTCCGAAAATGAATGAGTGCTAACTCTGAGGGCATAATACTGGCATACAACCATGAAAATGAGGAATGGCAACAATAATTGACATACTAACATATTAATTGCCAGCAAATTAGGCCTTACGGTCTATCGAGTCTGCTCGAACCTCAGATCCCTAGTTAGGTACCAAGGCCCTCGCCCCACTTGTGTTCCAGAAACCCCTATCATACATCCCCAACCCCCTTGGCCAGGCCATCATCTGATACATCTGCTTTCTGTATCTGTCCCACCCTCTCTTGAAGCCCTCCACTGTATATATCTGAACCAGCTCGCCAGGCAGCACGTTCCAAGGATCCACAACCCTCTCAGTGAAAAACCTCCTCCTCTTTTCTCCCCTCATCCTTTCACCTTCCATCTTCAAACCATGCCCTCTGGTGATACCTCCCTGCTTTAGCCTAAAGATCCCCTCCATGTTTACCCTATTTATTCCCTTGAGGTACTTGAAGACCTTAATCATGTCCCCCGTCTCTCCTCTCCTCCAATGAGAACAGGCCAAGCTCCTCAAGTATGTCCTCATACATCAAATCTCCTAGTCCTCATATCATCCTAGTAGCCCTCCTCTGTACCCTCTCCAGGAGCTGTATGTCCCTCTTCAAGTGTGGTCTCCAATACTGAACACAGTACTCAAGGTGTGGTCTAACCAGTCTATTGTACAGCGGCAGAATCACTTCCCTGCTCCTAGAGGTGATCCCCCTAATGATGCATCCCAACATCCTGTTTGCTTTGCTAGCCGCTGTTCTGCACTACTCAAAGTTATTCATACATGCATCCACCATGAACCCTAGGTCTTTTTTCCCTGTTGAGGCCTCAACCGCCTCCCCTCCCAGGGTGTACCTGTGTTTAGGGTTTCCCCGGCCGAGATGTAACATCTTGCACTTGGTAGTATTGAAATTTAATTTCCAGGTGTGAGACCATCTTTTCAGCATGTCCAGATCCCCTTGCAGGGCCAACCTCCCCTCTTCCCCCTCAACTACTGCTCCCATCTTGGAGTCGTCAGCGAAGAGATTCATTTCACACCGTATACCCTCCCTGATGTCAGATATGTATGCATTGAACAGGATCGTACCCAGGACCAAGCCCTGCGGTACCCCACTACCGACCTTTCTAGGGTTTGAGAACTCTCCACTGACCACTACTCTTTGAGTGCATCCAGCTGGCCAGTTTCCTATCCATCTGACCATCAAAGGGCCCACTCCCAACCCTGTCAGTTTCTCCACCAGACCATTGTGGGGGACTGAATCAGACGCCTTGCTGAAGTCCAAGAATAGTACATCCACAGGCTTTCCCTTGTCCAGTTCAGATGTTACCCACTTGTTGAACTCCACAAGGTTGGTTTGACGTGATCTACCTGGCACAAACCCATGTTGCTGACTATCCAGACCTCCCACCTCCTACAAGTACACCCCCAATTGTTCCTTTAGTATACGCTCCATTATTTTTCCCACCACTGAGGTTAAACTGATGGGTCTATAGTTACCTGGTACTTCCCTCGACCCCCCTTTATGGATTGGCACCACATGTGTCTCTCACCAATCCCAGGTACCCTCCCTATCTCAAGTGACCTGTTGAAGAGCTCCGCCCGGGGTGCAACCAGTACATCCGCCAATTCCCATAGTACTCACGGATGAATGCCATCCGGCCCAGGAGATTTATCTTTCTTTAGTGCCTTAAGGGCTTGCCACACCCGTTCAGTGGGGATAGCATCATCCGTCCCTCCACCTTATTGGCCTTTCTATCCTTTTCATGATATGACACCCCTGGGGTACCTCTCCCTCCCTCCCTCATGCTCCATTTCAGTTGCTCCCCTGATCCCACACATTATCGCTTCTATCCCCATTGTGCCTTGCTTTGTAAATATCCCATCCCCCTTCCTAATGAACACAGAGGCGAAGTACTCATTTAATACCTCCACCTGGTCCCTCGGTTCTTCCACCCACCCTCCTTCTGATCTCAATCTGCCGAGCTGGCCCTTAGTTTTTCTCCACTCCCCAATGTACCGGAAGAACCCCTTTTACCCCTCCCCGTATCCCCTGTGCCAGCCGTTGCTCTTTACTGAACTTTGCCCCCTGTACTATCCGGGTGACTTTTCTAGATGCAAGATGGTACATTTCCTTTTCCCTATCCCCTCTTGTTGTTTTATATTTTTGTAGGCCGCCTTCTTTTCTCTGACCACTACCTGAACCTCACTGGACCACTAGCATGGTTTAAGTGACCTTACTCCCTTACTCTTCACCTTAGCACAGGTCCTGCCTGCCTCATGAGGTCCCCATTTTATGAACTACCATCTCTTTTTCCCATCTGTCATTGTTGTGATCCCCCTTCAAGTGATCCTTGAGAATATTTCCCATGCCCACAAAGTCTGCCCCCTGAGAGTCCACAGCCAGTGTCCTAGAACTATCTCCCCCTTCCCCCATGCTTATTTGAAACCAGACAGTATCATGGTCACTCCCAGTCGGGAGATCATCTACAACCAGGTCCCTTACCAGATCCCCATCCACCAGAACCATGTCCAAGACATGCCCCTCCCTTGGGGGCTCCATCACATGCTGCGTTAAGAACACATCCTGAAAGCTGTCCAGCAGCCTCTGCTCCTTGGCCCCCTTAGAGGACATGGTTCCCCAGTTTGTACCTGGCATATAATTCTCAAATATCTCAGGAACCGTACAAACTAGAAAAGAAATTTAAATTTCATGGGTTTCATGACCTTCTAATCTACTTCTGAAATTTTGAAATTTTGCAATGAGAAGTCCGTATCTCGAACCATTTTCAAGATACGGGCCCTGAAAGACACAATGGGCACCACAATGTTATCCTATGGGAAAAGTTCTGAACTTCGCAATGCTGTAACTATGGCCATGTTCAATGGTTCCGTACCAAACCACCAAAAGGCACACCTGTAGGGCTAGGGCTTTTCACCCCTCAGACCAATAGCACAATCCACGTTACTACAATGAAAGGACAAAGAAAACAACCGCTGCGATGTTATCATATGGGGAAATTTCCAAATTTTGGAATGGTGTAGGTATGGGCCTCTTTAATTTTTCCTCTCCAAACTAGTGAAAGGCACATCCGTGGCACTAGGTCTTTGTATCCTGAAAATTCCAGGCCAATCGGAAAATCCAGCTTGCTACAATCACGTGACAAAGAAAAGGAACACATAGGAAAATTCTCCCATCTCTATAATAATGGGAATCTGGTCACGAACAAAAAAATGTTACCGTGATCATATATAAAGTTGTCACGAATGTTTTCACGGCACAAAAAATGTTGTTGTGATAGAAAAACTAAAAACAATTGAAAAACATATTTCCAGACTACCTGGCTGCAAACTATTGCCATGGACATGTTCCTCAGGGCCTGATTAGGTAAACCCAATGATCTGCGCCTTCAGAAGGGCAGTAATTTTTGAGTTATAATGTTTTTTCTGTGTCATTAACTGAAAACAAGATAGCAGCAGTACGACAACATTTTTGGCAAGCTTGATCAAAAAATGTGATCGTGATTGTTTTCACAGTGTGCATATTTTCCCTATGGCTATAATGGGGAAGAAAAAATGCTATAACTTTTCAGCGGAGCAATATTTGAACCCACTCAAATGCATTCTTCAGTGCATTATGGGTGGACAAAGAAATCACAACTTTGGGAATTTTTCACATTTTGAGCATACTATGATTCTGCAACTGTACATCCAACCAACATGAAAATTTTCATATCCAGAGACCTATGAGAAATCATTCTACATTCCAACTTTCAGGCAAATTGGACAAATGGCTCAAAAGTTATTAACGTGCAAAATTTGAGGTTTAACATAGACATGGCTATGCAACCCTAACAATAGTGGCACTATTGTGCCACTATAACATATATATATATATATATATATATATATATATATATATATATATATATATATATATGTGTGTGTATATATATATATATATATGTGTGTGTGTATATATATATATATATGTGTATGTAATAGATAAACCTTTCTGAGGTGTGCGATTACGCTCTGTATATGCACACCTTGGTGTGTGTTGTCTTGACCTCGTGCATCAATCGCCCAAGCGTGTATATCAGAGCATGACCGCACACCTCAGAACAGTTAATCTATCTTATAAAATGTCAAAATTGTTTTGGAGGGTAAAAGTGCAGGTGTGATCAGCTCTGTCATATGCATGGTCATGTGATGTGTTTATATAATCAGAACACTGTATTTGTATTGTTGCTCATTTATAAATATATCTCTCTATATATATACATGTATGTATGTATATATATATATATATATATATATATATATATATATATATATAGATAGTACTGTAGAACTTGAAATTTTCACTGTAAAAACAATTTCAATATATTAACATGAGACTCTTGTTCAGCTAAATAATTTTACAGGAAAGTTTGCTGCGTGCCATCACCTAACATCACCATCCACCAGCCTCATGGCACCACCATCGGTACAGCGTGCATAAAGTACTACAGTAAACACCTACCTGTTCATCATGTAACTAGGAAAGATGTCTTTTCAAGTCAACAAAGAACGGCAACACCAAGGCAACACCATGCCACCTCTACTCGTTCCTGCATACAAAATACAGTACTGTATTAAAAGTACTGAATTCCAAGTTTGCTATCCATTGAATTAACATTTACTGTACTCTAGTTTTAATGTAGTTGACCGTGTGCTCTAATTAAGTTTGTACCCTGCGCACTGCCAACAGAAGGGATGGACTAAACCCGTTTACTGGATTCGTTACTGAGAACCACGTGGTCGGTCAGTTTCACTTCCATGTTACCGGCGAAAACTTTTTGCGTGTAAGTTGGGTATCAAGTCTAACAAGTTGGAAAATACAGCAAAAGAAAACATATGGTAAGGTGAAGCAAACTCTTTATTCACAACTATTGGATGCAGAAATCATAACCAAAAATAAATTCCCCAGAATGAGTCTTGATCAGACACAAAGCCATCTATGAAGCTACTGCGGCTTCCCCCCGGGCTTCTCTCAGTTTATTCGTCATCTGTAGCAGCATCTGGAATAGAAATGAAAAGTACAGTTACAATTAAATTCAGTGTGATTGAGGACTAAGTTTGTTTTGGTGTAAAAGGCTTACCATTGAAGCATTCATAGTGAGCATGTAGGATTCCGGCTTGCTCGAAGCCCCTCTTGCAGTCCTCAGATCGAGCTGCGGGTTTGTAATGCTTGCCACCAACCACTGTGCATGCCTATTTTTGATACTTGCTGTATGGAGATCAATGTTAAATTTTGTTTCAGGCTCACATTGTGTCGTTTTTGCCACCACCTCACCCGCATACCACTCGGTGAAATGAAGTTTTAAAGGGAAACACTGGAAAAGGTGCAGCTTTGCCCAGGCGCTACAAACATTCCTGATTAGTGCTTTTAAGACAGTAAAACAATTTTTTTAATTCCTCTAATTGCTTTTTTAGTGATTTAAACAGTGGCCTTCAGCTTTCACTTTCTATTGCTGGCAGCCACCATTTCATGAGTAGCAGAGACCTTCCTGAGCTCAGTTTATGCTAATATGACCTGCCAACCAATAGCAGAGGTCAAACAGGCATATTAGCATACAGACAGCTCAGGAGGCTCACTGCTGCTCATGAAGTGGCTACTGTCAGCAATAGAAAGTGGAAGTTGTAGGTAACTGTTCTAAATTATTTAAAAGGCTGTTACTGTCTGAAAACAATAATTGAGAGTTTCTGTAGTGTCTGAGGAAAGCTGTGTCTTTTCCATTGTTTTTCTTTAACTTATCTTTCAGAATCTTGTTCACTGAAATGTCTAGCAGTTGAAGAAGGTTGGTGCAGGAGGCAGGTACAAACACTGACACAATGTTGTTTTTGTCAAAAGCCTCGATGACATCAGACATGGTGTGACCATGGAATAAATCCGGTATTGGGAGGGTCCTCTGAACAGTTGGTAGCAGAAGTTTTGTTTTTATGGCTTGCACATAGGGAACAACGACACCTTTGATGTACTGCACTGTTATTTGTGAGTTGGCCCAGTGGTTTTCACTATGAGTCATCTGCCAATCAGATGGGAATTTGTATGAAGGGTGGCACTGGTCGGTCTTGCCAGGATAGATGATCTGAGGGGGCAGGTAGTGGCCAGACAAAGTACAACAGAGGACGACAGTAATCTGCCATTTATCACCCAAATCTGCCACTTCAACTTGCTTTTCCCCCACCGTCTCCATAGTCCACTACAAGCATGGCGCCAAGTTAACACCAGTTTCATTGAGATGTCAAACTAGCTCTGGTGGAATTAGCTCTTAAAGAGCTGCAGTGGCAATTCTGCCCAAGAACGCTTTTTTCAGGACATTGAAATCAGTTGGTGATTTCCGGGCAGTCTTGGTGCCCTTCCTCTTACTGAAGCCCATTCTGTTCAGACATAGCCATGACCACTGCCTTGAAAATGTCAAACTACCTCCATTCTCTACCAGTAATTCTGGGCTTTTGGCCTTCAGAGTGCCAGTAGCAAATGCAATCAAGAGCCTGCCATTAATCACAGCACCTTCTGCTCGCAAAGTCTTTACAAGAGTTTTTAATTCACCCTCAACATCTGCCATGAGTAGACAGGGATGCCCTCTGGGTTTTATTGGGAGTTCCTTGCTCAGTTTGTCAGGGTCTGGTGTATCTGTCAACTTTACTTTGTAATCTCTCTTAAATGTATACACTGTGCTTTCGTTAATTTTCTGGTGGCACTTGCCTTCATAATACCTGACTGCATTCATGACACCATGTTCTGTGGAATATTTTCCAATTTCAAATCAGACTTCAGGAGGATAAACCTCACAGTGTGATCTACGTTTCTTGGCAGGTGGAGAGGCAGCAGCTAGCTCCTTGGTAACAGCCTCTGCCATTAGATTAGAGATGCCAGCAGTGACTGAAAGAACATCAGCATCCAAATTGTCGGTCTGTAGGACAGAGAAATCTAGCTTGCTAGCAGGTCTCCACGGTGAGTTAAGCCACTTGATGAGAGACAGCCTTCACAGTTGAGCAGCAGTGGTGAAATGAGGCACAGTGACAAACCACGGGATCAAAGACCTTGCTTTGCGATTTTATATGCGCACGATCAGTTGATTGGTCTCTTGAGTGCGATATACACTTTACGTGAATATTTCTAGTTCTACAGTATATATATATACTGTATGTGTGTGTGTGTGTGTATATATATATATATATATATATATATATATATATATATATATATATATATTAACAAAAACTTTGTTTAATACAAAGTTAGGGTTCTAGACATAGGTCTTCAACCAAAGTGATACAGGCCAGGAAATTGGATGTTAGGGTTTAAAACTGTTATACCCCTTCCCCACCAAATCCTACCATTGTAACTGCAGCCCCCCACACCCCACCCTCCACACACAAACAAGCGTCAGGGTGTGCCTTAGGGTCGTGGGACCCACTCCACCCAATTCTACCATCACAACACCACCCCACCCTCCCCTCCACACATCAACAGGCATCGGGTGTGCCTTAAGGTCGTGGACCCTAAGCGCACCCCATTCTCCTATACTGTACCATGTCAGGTTCCTTAGTGATGGAATGGGGTGAGCGTTAGGGTCCATGACCCTAAGGCACACCCGCTGCTTGTGTGTGGAGGGTGGGGTGGTGTTACAATAACTGCCACACACTGAAGCCTTTGCTCGCACCCCCACCTGCCACTTCCCTGAATTATGTGTCTGCTAACTGGTGCTCTGACCCCTCCTAATAAGTCTTCATGATTCCTGTAAACCAGAACCTTGAACCCTTGAACAAATACACTACCTGTGTAAAAGGTATTTGAAACTGTCCTTCCAGACCAGCGTTTCTCTCCCTCTGCACTGCTGTCTCCATTTGTGTCTTCAGTTATGGCATGCTTCACTACCTCCCCCCGATGGACCCGATATTGCACTGGTTTGGGAATGGGCTGAGACAGCTTTTCTGACATCAAGGAGGATGGCTTGAAATTAAAAACAGGACTACAGGTACTAGCAAATACATTTTTTTTATTATAATCATGTTGTGGTTTTCAACTGATGTGCAGTGTTTGTCAAAACATTTTGTAATAAATAAGTTTGTCTCAGCTTATACGCTTGCATGGGGGGGTCAACTTTTAAGTGAGTTGGCTTATACACATGTGTGTGTATATGTGGGTGTGTGTGTATATATATATATATATATATATATATATTATACACACACACACATATACTATCATAGAGCATGGTAAAGTGTTTAATGTTACCTATGGTGTTGCCACCTATACTGCTGCACCTAAGTCTAGTTTACACAAGTGGGATGTCACCTACAACAGCATATGTCGCTTTGCCTCCTCTGCCCACCGACTTAAACACCGCTGTCTCCTCTTCTCCGACCAGGGTTGGCTACCTCCGAAGGAGACTAGGCTCTACTCTCTTGGCTCTATCATAAATAGGATCATATCTTCACAAACTCCTACGTCACTTGCAGAGTACTTTGTCAGGCAATCCTCTCACTATGGATTGCGCTCTGTGGACAAGTTCCTTGTCTGTATCCTTAGATTCAGTTCCTCCAAGGGAGCAAGTGCCTTTGCCGTCCTAGCACTCCAATAGTGGAAACTCCATCCTCCTAGCTGTGTGCCTTGCTCCCTCTCACAATGCCTTTAAGTCCGAACTTCGCAAGTATTTAATCTCATAAATGATTGCATCTGTTTCAAACCCCCTTAGTCCCCTCCTTCAATACCAGCACTGTTCTGCACTTATACTCAGCTCTCTCTTCTTAACTCCTTTTCTCTCTCTCTTCTTCAATCTCTCTACACTCTTCACTGCATAAACCACCTTTCAGATTTGCCTTTGTTTTGTTTATCAATTTATGCAAACCTATAGTTAAGGTGTACTGCTGAAATGTTTGATGTATTTACCTATCTCTCTTGACCTACTGTGTTTTCTGTTGATACTGTGTTTCTGTTGACATTGTTCTCCCCAAAGGTGTTTCCGTTAACACTGTCATGCTTTGATGTTGTTTTGTACTGTATCCTCCCAGGTCGTACCTGAAAATAGTCATGATCATGGCTAGTGCACCTACCTGGTAAGTAAAGACTAAATAAAAAATAAAAAAGGACAATTTTTGGACCTTAATAATAACTTTGTAATGGCTGAAGTGATTTTTATGAAATTTGGCATATATAATCACCCTGGGTAAATGTTTGTTTGTGGGAATGTTTGTCTCAAAAGCTTTAGCGATTTCCGAAATAGTGTTAAAAATAAAGGTTTTGGGTTTTGGGCACTTTTTTGTCCACCTGTATCTCGGAAATGGCTTTAGCTTCTGGGCTGCAATTTTCAGGGTAGAAAGCATTGGCCTCAGAGATGTGTCTTTTGAAGGTCTGGTGAAAAACTATTAATCCATTCCAAAGTTATTAAATCTTCCATTGTTTCCTATTGGAAAAAAATTGATGTAAGAGTGATTTTCGCACACTGTCATCCAGTTTTGCATACTTTGCACCTTAAAAACTTTGCAACCCTCCAACGGATTTGCAGGATATTTTTCATGCATCAACCTAGGGCACCTGTCTCTTGATTTGACAGATTTGGTGTGAATCTCTCTTGTGGTTTCTGAGATACACAGTGTTGAAAAAACAGGTTTTTGAGGTTTTTGCCATATGATTGATGTGTTTAATGTTAAAGGGCAAATGCTGGACCTTAATTACTTTGTAATGGTAGAAGTGATTTCTATGAAATTTGGCATGCATAAACACCCTAGGTAGGTGTTTGTATGTAGGAAATTGTGTCTGAATAGCTTCAGCTGTTTCCAAGACACAGCGTGTTAAAAATAAAGGTTTGTTTTTTTTTGGCTCTTTTTGTGTCCACCTGTATCTCGGAAACTGCTTTAGCCTCTGGGCTGAAACGTTCAGGGTAGAAAGCCTTGGCCTCAGAGATGTGCCTTTGAAGGTTTGATGAAAAAATATTAATTTGTTCCAAAGTTATTAAATTTTGAATTTCCCATTATTTCCCACGTGGGAAAAAAATAGATGTAAAAGTGAAAGTGATTTTCGCATACTGTCATCCAGTTTTGCATACTTTGCACCTTAATAACTTTGTCACCCTCCAACGGATTTGCAGGAAGTTTGGGACACATCAATCTACAGTATAGATCTCTTGATATTACAAATTTGGTTTGAATTCCTTGTGTGGTTTCCAAGATACACACGTTTGCATCCACTCATATCTCAGAAACGGCTTTAGCGTCTCGGCTGAAATTTTTCAGGGTAGAAAGCCTTGGCCTCACAGATGTGCCCTTTGAAGGTTTGGTAAAAAATATGAATCCATTCCAAAATTATTCAATTTTGCATTTCCCATTGTTTCCTGGGAACAAAAATAGATGTTTAGCACAATGAAGGACCCCATGTTGCAGGAGCAGCTGTGATGTGGGATTCTAGGTCAAACATATGTGGAATTCTAAATCAAACATATGCTGTTGGCCATGTTGTTTCTCCACTTAGCGAGAGAAACAAATAAAGCATACATTTTACAAGGGGTATAATTGTTGACTCTTCACACTGTGGCACACCGGGGAGGTCCAACCCTAGTGCACCTAAAGCATTAACTTTTTAAAATGTTTTTTCTGACAGCAGAATGCCCACCCCTGGTGCTGCATGCTTACCCGGCCTGTCCTAATATTAATTGTTGTTTGCCGACACTGGGTTACCCAATCCCATGTTAGCATTTCAAGCTCCCCCTAGGGACTGTTGGACACTGGGGAGCCCACTCTCAGTGTCCCCAAACATATGTTTTATATATTTAGTAATGGAGGGGTGCCCTATACCCCTGTTGGCACTAGATACCTGCACACCCCACTCCCCAGCCAGTGTAGAGACACCGGGAGCCCTCTCCCAGTGTCCCAGTATATCTCCCCCTGAAAGCTGGGTCCCTCCACCAGTGCCGGTTTAGGAACACTGGGGAGCCCACCCCAGTGTCCCAATATGTCCCCTCTGAAAGTCATGCCCCCTGCCAGTGCCATGCAGGGACACTGGGGAGCCAACTCCCAGTGTCCCCAAAACTCATTTAATAATGCCTCTGTAAAGAAGAAAACCATCCCCAATGTCTTTTTGTTTTTTATACCTGAAAAACAAAATGGTCCACTGTCATCCCCATAGTCTCCCTCCCCCATCCCCACCCTCCCACTGGCACCACCCCCCTACACCCCTCACCCTATACTTACCCCTGGAAGGTCAGCACTGTCCTCTTCTGTGGACCAGGATATATCTGCTTTCTTCAAAGCTGAACCTTGAACTGAAAAATCAAGGTAAGCTCCATGTGATGTCAGCCAAAGGTGTTTTAAACTTATGTTGATATCTAAGCCATTTTTAGGTATTTTTGCACCAAATTTTCAACATGGACTTTTTGGGACTCCACTTCATAAACACTGGCAGTGTCATTTCATTACTCAGCCCCAAAAGGTGATTTTGCTGTCATTGTGTGGAATCACTCTTCGGGATTGAGTGACAAAATTACAGTGCCTAGTTTTCATAGGTGGTCCAAAAAGCCCATGATAAAATTGGTGAAAAAATTCTGAAAAATGGCTGCATTACAAGTGTGCTTTGTGCAGTTTCTATGCAGGCGCATAACTTTAGAGATTTACAATATTCTGACTCCAAATTTTCAACACTGATATTTTTTTCACATCACCTCATGAATAGTACAGCTGTAATTTTTCACATCCTGCCCAAAAGGTGGTTTCGTGTCTGTGGCACAGGATGGTGTGGTCGCTGTGTGAAATCACCTTGCAGAACCAATGAATGAAATGACAGTGGCAGTGTTCATGAGGTGGGGTCCCAAAAAGGCCATGTTGAAAATTTGGTGAAAAAATTCCAATCAGTGGCCGAGTTTATCTAAAAAAAAAAAAAAAAAGGAAATTCATTGCAAAAAACTTTGTTTAATGCACCATTAGGGTTGAACAGTTAAAAGTAGGGAAATGCAAACTTAGGGTTCCCAAGCATAAGACCCCACTCCAACTGCACATGCAGGATCAGGCATGATGGGTGTACCTTGGAGTTTCGAACCCTAATGCTCACCCCATTCTCTTATTCTGTACCCATATTACCTTACTTAGTCTTGGAATGGGGTGAGCATTAGGGTTCAAAATGCCAAGATGCACCCGCCACACCTGTTCCAGCATGCAGGGTGAGGGTGAGGTCCTACAATTGGAAGCTGAGGGTGTGGGTGGGGTGGGGTGTTGGCGTTGGGAAGCCTAAGTTCCCTTCATGCCTGTGTGTGTGTGTGTGTATGTGTGCATAAATATATAAATATATATATATATATATACAAAATCACACATGCCCCCACAATGCAAAGCATCATGGGCTGCATATGCAAATCACCACAGAATGTTATGCTGGTCCAACTTTAAGCAGAATTGCATGGTGCCGAAAGGCCTCTCACACAGTTTGCAAAGGGTGCTAACAGAAGACATAGACACGTGTTTCGTCCTACCAGGACTCATCAGTATGCCTCGTCTGTTTGACACCCCAGTGGAATGGACCAGAATGGACCAGCTACCCCTAAGGCAGTGTGCCTGGGATATATAGTGGTGAACCCATTAAAATAAAAAACTATTTAAAAGACAAAGAACCTCTGTGCGTAAACACTGAGGCAAGGGTTACCCCAAAGGGCATTTGGCTGGGAAGCCAAGTTTCAGAAAATACAAAATCACACATCCCCCACAATGCAAAGCATCATGGGCTGCATATGCAAATCACCACAAAATGTTATGCTGGTCCAACTTTAAGCAGAATTGCATGGTGCGAAGGCCTCTCACACAGTTTGCAAAGGGTGCTAACAGAAGACATAGACACGTGTTTCGTCCTACCAGGACTCATCAGTATGCCTCGTCTGTTTGACACCCCAGTGGAATGGACCAGCTACCCCTAAGGCAGTGTGCCTGGGGCATGTGTGATTTTGTATTTTCTTGAAACTTGGCTTCCCAGCCAAATGCCCTTTGGGTAACCTTGCCTCAGTGTTTACGCACAGAGGTTCTTTGTCTTTTAAATAGTTTTTATTTTAATGGGTTCACCACAACATATCACAGGCACACTGGCCTTAGGGGTGCTGGTCCATTCCACTGGGTGTCAAACAGACGAGGCATAACTGATGAGTCCTGGTAGGACTAAACACGTGTCTATGTTTCTCTGTTAGCACCCTTTGCAACTGTGTGAGAGGCCTTTCGGCACCATGCAATTCTGCTTAAAGTTGGACCAGCATAACATTCTGTGGTGATTTGCATATGCAGCCCATGATGCTTTGCATTGTGGGGGCATGTGTGATTTTGTATTTTCTTGAAACTTGGCTTCCCAGCCAAATGCCCTTGCCTCAGTGTTTACGCACAGAGGTTCTTTGTCTTTTATATATATATATATGTGTAACACCTAGGCGGCGCTATCCCAAGGGCTACTATCCCTGCCTGCTTGGCTAGTAGCAGGTTAACGGGCCTGAGTTCTGAAATGGGTGCCTCCACCCAGAGGTCAGGGTAGGTAGTGGTCAAGCTAACCTGGGCACAGCCCTCCAGGACACTGTAACCCCCCTCTTTCCCCTCTAGTGGCCTGAACACTGTACAATGATCACTTTCACAATACCCCTGGTACACCACACAAGTACCCACACTGTTTGCACTTACCACTGGGGCTGGTTCCTCTGCCTTGACCGTGGGGACCCCCTGTAAAACAAGGTTATGCACAGCAAATAGTAACAGTACAGTACTTATAGCATAAACTGGAACCACAGTCAGATTACATGCAGAAAAAGTTATATCTGATTTATTCAGGGGACTTGAACAAGGGAGGGGAAAATCAGGTTAATTAGCTTAAAGGTTGTATCAGTCGAGCAGTTATGCATGCACTTTGAGACCCCACACAGTCACACCTCTGGGTACCCAGGTGGAGAAGAGATAGGCTAGCCAGGACTGTTGCCTGGGGTTGGCCGGTGTCGCAGCTGGTTGGGGCCCTGTGATGGAAAACACAACATGCACAGTACACAACATTTGTAATCCAGAGTCAGAGGGCTCGGTTCGTAAAGGAAATGAAACAACAAGACAATCAGATGACACACTCACATTAAGCTATTGTTGTAGGGAGCTACCCTGGTATTTACTCACGATACCCAAGACTGGACACTGGCTGGACAAAATTGAGACTGCAGGTGGTTGATCTGGAATGTCAGGAGAAGCAGGGCCCACACGAGTCGCAGAGGCATCGTTCCTGTTCAAGGGTGGAGCAGGGGGCTGATCCCCAGGCAGGTCTCTCGTCGATGGCTTCTATGTGTAGTGAGTAATCTGGCTGGGCCAGTCTGGCAAGGCCCAGACCGCATGGAGGCAAATTTGGTTGCAGTCCATTATGGGCTGGATACAGCTTCCAGCAAGCAGAACACAGTTCACACAGTTGGGAACTAACTCACAACCCACTAGCAGCTCATAGCACATTTACATGTGCAACCCCCTGAGCAAATGGGAGTTCCTAGAAATGCCTGTCTGGGTTTACCTTAGCCCGTTTTGTTCTTTGCTTCTCCCGCTGTCTCTCGGGCTTCTCCTGAATTGGTCTCTAATTTTTCTGGCTTCCCAGGTCCTGTTTGCCCTTGTGTGTGCCCCAGCTTGCAATCAAATGAAGATCCAGCCCCTCGGGGCTTAAACTGCTGACCGCGGGCTCCCGCTGCAAAAGCTGTTGCCTCCAGGGCAGTCGGAGTCACGGGTGGCTGTCAAAGTACCTTTGATGAGGAGCTGCTTGTTTTGTGTGTCGGCTGGGACTGTGCCATGGGTCCCAGGATCCCTTCCACCTATTTGGGACCCGGACCACAGACAGCCTGCTGGGGGACCGCTCAGATGGGAATTAAAGGAGTTCTGACCGGAGCTCATTTGAGTATGCCTGTGCGGGGCCCCGGTCATCTGAATAATACATAACAGTGTATCTGGCTGCCTCCAGGGTAGCTATGTTCAGCTCCAGCTGAAAAGTAAAGAATTAAAATATTTTAAATAATGGAACTGTTGCTGCTCGTTGGGAATATACTGTGCATGTGGGGAAAAGTGCTTAAAGTTAAAATGAATACTGTTTCCCTGGCAATTCCAGTATCTGGGACTCTGTGTGTCAGCCTGTCAGCTGCTGCAAGGGGGAGCTTGCAAAAGCGCAGTAGCGACAGGAAAAGTATAACAGCCATGTTTTTCATCTGTGCAGCTACTGCAAGTACAGCCTTTAAGCTATAGAACTGTGGGGCATTTGAGGCAAATAATTACTTAGTTCTGGCTGCACCAGGACATTATTCAGGACTGTATCTAATCTGCTATAAGGGACAGTGGGTTAAGCAGCCATTGCCAGCAGTACAGCCAATTGGAATTGCAGCAACAGATAGCCAGGACTTGTGGGACATTCATCTGCATCTCATGGTAAGCACCCCATGCTTATGGGGCTTACAGGACGATTATTTTAGGCACAAATTCCACAACCCAATTGTGCCGCGAGTGTTCTGATTGACAGGTCCTTCAGCAACTTGGAGACATGTCACCCCATCCCTGCTACCAATCAGGAGGTGAGCTAGGAGCTCTATAAAGAGACAATGTTACCAGTTTGGAGAATCAGAGATGTAGAACTGAGAGAGAGAGAGAGAGAGAGAGAGAGAGAGAGCAGCAGCAGCAGCAGCAGCAGCAGCAGAGCAGGGTCCAGCCTGCTGTGAGCCCCACATGGGGGAGGGGCTCAGGCTCCAGCCAAGCCATCAGGCCTGGTCTACTTAATTCAATCCCTTTCAGTCTTCAGGGGGCATTTGTTATTTTCTTCAATTAACAGTGTTAACTAGTTACAATAATTGGGCTTTCTGCAACAGCTAGTCTGGAGGTTGCCAGTACTGTCCTCCAGAGGCTAGCCTTCCCTCCCACTTCAGGGAAAGATGTGGACAGAAGAATCAGATGTCCATCAGAGGTGAGAGCGCTGACCAGACCAGATGACATCATGCAGTGGTGAGAGCGCTGACCAAGTACCTCAGCAGTGATAGAGCTGAAGAAGTCTTCAGGATGCCTTCGATTGCGGATGAGACCCGTGAAGGACCTGAGTGAGTACCCTTGTACCCCCCCCCCGGTGCAAGGCAGAAGCTAAGCAAGTAATCTTGGGGGCCCCACTAAGAAATGTGTGCTGCTAAGTTTGAAGTATTGAAGTTATCAGTCTGGGCTACTAACCCCATAAGAGACTATGGGTTTAGTTCAAGTAATGGATGCATCTTGTTCAGGCCCAAATGGCTAAGTTGCAGGTGCAGCAAGATGCTGGGCTTAGTGAATCATATAAATGTGTAGCTAGAGTTAGAGTCCTGCCATCATGGAACTGTCTGCTCAAGACGTGTTTGCTACTTCATGAGACAGGAGGCCCTAGAGTATATTAATGTCTAAGATATCGTTAAAGAGAAGTACCTGTGTCTGCACAGAATTTCTCTAAGAGCACTTGTGTAAGTGTTAAATGGCTAGATGCTGGATAGACTCTGCTTGTGGATAATGTTCTTGGTATATAGAATGTACTGATGTGACTGCCTAAGACTAAAGTATGGGATGCTTGATGAAAGTATTGTTCACCCTACTTGGATGGGTACTTTTGGTATATAAAGTACTGATGTGACCGTGTTTAACTGTGTTTAGATGCTTGACAGAAGCATCACTCTTATTGCATTGATGGGACCTTTCAAATATTGTGTTGAATGTTCTGGATGTAAGATCCACATAGTTTGTTCTGGAATGTTGGAAAGTGTGCGGTGTGGGCAATCCCTGATTTTGTCTGCAAGTGCAGGCAATCCCTGCATTGTCTCTAAAGTGCAGAGCAATCCCTGCTGTGGTTGTAAATAGTAATTTGCTGCTTTTATAAAAATCTGTTTCCAAGTTGCCCCCACCCTCAAATTAATAGCTTGGCCACCTCGACCAGCTGCAACTACATCAGGTCTGCAACATCTTGGACTGTGGTATCTGTTTAACCAGTATGGTATGAGATCAAGGGTTTTCGCTGTATCTGAGACTGGTACTAGTGTGTAATATTGACAATTGTGTTTAACATCTGATTTATCAGCAGCTGGATAGCTAGGCTCTGATGTCTTAAGTCGAATGGTAAAATGTGATTTATGTCTGCCTGTTATTATGTAGCCACCCAGCTGGAGGGTTCACCAGCAAAATCCAAAATGATCTCTGTACATGTGTAAATACGGTAAGATATCCTCTACTCCTCCTTTTTCCCTTTCCTAGCTCCTTTATCCCCCCCCGAAATCAATATTTTGTTGTTGTTGTTTGAAATCCTGTGTAAGCATATTATTAGAGAGAGTCTTTTATTAAAAATGTTGAAATGTGGGGAGCTGTATCTTGAGGCATGTCTGGGGAGGGTAACTGATCATTGTGGGTGGTGTAGCAGCTCAGGGGGCCTACACCCAGTACCATCTCACCCATGTAAAGCACCCTGAGTGGAGGCACCGCGCAAAGGGTTTAAAAAATGTTATGAGTTAACGAACCCAACCCCCTTAGCCTATGTCCAGGGTAGTAGGCAGGGCGTATCACTGGGGGTGCGCTGCCCAGGGATTACACATGTATGGGAATTGTACTGTATTAGACAAGCGCCTCCCTGGTCACAATTGGGTAAAGTCTCTTCACACACAGGAGCTTAGGGTAGCTTGAATTTAACAGGCCGATTGCATTCAGCAAAAATCTTCGTCTTCTTCAGGTTGAGCCTCTGGCCCACTTCAGTAACTTACTTTAGTCAATGCAAACTTGGATTTAGTCCAAAATAATCTTCTTCTTCCTCCTCTCAGGAGCAGCAGGTATACATACAGGCCAAACATCTGCTCTTTTCCCAGTTCTTCCATGCTAATCCACTCAGGATTGCTGTTCAGAACTACTTTAGCTTCTTCTTCTGAGCTGCAGCTCAGAACTAACTGAAAACTGCAAGCGCTTCTGGACTTCCCCTAAGATCCAAAAAGATCTGTCGTTGATTTGTTTTGTCAGTCAAAGCAAGAGCGCCCTTCCAGTTGCAAAAGGCACAAAAACCCTCCAAACTACAGTTCCTACAGATTTTGAATTCAGACAGCTCCTGTTGCAGGCATTTTTAGGTTCCACTCAGTACTGGTTGGCCTAATTTGGAGTCCAGGACAAGATAGTGGAGACAAACAAAATAGTCCTTGCTACAAAGAAAGCAGGTTAGACAAACTACATTATCATCATCACTCTAAATGATTTTCAGTAAATAGTTACATCTTTCAACAGAGCGCCCCCTCAGATTACTTAAGCTGCAATTAGGCAGCTCTTAAAGAGGCAGTACACAGAGGCTATACAGGCTCTGGTATTCACATTTAAACTGCTAAAATGCAGGACACCAGCCTGACAGTGAGCATTTAGGCAGGCTCAAGGAAGACTTTTTGGGAACCTCCATTTGTAGGGGGGTTACACCCTTCCCTGCCTGGGAAAACTTGGCATCCACGTCAAGTCTGTACCATCATAACATTGAAAATGCAACATATACAAGACATTTATACCTATTAGCACGCTATGCAAGTGCTACTATCTGATTCATCAATTGGCATAACTTGTCACTTTACTATACATTTCAATGTATCCACTTAAATCATTTCATTCTGACAATACATTATATGTTTTGCAGGTAAATTGGAACATTATTATACAGAATCATTGAATAACTTCTTGTACTTAAACAGTGCAAGAGGGGCCCTTCCTTATCAGCTAACTTGGGACTGATGGGGCAGGGGCACCATGGTGAGAGGGGCAGAACAAATAACCTTGAATGGGGCCGCTGCTTCAATTTGGGCAGTGAGCTCTGAGAGACATAAACACCTTTGTGGACTATTGAGAGGCAAATCCACTGGCCTCCTGTGGGAATTGTAACTGAAGCGCACTCACTGGCTTGACAGCCTGGGCCAGTCTTTCTGGGGTGAAATAAACTACAGTCTCTGTATTTTTAGTAATGGTCTTGGAGCTTTCATCACTTGTGAGGGGTGCCTCTGCATGAAGGGAATGTCCAACCTGGGGCACTTTCAGCCCCTTGCTCTGTAGTCTCTGTTTCTACAACACTTGGCTCATTTTGAAGACACTCTGGCACTGGAAGGGGGGTTTCTGCACTCTTAGTAAGTTCCTCAAGTTCTCATGTCACCAGAAAGACTCATACCATCAGCCTCTTCTTCAGGCAAATTATACAGTTCCACACTACACAAAGACTCAGCATACTTTGCACTTCACCTTCAGGGAGCATTGACTTCAAGGATGATGCCAGGGCGTTAGGCAGTCTAGAAGGCCCAGCTTCATCCCCATAATTCAACATAGGATTTACGAATATGGTATTGACTCAGTTTATATGAGGGTAATAGGCATTATCACACCACTGTCATCTGAGTTAGACTGGCAGTCACTATCATTCTGGGCCTGCGGGAAGTCTTAAATCGGCAACCACGGGGAGGCTGACTCAGTTTTTTCTTTGCAGCAGCACGAGTCACTTGTCCAGGTGAATCAATCTCGTGATCTAGCCTCAATTATAACTTGACCGAGTAGGTAGCAAGTGGTTATGGTGCATGGTCTTGACAGCTTTGAGTTATTTTCTGGGAGCACTTTGTACACTGGCAAACCATCCAACTTTCCAACTACTACATGGGAAGATGGTGCCATCGATCAGCAATTTATGTTTACCATACAATCCTAAATTTCGCATACCACATTTCTGTCCTAGGCCTAAGCTCTTGAGTTTTACTTTTCTATCATGTCCTGTTTGTTGGTTAGATTTCTTTTGGTGGCCATTGTCTGACCACTTGATAGGCATGAATTCAATTGAGCTTTTGAGTTTTTACATATTGCAGGTAATTCGCCTTGGACCCCATCAGAGAAACTCCAAACAGACATCAACAGGCAGCCGGGTCTCTCCTAACATGAAGTGTAGGGAGAGAACTGGTAGCATCATTCTTCGGACATTTGTATGCGTGTACTAAGGTGCTAAATCTGCTGGCTCCATTTATGTTTATCTTGTGGGTGGAGGGTGCCTAGCATGTCTAGCAGGGTGCAGTTAAAGTGTTCTTGTTGAGGATTCTCTCTATGGTGATAAGGGGTGGTTCTTGACTTCATTCACTCTACATAGAGAGAGTATTTTGATTAGTCTACTTCAAAGTCCTGGCCTGATCGGAGTGAATTCGCTGAGGGGCACCATAGTGGACGAAGAAATTTTCTACTAGCACCCTGGCCATGGTAGATGCTTTTTGATCTTTGGTTGGAAAAGCTTGTGCATACCATGTGAAATGGTCCATAACCACTAACACATTGATAAATGTTTCACTGATCAGGCTCTAAACTCAAGAAGTCTATGCAGACTAGTTCAATTGGGGTGCTGGTAGTAATGTTGACAAGGGGGGCAGCCGTCTGAGGCAGGGCTTTTCTCTGCAGGCAACGACTACATGTCCTTACATGGTGCTCTACATCGGTCCCCATCTTGGACCAGTAGAATCGAGATTGTACCAGGTCAAGGGTCTGGTCGATACCGAGATGGCTCATATGATCGTGGAGGGACCTCAGTACCAAAACTTTGAAGGTTGTGGTCAGGACCAGTTGTTGCTTGTCTATGTGGCCACCCCAATCTACTGTCTCTCTATACAACAACTGCTTAAGCAACTTCAACCTGGGGTCTTATCTAAACAATAAAGTGGTTCACAGATCAGAGGAACGCAACTTGGGCACATCTTTTCCTGCACGGATGGCATTAAGTGCAGGCTGAATCATAAGATCTTGGGATTGAGCCCATTGAATGCTGTCATTGTCAATCTGAGGTAGTGCACTAATATCTAGAGCAGAAAAGTAGCACACACCAGTCGGTATGGAGGGTCAGAGGGGCTAAGCTAATCTGCTACAGTCCGTCTGTGTCCATAGTCATCTGTTCATTTCTATCAAACTCTCTGGCACAATGTTCAGATGTCAGGTTCAGACAGCCTGACCTAGTCGCTTTTGGAAATGGGCTCGGTATAGGGGCGCCAGCATCAATATGATTCAGGCTCCGTTCTGTATTCGACAGCATAATCATATGTTGATACGCAGAAAGCCACCGGTGCCTCGTGGGCATCTAACTTAGCTAAGTCTGTACATAGGTCAATGTGTTATTGTCAGTCTCACCAATATTTTCGCTCATAGAGGTAATCATGAAACTGGTCTACAATGGCCCATTTTAATGCAAGGAACTCCAACTTGTGTACAGAGTAGTTTCACTTGACGGGGTCAAGCCTTACTGGCAAATGCCACTGGTGTCAAACCATCCTCATGGTCTTGATACAGTATAGCTTCCAGACCCTGCAGACTGGCATCAGTATGCAGCACATAGGGTTTGGTGGGATCAGCATAAGTGAGGATGAGGGCATGGGTGAGCTGGTATATGACTTCGTGGAAAGCTGCTTCACAGTCAGGCATCCAACGGGACCCAAAAAGTTCACCTGGGTGGAAATACGCTTTGTCTGGTTCTTTGATGGCCCCTTTTTTGTATTTTCAATTGGTAGGAGGGTAACCCTGGGTAAGATTCAAGAGTGGCTGAATCAGTTTGGAATAGTCCTTTATGAGCCGGGTGTAGCCACAGAATCCCAGGAAACATTGTAGTTCTTTTCAAATTGTGGGCTGGGGCCAAGTTGAAGTAAGGCTCTCAACTTTACTAGGGATCAGTCTGTATCCCTCTGTAGACACCTATGCTCCACATACTTCAGAGAGGTTTGGAAAAACTGGCACTTGTCAATGGACAGCTTGAGGAAGAAATCTTCCAGTCGGTCTAGTACTTTGAACAGTCAACTCTCATGTTCCTCTAGGGATCTCCTAAGCACAATGACATTGTCCAAGTACACCAGGCATTCCAGCAAATTCATGTCTCCCACTGCTCATTCCATCAGTCGCTGAAAGGTAGCTGGGGTGCCCGATATCCCCGATGGCATTCTCAAGAATTCATAGAACCCCAAAGCACAGATGAAGGCTGTCTTCTCACGGTCCTCTGGAGCCATCAGAATCTGGTAATATCCACTGCGAAGATCCAACACTGAGAACCATTTGCTCCCATTCAAACAATCCAGAGCATCTTGTAAACGGGGAATGGTGTATTGATCAGGGGTGGTCCGCCTGTTGAGGGTCCGATAATCCACACACATAAGTACTGTTCCATTCTTCTTGCACACAACCACAATGGGAGAAGCATATGGACTTCTAGATTCTTGTATCACACCAGTTGTGAGCATTTCCTGTAAGTGTCTTCTTCACATCATCTATGTCTGTAGGGGTCGGTGTCCTCTTCTCGAATGGTTGCTTCATCATGCAGGCATATGTGATGTTTCTGCACCCTGGACGTATCCTACGCCCCATTTCTTTGTAAGAAACACTTGATCTCTCTGGGCAAGTTTCTAGCTAATTCTAGTCTTCCTTCAGCTGGCAATGGGGAGTCACCAAAATCAAACAAGTGTCAGGAGTCACTCTATATGTCTTACCAGGGGTTTGTTATTGGGCAACACTGCAGCGTCTGCGCAGTACCATAGCTAGGGTGCATCCTCTTTCTACCCGATCTCCTATCTGACACATTATGAATCTGAACCATCACTCGTCATGCATAGGCATGAGCACAAGCTGGCAAGATGCTGGGCTTAACCAGTAATCCTTCCTGCAATTTTCCATCGCCTGGTACATCCAACATCAGTATTTTGTTCTTGACATGTTTGCGGAGGGGGACCTCCTCTTGAAAGGTACACTGGGAGTTAGGGGCCAGTACCATTGAATTGGGATCCTTCTTCCACATGACCCCTACCAATTCATCTTGGTCCACTCCCTTGGGGTTCTGTTGCAAATCATAGGCCCTCTTGATCAGAGTGGGAATTCATAGGGCCCTCCCAGTCCATCGCCTTTGTTTCTCGCGACAAAGTTGTGCCAGTCTCCCAAACATATGGGAGTTGGTCCCAATTAACAGGGAACCCCATCAGACAGTCCAGTAGGGGGACACACTGAGAACAGTGTCTCGACTTGCTCCTTCACACTGTTACAGCTGCAGGAAAAGACAACCGGAGGCAGACATATCCTAGTAGGATAAGATTGTCGATCAAGCCCCACACATGTAGGCCTTCCAGGGATTGTAAGGCACAGCAGATAAGTGTTTATCATATGTCCTTAAATACATGGTCACTTAAGTACCCACTGTCCAGCACAGTCTTGAGTAGGAATACCATCTACAGTCATGGTAGTCTCCATTGAAGGGCCACTGTTTTGGACCAGTCTGAGGGACAGCAGGGCCTGACAGATGATTTAGCCACAGAGGGATTTGAGTTACTACTTCTTGAACCCTCACTGTGGTCATTTTGAGAACTCCTCAACTGCTGATTTGTTCTCTGAAGCTCACCTTGAAGCCTATATACAACTTTATCTAGGTTTTTTGTGGACCGGCATTCTCTCTTCATGTGCCCATCCTTCCCACAATTATGGCAAAATATGTTTTCTGGGATTTGCGGTGGCTGAAGCATCACACTGGGAGCTGGGGCGGTGGTATACCAACTGAAAACCTTGTTATCTCTCTGTCTGCTGTGTGGTGAGCATTTGAGACATCTCAATTCTCTTACTCCATAGTGTCAAGACATTGAGTTTGAGCTGCTGTAGCAGGAAATGCCTGGGTGGACACCCCACCCCCATAGCAGATGCAGTTGGATAAGGGTCGTGGTGCCTGTACTGCAGGAGTGGCCTCATAAAGAGACTGTTTTTTTCCTGAACTCCTCTGAAGTTCATCCCATGGTGACACACCCTCATTGGTCCCCACTTCGGAAGGGCCTTCCGATGCCGTGATCACTTGGGCTATGCTTACCCTAGAATTACAATTCCCCTCTTCATCTTCAACCTATCGGAGTTCTTTTATCAAGTCACAATAGTACGGTGGGTTACCCCTTCTATCTGGGAGCCTTAATTGAAGGAGCTGCAATTTAGAATGCTTTGCATGTTGCAGTATGTGCCCCATCTCTCATGGTTGAGTCACTGAGCTGCTACCCCACCTTTTTGGTAAGCTCTCTCTGCAGCGCCTTTTTCCAGGACGAGTAACATATGCAGACAAACTTTCTCTCACCATTGTTTTGTACTTGAAATTTCCATATCGGGCGGTAATTTCTGACTCCAATGCTCCCAAAATTGCCTTTAAGTGCAGATAGGTACTTCTGGGCAGATGCATCAGGGTTTGTGGACCTCAGAAATTTAATGGCCTCTAGGGCGGGACCCCTCAAACTTTCTATGATCCTTTTCCATTTCTCAGCCTCTGCATCCTGCCATTCAGGTACCAAAGGGGCAACACAATCTATCCAGGTCTCCCAATCATCCTCCTCTTGGGGGGTGGGGAGAGTGCCGAAGAAGATTCTCAACCTTCTGTAAGAGTCGTGACTAATGGCAGATACAGACATAGGAGCCAGCATTGGCACAGGCACAGAAGGAGGGGCAATAACAGGTGCTGGAGCAGGAGGGGGTGTTGGGGGAGGAACACCTCCAGGTGGCAGGAATAGTTTATTTAAGTCCTCACAGTTTTCTTCTTCCAGCAACAACTTAGAAAATTTCTCCTCAAAAGTCTCAGATATGTGGGGGCCTATTCTCCAGGGTCTTTACTGTCTTTAGTTATCACTCTTCAGGCGTGAGGGCTCCTTCGGGGTGATAGTCCATGGCACTTTGGAACTGTCTTCCGGGTCCTTACACTCTACTAACTCCATGAAACTTTGGGTGAGCAGATTAGCTTGTCGACCCACCACCACAGGGTTTTATAAACATTCAACCTTGGAAAGTACTCCCTGTACAGTGTCCTTATTGGTACCCAGGGGAATATCCAGGATAAGTATAGCATTTTGGGTGTCGAACTCCTGCCAGGTACACCACCCCACCAACTGGTGTACAGCCACTTCTGTTGAGGTAGCCATTTATTTTTAACAGCAATTCACAAATTGGCCACTAGGGGATGCTAATCTCAGCGGTGCCTCCAAGATGTAAGCCCTAGGTGGCGTTATTCCAAGGGCTACTACCCCTGCCTGCTTGGCTAGTAGCAGGTTAAGGGGACTGAGTTCTGAAACGGGTGCCTGTACCTGGAGGTCAGGGTTGGCAGTGGTCAAGCTAACCTGGGCACAGCCCTCTGGGACACTGTAACCCCCCTCTTTCCCCTCTAGTGGCCTGAACACTGTACAATAATCACTTCCACAATATCCCAAGTACACCACACAAGTACCCACACTGTTTGCACTTACCACTAGGGCTGGTTCTCCTGGCTCAACCTCTGGGGACCCCTGTAAAACAAGGTTATACACAGCAAATAGCAACAGTACAGTACTTTTGAGCACAAACTGAACCACAGTCAGATTACATGGAGAAAAGTTAGATCTGATTTATTCAGGGACTTGAACAAGGGAGGGGCAAAATCAGGTTAATTAGCTTAAAGGTTATATCAATTGCATGCTGTTATGTATGCGCTTTGAGTCCCCCCACACAGTCAAACCTCTGGGTACCCAGGTGGAAAAGAGATGGGCTAGCCAGGACTGTTGCCTGGGGTTGGCCAGCGTCGCAGCTGGTTGGGGACCTGTGATGGAAAATATAACATGCACAGTACACAATATTTGTAATCCGGAGTCAGAGGGCTCAGTTTGTAAAGGAAACAAAACAACAAGACAATCAGATGACACACTCAGATTAAGCTGTTGTTGCAGGGAGCTACTGTGGTATTTACTCACGATACCCAAGACTGGACACAAGCTGGATGAAAATCGAGACTGCAAGTGGTTGATCTGGAATGCCAGGAGAAGCAGGGCCCACACGAGTCACAGAGGCGTTGTTCCTGTTCAAGGGTGGAGCAGGGGGCTGATCCCCAGGCAGGTCTCTTGTCAATGGCTTCTCTGTGCAGTGAGTAGTCTGTCTGGGCCAGTCTGGCAAGACCCAGACCGCATGGAGACAAATTCAGATGCAGTCCGTTTTGGGCTGGCTACAGCTTCCAGCAAGCAGAACACAGTTCACACAGTTGGGAACTAACTCACAACCCACTAGCAGCTCATAACACATTTACATGTACGGGAATTCTACTGTACCAGGCAAAGTGCTCCCCGGTCACAATTGCAAAGTCTCTGCACTCACCAGGAGCTTAGGGGTAGCTGGAACTCCTAACAGGCAGATAGCATTCAGCAAAATCTTCGGTTTTCTTCAGGTTGAGCCTGGCCACTTCAGTACCTTATTTTAGTCACACAAACTTGGATTTAGTCCAAAATAATTCTCTTCTCTCCCTCTCAGGAGCAGCAGGCTGACATACAGGCCAAACACTCAGCCTTTTCCCAGTTCTCCCATTTGAATCCACTCAGGATTGCTGTTCAGAATTACTTCAGCTCCTTCTTCTTGAGCTTCCAGCTCAGAACTAACTGAAAACTGCTCAGCCTGGGACTTCCCAAGATCCAAACGATTTGGTTGGCTGTGATTTGTGCAGTCAGTCAAGAAGAGCCCTTCAGTTGCAAAAAGCAAGCAAAAAAACCCTCCAAACTACAGTTCCTACAGATTTTGAATTCAGACAGCTCCTGTAGTCTGGCTACATTTTAGGTCCCACCAGTACTGACTGGTCCAATTTGCAGTTCAGGACCAAGATAGTGGAGACAAACAAAACAGTCCTTGCTACAAAGAAAGCAGGTTAGACAAACTACATTATCATCATCACTCTAAATGGTTTTCAGTAAGTAGTTACATCTTTCAACAGAGCTCTCTCAGATTACTTAAACTGCAATTAGGCAGCTCTTTAAAGAGGCAGTACACAGAGGCTATATACTCTGGTAATCACATTTAAACTGCTAAAACGCTGGACACCAACCTGACAGTGAGCATTTAGGCAAACTCAAGGAAGACTTTTTGGGAACTCCCATTTGTAGGGGGGTTATATATATATATATATATATATATATATAAAATAGCTTTATTTATATAAAGCGCAAATCAGAAAATATCAAAGCGCTTTTACAGATAACAACCAATGAAAAATTTAAAACCAATTAAAACTTCCAAATACATGACATTTAAAATCAGAGTACACCAGAGAGAATAAATAAGTCTTAAGAGCAGATTTAAAGTTCTCCACAGTCAGGCACCCCTTATCCGGGGAGGAAGAGCACTCCACAGGGTGGGAGCCGCAAAAGCAAATGCACGGGCTCCAGAGTTCTTCAGGCGGACCCAGGGAATCTCTAGCAATCTTTCCATGGTGGAGCAGAGCGGTCGGAGAGGGCGGTAGGGACAAAGGAGTGCTTGCAGGTAACTCAGTCCCTGACCGAGTAGGTCCTTGTAGGTTAGTAAACCCAACTTAAAGGTGATTCGCCACTAAACCAGCAGCCAGTGCAGCTCGCGAATCACAGATGTGACATGGTCAAATCTAGAGAGACCAGTCAACAACTTTGCTGCAACATTCTGCACCAGCTGCAAGCAGTGGATATCAACCCTCAGAAGCCCTAGGTACAGGGCATTACAGTAATCAAGGTGAGAGGTCACAAAGGAGTGGATCAATGTCAGAAGATCACCGAGCGGAACTAGTGCTTAATCTGGGCGATATTCCTCAAATGATAAAATGAGGTCTTGACAATGGATGACACCTGAGGCTTCAGGGTGAATCCCTCATTGAAAATAACACCCAGATTCTGCACCCTTTCAGAGATCATCAGCTGGCAGCCCCCGAGCATAAGTCCAGAGGCCTGCTCAGCCAAAGACCCCTCTACCTGGCGACCTGGGTTCACTGCCAAAACCTCAGTCTTGTCCGGATTCAGCCTAGGCTAGTTGGCACTCATCCAGCCCTGGATTTTGGCTAGAGAGTTGTTAAACACAGAGGCCGCATCATCCTGGTTGGGCACATAGGACATGTATAGTTGAGTATCATCAGAGTAGCAGTGAAAACTCAAACCATATTGCCTCACAATGTCTCCTAATGGCAGCATGTATGCCATGATCTGAAATCATCCAAAACAGTAGGTAAGGCTAGAGGGATGTTTGGGTGGATTAGTAGGGGTATCACAAGTCGGAAGAGGGAGGTAATAATCCCTCTTTACAAGGCACTGGTTATGCCCCATCTGGAGTACTGCATGTAGTACTGGAGGCCACACCTTCACAAGGACATTAACCAAATTGAGGCAGTCCAGAGAAGGGCAACCAACATGGTGCACGGACTGCATCAGAAAACATATGAGGACAGATTAACTGAACTCAATATTTATAGCCTAGAGCAAAAGAGGCAGAGAGGAGATATGATTGAAACATTCAAACACCTTAAGGGCATTAACAAGGCGAAAGAGTCTAACATGTTTCCATATAAGAAAAATAGCAGGACAAGAGGACACAGCATGAGATTAGACTGAGGCCGATTAAGGGGTAATGTGAGGAAGTTCTTTTTCACAGAAAGGGTGGTGGATGCATGGAATGGCCTACTTCAGGAAGTGCTGGATATGAATATGGTGCAGGGCTTCAAACAGGCATGGGATAGGCATAAGGGAGCAATACAGATGAGTATGACTAGATAGGCCATTGACAGAGCAAAGGCCTGTGACACATTCATAAGGCAGAAAAAGAAAGGGGCAGACTGGATGGGCCTCACGGTCCTTATCTGTGTCAACTTCTATGTTTCTATGATTTGGAAGGCAAGGCAAGGCAAATTCTATTTATATGGTGCCCATTCCCAGAGGCTCTGGGTGCCTCACAGAATTATAAAACAATCATACAATACATCGATCTAAAATTTTTTCAAGACAATTTAAAATAACTAAAATATGAAACAATTTAAAACTAATTAAATACAGTAAACAGGGACCGAACAATATGTAAAATTCAGTATTCAATTAAAAGCCAGGCCAAAGAGGTGTGCCTTCAACCTCCGTTTAAACACCTCTACCAGGGGGCCTTCCAGACTGCAGATGGAAGTATTGCCCACAGGGATGGCCCAGAAATGCTAAAAGCATGATCTCCAGAAGTCTTGAGCTGAACCCTGGGAACATCCAGGAGGCCCCCTTGAAGAGGCGCGGAGGGAGCGAACAGAGGTCACCAGTGTCACAAGCTCTAACAAATAGCCAGGGCCCAGTCTGTTTAGGGTCTTGTAGGTGAGAAGCCCCGCCTTGAAAAGGACCCTCTACCTGAATGGCAGCCAGTGCAGGGCATGCAGAATAGGGGTCACATGACTGAATCTAGAAAGACCAGTCAGTACCCGAGCCACTGCATTCTGCACTAGCTGCAGTCTGTGGAGGGTTCCTTCCAAGACCCTGAAGTAAAGAGCATTACAGTAGTCGAGCCTCTAGGAAACAAAGGCGTGCACTAGCATTAGCAAGTCCTCGGGTTGAACAAGGGGCTTAATCCGGGTAATGTTCCGTAGATGGTAAAAACCACTACTAACTACAGACACCTGGTCTTCAAAAGTCAGTCTGCTGTCAAGGATCATGCCCAGATTTTACACCCTCAGGGAAGCTGTCAATGGGGTAGAACCCAGTACAAGACCAGAACTGGCCCCAGGCAGCAACCCATCATGCCTGCGACCAGGCTTGATCATGAGTACCTCCATCTTGGCTGGGTTGAGTCTTAACCAGCTGGAAACCATCCAGTCATTGATTTTAGACAGACAGTTGTTAAGCAGATCCACAGCTTCTGATGTTCCAGGAGCAAATGACAAATACAGTTGTGTATCATCTGAATAGCAGTGAAACTCCACACTTTATTGTCGAGTGATCTCACCCAGGGGCAGCATTTATGGTGCGAACAACGTCGGTTACAGGATCAAGCCCTGTGGAATTCCACAAGACAGGCATTGGGGAGGAGGAGAAATTCCCCATCACTATCCGTTGCACCCTGCCTGAGAGATAGGACGCAAACCACTTGATGACAGTGCCGGTGAGTCCACAAAACTCACAGAGCCGATCCAATAACACGACGTGGTTCACAGTGTCAAAGGCTGAGAAGACATCGAGGAGCACAAGAACTGACCTGTCTACTCTTTTGCCCTGAGCAGATCATTATGCACCCTCACTAGAGCTGTTTAAGTGCTGTGTCTAGCCTGAAAACCCAACTGAAATGGCTCATAAATGTTCGAGAACACCAGGTGATTCCCGAGCTGTTGTGCCACTAACTTCTCGACAACCTTGCTCAAAAAAGGCAGGTTGGAGATAGGACAGTAATTTACCAGGAAATCAGGGTTCAGGAAAGATTCCTTAAGGAGAGACCTCACCAGCGCCTCTTTCAAAGTGATCAGTAGGACCCCCTCCATCATCGAGCACCTGACAATCCTGGTGAACACTGGGCCAACAGCCTCAACACATCCCATTAATAACCATGTTGGAGCTGGGTCCAGTTCACAAAACGTGTGCTTCATTTCTAAGATCACCTTAGTCACATCGGACACCTCAACTGGCCTAAACTCTTCACAGACAGATGGAGTGCCTCTATTCCCCCCCAGTGCAACCACTGCTAGGCAAAAGCCTATATTGCGGACTCCCTGACCGGATAGCTGACACAATGTTGGAGAAGAACAGTGCAAACTCTTTACATCAAGTGGATGAAAAAGCTTTTTTTGGCTGTAGATAGGCAGGATGTAAAAGCCTGTCTACAGTTCAAAACAGCTGAGAAAGTCTGTTTCTCCCCACAGCAATCTCCCTGGACAGAAATTCTGCCTTACGGGAGATTGCGCCCTGGTACTCAAGATAGTGGGCACGTATGGCCAGCTGTGAGACTCCAGATGGGTCTTCCACCAGCAATGCTCCAACTTCTGACCCCTGATCTTCATCACCCTGAGATCCCTGTCAAACCACGGGGATCTCACGTGAGAAGACTTGGGTCGTAAATGAACTGGCACGATGGCCAACACAGGCGAAAGCAAAGAGCCCTGGGGAACCCCACATAGTAGTGAGAAAATGTCAGAGGAGTACATTACTGATGTAACTCTCTGTGATCTTCCAGTGAGGAATGAGTGAAACCACCTGAGCACTGTACATGACAGTCCACAGATCACCTGCAAGTGCTCCAGCAAAATGCCATGATCCACACTGTCAAATGCTACAGAGAGATCAAGAAGGACTAAGATGGAGCGAGTCCTTCGATCTCTTGCTATCAGGAGATCATTGAGCACCCTAACCAGGGAGGTCTCAGTGCCATGTATCTTCCTAAATCCTGACTGGAGAGGATCGTAGATCTCATGGATAATAAGGTGATTGTGCAGCTGCAGCGTGACTACCTTCTCAATAACCTTGACCACAAAAGGCAGGTTAGAGACCGGCCTGCAGTTGGCGAGACAGTCAGGGCCTCGAGAAGATTTCTTAAGGAGAGGTATAATCACTGCCTCCTTCAGGGAGTCAATAAACTCACCCATCTCAAGTGACCTCCAGACAATCTCAGACAAGATCGGACCGATGACCTCAATGCACCCCACAAGGAGGCGAGTTGGGCCCTGGTCCAAACTACAGAAAATTGGCTGCATCCCTTTCCCCCCTTCTTACACCCCTCCCCACGCTAGGAAAATGAGTTCAGTGCTGTGGCGGATATTGCTCTGGATGCCTCAAGGTGACAGAAGAGAGTAGTTTTAGAGGGTATACAAGGGACTTACAGTAAGTAGCGGGACCTTTTCCAGCCCGGGCATTAGGCCTGGGGCTGGAGGGGGGGGGAAGCTGGAGAGTAGAACCAGAACCAGGACAGGTGGGCAGTCCAGGAGGGCCAGTGGGGAAACCCTCCGCAAAGTAAAGTGCAGTCAGTATGGTTTCTTGCACTGTGGCCAACAAGACGTAGGGGTATGTAGTTCTGGAGGGGATACTGGTAGTCAGGTTCTGCGTCGTGGGGGCTAGGATGTTAGGAGGCTTGGTGTGAGCCTAGCAGGAATGTAGGAGCCCTTTAGGAAGTCCGTTGGTGTTTTTTCAGGTTGCCAGGGCTGTGGCAGGGCCCTCCCAGAAGAGGAACCAGTGGCAGAGGTGCCCCTCACACCAGATGTATCAGGGTGGTCTGGGGGGCTGAAGAAGCCAGGGAGCCCTTCACCTGTAATGGGTCCTGTGTGGAGGGACAAGTTCTGGGTTGCTGGTCCAGTTAAAGGCCTGGTGGGTCGCCAACCCAAAGAATTGGTAGGCCTTGGAGGGTGGTCCCCATGCTGGTGCTTAGTTTAAGCCCAAGAACCATTTGAAAGGGATGTGGGCCTGGCAAGGACTCTTTGTAGGACGTGGTAATAGTGGAACAACCCCAGAGTGAATTGGGGGGCCATGGAGGGCTGAGGTGAAAGCAAGCAGACAGGGTAGCAGTGCCCTCAGCTTGATCATCAGAGTCAGCTGTTTGGAAGGAGAGTTAGTTCCTGGATCATCAGGAAAAAATCCTGATGACCTTGTGGCTTAGGTCAATTGCACAGGGGTACAGGTGGGGAGGGCAGCTCGCTTTCCCACACTGGAGAAAGGGGGATGACCAGTGCCACAGAGGAAAAGGGATCTGTAGGAGAAAAAGTAAAAGGAATGTTGGCTTACCAGATCCTTATATGCCAGGAGATTGCAGGGATCTGGGGTCTTGGGTAGATCACCCAAGAGAGGAAGGGTAGGAAATGAGAATCCTTCTGGTGTCTGCTGAAACAGTGGTTCTGCTGTCTAACAGGTCCAGCCAACGTGTGCAAAGTTAGTAGCCCCATGGAGCTGATTAATTTTTTTCTTCAAAGGAATGGTGACCCCTGTATAGTTGGACTCACTGACCATGCAGGTGAAAATAAAATGAGCTGGGGAGAAACAGTGGTTTGTGCTTTATTTGATCGTGGAGGGGTGGGATCTAATGAAATGAAATTCCTTTCCCCTCCTCCTGTTTGCAGTTTAATTAATCTGTCACGAGTTATATTCCAGGGGCAAGAATCTAGCCTCAGGGGCTTGCAAGGGCCTCTGTGGGACCTTGGTGAAAGAAAAGGGAGGTCTCGCTCTGGTGGTTGGTTAGGGGAGAGGATCCATTGCTGTGAAAGAAGAGATAACCTAACAGCGTGAAGACAACAGCAGATAGGAGACAATCCATTTTCCATGATCCCAGAGTTTGCAAATGTCTAAAATGTTAACGCTTTTGCATACTCCTTTCTTCCTGTCTGGACCACCTGCAGTGATTTTAAGTATGCCCCTAGATGGGTCAGGAAGGGAGGGGTTTCACACACACACACACATATATATATATATATATATATATATATATATATATACTGTATATAAACATAGAAATATAGACTTTGACGGCAGATAAGGACCGCTTGACCCACCTAGTCTGCCCATTTCCCTACCTAGAGGATAAGCTGCAGATCCTATTTAACCAACAGCCTATTTCTTCCTACCCCCCAAAAATTGCCTTATGTCTGTCCCATGCATTCTTGAATTCTCCCACAGTTTTAGACCCCACAACCTCCTCAAGAAGGCTGTTCCATGAGTCCACCACCCTTTCTGTGAAAAAATACTTCCTCACATTGCCCTTGAGCTGCCCCCTCTATCTTCAAATTGTGTCCCCTTGTTCTTGCACATCTCTTTTTCTGAAAGATGCTACCCTCTTGGACTTTGTTGATTCCACTGAGGTACTTAAACGTTTCTATCATGTCATCCCTCTCCTCCTTTCCTCAAGGGTATACATATTAAGCTCCTTAGTCTCTCCTCGTATGGCTTCTCTTGTAGACCCTGCACCATTTAGTTGCCCTCCTCTGAACTGCCTCCATCCTGTCTATGTCCTTGCAGAGAGGGTCTCCAGAACTGGACGCAGTACTCCAGATGGGGTCTCACCAACTGTCTGCACAGGGGGATAACAACTTCCTGTTTTCTGCTGGTAATACCGCTCCCTATACAACCCAGTATCCCCCCAGCCCTCCCAACTGCCTTCTCGCATTGCTTGCTAACCTTAAGGTCATCTGATATGATTACCCCCAGGTCCCTTTCCATTTTTGCTGTTGTTACTACCTCCCCCACCTTGTGTAATCTTCCCCTGGGTTTTTGTTTCCCAGGTGCATTACTTTGCACTTCTTTGCATTGAATCCAAGCTGCCATACTTCTGACCATTCCTCCAACCTTGCCAAGTCCCTTCTCATCCTTTCCATGCCTCCTTGTGTATCAACCCTGTTGCAGATCTTTGTGTCATCTCAAAGAGGCATACTTTTCCTTCCAGTCCCTCTGCAATGTCACTTATAAAGACATTAAAAAGGACTGGACCCAGAACTGAACCCTGCGGTACCCCACTAGTAACCCCTCTTTCTTCAGAATGGACTCCATTTACAATTACCTTCTGTGTCCTGTTGTTCAGCCAATGTTTTACACAGGCTATCACCCTGGGATCCACTCCCAGGCAGGTTAATTTGACTACTAATCTTTTGTGTGGGACTGTGTCAAATGCCTTGCTAACGTCTAGGTAGGCCATGTCCACAGCTCCTCCCTGGTCTACTACTTTGGTCACCCAGTCAAAGAAATCAATTAGATTCATCTAACATGACCTTCCCGCTGTGAACCCATGCTGCCTTGGGTCCTGTGCCCCACTGGCCTCTAGGTACTCAACAATTCTTTTCTTCAGAAGTGATTCCATCACTTTCCCTACCACAGAGGTCAAACTGACAGGTCTGTAGTTTCCTGCCTCTGTCTTGGTCCCACTTTTGTGAAGGGAAATCACATCCACCTTCTTCTAGTCCTCAGGTACCACACCATCTTCCCATGATTTGTTAAAAAGGGTAGTCAGTGGTGTCACTAGTTCTCTGCTTAATTCTTTTAGAATTCTGGGGTGAATTCCATCTGGCCCCATTGCTTTGTTCACCTTCAGTTTTAGGAGTTCTTTCAGAACCCTTTCTTCTGTGAAAGACTGGGATCAACCCCCTCTCCAGAGTGCTTCTGTTAATTGGATTAGGCACCTCCACCACTTCCTCTTTTGTGAATACTGCACAGAAGTATTCATTCAGTATCCCTGCTTTTCCACTGTCACTCTCTGCCCACCCACCATCCATTCTATTCAGCCTCACTATCCCTTCCTTTGTCTTTCATGCCCTGATATACCTATAAAGGTTTTATCCCTTCTTAACCAGTTAGCTATCTTTCCTCAGTTTGTGCCTTTGCTATTTTCACTACCCTCCCTGCTTCCTTCTACCTTAACTGGTACAGTTCTCTGTCCTGCTCCTTCTGTGTTTCCTTATACTTCCTAAATGCTATCTTTTTCTCCCTAACCTTCACCACCACCTCTTTTGAGAACCATAGTGACTTTTTCTTTCATTTTGATTTGCTTATTTGCTTCACACAAAGGATTGTTGCCTCTGTGATGGCAGTTTTGATATTTCCCCATTGTTGCTCCACCCCTCCTTCTAGCCTGTTTGCTAGTGCTTTTATAAGGCACTCTCCCATCTTGCCAACGTCAGCCCTCCTGAAGTCCAAAACCCTCACTTTTGTATGGCTTGACTCTGTTGCTGAGTTTATCGTGCACCACACTGTTTGGTGGTCACTAGTTCCCAAATGGCTACCCACTTCTAGATCTGAGATCCTCTCACTGTCCCCATTTGAGAGTACGAGGTCTAAGATTGCTCCCTCACGAGTAGGATCCAAAACTAGCTTTTTGAGGCATGCCACCTGAAGGGCATCAAGAATGGCCCTGCTTTTGGATGTGGCTGCCGCAAAGGAGCTCCAGTTAACATCTGGCATGTTAAGGTCCCCCGTCAACAGCATCTCCCCTTTCTCTGCCATCCTGAGCATGCCTTCTATCATATCCTTGTCCATTCCCTCCTCCTGACATGGTGGTCTATATACAACCCCCTGTGTGGACTGTGGTGCCATTTCCAGTCTCTAAGGTGACCCACAGTGCCTCCTCTCCTCCCTGTTTACTCTTTTGTTCAGTTGCTTTTATCCCTTCCCTTACATAGAGAGCTACTCCCCCCTCTTCTGCCCTCCCTGTCTCTCCTATAGGTTGTGTACCCTGGTATGTTAACATTCCAGTCATGGTTCTCTGTGTACCATGTTTCTGTGAATGCTACAATATCCAGGCATCCCTCTTCTATCAAGGCCACCAGTTCAGGGAGCTTGTTGCCCAGACTATGGGCGTTGGTACACATTACTGTCCATTTCTTGATGGCCTTACCCCTTTTTGCTCCATCCCTGTCCTTATTGCATTTGTCACTTTCTCCATTTACCCCTGAGCTTCTCCCTATTGACATCTCTATGTTGGTGTCTACCTCACTTAGTACCCTGATATTTTTTTGGCGGGCTAGGATTTCCCTGCTCCTTTCCAGTGCATCCCCCCTTGGCTAGTTTAAATGCTTGTCAATTAAGTATTTAAACCTATCACCTTGGATTCTGGTTCCCCTTCCGGACAAATGCAGACCATCATGCCAGTATAGGCCTGCACCCCTCCAGGTGGACCCCCAGTCCCCAATGAAGCCAAATCCCTGAGCTCTGCACCAGTTTTTCAACCACTGATTGAATCCCATGGTGTGGAGCACCCTAGCCTCACCCATGCCATAGGCAGGCAGCACCTCCGAGAAGGTTACCGTGTGTGCTATTTGTCTAAGGCCCCTCCCCATCTCCACAAACACTTCTTGCACTGCTCTGATCCCTTTCTTAGCCAGGTCATTTGTCCCTAGGTGGACAATGACATCCAGCTCCCTCCCCTGTGCAGCTGCTCCTGCGATCCTGAGGATTCGCTCCCTGTCCCACCAAGCCATGGCACCAGGCAGGCACCTTACCTCCCTCTCCCCTTCCTCCCCCAGTTCTACCTTCCTAACAATGGAGTCCCCCACCAGGAGTTGTTTCCTTCCCCTGTGGTGTCCCATGCCACCCTCCTGTGGGTCTCCTTTGTGGAGGTTCCTAGCATCCTCCTTGGTCTCCACTGTGGGTGCCTCCATAGAGGAACCACACTTTTCCAGAACAGCATAGAAATTGTGGAGAGGTACAACTGGAGGGATGCACCTCTGTTCCACCACCCTCACCCTCCCTGAGCCCACTGTGGTCCAGCCACTCTTATTTCTTGGCAACCTCTGAGGCAACGGCAGTGACCCTGGAGGTTCCTGGGTGGGAGAGGAGGTCCCACAAATCCTGGCCAACTCAGCCTGGAGATGAGCAACCTCCTCCCTCAGCCCAGATAGGTGTCTGCAGATGGGACAACACTGCATCCTCCAGAACAACTCCCGGAAGACTGCTGTTCCACAGCCACTGCACTGCACTGCTCCCATCATGTTTTTTTTTTCTGGCCCCCTAACTGTTATTTGGAATACTTACTCTTTCCTCTGTTTGTTTTTTTCTTTTTTTTCTTCTCCCCCTACTTACTTACTGCCTCTGCACCCGTTTAGTTCCTGATCTTCCTGTTCTGAGACAAGAAGTTCCTATATTTCTCAGTAGTCTCCTTACTTGCTCAGAGTCAGACCTCCAGCAGCTGGGGGAATGGAGAGCTACCCTTACCCTTCTAGGATGGTGAGTCTTTGGCTCTGTGATCACTCACTTCCTGCTCTCAAACAGGAAGTTCCTGTTGTCAGTTAAATCCTGTACCTATAAAAGTAGAACTGGTTTAGGGTGGGGGATGGAAGGGAGGGAAGGAGGGCAACATAGTCCCAGTAGAGAAGTTTCAGTTATACCAGTAGCTCCTTCCTCCTGGTGTTCTGTCTGTCCTCTGGCAGAAGCTATCTAGGGCAGTGTTTATATCTGGTCTTAACCTGGCTCCTTCTAGCTAAGCCACTTCCCCTACTTTGCAAATCTTTCTACAGTTAGTTAATTTCACAGATAACAATTCCCTTCTGACACCTGTGAGAAGCACCTAGATAAGTACACAGATAACACAGATAACAATTTACTTCAACTACCTCTGACAAACACACCAACTCCTTTTTTGTTTGTTTTTTTACCCTTAATTGAAGGTCCCAGTACAAGAGATCTAGTTCTTAGTCCCAGTAGAGGAATTTTAGTTATACCATTAGCTCCTTCCTCCTGGTGTTCTGTCTGTCCTCTGCACACACACACACACACACACACACACATACATACACACACACACACATATGCACACACACATATGCACACACACACACACACATCGATGTCTGTTGCTGGCCCTGCCATAACTGTCCCTACACCCGACCCTCCCCTTCAGTACCCTCCACCCTGCCAACAAACATAACACTGACACTGGGGGTGCCCAATCCCCCCTGTCACCACAGGAAATAAAGAAAACCATCCCTAATAGTTTTGTTTATAAATTAAATGTACCCTGTAAAGAAAACCATCCCATCAATGTCTGCTGCTGCCAGAGTCATTAGCTCCCCCATCTGACCCTCCAACTCAACACCCCCCCCCCACACACCCCACACAAACATAACACTGACACTGGGGGTAACCAATCCCCCAGTATCGCACCACCTGAAATAAAGAAAACCATCTCTATTACTTTTTTTGTAAACATACCCTGCAAAAAGAAAACATCCATCAGTATCTGTTGCAGGTGCCACCGTTAGTGCCCTACCTGCCCCTCCCACTCAGCACCCACCATCCCACAGCCCCCCAAGCCCTTGCTTACACACTGGGGGTCCAACACTGTAATCCTCCATGGATTGCAGGCATGTCTTCACTCTTCAAAGCTGGACCGCAAATTGAGGAAATCAGGTATGTGGTTCAATGTATTTTAATGGTGTTTTGAACTTAGTGGCATAACTTGGTCAGTTTTAAATATTTTTGCCCCAAATTTGCCTTTTTGCCAACCCCACTTCATAAACAATAGCAGCAAAATTAGGAAAATCTGTCCCAAAAGGTGAGTTCACAGTCACTGCACGAAATCACCTTTCAGGCAAGAGTTGGAAAAATTTCTCCACCCTTGTTCAAGAGGTGGTGTCATAAGAAGGCTGTGTTGAAGATTTGGGGTACAGATATTAAAAAAAAAAGCTATGAGCCTATATTGAAATTTATGAATGCAGGCTTGTAAGTTTGGTAATTTTCAATATTTTGATTCAAAATTTTCCCAGCATAGCCATCTCTTCACAGCACCTCCTGAATGTGAAAGCTGCAATTTTTCAAGTCCCGGACAAAACGTGCTTTCACGTCCCAAAAGTTAATTTTGCTGTCGCTACACAAAATAACCTTTTGGTAGGAATTGAACATTTTCTCTGCCCTTGTTCACGAGGTGGCTTCATTAGAAGGCTATGTTGAAAATTTTGGGTAAACATATTTAAAAAAAAAAAAGTTATAAACCTGTAGTAAAATTTATGAACGCAGGTTCATAACTGGTAATTTTCTAGATTTTGACCCCAGATTTTCAACATAGCCATTTCCTCACAGCACCTCATCAATGTGACAGGTATTATTTTTCAAATCCTGTCCAAAATGTGTTTTCACGCTTGTGGCAATTAATTACCTTTTGGGCATGATTTGAAAGCGTTATCTGCCTTTGTTCATTAGGTAGGTTAATAAGAAGGCTATGTGGGGTCATAAGAAGCCTATGTAAACTAACTTTTAGTGCCCATATCAACTGCCTTGTCAACAAGCTAAAAGCTAGGCTGGGGTTCTTCTTCAGGAACAGGTCCCTCTTTACACTAGACTGCAGAAGAAGACTGGTCCAGGCCACATTCCTACCACTCCTTGACTACGGGGATATAATTTACAATTGCAGTGCACCAACTCACACTCGCAAACTTGATGTCCTGTACCATCGTGCATGTTTCATACGAAATGCTCCGTCCAGGACACACCATTGTGCCCTCTACTCTTTTTTGAAATGGACCTCACTATCAACCAGGTGTATGTTCCATATTGGGCAGTAAACTCTAAAACTGCTAACTGGCAAGTTACCTCAGTACATATGCTCCCTAGTGCACAAGTCTCACAATGTGTATGCACTGCGCATCTCAGACTTTGTGCTCCTAGATGTTCCCAGAACATGTACTAATCAGGGAAGAGGTGTCCTTAGTTTCGTCCTCCCATCTATATGGAACCAGCTGCAAAAAGCCATGAAGCTAACAGAGATAGTCACATTTAATTGCTTTAAGTCCCTAGCCAAGAAAGCATTTGAAGTGGTCTGCTGCTTCTCTTCACGCTAAGCTAATACATGAATCCTCATCGTCCCTTCTGCTTATCACTATCCCTGTCTCCCTACCAACCATCCAGCCTATCCTCTCACCCATCTGCCCCACCCACCCCTATATTCCTAGCCCAACCCCCCTTTATCCATTCTGCCTCCTAGCACTTCTTCCCTTCCTCTACCTCCCTGTCTCCCTACCCCCTCCTCCCCTACCCTACCCCAGTCACCTCCCTCCCCTAGAGTCCCATAACCCCATCTCTGTGCACAATATTCCTGTCCTGCTGAACCTACCATCCTCCCCATCTCCCTACCCCTCCTACCCCTACCCCAGTCACCACCCTCCCCTAGACCTCCTCCCTGTACCCCATCTCAGTGCACAATATTTCTGTCCCTCTGAACCTACCACCCTCCTCTGTGATGTCATCTACTGTACAGACCCATTTTTTCCCTTTTTTTCCATTTTTCCTTTTCTTTCTGCCCCCAGTGAAGACTCGTCTCACTCTATGTGTATCATCTACGTGCACATTAATGCAGTTAGTTTTTTGTATGTAATGTATCAGTTATTTGCAACAATCCAAGTTGTACCTTTTCATTGCCATTGCTGTTTACTCATACTATCCAAGTCTGTTTTGTATAAGATCATGTACGTCATTGTATTGTTTGAAATCTCCAGGACGTCCTTGTGAATGAGCTTGCTCAATGGGGTAATTCCTGTAATAGTAAACCAAACTAAAAATTAAGTAAACTATGTTGAAAATTGGGGGGGAAATATGAAAAAACAAAGCTATGAGAGTACATTACAATTATTCAATGCACACTTGTAACTGCAACAGTTTTCAATGTTTTGACCCCATCTTTTCAACATAGCCATTTTTTCACATCACCTCATGAATGTGACAGCTGTCGTTTCTTAAATCCTTCCCCAAATGTGTTTCAGCACTTGTGGTGCAAAATGACATGTCAGCCATTGTTTTATAAATGACACCTGTCATGCTCAGAAGGAGGGGTTATAAAAAAATTTTGTTGAAAATTTGGGGTAAAAATATGAAAAACCAACTAAGTTATGAGGAAACAAATTGTTTCAATGTTTACTCATAACATTTTTTGTAGATTTTGTCCCCTAATGTTCAACATATCCCTTGTGTTACCCCACCTTCTGAACATGGCAGGTGTCATTTTTCAAATCCCCTCTGAAACTTGTTTCTACAGTCACACAGTGAAATCACCTTTTGGATGGGATTTTAAAAATGTCACCTGTCTTGATCATAATGTCAGATCATAAAAAGACTGTTGGGGTCAAAATGTGGGAGCCCACTTAGAAGCAGATACTGTCTCTCAGCTACCTTATTCTGGGTAATTACAATCTAGCAATGTATCAAAGCAGGACACCACTGAAAATGAGATATTGCATCTCAGTTACTCTATCCTGGGTAAATATATAATAAAAATGTGTATGAGCAAGACCCAGTACAACAGCAATGCCAGTGGCGAACATTTGGCATTGACAGATATTTGTTCTGTATTCCTTTCAGTCTCTTTTTCTTACTGTATGTTTGTTTCCAGTTGTTGGTTCCCTTCATAGATCACTATATCGAGGAAAGGGATCATCTCGTTGTCAAATTTGAAAGTAAATCTCAATTAATATGTAATGTTATCCAAACAGGTGTGACATGACACAAGTGAGTCAGAATCCCTTTCCAAAGTCACCAGTATGCCATATGCATGTATTGTAAAATGGACTGTATATAGGAATCAGTAGGTACTGGTTCTCAGATCATGCGATGAAAATGTTTAAGTTGGAGTCATGGTATTCTCCATGGCAGTCCCTCTTATTTGCTGGTGGTACTGTGTTTCAGACTTAAGGTAGTTTCACTGCGGAACTATGCTAGTTAATTTCCTTAGAAATAATGCTGGAGGGTAAGTGTCTGGCTTGTAATGCCTGATGTGGCTGTAAAGGGCCTCTAATCCTCCTGTTTTTTGCGTGATGTGTTCACAAAAGTAATGCATGCATCAGATCTCTGAAACAAGTGGCGTCAGAAGTGTCAAAACATATGCTGCTCACACCCGACAGTTAGACTATCTTTTAGATGCTGTAACATTCCAACATAAGTAACAGGACTGTCCTTGAAATATTTGTGCAAATCCCCCCACCCACCCAAAGGTCCCTAAAGATGAGAGAGCTGTGAAATGTGTATACGTAATATGAAAATAATATTGAGAATCTGAGGGAGTGACCTAAACTGATAGCATATGAACAACTGAATCTCTGATCTGTAACTGTAGTATGCGTGTTTGATAATAGTCCATGGGCCAGTACATGGGCCTATGCATGTGAACCCTAAGAGACTACAAAAAGAAAGTTTATGAAATTCCAGTCCAAGCTGGTGGTATATTACTGGTAGGTGAAAAGAGTATCTAACCTGAGCGTATACAGTCTGGGGAATAGCATCTGACATGGATCTGAGATAACTGGTCAACAAAGGGCAGCTGTGGATGCCAAATGCCACTGGTCTGGTATAAGAGATGCATCACTTCCCATGTCAAGCACTAAGTGGCAAAAATCCTGTTGGTGAAGAGCGATGTATTGGCAAGAGATATATAGCTGTTGAATATGCATCTTTGAACATTTTTTGGAAGTAAAGGATTGTTAGCATGTTTAGGTAGGGCAAAATTAAAATATTTTATTATTGCTGCAGTATTTTGTATACAATTGTATCTACCTTACTACAGTATATGTGAACAAAGGTACTCATTCTAAAAAAATGCTATAAATATCTTTTCAGATTCATAGTTAACAATTACCAGCAAGTTCTGACAACAGTTTTTGCAGTTGATGAGATTAACCAAAATCCCCAGCTGTTACCAAACAGAACCCTGGGATTTCAGATCTATGACTCGTGTTATTCTGAAACCAGAGCCATCCAGGGGGCTCTGTGGATGCTATCAGGTCGACAGGAGCTTGTCCCCAATTACTGCTGTCAGTCACAATTCCAGCAGTCTGGGATTATTGGAGATGAAGCCTCAGCATCTTCTATTTCGGTGGCTAGGATATTAGGACTCTACAAGTACCCACAGGTATGCGACTACTCAGTGCTGCAGTCTTGGCTCCTAATTGTATATACTATTAATTGGGAAGAAGAAAATGCCCTCTACCGTACATGAGGTTATGTTATAACATGAAGGGGCAAGGCACTACAGAACATAGTGCCAAGGGTTAAGAACGGGTTAGATGGTAGAAGACTGTGACTAGAAATAAATGTCACCCTTTTTGAATGGTACAAATAATGGCAGAGGTGGCACAAGGATCATTGTTTTTCAATGTGTTCATAAATCACTTAGATGTAGCTGAAGTATGTCACTAAGTTTTTAAAATTTTCAGAGCCTACCAAATTGGGAGAGTAGTATGTTCACAGGATGATATGACTGCATTTCAGAATGACCTAAACAAATTAAGGGAATGGGAAAACAATGGCAATTGAGTGTTTTTTTTATTTTATTATTCAAAGCTTTGTAGTCAATACTGCATATAGATGGGCAGTTTTGATACCATAAATACGTTGGGCCTGATTCCAAGACGGTTATGCCAGGCATAAATGCAGTACACCAGTCCTGATAGTGCAAATCGCAAGTTACACCAGCGATTTGCAACACACACGATTCCAAAAGAACATTTACGCCGCAACCTACAACTGCTACGACGAAAGCAAGTTATGACACAGATATGCCAATGAATGGAACACACCAGCACCACGGAACTGCTATTCCAAAAACAGTTAGCATACATAAATGCAGCAGAGGAAGGTCATGTAAGTTAGAACAGGTAATAGCTGTCCTAAACAGTGCACAGGCCAGGGAACCCTTCCCCCAACCAGACAGCAGCACAGCTCACAACCAGTAGGCCCCCAATGTGGACCAAAGAGCAAACAATGGAATACCCAAGCAAATGTGCCCAGGACACCCAGAACAGAGCGAGATGGGTAGCAGCATGGCCAGACATGCCAGTAGAAAGTGAACACCAGACAGTAGCGTAGCAAATAGGAGGCAGTATAGCGCAGTGGTCTGAGGCTCTGAGCTGCAAATCTGGTGACATCCAGCAGACCAGACCTGGGTTTGAATCCCACAGTTTCCACTTGCATACTGTGTGACCCTGAGCAAGTCACTTAACCTCCTTGTGCTCCCAGGTCGCTCCTGTCAAAAAGCTTTCAGCTTAGTGTGCTATACCTGGTTAAACAACTGAATAAATTCCCAGAGGGTCTGGGTGCAAGGTGATGTTACAGGGCCCATCTCCAGTTTTGAATAAACATCAAAATTATGATTTGGGCCCCCTCAAACCTTGTAGAACCAGGTGCCACTGCACCCCCCGCACCCTTCTAGCTACGCCCCTGACACCAGATGAGGTGCAACATGGACCACAGCAAGCAGCAACAAGACTCCAGCACATAATGTGGGACAAGGCAGCGCCATGTTGCACAGAGATGCAATGGGATGCACAATGGGGAACAGTGCCATGCAATGTGGGACAGTCTGGAGGGAAGTACTGCATATAGCCGAGCAGTGGGACACACCACACAGGTGGCAATAGGGGTAGAACAGGGACGGCAGAGGCCTGTGAGTGCAGGCACCACCACAGCCCCCCCCAGCAGCAGCAAGGTGGCACTAGCAGCACAACGGGGGACACACAGTGGCACAATGCAGCACTGGTAACAGCATGGCACCCATGCCAATGCCACCGTGCTGCCAGGGGAGGTGACAGCAGCCACCAGGTGACATGCTACGTGAGTGGCTGCACCAGAGCAGGAACAGTGCCCAGGCATTCTGAACAGCAGCCGTGAGGCAGGACTGTGACCGCTGGATATCAGCACAGGCACACAGAGGGGACCACAGCATCCACACGTGACAGGCATGGGGGCAAAGGAGGCAAAGGGCACACACAGGCCACAGAAACAATGCCAGGATGATGGTGCCACCAGGCACAACACCCTTCCATGACCACTGATAAATGTAAACAGTGTAACCACAACAGGGACATAGCACCAGGTGGCACAGACCTGTAGACATCTGGCAGTGAGATGCACCATTGCCTCTGCCACTGATGCTATCCATAGGGACCACTGGTCCCCCAGGTGGAAGGGAGCAGTACAGGCCCAAGGCTGTCACACAGCTGGGGCATGCAAGTTGGGGCAGCATGTGGGTCTGCAGCACACAGGACACCATGCGGATGCAGCCACTGGTACACACCAAAGGCTGTGGGATGCACAACTGGCACACAGACACCAGGTGCATGGTGGGGACACAGAGGGGATGGCGCAGAACCGCAACAAATGTGCCCTCACGTGCACAGTGACACACACACACACACACACACACACACACACACACACACGACCATGCACACCAGAGACAGACGCGCAGAGCCAGGTATGTACAATAAACATTTAATGGTCAGTATGAAACAGGTAATAACAACAATAAACAGGGAAAACAGCAATATACAGGTACAAACAGCAGTAAAAGGGTAAAACAGCAGTAAAGCGGTAAAACAGCATGTAACAGGTAGGAATACAACACAACAGTAGAGCCCCTAACACACCCCACCCACACAGCCCACCCACACCAGTCCATGAGGCCCCCCTGGCAATGTCACCCCCTATATACAAGCCCCCACCCCATATATACAGCCCCACCTCCCACAGTGCAACACAGGCCACCATCGTAGGTGCTAGCGCTACGGAGCTCCCCAGGAGGGCACCCAGGGAGCCGTGCTTTTTGGCCACATCCCCCAGTATGGTGGACACCAGCTGGATCAGCCGCTGGTTGTCCAATTGTGGCTGACCAGGGTCCAGCATAATCCCCTGGCCAGGCTGACCCCCAAGTACCCCATCACTGCCATTCTGTCCAACCGGTGATGGCTGGTCCAGGCCACCGCCACCCGCCTCGTAGACAGGGTCATCCACCGGCTGTGCATCCACGTCTTCCACCTGTGTGTCGGTCAGTGGCATCGCGGAGCCCTGTGGCCCCTTTGCTGCAACCTCCACCAGTGGCCCTGCAGCCGGCATGGCCACGGCCACAGCCCCCACAGCATCCTGCACTGTGACCACTCCAGCATCCGGCTGTCCCTCGGTCCCCTGCTGGCCACCGTCCGTGGTGTCTGGAACCACCAGCACCTCTGTCTCCTCCACCACCTTCTCCTCCTCTGATGTTGACTGAGGGATGGGCCTCACCCTCCGCTGGTGGTGCTGGGTGCAGTGGCAGTAGACCTCAGCATCAGCCACCTTGGCCTCCACCATGGCCCTCAGCAGGGCCCTCTGCCGGAGCATCAGTTGGCTATGCACACCTGTAAGGATGCAAAGGCTGCGGTTAGTGCAGGTCCTGGACACGTGGCACACACACACACACACACGCAACACACAGCCACTGCAATAGCCACCAAGGGCCAGCACAGCATGGCCACAACACATAGCACACACTGCATGCAGCTACCTGCCCTCCACTGCAACGCCTCCTGTCGCAGTCCCCCAGCACGTGCATCCAGCTGGCCCTGGTCACTGCGTACAGCACCTGTGTGGAATGGGAACACAGTTACACATGTGTACCACTGCAGGCCATGGCCTGTACGGTGGCGCTGCACCACTGTGTGACAAGCCGTAGGCATACCTACCTGCACCTGCGTCCTGGCCTGTCCTCATCTCAGCATCCCTCCGCCTTGCAGTGCTGATCAGCCGCTCCAGAAGCCCTGGATCCCGCTGTACCAGATCCTGCCAGTGGTGTTGTAGCTGCCGGACGGTGTGGTGCATGCCACTGCTGGCACCCAGACGTGCCCCAATGGCCCACCATGCTCTGTCCCGCTCTGCCGTGGTGTGCCTCCTGCATCCCAGTGGGAGTAATGTCCTCTCCCACTGCTGGACCATGTTTATGAGCATGGCGGTCTCCTGTGGGGTGTAATTAGGAGCACGCTCGCTGAGGCTCAGGCCCGCACTCCGGCGCATGATGGATGTGGTGAACTGGCACATGGATGTGGTAATGTGTGGTACAAACCTGCAAGGGAACAAGGCATAGCACATGTGTCAGTGCACAGTAGTGAGGCATCCATGTCGACAACCCCCCCAAGCAGACCATCAGGACATGCGATGGCGAACATGACAGACAGGGCTGGGGCACAGTGTCACTGGGCTTGGCACTGCACCGTGTGTGCTGCACCCTGGGGGTGGCACAGCAGGGGGGCTGGCACATGCATGCCCCTGCACGACACGACCCCTACCGATGGTGTACATGCCACCATCACACACCGCAGGTGGCATGGCTTGGCTGTGTGGTGCCATGTGCACACACTGCACCGTCCCACACTGCCATACACCTGCCCCAGCAGTGTACCACCATGCTGTCATTCCCAGGCACAGGCGTGCCCAGGCGCATGGCCATCTCCATGCATCTGTGGCCTAGTCCAGCTGCACGGAGCCAGCCTGGCATGCGGTGCCACACAGCATGCCACCTGCTGACCATCAGCATCTTGCCACTCCACAGCAGGGCTGTGTGCAGTGTGGGTGTTGGCCAACATCACTACCCTCCACCCTGCCATATCTGTGTGCACCCACATGCACAGGGGTACACGGCACTGCGCCATTACACCTGTACCCAGGGTGCAGTCCCACGGCCCCCACATGCAAACAGTGTTACTCTGTGCTAGACACCTACCTTCCCTGTGCTCCCTGTGTGCACCTGTGGGTGGCACTGCTGTCTACAGTGGCTCACCAGGATGGGCAGTTGGCAAGACAGCATTTACAAACAGTACAAACATTGTCCTCGGCATACATGGAGGTATTGCAGAGTCCACCTACCTGCACCAGTACAGTGTAGGAGTCTCCTAGGCAAAAGGAAAGGTACAGCTATATTAGGGTCAGTTTGTAGTACAGGCAAATGCAAATGTGCAGGCTGTGCACTGTCCAGTACTCACCTATGGTCTGGGTGTGTCTCCCCGGTGCAACAGAATGGAACATTGCATTAGCACATGTCTGCTATTATGACTGAAGCATGTTGCCTGGGGGTGCTGTGTCCCAGTACTTACCAGTTTGCAGGGTGTTTCCCACCTGGGCCTACTGTCCACAGTTGAATATGCCTGTCAGCACTGTAGCCAGATCCCCTTCTCGCGACCTGCGTGTTGGTCTGCGGCCTAGATTCTGCCTTCGCGCCTCTATACACACATGGTGCATGTACAGGCCACACGTGCATTGCAGGATGCAACTGCTCAATTGCAGTCTGCGGTCTTGCATGCAGCAGATATGCAATCATGAGATAGACATGCAGCACACACACATATGACTCACAACAGTGCCCTCCCCCAAGTGCTCCCACACACACACATGCCTGGACATGCCCACACCCCCTCACACCACCACACCAGCAGGACCCGTGCCACCCAGAGTGCCACCCCACAATGCCCCACCCCCGTAGCAGTGGCATGCCATGGTGGCATGTCCATCCAGTGCCTGCTGCTACCACCCAGTCCGTTTCTGCTTTGCAGCCCCAGTGGTGGCACTAGACCCACCCTGCCCCCACTGCATGTCCACTAGGCCACCACTGTCTTGGGGTGCTATAGGCACTGCCAGCCTCCGGTGTCTTCTGCGCCTCCCTGGTGGAGGTGGCACATGCTGTGGTGCTGTCTCTGGTCCCGTCCCCATGGGCAACTGCCATCCATGGCCTACTTTTGTGCCGCCACCTGTGCTGCCTCCTGTTGTGTGCCACTGGTCCTGCACTCAGTGCCCAGTGCGTTCTTCTCCAGGCCCCTATCTGCAGATGATGATGCTGCTGCCCTCTTTCTTGCTGCTCTGGCTGCCTGTGGTGCCACTGGTGCACATCCAGTGGTCATTAGAGGCACATGTTGCCCCCGGTGCTGTAGGTGTTGCCGGAACAAGGGGCTGCGATGCCTGTGGTGCGGCCTCCGACAGTGGTGCCGGTGGCGGCGGTAGTGGTTGCTGCTACCCAGGGGTGCCGGCAGTGCTGGTGGTAGTGGTGGTGGGGTGGGCGCTGCAGCTGTGCCCACCACCCCTGGTGGTGGCAGTGTAGTCTCCGCAGCAGTTGGTGGCACCTGTGTTGGTGCTGGGGATGGCTCCACCTCCTGTGACACCTGTGTGGTGGCGTCACGCTCCGCAGGGCCTCATGAATGCAGGCCTGCATGTGTGGACTGTAGCAGGGCCACCAGTGCGTCTGCCTGCCTCGACTGCTGTGTCACTGACCCCTCGACGGCCATGGTCAGGCAGCGATGGCACATGTCTGTGCCTGTGCACAGGTCTGTGTGGTGGCCATGGCCTCCACCAGCCGATCTATGGCCGACTCAGTAATATGCCCCACGGTCTCAAGCACCCCTATCACTGTGCCCATGTGGTCCTCCACCGCTGCATGGTGGGCATCCAGGCTGAGTCTTATGTAGCCCAGCATCTCACCCAGGTCCTCGTGTGTGGTGACCAGTGTACGGCAGAACCCGGCATTTTCCGTAGGTGTCTGTGGCCATTCCTCCTCTGGGGATGGTGTTGTCCCATCCAGGGCCTTCTCCAGCCTCTGGTATGATGCGGGGCTCAGTTCTGGAATGATCTCATGCCCCAGGCTCCCACAGCTCAGGAAATCACTGAGGTCTAGTCCCTCTTCCTCTCGCTGCTGTTCCTCCACTGCCTCCTGCTCCACCACCACTGGTGTCCTGGCTGTGCTCTGCTGGGACTGCTCTGCACTGGAGTGTGCACTGCACACTGGCCCTGTGTCCACTGCTGCTGCTTCACCTGTGGGGTGACATCAGTGCATCAGTGGTACCTCCCATGTCATGCCTATCATGCCTTCCACCACCCCAACTCCTACATCGCTGTCTCACGAACAGAGGGTAGCACTGGCTGTGGCTTTACCTGCCCAGGCATCCTCTGGCACTGCACCTGTGGGGGAGTGACAGAGCATCAGTGATGCAGTGCCTTTACATGCCAACTGTGCATGCCTCCATCCCCACCCCTGCAACGCCGTCCCATGGAGTGGGGATGATGCCAGCTGTCGGCTTGCCTGCCCCTGTGTCCTCTGGTGCTGCACCTGTGGTGGAGCAACAGTGCATCAGTGCTACCAAACCATTTCATGTCCACCGTGCGTGCCACCATTCTCACCCCTGCATCACTGTCCACCACACGGCAGGTAGTGTTGACCATCACCTTTCCTGATCCTGTGTCTGCTGCAGCTGCACCTGTTGGGGGGGGGTACAACAGTGCATCAGTGCTGCCTAGCCATGTGATGGCTACACTCCATGCATTCCTCTTGGCTGTGCCACATTCCAGGGTCCAGTCCCACACGTTCCCCTCCCATCTGTTCACTGTTGCACATTGCGTGGCCATGCCCCATCTTCACTGTTCCAACTGTACTGCAACACACTGCCTGTGCTCCCAGCATATCACCCTCCCTCTTGACCATTGTTACATTCCTTCTTCATAGTCACTATGCCATGCATCACACTTCCACTTACCTGTCTCTGCATCCATCCTGAACGTGTCGAGCTCCAAGTCCCCATGGACACTGTGCTGGCTCACGAATGCCAGCATCCTCTCCTCATGGGTGCTTAGGGGTCTTTCATCCTGTGGCCCTCCTCCTGAGGTCACAGCCTGCCACTTATTGTATGCCTCCTTGGCCTTTGCATGGCATTTGAGGTCGCTGTAGCACTTTTGCAAATCGCACACAGTGCACCTCGCATTTTGCCACTGCATTCACCTTAACTGCTACTGCATCCCATGCCACCTTCTTCTGCACATGAGCTACCGTTCTCATTCCTTTCCCAAAAGCAGATCTGGTTGTGTCTCCAGTTTTTCTAGGAGCACTTCTGTTTCTTCGAAGGTGTAATTTCGCTTCCTCGCTTTTCTGCCGCTTGCCTCTCTCCCTGTACCCGACATCTCGTAGCCCCTACGACATTTCTGCGACTTGCGCACACCTGTCGTCATAGGGGTACAACATGAGTGCTTCTATGCCGCTATTGTGAGTTATGCCATGTCTTGCAGGCGTTACTTGCGACATGTGTAATTCTGCTTATTCTGTTGTATCTGGAGATTCTCTTGGAATATGGCTCAGCTCGCATATCGTAGGATTTTTGGCGTAACTTACACATTGGCATGCTTTGCACCCCTCCTCTCACTGATGTCTTGGAATCAAGCCCCTTTTCTTTATCTATAAACTATATAAACGGAGTAGTGAACCAAAAATAAAAAATATTTACATATTAAGTGAAATGTTGTTATTACATACATGTTTTTCATATCAGCACATTCTTCACCTCTCAGGTGAATCTTGCCATATGCCAGAAGGCTGGATAAGGGAGGGTCACCAGAGCACTACACACGGCCCAATTTAGTTCTGATTTCTCAGCTACCTATACTGTATATCAGATAGTATGCATCCATTAGGTAGACTTGTTTCCTTGTAAAGGTACTTTTTAAGGAAGATCCCTTTATTCTGCCCCTGGATCTTCTGCTAACTTCCAGCAGGTCCAGCATGACAGGTATGCCTGTAGTTTATCTTGTGTCAAAAGTGTTAGTTGTTCCATGCCAGCAGTCTGGCCTACTGTATCAGTCCAGTCAGCTTCTGGTAGAAACACAGAAACATAGAATTTGATGGTAGGTAAGGACCACTTGGCCCACCTAGTCTGCTCATTTTCCTACCTAACGGATGAGCTGCAGATCCTAGTTAACCAACAGACTACTTCCTCCTACCCCCCACTATAATTGCCTTGTGTCTGTCCCATGCATTCTTGAATTCCCCCACTGTTTTTGACTGTATGACCTCCTCAGGAAGGCCATTCATTGCATCTACAACCCTCTCTGTGAAGAAATACTTCCTCACATTACCTCTGAGCCTTCCCCCCTCTATCTTCAAATTGTGCCCCCTTGTTCTTGCACATCTCTTTTTCTGAAAGATGCTACCCTTTTGGACTTTGTTGAGCCCCTTGAGGTATTTGAAAGTTTCTATCATGTCCCCTCTCTCCCTCCTTTCCTCGAGGCTATACATGTTAAGCTCCTTTAGTCTTTCTTCATATGTCTTCTGGTGCAGACCCTGCACCATTTTGGTTGCCCTCCTCTGGACATCCTCCACCCTGTTTATGTCTTTGTGGAGATGGGGTCTCCAGAACTGAACACAGTACTCAGATGTGGTCTTACCAACTGTCTGTACCTCTGTACAGGTAGAGGGAGGACCTGAAGCCATTTTCTAGTAAAGGCCTTAGCTGCTGCAACCACGCAAATATCCCATAGATATAATAGCTCCTTACCTTTCAGGTCTTGAGGAGGAAGTCTCAGCACCAAGTGTTGGGGCAGTAATGGCTCTGTGATCATGAAGAGGCATGTAAACTGATTAGATATTGCCTCCCAGTTGGGTTCCAACTCTGGACAGCTCCAAAATATACGATAGTGTGTGACCCGTGTTTCTCAGCATTGCCGCCAACAATTAGGACGTCTATTAGTGTCCCACTTCGATTGCTGCACTGGAGTTATAAAATATGTTGTTTTAATTTTCCAGGCATATTCATGCCACTCTGGAGAGGATGCAGTTTTAATCATTCCCCACCATATTATTTCCCAATCTGTTGGTGTCAAATGTATTTGGGCATCCAAATGCCCTTACTAACTATATATTGGACTTGCATTTTCTTCTGCTGGAGAAGAAGTTGATACAGTAAGGTAATCGCTCCCTTTTGCTGGAATGTACTGAGCAAGGAGCTGAGTGATAATTCTTTCTTAGGCTTCCCACTGTGATCCCACCTCCTGATATAAGTTGATCTAATATATAATTTCTGATTTGGAAGTAATGGAAGCAGTCCATTACAGACCAATCTAATTTTGCACGAAATTCATCAAATGTTATTAATGTAGATTCTCTCAGAATCTTGCCAGGATATTGCAGTCTGCCTGTGGTCCGTCTCTTATACCAAGGGTCCAGGGTCATTGGAATGAACGCCGAATCCCACCCCAACCAACAGAATCTCTACACATCTGGTACTACATTGGGTCTCTTGCAGAATTGTTCGCATGCCCTCCAAGTAACCTGCATCACCCAGTATGTTCTATGCATATTAGTTTTCATCAATTTAGGGTTGAATAGAATGACTGGTAATGGTGCGTGTTCAATAATATCCATTTCTATTGTTTCCCTATGTGCTTGGTACTGGGCGTTCATCCATAATAATGCATTTTTGACTTAAGCAGCTAAATAGTTGAGGATTTTAAAGCCCGTCTTAAGACCCACCTGTTTAGTCAGGCCTTCCCAGACCTATCTTTTTAGGCATTACTGTTAGCCTTTTGTACCTGCTCAGGCTTTGCTGTATTTTAACTATTATTATTAGCCTCAAGTTTTATATATTTATTTTGGTTTTATCCTGGTTTTATTTATTCTATTTTGTTATTGTTTTTTTCCTTTTTGTACTTTCTATTTGTACGGTGCCCAGAGCCTCTGGGATTGGGCACCTAAGAAATAAAATTTGCCTTCCCTTGCCAATAGGCCTGCAAATCCAGAAGTGTCCAAACTCCCCCACACTCTTTCCTCACTAGGAGTACCCCACTCCTCACTCTAGTTCGGGCATTTGCCTACACAGATTTATATATTTGTCTCTGCATCTGCTGGAACCATGCTTTACTTAAATGAACTAAGGCATATTGAAACAAATATAAATACCTGGGTAATATATTCATTTTTATGTTGCTTGCATGCATGTGCAAGAAACATAGTGCCATCATTCGAGTTTTCGGAGGTGTGACAGCCCTCTTCCAATTCAGTCAGTGTGTTTGCAGGTGCGGCCGCAGTTCTCCAGTCGCTGCTGGAGCTGTCTATGACAGCAGTCTAAAATGCAGTGGCGTACAGTTGAAAGGGGGAGCTATGCTTCAGTGAGCAGTGATAAGATATCGCCTGCTCATGCGCGCTCCCCCTACACACACACACACACACACACACATATGCATACTGCATGCTCGGCCCCCCCCACACACTGTATAGCCGACGGGGTGCCCAATCCCCATGGCTGTGCTGTGCTTCCCCAAAAACTGAGTTGCACATGCCACGCTGGGTGCCCACCCCAGCGTGGCAACACATGGTATAGCCGACGGGGTGCCCAATCCCCTGGCCGGCTCCACTCCCCTTAGTAGCATGGTGCCACGCTGGGAGCCCACTCAGCGTGGCAAAAGATGCTATCACCGACGAGGGTGCCCAATCCCCCATCAGCTTCATGGCCCCAAACAGCATCCTTGTGCCATGCTGGAGCCCACCCCAGCGTGGCAAGCGTCCATGTCGTCCTCTTGTTTTTAAAAAACCAACCTGCAACACAAAAACGGTCCCTCGCTATCCATTGCCACGCCCACCCACCCAACACCTCCCCACACCCCCTCAGCCCATACTTACCTCCGGACCTCGGCGCGACAATCTTGTGGACCAGGAACACATCTGCACTCTTCAAAGCCGACTGCGAACTGAGGAAATGCCGGTAAGCTGTATAATGTAATAAATAGGCTTTTTTCAACTTTGCTGTGTATCTCAGGCATTTTTTGGAATTTTTGCAGCAAATTTTCAACATGGGGTTTTTGGGACCCCTTCTCATGAATGCTCTCACTGTCATGGCGTTAATCGGGCCCGAAGGGTGATTTCGCAGTCATTACACAAACTCACCTTTTGGCACTGATTAACAAAATGACACTGCCAGTGTTCATAAGGTGGGCTCTCAAAAAGCCTATGTTGAAAATTTGGTAGAAAAATTCCTAAAAAGGCAGCAGTTTCTACGAGCCTCGTTATGCAGTTCCTAGCGCTCGTAAGTTTGTGAATTTTCAATATTTTCACTCAGATTTTCAACATTGTCATTTTACACACCTCCTTATGAGCAGTACAGCTGTCATTTTTCATATTCGCCCAAAACATGTTTCCGCCATGTAATCAATTGGCGCTGTCGTGTGCGTAAATCATTGTATGGGACACATTAAGAAAATCACAGTGACACTGTTCATGGGCAGAGGTCTTAAAATGACTATGTTGAAAATTTGGTGGAAAAATTCCTAAAAATGACTGTTTTACGAGCGTGCATTGTGCAGTTCCTACTCACGCTCGTAAGTTCGTGAATTTTCAATATTTTCACTCCAGATTTTCAACATTGTCATTTTACCACACCTCCTTATGAGAAGTACAGCTGTCATTTTTCATCCGCCTAAACATGTTTCCGCCCTTGTAGCGCATAACAATGCACAGTCGGTGTGCGAGATCACTGTATGGGACACATTAAGAAAATCACAGTGACACTGTTCATGAGCAGAGGTCTTACAATGGCTATGTTGAAAATTTGGTGGAAAAATTCCTAAAAATGACTGTTTCACGAGCGTGCGTTGTGCAGTTCCTACGCACGCTCGTAAGTTTGCAAATTTTTAATATTTGCACTCCACTGACTTCCAAATACCTACACAGCACATACAAGCAAGCAACATTTGGAATTGACAAATGCTTGTTATACTTTGTATTTGACTATGAAGGGGAAGTGTGAGGAAGGACCATCTTTTAAAATCCACTTGTATAGCTGATAGCAAGGGGTTAAAATTATCTTCATACAGATGGGTATTGTCTGCTCTGAGATAGGCTCCCAGGTATTTAAGCTTCAGAAGTCCCCAGTGCATTGGAAACTGTTTTTGAAATTTCAATGTGGGTTTAAAAAAGTGGCTATAATGTCAGTCTGCAATTGTGGAAAATTACTGTATCAGGTCCATTAATCTAGGCAATAATGTGGTAGGATCTGTGAGATAAACCATCACATCATCTACAAAGAGGCCTATTTTATGTTCAGTGTAAGCAAGCTGAACTCCTTTTATCTCAGGGTCTCTCCTTATCATTTGTGCCAGGGGCTCTATATACTGTATAGTGCAAAGAACACCGGAGATAGGGGAACCCCTGTTGTGTACCTCGTCCCAGGTGGAATCAATCTGACAGATGACCGTTGGCATGAACATAAGCCATAGGAGAGGAGTATATTGTTTAAATGTATTTTTGGAAAGTGGGGGAGAATCCGAATCCCTCAAGGACCCTATTCAAATATACCCAATTGACCTGGTCAAAAGCTTTTTCAACATCCATGCTCATCAGGAGTGCCAGAATTGTATTTGCATTAAGATGGTCTATAATGTGTAGAGTCCTTCGGCTAGTGTCTTAGGACTGTCTGCCCAAGACAAATCCTGTCTGATCTAGGCCAATTATGTTTGGAATAATATTCTCCTACCTCCTTGTAATCACAGACGTGAAATATTTATAATCCACATTAAGTATGGATATCGGTCATTAGGTGGGGCACAGCGTTGGGTCCTTGCCGGGTTTGGGAATTACAGAGACGATGGCTAAGTTCCAAGCAAGAGCCAGCTTGCCCTGTTCAGACCTAGCCTCTGTGTATGCTTTTTGTAAAGATGGGTTTAAGAGGGGATAGAATTTACTATAAAATTCTGCTGGAAAACTATCAGTCCCGGGACACTTTTCCGTTTTACTTTGTTGGGTCTCCCACAGAATTTCCTGAGTGGTTATGGGGGCAGATAGGGACGCATGTTGATCCCACGTCATCTGAGGAAGTGCAAGAGAGTTTATGAAGGTATCAATTACCTGCACTGGTTGTGGAGGTTTAGGCAAATACAGTATAAAGCACTATAATAGTGATTAAAAGCATCCATGATTTCTGCTGCTTTCACTATCTTTTGGGCTCCTTCTAGGTATAACACTTTACTAATGTGTGCCCTACTTCTCTGTGTCCTAATCTGACAGGCCAGTTAGTGCATTGCTCTAGGACCCCCTCAAAATATCTGTGCTGTAGATACTTCAGGTTTTGTTCAATTTTATAATCCAGTATCTGATTCAATTCCTTCTTTAGTGTGGTTAACTCTACTCCCTGCTTATCTAGTCTAGTTTTTTGCTGAAGTTCTAAAGATTTAATTTTATATTCTGGCACCTGCTGTTTTTTCTGTCTGTCTTTTTCACACCCTGCTGCTATAGCTATTCTTTTACCTCTAATCATGGCCTGAATCATATCCCACAGGATGGTTAAATCTGGAGAGTCATTATCCTATATGGCCTGTTGTATGTAGTCTTGTATTTGCTTTTGTATATCTCTACCCTGTATTAATGAGATATGAAGTCTCCAAAAACTATATTTTGTAATCTTTTGTAACTGGTACTGTACGTGAGTAGTACTGGTCCCAAACTGCCATTGTGCCAATACAGCACTCACACAATAGATCTGAGTATTATAGGGAAACCAAAAATAAATCCAGGTGAGACTACATTTTATGATCTGCGGAATAAAATGTGTAGTCCTTAGTGGGACCTGGTATTAGGCCTCCAGGCATCAGCCGTCCACAATTCATTTTCTATGAGCCTTCTGCTTCTGCACCACTCCATGTTCCTGCCTGGGTATATTAGAGTTAGTATCTATCTGTGGAGATGAGGAGGATTATGATCACCTTCACATACTGTATGAGTTTCCTCTCAGCTTTTTCCAATAAAAAAGAGAAAAAAATCCTATAGAATTCAAAATCCAAGCCTAATGTAGCATAAATAGAGGCCAGAGTAATCATCTGACCTCCATGATCACCAGCCACAACTACATATCAGCCCTCTTTATCTGAATGAACCACTGTATCAGCAAAGGAGGCCTGTCTAGGTGTCAAAATGGCCACTGCCCTTCTGTGACCAGTTTTATAAGAGGAACAGTGGATTTGCTCATATCATAGACAGTTTTTGATGTTCTTGATTTGATAAATGGGTCTCCTACAGGAGAACAAAATCAGCCTTAATCTTCTTTATATATGCCACAACATTCCCTTTTTACCAGGTGTGTTAGGCCGTTAGCCTTCTAGGACATAACATTAGTTTTTGTGTTACTCATAGTGGTTGATATAAGTAGATTTTGGCTTGCATGGATTTTAATGTGTACTCTGGTGCCTTCCTATGGATGAACTTATAAATATATACTTTAAATTCCACTTCACAACAGCAGTCTTTCATGAACTGTATAACCTAGGCCAGCTGGGCCCTGAACCATATAGAACAATTTAACATAATATATCAACTGTTCACTTCCAAACAAGGAGTGTGCATAATCGCACTCTCTGGACCCACTGTAGAAAGCTTCAAGGCTGTCCAGAGTTTCTACAGTTGGGTTGATAGTGGTACTGGTCATCCTGTAATAGGAGACCATTATCAAAGCTAATCCATAAAGGAATAAGCCCAAAAAAGAAAAAGGTCTTGACGCAAAGAGAGTATTTCTGGGTGAAAGACCTAGACTGTCCCTGCCTCCCCCTGAGTTTCTGACAATTAAGTAAAGAGCCAGTAGCCACCTGGCTTATGTCATGGGCTGCATAAGATAATTAACATAAACTTTTCACAGAATGCACCATTTGTTTAACTGGGTTCATTTCCTGCAGTTTAAGACCAACTAAGTTCCCTTACAGCCGTTGGTATTGTTTTAACCAAAGATAAACCAAAGGTCAAGCCATTCGCTTGTTAAAAGCTTCCCTCTGAGTTGCTCACAGCTAGTCTTGATCTGAGAAACTGTGTTATTCCCCATGCAGGAGTCTAGTTTTTATTTTATTTTGTTTTTTGTTTGTTCCCCCTTTCCCACTATGTTACAATAAAGTAGGCGGCATCAAACAAAGAGAAAAAAAGAGATGAGGAGGGGGTTTGTTATCCCTTAGAGCTCAGGATGATCCCTGCAAGGTATCACTCCCTTATAGTTAATAACTAAATAGTGGGCACTACTCTAATATCTCTGTTGGTTAACAAACATACTCAATTCCCTCAAACATCAAGGTGTTACAAAAATGAAAAGTCTGTAATCCAGTGAATACAGATCTCTGGGTAGTTCCCTGCACATCAGGTTTCCCCAGAATGACAGTGCGATATCCCCTTGGAACTTTCCCCCTTTTCTCTAGCAGGAGTATGGGTGGCTCTCATCTCCTGGGACACCATTTTGACAAAAAGGTTTACTGAATACCTGCTACTGTATGGCAGCTAGGGGTTAGATTCAGCACTCCAAGCACCAGGCTAACTGTGTAGGCTGTCTATTAGTGCTTACTGGTTTAAAATTGTTATACTGTACTCCCAGCTGAAGAGTAAGGGGAAGCAGTATATTGTATGGAGTCCGCTATCTGATGTCCCATCCAATTTTTCCAAAATGAACAGGGTCCGTTCCCCGTAAGAGACTGTATACAATATTAGAAGAAGTATAAGCTGCCCTATTACTGAAACCTTAATTTCACCTATGGTAGCAGCCATCAGGGGTATCCATTACACAAGTAGTTCCCTGAGGAAAGGTAACATATTATACAATGGCAAAAACACTTCATGGGCTCTGACTGGTCAGTGTGTGCCTGGGACAGTGACGTTATCTCGGTATAACATCCCTGTATGAAGTCCAGGCACACACATTACCACATAACAAACTCAGGAACCATGTTACCTCTCCTCAAGTCACTACCATTCCAACCTGCCGCTGTAAATCACTTCAGCAACACCCCACCCGACGACACCACACCTGGCCAACAACAATTCCATTTGTAACCCCCTTGTTACCCGGGGTTACTAGAATCCCAGTAAGACCTAGTGGTAGGCAGGGAAGGCAGCTTGTGAAACTCCAGTTAAATGGGTTTCACACTGTCTCACTCTGTCTCAGTCACAGCTGAGACTGAGAGATGACATCACCATAGAACTGTCGCAGCTGCATAAGCCACATTGGAATCTGCAGCACGGGGAGTGAGTTAGAACTTTGGGAGTTTTCAAAAGCAGTTTGCTGTTTACCTCCTTGTGAGAAGGAAGTCTTCTGTTTACCTACAAGCAGGAAGGAAGTGTTTTCTGTTTACCTCCTTTGGAGAAAGTTAGAGTCCAGTTTTAAGTGGTGGAAACCGCTGTCCAGGTCTCAGTGCCCCCTCCCTCTGGGGGAGAGTAAAGTCTCTCTGTGGATTCCAGGGGCAATCCCCAATTTCCTCTACAGAAGAAAGCTGCCTTTTTACAGTTTCTGTTCTGGTATTATAACAGTGAAAGAAGTGGTACTTCGCCTGTGGGGCACCTGCAATGAAAGGGTGAGTGTTTTGCTCTATTTGAGAGGGCAAACAATATGTTTCTTCAGTTTGGAAAATATGAAGAAAGCTGGGATGTGAACTACTATTTGGGAGGCCTATTGTACTAGGACAAACAAATGGAGTAGTTTAAAATTTAAAGTCTGAATGGATTTCAAGTAATGTTGTAGAGGGGGTGCTTCAGGTCATCCACGGTTAATCTACATTTCAAAGTTTAAGTTTCTGTTAGTCCAGAGAAATGGCCGGTATGGGCTGTGGAGCTGGAGGTGAACACCCCCATCTTTAGTGACCAGGTCCACCTCTGCAGTTTCTACTGTGATTGCTACTTGCCTCATGCGCTTGGCCAGTGATGAGGTAGGTACCCAGATGTGGGTCGCAAATTGGAAAATATCTCTAAGAGTCGCAGACTCTAAGTGGTGTGGGGAGTCACAGCTGGGAAAATATTCTCCTTGTTTGATGGGAGTCTGAAGGAAGTAAGAAAACAAATTTCTCTAAGAGTCGCAGACTCTAAGTGGTGTGGGGAGCCACAGTTTGGGAAATTATTCTCCTTGTTTACTGGGAGTCACAACAAGTAATTTGGGTTCATCCTTTAAATGGACCATCAGTCAAGTGACCGGCAGGGGAGCCGGGCCAGTCGGGCTGTGTATCCAAAGCGCATGCAAGTCCAGGCTGAGTGCCTGGTGGGTCCAGAGCCAGACAACAGTAGAAATGGGTTCATTCTTCAAGTGGACTGCCTTGTAGTCTCTAATCTGCATTTACAGTGAACGTAGCCCTTTGGGGGTCCATCTATGGTTTGTTATGTTCAGCTAGTTATGAATAAAAGCCACACTGAAAAATCCCAATCCTGGTTCTGGACATTACAGTTATTGTTTCCTGTATTTGGATTTACTTGGGTGCCGCTGTGCAGAGTAGCCAAACCTAGGTCCCTTGTGCCAGGTAACCTCATCCTCCCCGAACCCAGGTCCCCACCAGGTATTGCTTCCAACAGCATGCCACCTGTCATTTTAGTAAAAAGGCAGGGGTGAGGGGTTACAAAAATGGAGGCACCACTTTGGATTTGTTCAGGAAAGAAGGTGCTTGGGCAAGTGGGCTAGCGTTTTGGCTATCTGGCAGTCGGTAGCCCAAAAAGTTGAAGCAATTTCCCTAGTGTGTTGCTGTGTGCTGTGAATCTTGTGCTGCTGTTTAAAAAATGCCAACTGTTTACCAAGGAGCTGTAAAGCCAAAGAGTGTGCCCTTGTCCTGCATCAAAATTGTTTACAGCGTTTTTGTCAGCTTTAAAGTGAATTCTGTGAAGAAAAGTGTGGAAAACTAGGGGTAGCAACAGAGAAATTATGCCCTGGACGTTGGAAGTGCTGTCTGTGCAAAGCTAGAGACTGCAGAGTTAATGGCAAAGTTACATGGTTGAAATGGGCTCCCGTCGTGGAGTCAGTTGAAAAAAAAAAGTGCATTTTACAGTTTAAATTTGCCTGCTCGACAATCGCCGTGAGGAGAGGAGCCCTCACGAGGAAGAAGAGGCTCATTTGCATGGCGTCGTGTGGTTGGCCAGTTTGCCATTGGTCCCGGCCCTCAGCCAGCTTTTCTGTGACTGCTTCAGCATTCGAGAGGGAGACAGAGAGTAGTGCGTGTACTGGCAGTGGAGGAGCGTCGCAAAGGATTCAAAGCGCTGTAAACATTCAAAAATTGACTTTTAAGTTTAAAATCGGGCTCAACCCGCAAATCGATCGTGGAATTAGTGAATTTTGTGGTTAAAACGACGATCACGGAGACTACCCGCCCGTTTGCATTCAGAGGCCTTCAAAATCTGGCTGCAGGCCGTTTGACCCCATCGCAGCAAGTTGCTACAATAACAGTGAGTAAACCCTCATAAAACTGCTCAAACAGTGATTTTCAGAAATGCCATATAAAATGTGTGTGCAGCTGTATAGTCGCTTTGCAAGTAACGACTGTGTGATGTCCTGCCAGCAAGTGCAAGTCTGTAAAGCCATTGAATGTGTGCATGGAAGTGAAAATGGCCTCAGTTTAAAGTTTGCAGCCAGAGAGAGACTGTGGGTTGTAAAAAAGTGCAACACTAGTAGAAGCAGGCAATCCTGTGCTGAAACCTGAAGTTTTAAGGGACTGTAATTAAATGAATGTTGCCAGCATGTGAAAAGTCCAAGGAAAATCCTGTAAATGTGTGAAAAGCCAGATCAGAGCAAGTTGTGCAGTTTGAGTAAAAGTTATCAGTAGCTGATGTAAATCGGGTGCGCAGTGGCTTGACCCAGAGTCTAAATGTTGATGCACAGGAGTGCTGCCGCCGCCATTACAGGGTGGGGTAGTAAAGTAAACACAGCAGCAGAGGAGCCATTTTAAAGCTACAGAGTGTGTTCATTAAAGTGGGACTTTCAGTTACAGTGAACTTTTGTTTATTTTTTTTCTGCAGTTATGGCCTCAGGACCAGCTCGTTACCCGGACCATGCCCGGGTTGCAGTAACAGCAGCAGTAAATAGACTGAGAGATACTGAAAAGTGGTGCTATGGAGGGCAACTGCCTCTTGATGTGGCAGTTCTAATTATCCAGTGCGTGTATGCCAGATATGCTTGAGTGCTGGAAGGGATGTCTTCATGATTCCTCATTGTGCTGGATGTCTACAAAAAATATGGCTTGTATAAAGTGCCTCCAATTCGTTTGGCTCCCACATGGACAAAAATTCAGGAATCTGCAGTTTGCAGCACACAGCATCAGGCGGAGCCTGTGGAGGAAGGTCCCTCGGGGGAGTGTGGCACAAAGCTAGAGGGTGCAGAATTAGAGACTGAATCTGAAGTTGAAGTTTTGGATGCTGATCTCAGAAGGAAAGTTCGGATAAAGCATCAATAGACCCCTGGGTGGGGGGGCCTAGCCCAAGTCTCGCAGGGTGAAGATGAGATGCGGGAGGCCTTTGAATGGGAGGTGTCGACCTCCGCTCCTAATGATGAATGGATAGTCTCGGGGGTGAGAATGACTGCTCACTCCTGGGCTCAGATCCTCAGTGAAGAGGAAGATGAGGGGGAACCTATGTGGCCTTGTGAGAAAGGAACGGGTACACAGCCTCAAGATCTTGCCTCGGAGGAATATGTTGAAGAAGGTGGTGATGCCACTGCCCTGGCTTTACAAGAGGAAGAAGTCAGGGATCTGTTTTTAATTTCTTTGAGGATGCGAAGCTGGCAGAACCAGGACTGGCCTCTCCCAAGCCAGGCCAGCGGTCTCAGATTGACCAAAGCAAGTAAAGAGGAGAGACTGGTTCGTAGAAAGGCCAATGAAATCTATGGTATGACCTTTCCTACCTTTCCTCGGAGAGTCTGGGAGGAGATTGAGGACTGCAGGAAATCCTGGATCTGGGATGAAGCAATGAAACATGTGCATCCTGGGGCCAACCAGCATGTAAAGAATAGACTGTTCCACGAAAAGTATACACAGTGGAAGAGAGGCAGGACACTGTTTATGGACAGAGTGAGAATAGTGGATGGAGAGGGACATGAAGTCTCCCACTATGTGAGTTATGTGCGTCCAGATGGGGAAATAATTCAAGCCCCTGACCCCCGGTACTATTGGCCTCAGTGCAAGGACCTCCCAGTAATTAAGCCCGTGCCTACAAAATGGAGAGCCGAGCAGTGGTAGTCAATACTGCCACATCAGACTGTGAAGTGCCCTTATTGATCCGCCAATATGAATAACCAAGGACTCAGGTGCTCCACATTCATCAGTCTACAGTGTACTGTCCTGTTCAGCAACCATCTACTGGCCCACCAGATGACTTCAGATCCAGAGAAGACACCAGCCCAGCTGTTTCCTGTTCATCGCCTGGTAATCGGATGACGTCGGACCAGCTGTTTTTTCTTTTTGTTCCTGTTCTAAGGTTCCTTCTCCATTGATGACATCAGCCCAGCTGTTTCCAGATGTGCACTCCCGGGGTTCCCGGAAGATGTCCGCCCAGCTGTATCAGAAGAAATGCTGCCAGGGAGAGTCTTCGGCCGTGGACAAGGTTGGTGCAAGTCGTATACTACAAATGGCTGGTAAGTCTGAAAAACTTTTTCTATCTTTATGACATTGCAGTACACACCCTACACTACAGACTTTAAAAATGTGTGAACTGTCCGCAAAGACTCTCCCCTTCAGGACTTTGGCCTTTTAGAACTATGCTTCACGGGGCTCCGGCCCAGGAGAGACTCTTTATTGGACTAGTCTTCGGGCCTTGTGGTCACTGTTGGGACTTTTAGGGCACTCCATCCCCCCAAATGTGTATTGTAAATAATGTCATTATTGTACTCTAATGTAAATACTATTTTTCTACCTTTTTCTAAAAAATCTTTTTGGGATTGTTCAGTGTTCTTGTATGGTAGGGGTTGTTGTTTAGATAGACTGTGAATGCAGATTAGGAGTGTGTTTTGTTTTGTCTTTTTCTTACAGGTGTTCCTGGGAAGACAGAAGAGAAGACAAGAAGAGGAGGAGGGGCTCATCGGAGTTCCTTGTCAGTGCTTTATTGTGTAGAATTTAAAGTACTGTGTTGTTATTGCTATGGTTGTTACTGTGTTAACCCTTTCCTTCCACAGGTGTGGTTGTGGGGGTAGGGAGGAAGTAATATTTGGTATTTTAATGGTTGTGGTTGCAGGTTGCCCAAGGTCGGGGAGGTCCCCGGGTTTTGTTTTTGTTTTGGGATGTTATGTTAGAGGCAGATAGGTTTTCCCTAGAGGGTTAGGGGGGATAGACAGGCTGTGGTCCTGAACGGCCGTAAGGACTGCAGTACTGATCTATCAGGGCTATGTTCCGGATAGTTCTACCAGAGCCACTAGGTGTCCATAGTAAGTGGATAGAGTAGAGGCTGACATGTCAGCTATAGGCCTCTAGGACCTTAGTGTTGCCAGCCTGTGCTTGCACATGGTAGGAGGGGGCCTGATCATCCCCCTCCACAGGTAGCACATAGGGTGGGATGGCCTAAGGCCGGGTGCATAAGGACTAGGGACAGTCATTTTCCTGGTCAAGGGCGAGTGTAACCCCCTTGTTACCCGAGGTTACTAGAATCCCAGTAAGACCTAGCGATAGGCAGGGAAGGCAGCTTGTGAAACTCCAGTTAAATGGGTTTCACACTGTCTCACTCTGTCTCAGTCACAGCTGAGACTGAGAGATGACATCATCATAGAACTGTCGCAGCTGCATAAGCCACATTGGAATCTGCAGCACGGGGAGTGAGTTAGAACTTTGGGAGTTTTCAAAAGCAGTTTGCTGTTTACCTCCTTGTGAGAAGGAAGTCTTCTGTTTACCTACAAGCAGGAAGGAAGTGTTTTCTGTTTACCTCCTTTGGAGAAAGTTAGAGTCCAGTTTTAAGTGGTGGAAACCGCTGTCCAGGTCTCAGTGCCCCCTTCCTCTGGGGGGGGGGGAGAGTAAAGTCTCTCTGTGGATTCCAGGGGCAATCCCCCAATTTCCTCTACAGAAGAAAGCTGCCTTTTTTACAGTTTCTGTTCTGGTATTATAACAGTGAAAGAAGTGGTACTTCACCTTTGGGGCACCTGCAATGAAAAGGTGAGTGTTTTGCTCTATTTGAGAGGGCAAATAATATGTTTCTTCAGTTTGGAAAATATGAAGAAAGCTGGGATGTGAACTACTATTTGGGAGGCCTGTTGTACTAGGACAAACAAATGGAGTAGTTTAAAATTTAAAGTCTGAATGGATTTCAAGTAATGTTGTTGAGGGGGTGCTTCAGGTCATCCACCGGTTAATCTACATTTAAAAGTTTTAATTTCTGTTAGTCCAGAGAAATGGCCGGGTATGGGCTGTGGGAGCTGGAGGTGGGAACACCCCCCATCTTTAGTGACCAGGTCCACCTCTACGGATTTCTACTGTGATTGCTACTTGCCTCATGCGCTTGGCCAGTGATGAGGTAGGTACCCTGACGTGGGTCGCAAATTGGAAAATCTCTCTGAGAGTCACAAACTCTAAGTGGTGTGGGGAGTCACAGCTGGGAAAATATTCTCCTTGTTTAATGGGAGTCCAAAGGAAGTAAGAAAACAAATCTCTCTAAGAGTCGCAGACTCTAAGTGGTGTGGGGAGCCACAGTTTGGGAAATTATTCTCCTTGTTTGCTGGGAGTCACAACAAGTAATTTGGGTTCATCCTTTAAATGGACTGTCAGTCAAGTGACCGGCAGGGGAGCCGGGTCAGTCGGGCTGTGTATCCAAAGCGCATGCAAGTCCGGGCTGAGTGCCTGGGTGGGTCCAGAGCCAGACAACAGTAGAAATGGGTTCATTCTTCAAGCGGACCGCCTTGTAGTCTCTAATCTGCATTTACAGTGAACGTAGCCCTTTGGGGGTCCATCTATGCTTTGTTATGTTCAGCTAGTTATGAATAAAAGCCACACTGAAAAATCCCAATCCTGGTTCTGGACATTACAGTTATTGCTTCCTGTATTTGGATTTACTTGGGTGCCCCTGTGCAGAGTAGCCAAACCTAGGTCCCTTGTGCCAGGTAACCTCATCCTCTCCGAACCCAGATCCCCACCAGGTATTGTTGCCAACGCCAACAGCATGCCACCTGTCGTTTTAGTAAAAAGGCAGGGGTGAGGGGTTACACATTAATAAATGAAAGTGACCAAAAAGCAACACAGTAAAAGACACAACATAATTTGACATGCCTGTTATTTTCTCCCGAGCGAGTGACCTCACTGAACTGGCATGACATTGTGATCTGCTTCTCGCCCAACCACTTTTACAGTTCCTGCTTGGCACAAAAGAACCGTGTTAGATTCACTCACATTTAAAATTTATTATAAGCACCCCAGTCATTTCAATGTAACCCATACAGTATGTAGAAAACCAGGACAAAGCCACAAAGCCATAACTGTAAATGGCTTTTCTGTCCCCCGCTATATGACAGAGCACGCACAAGTAACTGCCATGCTATACAGTCGATGACCACAAACCTCGAACTTCAATCATACACCTCACCTTTTTCTATGCTTCGGTGACAATGTTTCCAAAATACAAAGCTGCAGACAGCCCCTTTTCTCCAACTGCGATACAGTTTCCAATTGTACTTTCAGACACTCCGACTCCTCTACTCACTGTAAAAAAGCCTGCCGATTTCAGCATCTGCACTGGCTCCATTAAGGAAACGGCTCGGTGCCACAGTAAAGAAACGGCTCCACTCTTTAAAATTAAACTGCAACCACTAAAAAACAGTAAGAGAACAGCCAAATCTGGGGGATAGGCAAACATTACAACTGAGGATTCACGGATTCACAACAGAGGAAGTCTATGCTCCACAGCACAACATCATCATTGTTGTAGCACCGCCACCTAGTGACAAAGAAAAACTGTGGACTTTTTTTTCCCATATGTACACATCCACACACAAAAATCAATAAAAAATGTTTTTTTTTCCTCCAGTTTTCTATTTTATTTACAAATGAATCATTGTATAATAGCAGTAATGCACTCCAGGATGTGTGTTGTGCTGGGATAACATCACGTCTCGGGTGTTGGCTACACTCGGTCTTTGGCCTCATTCCCAACCATCTGATTTATGATGTTATCCCAGCATGATACACACCCTGTTGTGCTTTATTGCTTAATTAACATGCACAGAGTGAATACTTTGACAGTGCTTCAGCATGCCTGGCGTGATATGAAGCAACAAATCAAATGAAGTAATAGCCAGAAACAGCTTCCCTCCCAGAATGGGAGTACATTTATATTGTCTGGTCTGTAATAATAAAGCCCTAAAAGAGTCCTCCGTTTAGAGGAAGAAAGAACTGACAGTTTTCTGGTACCCTTATGCCAGCTTATATTTCTGTCAACAGTGGTTTCCACTTTAAGGGACAGATATTCAAACCTTTGCGCCGAGCGCAAATCCATAGCGCTGGAATAACACTGGATTTGCCCGAGGCTGCAATATTGAAAAGCCCTATTAGTGCCAGTGCTGTATGGTAGCGCCGATGCTAATAGGTAATGGTATGCAGGGGCGTGGACAGGAGAACACCCATGCATGTCAGCAGCGCGGCATATTTAAATGCAAAGCGCCACACTACAGGCATTAGTGCGACCTGTAGTGCAACACTAGACACCATCAGAAAAAAGCTGGTGGTAATGCGGCGGTGCCCACCCCCATTGTGGACCCCCGTAGCTGTGGTAGAAGCCCTGGTAGTCTAGTGGTCCCAACCCCCAAGCACGTATCCCGACCCTGTTTCGAATAAAAGTAAGCACATATCCCTGGTAGTCTAGTGGTCCCCCCAGCACATTTCCCAACCCCCGTTTTGAATAAAATTAAGCACATTCCCTGGTAGTCTAGTGGTTCCTCCCCCAGCATGTATCCTGACCCTCGTTTTAAATAAAATAAGCACATATCCCTGGTAGTCTAGTGTTCCCCCAACACGTATCCGACCATGTTTCAAACAAAAATAAGCACTTATCCCTGGTAGACTAGTGGCCCCCAGCACATTTCTAGCCCCCATTTTGAATAAAATAAGCACATATCCCTGGTAGTCTAGTGTCCCCCAACACGAATCCGACCCTGTTTGAATAAAAATAAGCACTTATCCCTGGTAGTCTAGTGCCCCAACACGTTTCCGACCCCTGTTTTGAATAAAATTAAGCTATTTTCCTGGTAGTCTAGTGGTACCCCCACCCAGTAGCGCCAACCCCGCTCAGCCCACCCATCTGCCAGGAAGCGAGCGGCGACCAGATCAGCCCTCCACACACCACCACGGCGGCTGCCAACTGAGGAATAAATGAGCAGCTCATTCACCGCCTGCTTCCTGGCAGATGGGTGAGCTGAGCGGGGTACTACCGGGTGGGGGTATCACTAGACTACCAGGGAAAATAGCTTAATTTTATTCATAATGGGGGTCAGGAAACATGCTGGGGAGGCACTAGACTACTAGGATACGCGTTATTTTATTCAAACAGGGTCGGATACGATGGTGGGGGCTACTAGATCATTTAGGGAAATTTGCTTATTTTATTCAAAACAAGGGTTGGAGATGCGGTTGGGGTCCACTAGACTACCAGGGAAATGTGCTTAATTTTATTTGAAACGGGGTCGGAAATGTGCTAGGGGGAACATTAGACTATCAGGATATGTCCTTATTATTATTTGAAACGGGGTCGGGATACGTGCTGGGATGGGGGACCACGAGACTACCAGGGATATGTGCTTACTATTATTCAAAACTGGGGTAGGGAAACATGCTGGGGGCACTTAGACTACCAGGGAAATGTGCTTAATTGTATTGAAACAGGGGTCAGGATATGTGCGGGGGCACTAGACTACCAGGGAAATTAGGTGTAATTTGCTTGTGAACGGATAGGGAGTCGTGTTGGGGGGTTGGGGGACAACTAGACTACCAGGGAAATTAAGTGTAATAATATTGTGAACAGGTAGGGAATCGTGCAGGGGGGTTGGGGGACCACTAGACTACCAAGGATATTACATTTACCTTTATTGTGAATGGGTCAGGAGCATACCTCTCAACTGTCCCTGATTGTCAGGGACGTCTCTGAATTTGCCTCAAAGGTATTAGTCTGTCCCTCCTCACAGTTGTGGCTTCCTAGCTGAACAGTGGACATTGTAAGCACATAACAATGGCAAGCATTACTGTTACAGACTTGTTCTTCTTTAGAACATGCATTTTGCACTAAGCCCCATATTCTACCAGCTGTCTGGGTGGATACCTCTACATTTGAAGATGTGTCCCTGATTTTGTTCCTTTGTCCCTGATTTGTTTAAGCCTTGTCCCTGATTCAGGTGGCAAGGGGTTGTGAGACATGCATGCACCAACTGAGCCTGGCAGCACACAGTTCCTGCTGCTTCTGGCCTGTACTTCTAGTCCGATCAACAGGGGATGCTGTGGGTCTGCCTTGGTCTGCAACGTCCAGCCTGTAGTTCCATTCCGACCAAAAGGGGGAGCTTTGTGCTTCATGCAGTAGCACCGGGAAAACTCCATGGTAATATATGCTAAGCAGCAGTTAATGAGATGCAAATGTACCTGTTTGCCCACAGATTACTTAAGTAGGCTCATTTACATAGGAGTTTTGAATATAGCTCCTGTTTGCCCCAAGCTAACCAGTTTGCACTGGGCTAATGTGTTAGCACTGTGCAATCAGGTTAGCCCAGGGCAAACATCACTTCAGCATAGCACAGTTCTGCAGTGTGTGGCTTACATTGTTGTTTGCAGTCATACCTCTCAACTGTCCCTGATATTCAAGGACATCCCTGATTTTACCTCATAATTTTACTCTGTCCCTCCAACAAATTGTGTTTCCATGACCAAACAGAGGGGGTTGTAAGCATAAAATATTGTCAAACGTTAATGTTACAGACGTATTCTTCCTTAGAAAATGCTTTTTACACTACACCACTTATTCTACCAGCTTCCTGAGTGGATATCACCAATTTTTAAGACATGTCCCTGATTTTAAACCTTTGCCCCTGATTTTTTTAAGCCTTGTCCCTGATTTATAAGGCAGGAGGTTGGGAGGTGTGTTTGCAGTAGATGTGAGACATCTCTGTGCAATCACACACAATGTTCACCACCTGCAACACTGGCTTGCTACAGATTTTAATGAGCTGCAGTTGCAGTTTGCACTTCCCTGTTGCTATATTCAGTGCTGTCTTATTCCCAGGCTATTTTTGCCCTGCACTCCCAGACCGGTTTGCACGGCTTCCTTACGCTGCTATATTCAGCAGGTTTTGCACTGGGCTATTCCTATTGAATGTAGCTTGCTTTGTGCTCTGGGCTAAGTTTGCCTGTTGGGCAGTGCTAATTTAGCCCCAGGGCAAAGTTTTGAATATCTGGCCCTAAGTGTGATTCCCTGTTACCAAGCATCCAGGATTAACATTATGTTAGTGCATAGCTAGATATTGCTTCAGCGTGCCTGTCCTGATATGTAATGACCTACAGTAAAGATTAAACAGCCTCTCTCACAGTATGGGAGCACATTTTAAATATCTGAGCTGTAAGAACATCAGCACTTAAAAATGGATATTATAGGGTAAGGTTCTGGTTGGCAATTCATCAAAAACATATATAGATCAAAGGATGAAGCTGAAAGTTATGTGTTCAAGGAACGAACTCACCATAGACCCTGGAGTTTGGTATGAAGATAGCCACACAGCAAGCCCTGTGCAGTCAGAAGGAACCCAGAGGAGGGTGTCTAGGGCCTAATTTATTTGAGAGAAGACAATGTGACAGTACCTGGGAATTTCCTTTCAGGTGTCCTGTGCTGCTCGACAGAAACATTCCCGCAGTTGGGAATAGTGTTCAGTAGCTTTTTGATTTCAGTCATTTTGTTTACCACTGCTGCACGTCCCCCCTGTCTGATCTGTCCACCTCAAGCTGCTGCCCATTCACTTCTCTGCGGTCGCGGGTTCGGATCCCCTCTGGCCGACACTAGTCTTCCCAAAACAGTGATGCCTTTGTCCTTCAGTGCTGCTGTAGTTTCCTCAGGGATAGTGTAGAATCTAATGCCATCCTCCCAAAAGATTTTGAGCTTTGTGGGGTATGGCGTCTGGAATTTAATTTGTTTGACATGGAACGCTTTGATTATGTCTGCATACTTGAGACATTGCTGCTGGATCTCTGCCAGATAATCATGGTCAAAATAGAGATGCTGGCCATTGTACTTGACTTCCTTCATAGCCCATGCTCGTCAAAGGACCTCCTCTTTAATTCTGTAGCTTGCAAACTTCATTATGATCTGCCTCGGTCATGCCAAGGGATATGCTGGTTGAGGAAACAAAGCTCTGTGAGCACATTAGAGGTGGAGGTCAATCATCACTAGGAGATCCAGTATATTCCTTAAGAGGTCGAGGAGAAAGTGTCACATCTTTCCAGTCTCTGTTCCCTCCAGGAGGCAAGAGAGCTGAAGGTTGTTCTTGCGGTTTATGCTGCGAGGTCTGTACACTTTTCCTGCAAGGTGTCCGCATAGTACATCAGGGCATACACTACCACTCTTATTTGAACCACTCTGTCCTCCATGTATGAGACCTGCTACTGTGCTTCTTCAATCCTGGATTCCACTCCAGGCAGTTAATCATTTAGTTTCTTAAACTCTTTTTTTATTTTATCTCCTGGAGGCCCTTATTTCTTGTAGAATCTGTTCGAACCGACCATGTAAGTCAATCTGTTTCTTTGTCCGTGTATTCTTCTGGGCCTCTGGAACTGGTGGGTGAATGGCTTTGGCTCAGTTCATAATCTTGCTCTGCCATTCCCGTGGGTTTTAACACTGTTTTCTGCTGTTTTGTTTTGGCTCTGGTAAATCTACCTTCTCCAGCTCTTTTTCCCGTCATGTACTGTAGATGAACCAAATAAAAGCTTTAATTTGTAAGGAGCAGTGTTTTAGTTCAGGACAGACAGGTGCTCGTAATTCAGCTTGCTATGTGCTCTGTGATTGTGATGGGGACCTGGGTTCGGGGAGGATGAGGTTACTCGGCACAGGGAGACCTAGGTTTGGCTACTCTGCTCAGGGGCACCCAAGTAAATCCGAACACAGGAAGCAATAACTGCAAAATCCAGAACCAGGAATGGGATTTTACAGTGTGGCTTTTATTCACAACTAGCTGAACACAACAAAGCATAGATGGACCCCCATGGGGCTACATTTACTGGTAATGCAGATTAGAGACTACTAGGCGGTCCACTGGAAGAATGAACCAATTATACTGCTTTCAGGCTCTGGACCTAATTGCTGGGAGGTCCTTGCACTGAGGCCAATAGTACCGGGGGTCAGGGGCTTGAATTATTACCCCATCTGGGCGCACATAATTCACACAGTGGGAGATTTCATGTCCCTCTCCGTCCACTATTCTCACTCTGTCCATAAACAGTGTCCTGCCTCTCTTCCACTGTGTATACTTTTCGTGGAACAGTCTATTCTTTACATGCTGGTTGGCCCCAGGATGCACACTTTTCATTGCTTCATCCCAGATCCAGGATTTCCTGCAGTTCTCAATCTCCTCCCAGACTTTCCGAGGAAAGGTAGGAAAGGTCATACCATAGATCTCATTTGCCTTTCTACGAACCAGTCTCTCCTCTTTACTTGCTTTGGTCAATCTGAGACCGCTGGCCTGGCTTGGGAGTGGCCAGTCCTGGTTCTGCCAGCTTCGCATCCTCAAGAAAATTAGAAACGGATCCCTGACCTCTTCCTCTTGTAAAGCCAGGGCAGTGGCATCACCACCTTCTTCAATACATTCCTCCGAGGCAAGATCTTGAGGCTGTGTACCCGTTCCTTTCTCACAAGGCCACATAGGTTCCCCCTCATCTTCCTCTTCACTGAGGATCTGAGCCCAGGAGTGAGCAGTCGTTCTCACCCCTGAGACTATCCATTCATCACTAGGTGCGGAGGTCGACACCTCCCATTCAAAGGCCTCCCGCATCTCATCTTCACCTAAGAGACTTGGGCTAGGCCCCCCCACCCAGGGGTCTATTGATGCTTTATCCGAACTTTCTTTCTGGGATCCAGCATCCAAAACTTCAACTTCCGATTCTGTCTCTAACTCTGCACCCTCTAGCTTTGTGCCACACTCCCCCGAGGGACCTTCCTCCACAGGCTTCGCCTGGTGCTGTGTGCTGCCAACTGCAGATTCCTGAATTTTTGTCCATGTGGGGGCCAAACGAATTGGAGGCACTTTATACAAGCCATATTTTTGTAGGCATCCAGCACAGTGAGGAATCATGAAGGCGTCCCTTCCAGCACTCAAGCATATTTGGCATACACGCACTGGATAATTAGGAATTGCCACATCAGGAGGCAGTTGCCCTCCATAGCACCACTTTTCAATATCTCTCAGTCTATTTACTGCTGCTGTTACTGCAACCTGGGCATGATCCGGTAAATGAGCTGGTCCTGAGGCCATAACTGCAGAAAAATAAACAAAAGTTCACTGTAACTGAAAGTCCCACTTTATTGAACACACTCTGTAGTTTTAAAATGGCTCCTCTGCTGCTGCTGCTGTGTTTACTTTACTACCCCACCCTGTAATGGCAGCGGCAGCACTCCTGTGCATCAACATTTAGAATCTGGGTCAAGCCACTGCGCACCCGATTTACACCAGCTACTGATAACTTTTACTCAGACTGCACAACTTGCTCTGATCTGGCTTTACACACATTTACAGGATTTTCCTTGGACTTTTCACAAGCTGGTAACATTTATTTGACCCACAGTCCCTCTAAAGCTTCAGGTTTTAGCACAGGATTGCCTGCTTTTACTAGTGTTGCACTTTTCTACAACCCACAGTCTCTCTCTCTGGCTGCAAACTTTAAACTGAGGCTAATTTCACTTCCATGCACACATTCAATGGCTTAACAGACTTGCACTTGCTGGCAGGACTTCACACAGTCGTTACTTGCAAAGCGACTACACTGCTGCACACACATTTTATATGGCATAGTTGAAAATCACTGTTTGAGCAGTTTTTGGGTTGTTTACTTACTGTATCAGTAGCAACTTGCTGCGAGAGGGAAAAATGGCCTGCAGCCAGTTCTTGAAGGCCTCAGTATACAAACGGGCGGGCAGTCCTAGCGATCGTCGTTTTATACACCAAACTTTTAATTTCCACGATCGCCGGCCCGGTGGTGCTCAGGGTTGAGGCGCTGGATGCCACACCTCGCACTACGCCGGCGACCTGGGTTCGGGAATGAGCCTGGGCTGTCGGGGGTCGGCGGGGATGGAGAAGGATCGAGCGTCCGTTAGACTGCTCTCCTTCTCCGGGGGTGGGAAGTGGAAAGCCTTGTTGTCCTGCCAGCTCCTAGCGGTGGCTGGGGGCTATGGCAGGTCAGGGGCTGAGCTTGTGGGACGTGCTGTGGCAGACGCTGGGAGGGGGCGTGTGCAGTAGCGCGCGCACTCCGGTCCCTTGGCGTCATTGCACGCCACATACGTACGGGAGGGTAAACAGGAAAAATCCTTGTGGGCTACATGACGGCTGGACGAGCAGTCCTCCCGCCGGCTCCTGCCTGGATGCTCCCCCTGCACTGGGAAAACCCCCTCGGATCCCGTGGCGGTGGTCGCGTGCCCACCACGGCAAACAGATCGTTGTGCTGATTGGAGGGTAAGGGGTTGAACTTGGGACGGGGGGGCAGACTGGGAGATGTTGGTCAGGCTGGACTGGGGGGGAACCATCGGTAACACCCCCCCAGCCGCATAGGAGACAAGAAAAATATACCAAAAAAAAAAAATTTCCATTATCGATTTGCGGGTTGAGCCTGATTTTAAACTAACAAGTCAATTTTTAAACTGTTTACAGCGCTTTGAATACTCCGCAACGCTCCTCCACTGCCAGTACACGCACTGCACTCTCACTCCCTCTCGAATGCTGGGGCAGTCTTAGAAGAGCTGGCTGAGGGGCGGGACTGATTGCAGCCTGACCAACCACATGACGTCATGCAAATGAGCCTCTTTTTCCTCACGAGGGCTCTTCTCCTCACGGCGATCGTCGAGCAGGCAAATTTAAACTGCAGAATGCACACTTTTTTTTTTCAACTGACTCCACGGTGGGAGCCCATTTCAGCCATATAACTTAGCCATTAACTCTGCAGTCTCTCAATTTACACAGAAAGCATTTCCAACGTCCAGGGCATAATCTTCCTTTTGCTACCCCTAGTCTTCCACACTTTCCTTCACAAGAATTCATTTTAAAAAGCATTTCAAACGTCCAGGGCACAATTTCTCTGTTGCTACCCCTATTCTTCCACACTTTCCTTCACAAGAATTCATTTTGAAAAGCATTTCAAACATCCAGGGCATAATTTCTCTGTTGCTACCCCTAGTCTTCCACACTTTTATTTACCACAGTTCATTTTTAAAGCAGGCAAAAATGCTGTAAACAATTTTGATGATGCAGGACAAGGGCACACTCTTTGGCTTTACAGCTCCTTGGTAAACAGTTGGCATTTTTTAAACAGCAGCACAAGATTCACAGCACACAGCAACACACTAGGGGAAATTGCTTCAGCTTTTTGGGCTACCCACTGCCAGATAGCCAAAACGCTAGACCCCTTGCCCAAGCACCTTCCTTCCTGAACAAATTCAAAGCGGTGCCTCCATTTTTGTAACCCCCACCTCTGCCTTTTTGCCAAAACGACAGGTGGCATGCTGTTGGCACTGGCAGCAATACCTGGTGGGGATCTGGGTTCGGGGAGGATGAGGTTACTCGGTACAGGGGGACCTAGGTTTGGCTACTCTGCACAGGGGCACCCCAAGTAAATCCGAACACAGGAAGCAATAACTGTAATGTCCAGAACCAGGAATGGGATTTTACAGTGTGGCTTTTATTCACAACTAGCTGAACACAACAAAGCATAGATGGACCCCCAAAGGGCTACATTTACTGGTAATGCAGATTAGAGACTACTAGGTGGTCCACTGGAAGAATGAACCAATTATACTGTTTTCAGGCTCAGGACCCACCAGGCACACAGCCTGGACTTGCACGCCCTTTGGGTACACAGCCCGACTGGCCCGGCTCCCCTGCCGGCCACTTGAATGGCAGTCCATTGGAAGAATGAACCGATTTTCTTTTTGTGGCTCCCCACACCACTTAGAGTCTGCGACTCCTAGAGAGATTTCCTTCTTACTTCTTCTGACTCCCATCTCACAAAGAGAATTTTCCTTACACTTGTTGTGGCTCCCCACACCACTTAGAGTCTGTGACTCCTAGAGAGATTTTCCCATTTGCAACCCACGTCTGGGTACTTCCCTCATCACTGGCCAAGTGCATGAGGCAAAGTAGCAATCACAGCAGAAATCCATAGAGGTGGACCTGGTTACTAAAGATGGGGGGTGTTCCCACCTCCAGCTCCCACAGCCCATACCCGGCCATTTCTCTGGAAAAACTGAAACTTCTGAATGTAGATTAAATGGTAGATGAACTGTCACATCCCCTCTACAATATTACTTGAATTCACACAGCACTCTAGCTTTTGACACTACTCCATTTGTTTGTCCTAGTCCTATAGGCTTCCCAAATAGTAGTTCAAATCCTAGATTTCTTCACATATCCCAGGCTGAAGAAACACATTTTTTGCCCTCTCATATTAGAGCAAACACTCACCCTTTTGTTGCAGGTGCCCCACAGACGAATCACAACTCTTCCCACGTTCCAAACACAGACTGAACTGAAATAGGCAGCTTTCTTTCTTCTGCAGAATTTAGGGGATTGCCCCTGGAATCTACATGGGGATCTTTACTTCCCCTCCCTCCCTTCCCCCCCCCGGAGGGAGGGGGCTGAGACCCGAACAGCGGTCTCCACCACTCGAAGGCAAACTGGAGACTGACCTTCTCTTACAGAAGGCAAACAGGAACTGACCCTTCCTATTTGAAAGCAAACAGGAGACTTACTTGAAAACTCCCAACGTCCCATCTAACTCCCTCTGCTGCGGATTCCAATGTGGCTTATGCAGCTGCGACAGTTCTATTGGTGATGTCATCCCTCGGTCTCAGCTGAGACTGAGAACAGAGTGAGACAGTGTGAAACCCATTTAACTGGAGTTTCACAAGCTGCCTTCCCTGCCTACCACTAGGTCTTACTGGGATTCTAGTAACCCCGGGTAACAAGGGGTTACAATAAGATTGTGTATCATGATAGGGAAGATGATGAAATTACTATATTTTTTAACAAAGTGTATTGAAAGTTTCACACAATCATGTATCATAATCTAAATTTATTTATATTTATGATTTTTTGTTTCTACTGTCTTCCAATTTACCACTGCACTTTCTACCTCAGTCTCTAGAACCTATGAGGCTCTCATCCTAAAATTATCCCTCCCATTCTCAGTTCCCGTTTCTATTGCTGGGGTCTACTGTCGCCCTGGCCTTCCACCCTCCATTAACACTGAACTCATCAACTCCATAGTCTCCCTTACTTCCTCAGGTGAAGTATATATAATGGGCAATTTCAACCTAAATTGGCTATCCTCTTCCCTAAGTAAGGTACACAACGATGTTTCCACACTTAACCTGTCACAACTTATTCTCAAACCCATTGGCTTGAACCATAAAACTGGTAATCACTTACTCATCGACCGGGCCCTTATGTCCCATCCCCACAGGGTTGTTAAAGTTGACATTCTTCCTGATACATTAAGTGATCACCATGCAACCTTCTTGATATGTTGAATCCATAAACAAAAGGCCCCCACAAAATCCTGCTCACTTGTTCATTCAAATCCTTGAACCTCACTCCGCTCCTGCTTGACCTGGCTCTTACAGACTGGAATCCCATTCAATTGTCCAGTACCATTGACATGGTGTACAACTATTTTCACGACAAATTCCTGGAGGTGTGGAACAAGCACACCCCCCTACATCATGCCAGAGTAAGGGAACATCACCTCCCGTGGATCACTCCAGAACTCTTAGCATGCCATAGAGCCACAGACCAAGTGTGGAAAACACGTAAAACCTCTAAACTCCCTAGTGACTATGCCACTTATCGCTGTTTGCATAACCAATGCATGAAAGCTACCCGGCTTGCAAAAGTGGACTATTTCTGCTGTACTTTTCAGGCTAACATTAACAACCCATCACAATTCTGGAAAGTTCTCCACTCCCTTTTTTCCCTCTCCTTCCTCACCACCCACCCGTGTCCATAACATTAACAACACTCTCCTTACTGACCACCTTGCTGTGGCTACTGAATTTAACTCATACTTCACCTCCTGTGCTTCCGCTCTCCTAGCCATTCTACCCTCTTTCCCAAATACAGACCCTCCTCCCCATGCCAACCCTCACCGCCCACCTCCTTCTCCTTCGTTAAACTTACCCACTCTGACACACTGGCGGACTTGTATGCTCTTAACCCCTCTAAAGGCTGCTCACCTGATAGTTTGGACCCAAAACTGCTTTATCTAGCTGCTTCTGCTATCACTTTCCCTCTCACTGAACTCCTCAATCTCTCCTTCGAAACTGCTACCATTCCATTGATCTGGAAGCATGCTGTTGTTCTCCTCCTTTCTAAAGGCAGTGGCCCTTCAGCCCCTGCTAATTACTGTCCTATCTCACTCCTCCCCACCCTTGCTAATCTTCCAGAACATCTGGCTCTTACACAACTCTCTTCCTTTCTCTCCGACACTAACTTTCTTACTCCGTTCCAGTCTGGTTTCCGGAAGAATCACTCAACTACCACTTCCCTGATTAGACTCACTAATGTTATCCTGTCAGGGATGGATAGTGGTCAAATCACGTCAGCCATTTTTGTCAACCTTGCCAAGGCTTTTGACACCGTCTCCCACACCCTACTTATAAACACCCTCGCCAAGGCAGGCCTACCTGACTCGCCACCAACTGGTTTAGAGCCTGTCTGTTAGGAAGGACTCAGTCCATCAGAACTGGTGACTCCATATCCCTTCTCCTCCCCATTAATACAGGAGTCCCACAGGGCTCTGTGATGGATCCTATCCTCTTCTCCATTTTCCTCAATGACCTCCTCAAGACCTGTTCATCCACCTCAATCCATATGTATGCTGATGACATGGTCCTCTTCACCTCAGGTCAATCCCCTGATGATGTGGCTACCAGACTACAGCATGACTTCAGCCAGGGTCAGCTTTGGTTTAGCTCCAACCAACTATCCCTAAATGCCAAGAAGACAGTCTCAGTGACCTTTGGCACAAGGCAGAGACTCTAGGCTCCCTTCACTACCCTCCTTCCACACTCTTGACAGGACAATCCTTGAGGACACTTCTTCCTTTAGGTACCTTGGGGTGTGGCTTGACTGACACCTCAACTTCTCGGGCCATGTCGACACCATCCTAAGAAAATTGCGCCCCAAGCTGGTGCACTTTACAGGAACTGTAGCTGCCTTCTACTACCGGCAAGGTGTGAACTGGTCCAGAAGATGATTTTACCTATCTTTGACTACTGTGATGTAGTTTACAGTGCTGCTCCCAAGTCTTCCTTAACCAAACTGGACACCCTCTTTAACTCCTTCTGTTGCTTCGCTTTAGACACCTTCCCCTCACTCATCACTGTAACATCTATCACTCCCTCTCTTTTCCCTCATTAAATAACCAATGCCTCCTTCATTGTGCCAAATTCCCATCCAAATTCTGGCTCAGTATTCTCCCCCCTTACCTTGCCTCCTCATTATGTCCCCTGCCTCTGCCAGCCCACTCCCTCCAATCCTATGACTCTCGCTTAATGTCTGCTCCCCGTTGGTCCTCCATGGTTGGTCAGGCGGCCTTTTCTCACCACCTCCCTAAATTATGGAATGCTCTCCCACACCAGACTCGCCACTCCTCATCATCCTACTCCATCTCCTTGGTGCTTCACAACTTCCACTCTGTAACTTGTACCTGTGCTTAACCCTTAACCATATCATCTTCCTAGTCCCCTTCTCCAGTCCCTCTAACCCTTTCCCCCACATTTAACTCTATCTCAGAGGCACTATCCCACCCCAGGATATGTCCTCTCAAGTATTTAACATTCTTTCATTCCCTGTCTCTCATGGTGACTGACTCTAATGCTACATATAATGTAAGCGTATAAGCTAGATTTATTCAACTTGTGTATATATTTTTTTATTGTATTATTATTACTTTTACTGTTACTTTTAACTAATTATATGTGTGTGTGTAGATATATACATATATAAAACCATTTTCAATTTTGGAATGGCAGGGCTAGCATTTGATACTTCTCCTGCCAATGACCTCCGCACAGCTCAGGGCCCACCAACCCACGAGTCCCCATTTACTGAGGAGGCCTTCTCCCTCCTGCCTATCTCTCTAAAAGAGGCAGAAGACCTACTGCTGCAACTGGACACCAGGAAGGGAGCAGACTCCGACTTCATAGAGCCATACTATCTGAAATGTGCCTACCATGTGCTTGTGGTGCCAATCACCAACCTATTCAACATGTCACTCTCCCAGGGTAGCCTCCCTCTCAATGGAAAATAGCCCATGTCATCCCTCTATTAAAAGCAGGTGACCTCTGTGATCTAAATAATTACAGACCGATCTCCCTCCTCCCCATCCTGTCTAAATTGCAAGAAAAAATATTGTGTGGCCAGCTAGGGGTATACTTAGAATCCAGAAGCCTATTAAACCTGGTTCAGACTGGATTCAGAGCAAAGCACAGCACCATAACAGCCCTAGCTAAGGTGAACAATGATTGGCTCCCAGACCTTGACAACAAGAAGCATGTCTGTGCTGTTTTCTTGGATCTTAGTAAGGAATTCAACACAGTTGATCACAGCCTGCTTCTTTCCTCCCTAAGCACCTTAGGCCTGGACCATAAATCTACGTGCTGGTTTGCAGACTACCTTGGAGAATGGAAACAGCAGGTTAAAGCTGAAGGTGATCTTTCTCCATTAAAACCTATGCTGAGGGGCGTGCCCCAGGGTTCTATCCTTGGTCCCCTCCTCTTTGCCGTCTACATTAACATCAATGACCCCATCAAAAAAGCCAACATCCACTTATTCATGGACGACACTGTACTATACTTGAGTTGTCCCACGCCGGAAGCAGCCTGTGAAGACCTCCAAGCTGAATTTAACCATCTACAATATCAGCTCATAAACAAAAAGCTTTTGCTCAATGCGAAAAAGGAAAAAGCCATGCTCTTCTCCCCCATCTTGCATGCGGCAATTCCTGCTGGGGAGGAGCTATCCCACAAATTACACTGTTCTTGGAGAAATACTAGAGTATGTAGCTAAATTCAAATATCCAGGAGTTTGGCTCGATCATAAACTTTCCTTCGCTGACCATCTCGAAGAACTACAGAAGAAACTAAGGCAAAGATTAGGGCTATTCTACAGAATTAACCACATGCTCACAAAGGAAGCCAAGATTCAACTGGTTCAAGCTACCTTCCTATCTTTAATAGATTACATGGACCTGCTCTACAGCCACTGCACTGCCTCTGCACTGGCTAAGTTGGACACCCTCTACCACAGAGCTATCAGGTTACACAGAAACATAGAATTTGATGGCACTTGGTCCACCCAGTTTGCCCGTTTCCCTACCTAATGGATAAGCTGCAGATCCTAGTTAACCAGCAGCCTACGTCTTCCTACCCCCACCCCCTAGAATTGCCTTATGACTGTCCCATGCATGCTTGAATTCCACCACTGTTTTTGACTCCACAACCTCCTCCGGAAGGCCATTCCATGCATCCACAACCCTCTGTGAAAAATACTTCCCAATACCACTGAGCCACCCCCTATCTTCAAATTGTGCCTCTTGTTCTTTACACCTCTTTTGAAAGATGCTACCTCTTGGACTTTGTTGATTCCTTGAGGTACTTGAAAGTTTCTATCATGTCCCCCCTCCCTCCTTTCCTCGAGGCTATACATATTAAGCTCCTTAAGTCTCTCTCTTCATATGTCTTCCGGTGCAGACCCTGCACCATTTTAGTTGCCCTCCTCTGGACAGCTTCTATCCTGTCTATGTCTTTGTGGAGATTGGGTCTCCAGAACTGCACGCAGTACTCCAGATGGGGTCTGACCAGCTGTCTGTACAGAGGTATAATAACTTCCTGTTTTCTACTGGTGATGCCTCTCCCTATGCATCCCAGTATCCCCCCAGCTCTTCTTGCTGCCCTCTCACATTGCTTGCCCACCTTTAGGTCATCTGATATGACTACCCCCAGGTCCCTTTCCATTTTTGTTGTTGTTAGTATCTCACCCCCCATTGTGTACTCTTCCCCTTGGATTTTGTTTCCCAGGTGCATTACCTTGCACTTCTTAGCATTGAATCTAAGCTGCCATACATTTGACCATTCCTCTAACCTTGCCAAGTCCCTTCTCATCCTTTCCACCCCACCTGTGCATCAACTCTGTTGCAGATCTTTGTGTCATCTGCAAAGAGACATACTTTCCTTCCAGTCCCTCTGCAATGTCGCTTATAAAGACATTGAAGGGGACTAGTCTATCTGAACCCTGCAGTGCCCCACAAGTAACCCCCTTTCTTCAGAGTGGACTCCATTTACTATTACTCTCTGTGTCCTATTCTCCATCCAATTCTTTACCCAGGCTGTCATCTTGGGACCCACTCCCAGGCTGGCTAACTTGTATATTAATCTTTTGTGTGGAACTGTGTCAAATGCCTTGCTAAAGTCTAGGTAGGCCATGTCCACAGCCCCTCCCTGATCTACTGTTTTGGTCACCCAGTCAAAGAAATCTATCAGATTTGTCTGGCATGACCTTCCCGCTGTGAATCCATGTTGCCTTGGGTCCTGTGCCCCTCTAGCCTCTAGATACTCAACAATTCTTTCCTTCAGAAGTGATTCCATCATTTTCCCTACCACTGAGGTTAAACTAACAGGTCTGTAGTTTCCTGCTTCTGCCTTGCTCCCACTTTTGTGAAGGGGAATCACATCTGCCCTTCTCCAGTCCTCGGGTACCACCCCATCCTCCCATGATTTGTTGAAGAGGGTAGTCAGTGGTGTCACTAGTTCTACCCTTAGTTCTTTTAGAATTCTGGGATGAATCCCATCTGGCCCCATTGCTTTGTCCGCTTTCAGTTTTAAGAGTTCTTTCAGAACTCTTTCTTCTGTAAATGGGCTGGTATCAACTTCTGTATCCAGAGTGTTTCTACTGTTTGTTTTAGGTACCTCCCTCTTCCTTTGTAAATACTGAGCAAAAATATTTGTTTAGTATCTCTGCTTTTCACAGTCACCCTCTGCCCACCCTCCTCCCTTTATTAAGCCTCACTATCCCTCCCTTGGTCTTCCTTCGCTCCCTGATGTACCTATAAAGGTTTATCCCCTTCTTAACTGAGTTGGCTATCTTTTCCTCGGTTTAGGCCTTTGCTGTTCTGACTGCCTCCCAGCTTCCTTTTGCTTTAACTGATACAGTTCTCTGTCCTGCTCCTTCTGTGATTCCTTGTACTCCTGAATGCTTTCTTTTCTCTTGAACCTTCACTGCCACTTTCTTTGAGAACCATAGTGGTTTCTTACATCATTTCGTTTTGTTTATTTGCTTCACACAAAGGCTTGTTACCTCTGTGATGGCAGTTTTTATTATTCCCCATTGTTTTTCCACCCCTCCTTCCTGCCCATTTGCTAGTGCATTCCTTAGGCACTCACCCATTTTGGCAAAGTCAGCCTTCCTAAAGCCCAGTACTTTTGCCTTTGTATGGCTTGACTCTATTGCTGTGTTTATTGTGAACCATACTGTTCGATGGTTGCTAGTTCCCAGATGGCTACCCACTTCTACATCTGTGATCCTCTCTTCATCTCCATTTGAGAGAACCAGGTCTAAGATTGCTCCCTCTCGAGTGGGCTTCAATACTAGTTGTCTAAGGCATGCCCCCTGTAGGGCATCTAGAATAACCCCACTCTTTGAAGTGGCTGCTGCAACTGCACTCCAGTTAACATCTGGCATATTCAGATCACCCATCAGCAATATCTCCCCTTTTTCTGCCATTCTAAGTATACTTTCTATCATTTCCTTGTCCATTTCCTCCCCTTGAGAAGGGGGTCTGTATACAACCCCTGTGCGGATTGTTGTGCCATTGCCTGTCTCCAAATTTACCCAAAGTGCTTCTTCTCCTCCCTGTTTTCCTTTTGTTCTGTTGCTTTGATTCCTTCCCTTATGTAAAGAGCTACTACTCCTCCTCCTCTTTTACCCTCCCTGTCCCTCCTGTAGATAGTGTATCCTGGTATGTTTACGTCCCAGTCATGGTTTTGTGTGTACCATGTTTCTGTGACTGCCATGACATCCAGATGTTCCTCCTCCATCAAGGCCACTAATTCAGGAAGCTTGTTACTGGCCTTCCACTTTCCTCACACCACTGCTCCCTGTACTCTTCGTTAGGCTGGACTTCCCTTCACTATAGAAGGAATAGAAATGCCGCTCTATGGGCCTTCAGAGTGGTGACCAACAAGCTCCCCTCATATGTCTCAGATTGTATTTCCCGGAGTGTGTTAGGCACCTACGCTCTAAGGAGCTATTCCCTAATTGCCCTTCAAGTTCCAAGGGTCAAAACTCATTTCAGCAAAGATGCTCTAAGCTTCTCTTTTCCCACATTGTGGAACAGTTTACTAAGGAACTCAAAGCTGAGCTGCCCTTTTAGCCTGAATATCTTCAAGGTGCTCCACGATCGCTACATGAAAGCACCTTGCAAATGTTTTCCTCACTGCTAGCCCACTAATTCTGCAACTCCCCCTTTCCATCCTGATGCTCATCATGTTTCTACCCCTGGCTCTCACTCTTTCCCTATTAACTCTTCCTGCTGCACCCACCCTTCCCTGTCCACTCTAGCCTGGCTAAAGACCCACACCATCCATAGCAGTGTCCCAATTATCTACCCCTCCTCCGTCATTATCATAATAAACAAGTACACGACAGCCATCATCACTTTCTGTGGTTTTAGTTCAATTTTTCCCCCAGTTGTCAGTAGTATATCCCTCCTCTTCTTTACCTCTCTAACCTGCCACCCTATACATGGCCTCTTTCCCCTATATGTTAGCAAAAGGAAAAGGAAGAGGAGACCATTATGGTTTTCCAAAAAGGTAGCAAAGAAAGTGAAAGCCAAAAAGATTGCATTCAGGCAATACAAAAAGACACAGGCAGAAGGGGATAGGGAGAAGTACCAGGAGAAGCAAAGGGAGGCAGGGAGGTCAGTAAGGGAAGCCAAAGTTCAGGCAGAAGAACACATTGCAAAATCAGTGGGTAGAGGGGACAAAACCTTTTACAGGTACATAAGTGAAAAAAGAAAGACAAAGGGAGGGATAGTGAGACTGAAGGGGGAGGATGGGGGCCACGTGGAGGATAACAACAGTAAAGCTGACATATTGAACAGGTATTTCTGCTCAGTCTTTACTGAGGAAGAGGAGGGTAATGGGTCTGAAGGAGTCAAGGTGAGAATGGTGCAGAAATGGACACAAGTCCCTTTACATGAGAAAGGGTCCTGAAGGAACTGGAAGTAATAAGAGTTGATAAAGCAATGAGGCCAGAAGGGGTGCACCCCAGGGTCCTTAAAGAACTAAGAGAGGTGGTGGCTGAACCTCTGGCTATCCTGTTTAGCCAATTACTGGAAACAGGGGAGGTACCCAAAGACTGGAGGACAACAGATGTAGTCCCCTTATACAAAAGTGGGAACAAAGAGGAAGCAGGGAACTACAGACCAGTCAGCCTACCTCGTGTAGGGGAAGATCATGGAAGCACTACAGGAGAGATTGGTGGAACATCTGGTTGTCAATGGACTACAGGACCCAAGGCAGCATGGTTTCACCAGGGGAGGTCATGTCAGACCAACCTCATTGAATTTTGACTGGGTGACTAGGAGAGTTGGATCAGGAGGGCAGTGGACATGGCCTATCTGGACTTCAGCAGGCCTTTGACACTGTGCCACATAGAAGACTATTACACAAACTGGGGAATATGGGTGTGGGCAGAACAGTAGTGTGGTGGGTAGGTAACTGGCTGGGTGGCAGGACACAGAGGGTGGTGGTAAATGGCTGTCACTCCACAGAGGGAAGAGTGACCAGTGGGGTACCACAGGGATCAGTGCTGGGACCGTCCTATTCAACATCTTCATCAGTGACATTGCACAGGACCTAGAAGGCAGAATTTCACTGTTTGCTGATGACACAAAGCTCTGTAACAGAGTAGACACACCAGAGGGTGTAGACAGAATGAGAAGGACCTGCAGAAACTTGAAGAATGGTCAGGGGTTTGGCAGTTGAAATTCAATGCAAAGAAGTGTGCAAGATAATGCATATGGGGCACAAAACCCTGGCACAATATATCAGTTGGGGGTGAGGATATAGCATGCACCAAGCAGGAAAGGGATCTTGGGGTTATCATCTCTGATGACCCCAAGGTAGGGAAACAGTGTGACAAGGCAGCAGGTAAAGCAAATAGGATGCTGGATGTATAGGCAGGGGCATTACCAGCAGGAAAAGGGAGGTCATAATTCCACTATACAAGACACTAGGTGAGGCCCCACCTGGAGTACAGTGTACAGTTCTGGAGACCATACCTACGTAAGGACATAGACAGGGTAGAGAAGGTTCAGAGGAGGGCAACAAAGATGGTGCATGGATTGCATCACAAGTCCTATGAAGACAGGTTGAAGGAACTGAACATGTACTCCTGGAGGAGAGGAGGGAGAGGGGATATGATAGAGACATACAAGTATCTCACAGGGAGGAACAGGGTGCAGGAATACACTATTTTTAAGCGAAAAGATGTTCCAGAACTAGAGGCATGGGATGAAGTTGGAGGGAGGACAATTCAGAGGAAACATGAGGAAGAATTTCTTCACAGAATGGGTGGTGGACAAGTGGAGACACCTGCCAGAGGAAGTGGTGGGGGCTGAAACAATCACGAGATTTAAGAATGCATGGGATAGACATAAAGGAATTCTGGAGGTCAGGGGTAAGGGGCAACAGACTTCTAGGAAAACATAAACTGAACTTACAAGCTCAAATGGGCAGACTGGGTGGGCCATAGGCCCTTATCTGCCGACACTGTCTATGTATCTATGTATCTGTGTATGTGTAGTTGCTGGCTGCTTCACTCAAAAGATCTCTGCTTATTACCCCTGTATGCCTATGGTTGATTGTACATCTGCTGACTTCTTCAATTGTAAAATAATGCTGCTTTTTTTTATTTATTTCAACCTTGTACTGTACTGTATACACTGGCCCAAATATTCAAAAGGGTTGCGCAAGGCGCAATGGTGTTGCACCATGCACAACCCACTGATGCACCCCGGTGCAATATTTAAAAGGGAAAGTGCGCCCCACAAATCCTGATGCGCCGTGGTGCATCAGTAATGTATGCAGGCACAGGTGTGGGGGGGTGCCCATGCATAACCTGCACAGCCCGATATTCAGCTGGGGCTGTGCAGAGTTATGCATGCGCAACCTCTACCTGCGCCTGCATAAAGTTACGCCAAAAAAAAAGGAACAAGTGATGGCCACCCACAGGTGAGCTGCCACATTGCAGGGCGCAACACAGCAGCTGCCACCTGTGGGTGGCCATCACTTGTTCCTGCTGTACCTAGCGGCGCCCCCCCCATGCCCCGATCGCAGGCATCACTGTATCTCCCCTAAGTCCAATATCATTGGTGGTCCAAAGGACCACACAGAGCCCGATCGCAGGCATCACTCATCCTCAAGTTCAATATCCCTGGTGGTCCAGTGGATCAGACGGAGCCTATCGTGGGCATCATTTTCACCCCCCAAGTCCGATATCCCTGGTGATCTAGTGGACCCCTACCCCACCCGCCCACTGAGCCCCACCATCCCGCCTCCTCCCGCCAGCCGGTGGGTGGGCACTCCACTCCGCTTGCCGCCTGCCGCCCACCGACTGACAGCTCGGTAGGGCTGCACGCCCATTGGTTCAGAGCATGAGCCAATGGGCATGCAGCCCATACTGTACTAGTCAGTCCAGATATGTTCAGAGCATGAGCCAATGGGCGTGCAGCCCATGCCGTCTAGTCAGTCCAGATATGTTCACATATCTGGACTGACTAATACAGTATGGACTGCAGGCCCATTGGCTCATGCTCTGAACCAATGGGCATGCAGCCCTACTGAGCTGTCAGTCGGGCGGGAGACGGGGTGGCAGGTGGGTGGAGTGCTGCACCCGCTGGCTGGACGGGGAGCGGGTGGTGGGGCCTGTGGCGGTGGGTGGGCGCCCACTAGATCACCAGGGATATCGGACTGGGGTGATGAATGATGCCCGCGATCGGGCTCTGTGCGGTCCATTGGACCACCAGGGATATTGGACTTGGGGGGGGGGATGAGTGATGCCCGAGATTGGGCTCTGTGCGGTCAACTGGACCACCAGGGATATTGGACTTGGGGGGGGGAATACAGTGATGCCCGCGATCGAGCTCATCGTGGTCCACTGGACCGCCAGGGATATTGGACTTTGTTTTTCACGTACAGAACTTCCCGCGATCAGGCTACAGGGGGCGTCGATCCCCGACGGCTGCTCGCCAGGTGCAAGTTGTCGGGGATTGGCACACCTGCATGCTAATGGCATGCAAATGGGGCCATAATCAGATGCAAATGGCCCCCTGTGCGCCTTGTATAAATTATGGCCCCATTTGCACGTCCCCCTTTGAAAATCGCAGGTGCTGTGCATGGCGCAATGGCACTTGTGCCACCGCATTTCAATGCTCCACTGTGACCACTTGCGCTGGTGCAGTGCCACTGTGCCATGCAAAGGGGCGTAGCCAGTGCAGTTGAGCGCCATAGCGAGCTCTGCTGGAATATCGCCTGGCCACACCTATGTGCAATAAAGTTGGGCTGCGCCCAGTCTTGCGCCCACAGCCTGGCACAGTTTGAATATCCGGGCCACTATATATACTTTTTCTTCCTTGTATATTATTGCTTTTTGTATACCTGCTTCTGTACCGTACTTTGATGTATTCATGACCAGGTCCACCTTGCAAATGAGCCTTGCTCAATGGTGGCCACCTGGATAAATAAAGATTTTGATTGATTTGATTGATGTGTGTGTGTGTGTATATATATATATATATACACACACACTATATATATATATATATATATATATATATATATATATATATATATCCTGCAATCATATGTACATTGTTGTATCTTACCTGAATGTCTGTCTGTCATATTGCTCTCTATAGGTGTTCAATTGCTGTACGTTTTGAGATGTCCCCCCCCCCCAGGATGCACCATGAGATGAGCACCTTGTTGCTCAGTGTGCCTTTCCTGGTGAGACATTTTAAATAATTATAAAGGAATAAATAAATACAAAACATGTAATCAGGGGCTTGATATTTAAAAATCTGTGCTGATACCAGGTTTTGCACCCAGTGTGTGGGTGTGGTCTATTTTCAGACACCCCCACAGCACCTGCATAACCCATTTGCACCCGAGCACTAAGGTACCGCTGCACCTATGCAAAGGAGAGGGGCCATCCCAGCATATGGGTGCAGAGGTATATTTAGAGGTTTACACTAGCAGTAATTCCCACCCAAATGGGTGCAGATTACTGCCATTGCAAACCCCCTCTTAACAGGGAGCAAGACCTTAGTGGCAGCCAGTAGTATTGCAACTGTCTGCCCCAGCCCGGTCAGCCAAACATGTCCCTGTTGCCCAGTGGGCCCACCATCAATTGATGTCCCCATGCCCCAGTCAGTAATCCTTAGTGTCTAGTGGTCCCCCACACACACACCAATCGCTGTCCCTATGCTCCAGTCAGTAATCCCTAGTGCCTAACAGTCCCCCCACCCACTGATCGCTGGTCAATTAAACAAATAAAGTGCCCGTGGTGCCCAGTGTCCCAGCCACCTCTTGTCTTGCCCTGTTTATGGTAAGATACGTATCTGTTGTCCAGTGGTCCCCCTGGTTGCTGATCCCCAGCCCCCTAACACACACACCATCCAGTCCAGTGCTGATGCTCATAGTATACTGTAAGGTGCAGGGAAACAAAATAGTTCCTGGTGTGACCTGGTATTCCCCCACCCATAATTGCCATTACTGAGTGTGCCAGTGAAGTAATCCCTGGTATCTACTGGCTCCACCTGCAGCACTGACCACCCACCCTGCCAACCCCTCCCCCTTACCTGAATCATTAGTGCCTTGGCAGCCCATACGGCAACCTGCACAGCACTTTTCATGTCTCCTCATCTGGCTGCCATATGTAAATCCATGGGTCCTCTGTACTGTACAGGGTGCGCACCCACTGTACTGTACAGAGGATGTGTGCCCTGTACAGTACAGTGGGGCGGGGCCCCACGTGTACAGAAGATGTGCTCTCTCTGTGGATTTACATATGGCAGCTGGTCAAGGAGGAGGAGTGGGGAGGCTGTGCCAGTGACCATATGGGGTCTGCAGCACACATGATTCAGGTAAGGGGAGTTGACAGGGTGGGTGTCTGGTGCTGTGGGGAAGGGGTGCTAGATGTCAGGAGTTGCTTCATTGGCACAGACACTGCCAGTGATTAAGGGGATAGGGGGCTACCAAGACACACCAGGGACTATATATTTTATTTATCTATATAAGTTTCGGAATTACAATACCTTTGAGTCAGAGACTCATTTACAAAGGCACCATATCAGAGGGAGCTCATACAGAAAATACGATACACAGAGGTTTCAGGCAAGGAAAACAAAATGGGAGCAAGGATATACATAATGCAAAGTGAATATAATGGCAGTTAAATACAGACTTTGACAGGAATCACAGCAACACACTAATTGCTACAGAAGGAGAAAGTTTGAGGAAAACACATTCCATGGCAGTAGGATATTATGAAAGCAATCTGAGAAGGACTTTGTTAAATACAGAGGACTAAGGAATAAAGATGGACAAAATGCAGGAGAGAATAAGGGATGTACTAGAGTAGTCAGTGCACAAGGTAGAGTAGGGGAAGTACCTGGTTAAGCAGAAACTGTCTGAGTTTACTTAGTCACCAGTAACAAGTAGAGGGGAGATATGGGGGGGGGGTGGAGGGCTGGGCACTCACCCAGGCTAGAGACAGTCACAGCTGCTGGTATCAAGTAGGTGCTGATGGAGTTTGGATTTAAAAGGACCAAGCTTGGGTTCTGCCAGGACATCAGAAGGGAAGCCACTTTGCCAAACAGGTGCTCTATACATGAATGCCCGCTGCCCTTGGGTAGTCCTACAGAAAGGGAGTTAGTATGAGGCTTTGGTGGAACTCCTTGTACCATGGGGGGAATGGTCCAAGTAAGGATTTTCTGTGCTGAGGGAGGCGTGAGATCAAGGCATATCTTTTTAGCCAGTAGGCAGGACTGGTAGGTAAGCCTGCCTTTGAAGTTTAACCAGCTTGTTTCATCATAGAGGTCACAGGTGTGGGTAAGCCTGGTCACACTTGTGACCAGACAGCAGGCTTTGTTTAGGGCAACCTTAATTCTATTAAGTATAGTGTCAGTTGCAGAGCCGTAGATGACAATCCCATAATCAGGTATGGAAAGGACCGAGCTTGTTACTGCAAGACAAAGGGCATCAATAGTTATACAGTTCTTGTGCCTGTAGAGTAGCCCAATTTTTATGTTCGCAGCCCTACAGACTAGGTTAACATGTTCATGATCAGATAGAGAGCAGTCAAGGGTTATCCCGAGATACTTGAAGCTGGTAACTTGCTCCAGTGGTAGGTGGTGGCAGTTGAGGATGCTCAGACATGCCTCCTTATGTTTGTTTTGAGGGTTAGCGAATAACATCACCTGTTTTTTTGTAATTTATTACGAGTTTGTGGAGTGCAAACCAGGACTCTGTGTCAGTGAAGCTGTTTTCAAGGGTGTTCTCCAGGGGGAGGGGTCTGGGTGGCTGGAAAAGATGATAGCATCATCTTTCTAGAGGAGCAGATTTCTGGAGCAGGCTTGTGGAAGGGTGTTGAGGAAAAGGCTGAACAGAAGGGGACCAAGAATAGAACCTTGGGGGGATGCCGGACTAAATGGGTAGGCTGGAGGAAAGAGTGTCGAGGATTTTGACATGATGCATTCTCCCACTTAGGTAATTGGTGAACCAGGAGGTGGCCTCCTGAGAGGGACCATTGGCAGGGAGGGCAGCTACCAGGAGGGCATGATTAAGCATGTCAAAAACTTTCATAAGGTCAGTGTAAATAGACCCTACGATGTGACCACGGTCAAGAGCTTTATGGATAAAATCAGTAAATTCAAGAAGGGCTGAGGTGGTGCTGTGCCCCTTCCTGAAGCCATTTTGCTGGTGGCATTGCAGATTGTACTTGGCGAGGTATTCAGTCAGTTGATCGGATACGATCCTTTCCAAGGCTTTAGACAGAGGAGGAAGGATGGATATTGGGCGGTAGTTGCTGTGGGGGGCCCTATCGCTACTCTTGTGGACTGGAGTCACTACCACAGCTTTCCACTGTTCTGGGAACTGTCCTAGACAGAGGGACAGATTTACTAGTTTGGTGGGGGGGGATATGACAGCATCAAGTGCGAGGTGTAATAGCTTGAGGTTCAGAGTATCACTACTGAATCTGAAATTCCCAAAAACTCACTGGATGTACATTTTGGCTTCAGGCAGTGGGACAATCCAGAAATGGAAAGAAGTGGGGTGTTACAAGTGGGACCAAGATTCAAATGCAAGCCAGACAAATTAGGAGGATTAGAGAAGAAGTCAATGGGGAGGACACCGCTAAGGTCTGTAAAGGTGGTGTTAAAGGTGTCAGCTATGAGCTTGGGGTCTTGGGTTATGACACCATTAGTATTTAACATGGACGGGGAGGGCGAGGGTGTTATGTTTACCGGTGAGATCTTTTAAGTTATCCCAGAATTTCCTCCCATTCCTCCAGGTGGAGGAAAGGCTATCTTTGAAGTGGGCTACTTTAACAAGGCGAGTTTCATGGGTGCAGGCATTCCTGCTGGTCTTCGACCTCTGCCAGTCTATAGGGCTACTGGTGGCCCACACTTTTTGCCAGAGGTGGTCCCACGTGGCCATAGGTTTAAGGAGCATGGAGGAGATCCAGGGGTTACCTTAGCCTTTGATTACCCATTTTCTAAAAGGTGCAAAGAGATCACAGGCCATATTACAAGTGGAGATGAAATATGCCAAGGCATGGTCAATGCTGTTGGCCGAGTCGAGGGGGGACCAATCACAGTGTAGGAGGTAGTCCTGTAACAGCTTTAGCTGTCCTTTCTTGTAGATATGACTATACAATGGTTTTATGGGGAGTTTGGGGCAGCAGTTTGACCAGTGACAGATAACCGGAGAGTGGTCGCTGAGCGAATCAAGTAGGACCTCAGTGTTTGAGAATCTCTCCGGTTGCTTAGTAAATATAAGCTCTAACAGGGTACTATTGCCAGTTCTGTAGTTGACCCTTGTGGGAAAGGTCACAAGCTGAGATAGATCAAAGGCAGTGGCACCATCCCTGAATGGGCTGGCTTCAGAGGCCAACCAATTAACGTTAAAATCACCCAGTAAAACTACCTCAGAGTGACTGTGCAAGTTGGAGATGCATTCCTGTACAGAGTTGAAGTCATCTGTGATGTCTTGAGGAGGGATATAAACAGATAGTACTGTAAATGATTTACCCTTCTTGCCTATTGCAATTTTGGCTGCCAGTGTCTGAGCACTATTCCCGGAAGAGAGTTTTGGAAGGACATGCCCGAGTAGTGAGTCAGTTATGTAGAGTGCAGCCCCCCCTCCTTTCCACAGTCTATCATCCCTGAAGAATGTGTACCCATTTAGGGTGATAGCAGCAGAGTCTGGTACCACAGCAAGGATGTCCAGTCTGTGTTGCACAACCCACACCTGGAGGAGGTCAATTTTAGGCATTAGGCTGCAGATGTTAACAGACACGAACTTGAGACCATTCAAATTGCTGATGGTGGGAGGGGTTTGTGACCCAGGCCCTGGTTTCGGGTGCAGATTACCAGACAGCAGTATTAGCAGAAGGCATTGATGAGTTATAATGAATCTTAGCAGCTTGAGATTGGGTCCAGTTCTTCTAATGTAGGTCCTATTTTTGGAAATTAGGAATGGGAGGGATGGGGGTGAGAGGCCAAAGTAGCGTGGGAGTGCTAATTGGGGCAACAGAGCAGCAGATATGACCAATTAGATTAGAAGAGAGAGGTATGGTACTGTACTAGCAGTACCAATGCTCCGACAGGCTATAACTATGCGAGGTAGGATAGGGGTTGGTATGGACTCTGCGCTCATGGAAATAGTGGGGTAGGCAAACATTCAGATAGTAAGGGGCAAGATAAGACATGTAAGGTGCCCCATGATAGTAGGGGCTTAATGTTAGGGCAGATAGGGTAAGGAGGGGTGATAGGGAAGCAGTGGACTGGATTGTGAGATAAAAGAGCGTGTGGGTTAGGAGGCTATTGGTGCTATTGGTGCCCTAATAGATCAAAAGTTTCAGCAGAGAGGCTGAGAATGCGCTAATAGATAAAAACAGTTTCAGCAGAGGGGCTGAAAATAATCAATAGCCAAAGGGGGAACAAAAAGGGAAGATATCGTGATGCCTCTAGTGGTCAACTCTTATAACGAGCAAATGGAAAATTGGGCAAAAAAAAAAAAGGTCTGAACAAATAATAAGCACTGAACATGTTTTTCAGGGCCGAGCACTAATAACAAGGAGCAGTGAAAGCTCATGGAGAAAAAAGGCGCAAAGATTTAAAACTCCTGGTCCCAGAATTTTCTGGACGTGCTGTGGATGAACCCGTACCTTCTGGGGAGTGCAGGGATGGGCTGCTAGGTGAGCAGATGGTGCTTTGCAGGAGCCACCAGGGTGTGAGTTCCAGGGAGGCTAGAGCCCAGTAAGGAGCTGGTGAGAGCTATTTTCTTTCCTCTGCACCTTACAGTATACTATGAGCATCAGCACAGGACTGGATGGTGTGTGTGTTTATTGAGAAATTAGAATGACACCCTTTGAGTCCACGGACTCTTCTGCAAAGGCTCCTCATCAGTAGTCACAGTTCAAAGTTACAAGTACAGGTGCAGGACAACAAAACATCAAACAGTCCAAATATTACATAAGAAAGATCTGGGTAACATATTGTAGCAGAGAGCAGAGACAGCGTCATGTGCAAAAAAGACAGCAGTAAAAAAAAAAAAACATTTACAGAAGAAGATACAGAATGTAAGGCAGGTACTCAATCATAGTAGCCGATAACAAAGCAAAAAAAATAGTAATAGGTCAGTGTGAGGGGGGTGGCAGAGCTGAAGTTAGAAAAGTACTACTAAGAGCAGTCGCAAGTAGAGATGTTAGCGAGATATTCCTTGAGTAAGGTTTTAAAAGGGCCTATCTTTGTCCCAGTGGTCAGAGCAACAGATAGGTCATTTAGCCAGCTTGGCGCCCCATGATAGAAGGCTCGCTGACCCATGGATGTGTGTGTTACAAGGCTGTTGATTTGTGACCGGGGGGGGGACAACTGGATACCAGGGACATGTCTTACCATTAATGGGCTGGGACTGGAAGGGGGGTTGGGACACTGGGCACCAGATGGACTTAATTTGTTTCACTGCCTGGTAATCAGTGGGCTGGGGGGACTACTAGGCACCAGAGATTACTGACTGGAGCACAGGGATGACGATCAGTGGGTTGAGGGACTGCTAGGCACCAGGGGATTGCTGACTGGAGCATGGGGATGACCAATCAGTGGGAGAGATGACCACTAGGCACCGGAGATTACTGACTGGAGCATGGGAATAGTGATCAGTGTGAGGTAGGGACTACTACACACCAGGGACTTCCATACATCTATAAGACCGGATGATTGGGGTGGGAGCAGCACCGTGCTGACCTGCTGTGCTTCCCATGCAAATGAACTCATAGTGGGTATACAAATGGCCCCTTAGTGCCTTACATGTCCAATGGGCTCATTTGTATGGGTCCTGTTGAATATCACACCTAGAGCTCCATCACTATTGGGTCTGGTGCTGCTATTCCCTGCACAGCAGGGATCCATGTCGGGGCAGCGTTATTCTTTTTTTTATCACTACATTCTTTATCCCTTACCTATGTGGAGCGGGCTGACGGTTGTCCGGCCACCAGTACCAGCACCCCAGGACCTGGTCTGGTCAGCGACACGATCTCTTCCACATAGGCCAGCATGCAGTATCCCCCCCCCCATGGGAACCTGGATCCTGATACCTGGGTGGGCACACTTCTCACGTCCAGGGGCGCAGCGCATGGCCATCAGCCGCCATGACCACCCCACAGTTTTCCACCTAGATTTTCGGGGCAGCATTACTTGATTTAGCACTGTGCGGACGTGCCCTTATATTCAGTCGGATAGTGCCAGAGTGCTATCTGACTGAATATAGCAGTCTTGGACTGATGGCAAGGGCAAAGTGTAGAGCAATACTTTGCATTCCACTTTGCCTATTTTTGAATAATGGTCCCATGAGTTTTATCAGTATTTTACTTGTACAACAGATCAAGTCAGTTACTTCAGATATAGCATCATCAGAATGCGACTGTCAAGAGGCAAGTCCTAATCTCTACTCCCAGCAGAGATTGCAGCTGGTAACATCTCATTCTCCAGATGTGGATTGTCAATGATTGTTTCAATTCCAAAATATTTTCTAACGTTCCCAATTTTCAGGCCTGTTGGCGGTCCCATTTCAGCATCCACATGCAAGCTGCTCTAACTTTAGGAGCTCCATAATGTCTATCAAATATGGACTCTGGTCCAGAAAAAAAAATCCCAGTTGGCATCAGCACATCACAATTACACAATGTTCCAAAACGGAATTCCATTTCAAAACATGCTTTTCCTTATGAATAAGCATACGTGCGTTAACACACGGTTCCTCTCTTTTAGTTTGTTTTGCCCTAATGCTGTGTAGTAACCCAAGTAATAATCATCTGCTTGTGATATCACACTTAGTTCCATAGCAACAAACTGTGATGTCACAAGCAAGGGATTATGACCTCAACTCCATAATAGTATCAGGACAAGCTAAACTGTAAGAGAAAGGTTGTTTCTTATATTTGTCCTTAAAAATTGCTTGGAAATCCATTTTGTTTTAGATTGTTGGGTAATCAGGATCTGAACATTGCCAATGATGATAATTTTGCTGGTAACCAGAGCCCCTCTTTAACCATTCCATGTGCACCAGAGGATGATGGGTCTTTTACAACACCCTAACAAGCATTTGTCAATGCCGAACATTTGCTTGCAGGTATTTGCAGTGGTGTTTGGCATGTATGGTGCTTTACCCTAATGCCCTGTGCGATTGCTGGTATTTGCACAATAAATTGTCAGCATGATCTTTTTGTTACCCCCATTGTGCGCTACATAGGCGGAAACACGTTTTGGGCAGGATGTGAAAAATGACAGCTGTACTGCTCATAAGGAAGTGTGGTAAAATGCCAATGTTGAAAATCTGGAGCGGAAATATTGAAAATTCGCAAACCTATGAGCGTGCGTAGGAACTGTGCAACGCACGCTCGTAAAACAGTCATTTTTAGGAATTTTTTCACCAAATTTTCAACATTGCCATTTTAAAACCTGTGCTAATGAACAGTGTCACTGTGATTTTCTTACTGTGTCCCATACATTGATTTCGCACACCGACTGCGCCATTGTGCACTACATGGGGAAAGACATTTTGGGCAGGATGTGAAAAATGACAGCTGTACTGCTCATAAGGAGGTGTGGTAAAATGGCAATGTTGAAAATCTGGAGTGAAAATATTGGAAATTCGCAAACTTACGAGCGTGCGTAGGAACTGCACAACGCACGCTCGTAAAACAGTTATTTGTAGGAATTTTTTCACCAAATTTTCAACATAGCAATTTTAAGATCTCTGCTCATGTACAGTGACACTGTGATTTTCTTAATGTGTCCCATACACTGAGTTCGCATACCGACTGTGCCATTGTGCGCTACATGGGCGGAAACACATTTTGGGCAAGATGTGAAAAATGACAGCTGCAGTGCTCATAAGGAGGTGGTAAAATGGCAATGTTGAAAATCTGGAGGAAAATATTGAAAATTCAAAACTTACGAGCGTGCGTAGGAACTATAGCATGAGGCTCATAAAACAGTCATTTTAGAATTTTTCACCAAATTTTCAGCACAGCCATTTAAGACCTCTGCTCATGATCAGTGTCACTGTGATTTTCTTAATGTGTCCTATACATTGAGTTCACAACCATCATGCCGATGTAATAGCGCCATATGGGCAGAAACACATTTTGGGCAGGATGTGAAAAATGACAGCTATACTGCTCATGGAGGAGGTGGTAAAATGGCAATGTTGAAAATCTGGAGTGCAAATATTGAAAATTCAAGAACGATGAGCGCATGTGGAACTGCGCATGCACGCCAGAAACAGTCATTTTTAGAATTTTTCACCAAATTTCAACATAGCCATTTTAAGACCTCTTCTCATGAACAGTGTCACTGTGATTTTCATAATGTGTTCCATACATTGATTTCGCATACCGACTGCGCAATTGTGCGGTACATGGGCAGAAACACATTTTGGGTGAGATGTGAAAAATGACAGCTGTACAACTCATAAGAAGGTGTGATAAAATGGCAATATTGAAAATCTACAGTGAAAATATTGAAAATTCGTGAACTTACGAGCCTGCGTAGGAACTGCGCAACGCACGCTCGTAAAACAGTCATTTCTTGGAATTTTTGCAGCAAATTTTCAACATGGGGTTTTTGGGACCCCTTCTCATGAATGATGTCACTGTCATGGCGTTATTCAAGGCTGAAGGGTGATTTCATGCAGTGACTGCGCAGTGCCTGCAAAATCACCCTTCGGGCCGAGTCGCCATGACAGTGTTATCATTCATGAGAAGGGTCCAAAACCCATGTTGAAAATTTGGTGCAAAATTCAAAAAATGACTGAGATATGCAATAAAGTTGAAACCCCCTATGTAGCCCATTATACAGCTTACGGCATTTCCTTAGTTCACGGTTGGCTTTGAAGAGTGCAGGCGTGTTCCCGGTCCACCAAGATTATTAGCATGAAGTCCGGAGGTAAGTATGGGGTGGGAGGGTGTGGGAGGCTGGAGTGCGCAGTGGGTGGAGTGGGTTGTGGGAGAGGGGTTGGGAGGCGTGCCGTGGGACCCGTTTTTTGTTTTACAGGTTTAAACAAAAAAAAAAAGACGATGTGGGACTTACGCCACACTGGGGTGAGCTCCCAGTGTGACAGAAGATGTGTGGGGGGCCAAGGAGCGGCGGGGGATTGGGCACCCTGCTACAAACTACAGGGGGCTGAGGGCCGACAGAGGATTGGGCACCCTGCGGCAAAACAACTAATGGTTTGCCACGCTGGGTGGGCTCCCAGCATGGCAGCAGGATGGCTTAGGAAATGTGGAGCCGACGTGGGGATTGGGCACCCCTGCCGGCAAACAATGAACCTTTGCTCACGCTGGGGTGGGCTTCAGCATGGCAGGAAAGCTTTGGGGATGCGTGACACGCACGGGGGGGAGCGCATGACAGGGGATGACGAGTGGTCAGCATGGCAGCGGGTTTTTTCTTGAAGCAGTGGAACACCACTGTCATACTGAGCTCCTGCACCCATTGGTACAGGACTGCCACGCCTGCTCAAGGGAGCAGTGCATTGGGTGGGAGAGGCACACCTCCAAGTGTGCTAGTCTCCCAAAACGTTCCTTGCGCATGCACACAAGCGAACGTAAAAATGAGTTTCTCACCACCAGGCAATGAATGTTATTGTTTTCTTATGAGTAGTCATAATTTTGACCAGGGAAGTATTCCCCCACAATACATTTTTCAGGAATAAAATCCCATGCAGTAGAGGGTTACACATATCTTTTATTCCATCCCTGGGCATCCCACATCAAATGCAGCTTGTTGTCAGGTAGGACCCAGAAGGTGGTTCTAAATGGTAAATTCTCTGGAGTGAAGGAAGTGATATGTGAGATTTTCCAGTGGTCCAACCTGCTGCAGTGAAGCCCAACAGGATGCGGTGCAATACAGCAGCATTCTGCAGCAGTTACTTTATTGTTTATTTATTTAAAAGTCAATAACCTGGAGAGGCACACAGAGCCGGGGCTTGTTGCCAAGTGTGACCCAGGGGGAGAGGGGAAAATTGGAGGTACAGTTAAATCAAAATACAATGGTGATAAGCAGTATACAATGAGATAGGCAAAAATACCATACATGAGAAATGACATGACAGAAAATGAGTAACAAGACAAGCCTGCGTTCAAGGCTGATATGAGTAATAAAGTGCAGGTAGACATACAGCATCAGTGACAGTGTCAAGGATCAAGTTACAAGTATAATCCTGGCAGTGGCAAGTGCAATGTACAGGTTTACACGTATAACAAGCAGCAGTGTTAAAAAGCAGGTTACTGCCTAGTGGGAGGCTGAAACGTGCAGTGCAGGACAAACAGTTGCTGCAGTCTATAGGGGCTCACATAGGGAGTAAAGTGCTAGCAGAGTGGTAGGGACCATGGGATTCAGGCAGTGAGTTAGGCGGATTGAGAGCACGAGCAGGGTGGAAGTGGTGAGTGCAATAGGGTCCTTTTGAAAAGGTTTAGCGATGGAAGCATTCGGAGTGAGGAGGGTAGGGAGTTCCACAAATGAGGGAAGTGGAAGGAGAAAGCTGATTTGAGTGAGTTGGAGTGAGGTCGAGGAAGGGTGAAGGAGCGAGAGTCCCATGTATGGAGCTGCTAGGAAGTGTGGGGAGCAGGGGATAGTAGAAAGGCTAGGTAGGGAGTGAGTGTACTGAACCAATACTTGGCAGCGATGATGGAGGTGTGATGGTCTCAATGGGAGGATGGGGGGGAGAGTGAAAGGGAAGTGTAGAGAGAGGAGTAGTGAGTTCTGGGAAGGGTGTGTAAGGCGAAGTAACAGAAGACATTGAAAAGAACATCCAGTCTGGAAATGGTGGCTGCAGAGACAGACCTAAATACAACATGTGCATAGTCAAAAAGAGGAAGGATTGTCCTGGTGAGGAGGATCTGTCAGACAGGGAGGGAGAGGGCATCTTTATTTCTGTACAGTGTGCCCAGTTTTGGGTGGAGCTTGGAAGGAATGTGGTTTATGCGAGTGGTGAAATCAAGGCAACTGTTGAGCCAGACTCCTAGGTACTTATATGCAGGGACTATGTCTAAAGTGGTGCCATCAAGAGTGGAAAGGGGAGGCTGTAGCTTGTCTAGTTTTTGGTGTGTACCAAAGTTCATTGAGACTGTTTTAGTTGTGTTTACTTTTAGCTGGTTGTTATGGAACCAGTTCAGGACATGATTGACTTCAGCTTGTAGTGGGGAGGATACCTCTGAGGCTGAAGAGCCAGAAGTGTAGAAGATGGTATTGTCTGCGTAGAGGTGAATATGGGAGTGACAGCACAGTAGGGGGTGATCATTTAGGAAGATGGAAAAGAGGATGGGACCAGGATAAAGCCTTGGGGTACACCTGCTAGGATGGGGTGGGGGAGAGAGTATCACCAGTCTGGATGCATTGGGATCGGCCCAAGAGGTAGGAGCTAAACCATTGGACTGTTAGTGGGGAGAGACCAGTTAGTTTTAGTTTAGTGAGAAGGACTGAATGGGAGACAGAATCGAAGGTTTTGGCAAGGTCTATAAATGTGGCTGAAGTAAGGTATCCCTGGTCCATGCCAGTGAGAATGGTATCTGTCTCATGGAGTAAAGAGGAGACAATGGAATGTTTTTTTTCTGAAACCTGACTGATAAGGGGACAGAAAATTTGAGAAGGTGAGGAAATTGGTAAGTCTGGTCAGGACAAGGGATTCTTGAAGCTTGGCCAAGACAGGGAGGAGGGAGATAGGACAGTAGTTTCCTGGTTGAGCCCAGCGACCGCCATTATGAAGGGGATTACTTTTGCAGATTTTCAGGCCTGGGGGATGGAGCCATGGGTGAAGAAGAGCTTAAGAAGATGTGACAGGGGGTGGGCAACAGCTGGGGCAGAGATCTGATGAAGGAGAGGGTCAAGCCCATCGGGACTGGATTTGCATGGGTTTAGGGATTTGAGGGCACAGAATGCCTCCTGAGCTGTGATGAGGAAAAATGAAAGTCCCTTGAGGTAGGGGAGGTGGAGGTGCAGTGGAGGGGTGTGGGGGTCTGGTGATGGGGAGGGTGAGGAAGCGGGTGGAGAGGGGGTGGAGGGTAAGGTGCAGGTCTTAAAAATTGTTAAGGTGGTGGCAACAGAGAGTGGTCAGAGACCATGGTGTTGCTAATGAGGAGAGAGGGAGGAGGAGCTAGGTGGGGGTTGAGAAGGGATTAGAGTGTGTGCCAAATCTATGGGGGGTGTTGAAATTTTCATGTAGAGTGTCCTTAAAATAGTGCGATTTAGCTGTCCTGATGGCTTTAGTGCTAGTATTCCTAAGGGCCAGGTAGGCTGAGAGATTGTTTGGGGATAGGGATGCTTTATGGGGAGCCCAAGCACGGTCACATTTGTTGAAGAGTTTGATGATGTCAGGTGTAATCCATAGGTTGTGAAAGTGTCTCAACCTTTGTTGAATTAGGAGGCACGTTTGTTCCAGACATTATTTAATATCTGGCAGAAGAGGGAGAGTGCCATGTTGACATCTGTAGATGTGTAGAAAAGGGACCAGTCTGAGAACACAAGATCATGGAGGAGATGGGAAGTATTTAGGGAGCGTAAGGAACGTATCCAGCGGTAAATGGGCGGAGAGCGGGGTAGCTGAAGTTTACGAGTGCAAAAGGTCATGAGGTGATTGCTGAATAAGTTAGGGCAAGTGCCAGTGGCAGACATGTGATACAGATGTGAGGATAGGATCCAGTCCAGGACGGTACACTTGTGGGAGCGGGGGTTGGGTCTGGTAGGTTCATTGATGAGCTGGTGTTGGTTGAGAAACTCGATTTGTTGGGTGATGGGTTTTAGTGCAGGGGAGGATCAATTCAGGTAGAAATCACAGAGTAGGATGAGTTTGCATGAGCTGGCAGTGGATGAAAGGGAGGAGATGGCGTGGACCACAGGGGAGGATGGAGGTTTGGGGGAGAAGTAAAGCATGCCAATGGAGATAGCGAGAGAGGACGGGGGGGTAGCATCTTAATAATTACTGCAGGAAACGAAGCAGTTTGAATGCCAGTCAATCCCTTTTGTTATGCAGTAACCAGAAACACTGCATTGAATCCTTGTGGGCTGTGTTGTACTGACTCTCTTTAATATGTACATTAAGAATAAGCTGATGGCAAATTTGCATTTGGGGAATGTGCTGAAATTCAGCACTTTTATCTTCAATTAGGCCCATTTGAACTTATAGGCCACTTCAGAAAATGTCAACCTTTGGTTAAATAATTAAAGAAAGATTACTAGCCCTTCCCAGTTGCCCAGTGCTGGTACCGTGGCAGCCTCTTTCCCCACCATGGCCACCCCCCCACCCAGACAGTATTTTATAAGAATAATTTCTGTTTTCTGGCACTCTGCCAATTGCTGACTGAGTCTGTTGTATAAAAAAATGACTGGAGGAATGCGGGAAGGAGATTGGCTGGGGTGGGTGAGGGGTGGTGAATTAATGTCTCTTACCCCCATTTTCAGCCTGCTTGACTCCCATATCAAGGATACAGGGTGTCTTAGCCTTATGTTTCAAAGCTGAACCAAAGACTGGGGTCCAAATCAAAGCCAAACTGAAGTGGCCAAGTTTCACATTCGCTAGCCCTAATGTACAGTATGTAGATGACATCAGGATAAAACTGCAGGGGAAGGCAAGAGGCTCTTTACAAATGATTCCAAACTCTACAGCAGGATGGATAATGGGAAAGTGAGTAATACAGCGAAGATGGATATGGAGAAATTAGAGAGGTTATCTACTCTAATTGGCAACTGAAATTCAATGCCAGAAAATGCAAAGTAATGCACATCGGTTGCAAGGAAGTACAGTTACGTAAGAACTTACCGTAACAGTAGATCTTCGAGAGAGGCTCTTGCAGTAGGTATTTATACGTAGGACTAACCCACCAGGTGTCAGGATCCCACGGAAACATTTCTAGCTAGCAGTCTCTGGCGGGGGACCGCCTCCACGTCAGGTGACCAACGTCAGTATAAAGGGGCAGTCCCCACGCCCACCTTCCAGTTCTTTTCTGCCAAGGGCCAAAAGAGGCAAGACGAGAGAGAAGAGGATAGTTCCCATCATGGAAAATGAGCCAAAAAAGCTTAGGGGGATGGAGGGCGGGAAGGCAATACCTACTGCAAGAACCTCTCTCGAAGATCTACTGTTATGATACATTCTTATGTAATTGTGCTATCTTACTTAGAGAGGGCTCTTGCAGTAGGTATTTACATATAGAACTGAGTCACAAGCAGTCTAGAACACGAACGGGTCTTATGAAAGAGGACCTTGAAGCACTGCCAACCCAAAGCCTGCTCTACGGTGAGAGGCAATGTCCAAACTGTAGTGTTTTGTAAAGGTATGGACAGAAGTCTGAGTTGCGGCTGCGCAGATGTCTGCCGCTGACACATTCTTGAAACAAGTCGCAGAGGCAGCTACTCCTCTGGTGGAGTGACCTCTGACTTGACCAGGCAGGGTCTTGTTGTACTTGTCGTAACAGAAAGTGATACAATGGGCCAATCATTTAGATAGGCATTGCTTGTTAACATCATTGCCTTCTCTTCTGTGAGCAAAAGAGACAAAAAGCTGATCAGATTTCCTGAGATCCTTAGTCCAAGTGGTGTAGTATCTCAGTATTCTGTGAACATTCAAAGTATGCAAGAGGTACTCCCTTAACTGGAGTGTTGCGTAAAGAAAGCGAGTAGCTCAATGGATTGATTCAGCGTAGATTCAGCCACCACCTTAGGGTGAAACTTAGGGTTGGTGCACAGAGCCACACGTCCCTTGTGAAAAATCAAATACGGGATTTTATACAACAAGGCCTAAAGCTCGGAAATTCGCCGAGCTGAAGTAATGGTCACTAGGAAGAGAATCTTCCAAGAGAGGAACTTTAAATCTGCTGAGACTGCCAGCTTGAAGGGAGGCAGAGTAAGCTTCTCAAGAATAAAATTCAAGTCCAAAGGAGGAGCAGGAATGCAGATGGGGGTCTCAAATGGAGGACCCCTGTGAGGAATGTCTTAGAGACTTCCAACTGAGCAAAAGTCCTGTCTCCGAAGGGGACATGGTAGGCTGAAGTCGCTGCCATGTGGACCTTTAAAGAGGAATGGCTGAGACTCAGATTGAAGAGATGACGCATGTAGTCCAGGACTCTATTGGCTGGGCAAGAGAAAGGTTTGAAGTCCTTTGATGTGGCCCAAATAGAAAACTGTTTCCACTTCATGGTGTAGGTGGACCTGGTGGAAGTTCCCTGATCCTGGGTCAACAAGTGTTGCGACAGACTAAGAGGAAGCAGAGGTTCCTCTGAAAACTGCTGCAGAAGAGAGAATCAAACGTGCCTGGGCCAGAATGGAGCAATGAGGATCATTCGTGCCCCCTCTGATCTGACCTTGTTCAGGACCCTCGAATTAAGGGAATAGGAGGGAAGGCAAAGACAAATCTATCCCTCCAATCGAGAAACAGAGTGTCCCACCAAAAAATGCCACGCCCTGGAGCGAGCGAGCGGAAGGCAGGAAGTTTTGCATTTTAAGGAGACGCAACCAGGTCTACCTGAGGGGTTCCCCTTGCAGGAAAACATCATCTATGACCTCTTGATCCAGTTCCCCTTCGTGGGCCCTGGCTGAGGACTGACTGAGGTGGTCTGCCAGTATGTTTTCCACTCCTGGAACGTGAATGGCCATCAGGTGAAGGTTGTGCTGAGTTGCCCAGACCCACACTCTTATTGCTTCCCTGCATAGATGGTAGGAACGTGTTCCTCCCTGCTTGTTGAGATACCAGACTACACACATGTTGTCTGTCTGTATGAGGAGATGACCAGGAAGGATGGAGGAGTGCAGGGCCTGCAGGGCATAAATGACTGCTCTGAGTTCAAGCACATTTATGTGCAGATTTTGTTTGAATTGGGACCAGCTGCCCTGAGTCCTGTGAGACCCGAAATGGGCTCCCCAGCCCTCTCCTGAGGCATCTGTCGTCAACGTCTTGGGGGGGCGGTGGATGTTAAAGTGAACTCTCTGGCAAAGGTTCTCTTGTACCATCCGCCATTGCAAGTTCCTGATCATGGAATCAGAAACTAGTACCTCTTGGTCTAGATCGTCCAGTATTTGGTCCCATTGAGACCGAAGCGTCCATTGAGAAATCCTCATATGGAGCCGAGCATGTGGGACTGTCAGAATGGCAGTCACCATTAGCCGAAGGAGGAGGAGGACTGATCTGGCTCTGACCCTTCTGTGACTGGACAGAAGTTGGGCCTGAGTCTGAAGGGTGTCCACCCTGTCTGGAGGCAAAAAGGCTTTGCCAATGGTCATGTCCAGAATCGCCCTTATAAATTGGCGGCATTGGCAGGGGACCAAATGGGACTTTGCCCGGTTGATGGTGATACCTAGGCTGGTGAAAACCTGCAGGGTAAGGGAAAGGGAGTGCAGGAGTTCCTTCCTGGATGGGCCCACCAGGAGCAAATTGTTCAAGTACAGGAATACCTGAACTCCCTGGGTATGCAGGTGGGCCGCCACCACAGACAGGCATTTGACAAACACTCAGGGGGCCGAGGAAAGACCAAATGGAAGGGCCTTGAAATGGTAGTGGCCCCCCTGAAAGCAAAATTGAAGGAATTTGTGGTGGGAAGGGCATATGGAGATATGTAGGTAAGCATCCTGCATGTCCAAAGCGCACAGCCACAATCCCTGCCGAAGAAGAGGCAGAAGGCCCTGCAGGGAGAGCATTCTGAAGCGTTTGTACTCCATGAACATGTTCAGGGAATTAAGGTCTAAAATAGGCCCCACATCTCCCATCTTATTCAGAACTAGAAAGAAATGGGAATAGTAACCCGTCCTCTAAAGTAGTTGAGAACTGGTTCTATTATCGCCTTCGAGAGAAGGGAGGTAACTTCTTCTAGGACCAGAAGAAGATGTTCCAGGGAGTAAGACGACTCGGGGGGGTCTTCAGGGTGGTTTCTGTAGAAACTCTATTGAGTGTCCTAATGCAATCAACTGGAGCACCCAAGCATCCTACATTATCCTCTCCCAACCCAGTAGATGGAAGGAGAATCTGTCTCTCTTACTGGTTCCTCTGGGACCTCCAGAGGCAGTGGGAGAAGAGTCAGGAGGTCTGGGTCAGTGCAGCAGCCGAGGCTCCTGTGGCTTTTTTGGTAGGGGGAGTCTTGGTTGCTGGAGGGGCCCGACACTTGTTGGCCCGTTTGCCCTATGGTTTTGGTTTTTGTCGGTTACGTCTATGAAAAGGATGCTGCTGCCCCTGAGGGGGTATGTACAAAGAGTCCACAGACTTGAGTGCAGTGCCCTTTTCTTGCAGGTCAGTAATGATGTTCTTGACATCACCACCGAAGAGCACCGAACCCCTGAAGGGAGCATCCTGAATAGCAGATTGCACTTCAGGGACCAAACCTGACACACGGAGTCAGGCATGACGCCAAAGACCTATGGCAAAAGTCAAGCTCTGTCCAACTGTGTCCACTGCATCGTAACTGGCATGAAGCATGTGTTGACTGGCCGGACGAGCAGAACGGACAAGATCCGCCATGTCCTGTTTTGTCTGGGACTAGGAACTTTGATTCCACCTGACTAAAGATGGTCTTCTGGTAATCCCCCATATGTGCTACATAATTCAGGGCCCTAATACCCAGGGTAGAAGATGCGTAGATCTTCCCCTATTGGTCCAGAAGCTGAGACTCCTTGTCTGGCGGAGATGAGCAGAGATGTTTAGGATTAGCGGAGTGGCCGTGAGCATCGCTAGTCATGACCGAGTCCACTTTGGGGTGTAGGTTCAAGAAATCTACTCCCTCAGGAGCCTGACATAGCCTGCCTTCCTTGGAAGTGGGGCTAATGCAGAAGGTTGTTTCCAAATAGTGGAAACAAGATCCGCATGAGGCTCTATCCAGGGTGGAATCAATGTAGGAGCAGTCTTGGGCAGATCCAAGTGGGCAGCAAGCTTTTTATGCTGTGGATCTGGCTCCAGAGATTGCCACTGATGAACTTCCTGGATCTTTCTCAATAGCTCCAGAAAAGAAAGATCCTCCGGAGGAGACTTCAGAGGGGTCCTTGGCCTAGATCGGTGTGGAGTACGAGGCTCATCATCCTGATCAAAGCGTTCCTCTCATTCTCAGTCAGAGGTCTCCAGTGAAGAAGCAGAAGACTCCTCCCTATGCAGGGGAGGGACGGTCCCTTTGGGAAGCTCTCTGGGACATGGATCCTCCCCACCCCTGGTGCCCGAAGGTTCACGTCTGGTGTCGGGTAAGGGGGTGGAAGTCTCCCGTCTCTGATGCAGGAGATCCTGTGAAGGGTCTGGCATAGGTAGATGACTCTCTACCTCTCTGGTGAGTTGAGCCTTGGCCTCAGCCCACCAGAAGGCTAGAGCCTCCTTCAAATCTGCCCGCGGCTTGGGCATGGGTGGAGGAGGAGGAGGAGTGGGATACAGATACTGAGGATATCTGTACATTGAGTATCCATAACCCGATGGAAGGAAGCCCATCATTGGGTATTGAGATGCTGGGTACTGCGGCATCAGGTAAAGTGGCGTCGGGTACTGTGGCATCGGATACTGTGGCGCCGGGTAAGATGGCACCAGGTATTGAGGTATCGGATAGCCGGGAACCAGGGGCTCTAGTGGAACAGAGGGACCTGGCAGAGGCCCAGCTGGTGGGCCAGGCAAAGGGAAGGCTGGCCTCGCAAGCATCGAGCCTGGCATGGGAGTGCCATACGGTAGGGGGACATTGGCCAGCACCGGGTAAGCCGGTGTCGGGGGGAGGCGTCTGATGGTCTGGCTTCAGGGTGTCTGATCTGGAAGGAGGGGGCCCTGATGGCAGTGTGTCCAAGTCCTCCGTGATGACTGGGGAGAGAGGGTTGGAATCCCCGGAGGTCAGTAAAGGAGATGCAGGGACCTCAGAGGGCAACACCAAGCATTGCGGGGAGCCTGGGGCATCAGACTGATTGAGGGAGTCCGACACAGGCTTCTTGGCTGGGTGGGCATTTGAGGGGCCAATATCTGGCTTATCAGCTGGATCTGGGCGGGCGTCAGAGGAGCCGACGTCTGACTTATCGGATCCCTTGCTCGATAAAGGCTGCACTGGAGATGCGGCCTTGTTGGGCGAAAGAGCAACTGTGCACCCTCTGGAAGGAGTGAGCGGCTTACCAGCCTTGTCTGGGCGGACGTCGGTAACACCGGCATCTGACTTAGTGGACCTGCACAAACCTGAGGGTTGCCTGGCTATGGCCTTCCCGGGAGTGGAGGCCTCCTTTACCCCGGAGGTACCCGAGGGACGCAAGCCTGAGGGGAGGGGTGACACCTCTTGGACACCAGCAAGACGGTCGTAGTGGAGTGGTTCCCTAGAGGGGACGTTACCTTCGGAACCACAACTCCAGCCAGAGTTGTGGAGGCCGTGAAAGTTGAATCCAACTCCCGGTGCTTCTCCTTCTTTTTATGGCCTTTGGAGGGACGTGGACGCCTGCCTCAACTTTTTTAACTCCTTCTCCATTGATGCCATTTTGTTCTTTAAAGTACGGGCCTACAGGGACTGTTACCTCCGTTTTCGGGTAGCCGAATTAAATTGCTGGCAGTGCTGGCACTTCTCCACAGGATGATGCAGGCCTAGGCAGAAGAGGCACAGGGAATGGCCTTCCTTATGTGGCAGCTGGGAACCGCACGATTCGTACTTGTGTTTATGCGATTTGGAAGATGTCAGGGATGACATTCACAGCGTATAGAGAGATAATATAGATACTGAAAAAAATGGTCAAAAAATTTGAAAACTGAACCGACTAATGACTGACAAGCATTGAACTCTACTGCGATGAACTTTTACAAGTCGATGGCGGGAAAGAACTGGAAGGCGGGCGTGGGGGACCGCCCCTTTATACTGATGTCGCATGACGTCGGTCACCTGACATGGGGGTGGTCCCCTGCCATAGACTGCTAGCTAGAAATTTTTATGTAGGGACCTGACGCCTGACAGGTCAGTCCTATATGTAAATGTCTACTGCAAGAGCACTCTCGAGGTAAGATCCCACAGACAGAGTGCTGGAATAATGAGGTAACAGTTGTGTACTTTAAGAAGGTAAGCAATTTATGGTAATAATCAACAACAGCCTGAAGTCCTCCTTGCAATACAATACGGATTACAGGAAGGCAAATAGGATGCTTGGATGCATCATTCATGGCTTTAGTAGTAGGAGGAAGGAAGTGAGTGTGACACACTACAGGTTGCTGGTTAGACTTCACCTAGAGTACTATGTGCAGTTATGGGGCCCAAATCAAAAAAAGGATCAGGACAGGTGAGAAATGATACGAAGAAGGGCAACAAAAAGGATTTAGGGCCAACAAAGGGGATCTATGAAGAGACTCTGGCAAACCTTAGTGTGTAGTCTCAGGAGTTCAGAAGGAAAAGGGTAGCTATGATCAAAACATTTAAATACTTACCAGGGTACAGAAGAATGGATAGCACTGAACTGTTCAAGGTGAAGAGCAGCTCAGCCACCAGAAGGCAAAACCATAAACTGGTGTGAGGGAAGGTCAATGCGAACATTAGGAAAGATTTTTTTACAAAGAGAATGATGAAAAATGAAATACTCTCCCCGGAAATGTGGTCAATGTGGATTCTATAGCTGGGTTCATACCTCTCAACCTCTTACCTCATGAATCAGGGACAAGACTTAAAAAACATCAGGGACAAACACCCCAAATCAGGGACACATCTTAAAATCTGGTACTTTTCACGCAGAAAGCTGATAGAATAAAGGGATTTGTATTAAAATGCATTTTCTGAAGAATAACAAGTCTTACTTTAGTGTTTGGCATCATTTTGTGCTTTTAATTCCCACTGTTCTGTCACAAGAACACAAATTTTACAAGGGACAGAGGAAAATTTTAAGGCAAAATCAGGGACGTCCCTGAAAATCAGGGACAGTTGAGAGGTATGGCTGGGTTTAATGCTAGATGTGATAGCTTTAAGAGGATTATTAGCCATGGGAGGGTGTGAAAGGAATGGGAGAGTCCAGTTGAGATAGGAGGTAGAACTTTTTTAGAGTACTGTTTCGTAGGGTCTTAGGGCAGACTAGCTGGACCTTGTGTCTTTTTTGGTTTTACTTTCTATCTCCGTTTATGCCAGCATGCAAGGAGATCCAAAGGAATGCACACAAAATATATTGAACTACAGCCCAGCCAGCATGCCAGCCATGGTCACCTAGGTGCCAGTAGCAGAGTGCAGGCAGTGACCCTCAATACCTAAAGGAGGAGATTGTCCTCTAGAATGTTCAATCCAGCTTAATCTGACAGCCCTCTAGCATGCTTAGCCTGTTCGCAAACCTGGGTCACCAGTGTTGTGAGAAGCAGCCCTGTCATTGAGCTGTTCGGCCAGCTCCGCAGTTTGGCCATTCTTAGTACTTCAGCAGCTCAATGTGATTTGATAGCTCACTATAATACTTGTGGTTTTGCTATTCATGGCAGAAGGACTGCTTCAAGCAGTTTGGCAGCATGAGGTGGTTAAATCCAAAAATGGGGGGTGGGTACATTCCACCTTCCTTACACTAGGGTGCAAGGGAATTGATATGGAGCACTGAAGCACAGAGCAAAGGAAATTGATGAAGACTTGTCTCCTTAATTTTTGGTAAAATAGTCAAAATCTGTGAATTATTACAAAGCCACCTCAACCATATGGTTCTGTGGCAAATATTTCAAATTAAGCTCATGCACATATATAGCATTTAATATAAACTACAGCGGAATCTGCTTAAATGCACACCCATTTTGCAGCAAGAAAATGTGCATTTAAGAGAAATGTGCATTTATTTGAACCCCTATGTTTACAATACAGCATAAAGAAAATAACTGAGACCTGACACTGTAATGGCATTCCACATTAATTTATCATTCATAACAATATACTAAAAATGTTACAAATGTTAAAATGTGCTACTGTGCAGCATTGACAAATAACTAAAAGAAGCACAGTTCTGCAAAAAAATAATATCAAAGCCAATCTGTATGCATTATCTCTTTTGCTTGTGAATCTGAAAAAGAAAATGATCTTAGTCTGTTTGCAACTTTTCAGTGCCAGCTGAGTGATATAGGGTGTTAAATGCTGCTTCACGACTCCTAAGAATCACCTGTGCATTTAAGAGGTGCTAACTACCTACGGAGAGATGTGTTGGTGAACTGTAAAACTGTGCATTTAGCCGAAATGTGCACTTATCCAGTGTACACTCAACATACTTTTTTTGTGCTATGTGACTATCAAAAAAAACAAATTAAAAAAAAATTGGAAAACAGGAAAAGTGTGCACTTATCAGGAATGTGCACTTATCTGATGTGCACTTAAGTGGAATCCATTGTTCTCAGTCTTTGCTGATTCTTATGTGAGGCCTTTTGTCACCATGCAATTCTGCTTAAAGTTGAGCCAGACCAAATTAATTCATGAGTATTTGCATATGCTTCCCATGATGCTTTTCATTATTGGGGTATGTGCAATTTGAGTTTTATTTAATATAAACATACATGCACTTAATTCATAATGTAGTTGGGATTTGCAGCCAAAATACACTCCTGTATACTAGCTTATTTGAAGTTTTGAAATGTCTAATGCATGTTAATTACAACGCAGTTACATGTTTGCTGCATGCAGCTACATTGCAGTTGCAATGCAGTTACTGTGTACACTATAACTACCATGTAGTTAACAGGCATGGAAAATGAAGTGCAGCCACCATATCTGTGATGTGATAGGGAGGCATGGACAGACCATGAACAAAGTGCATGTGTATCTGTAGCTGGCTGATCGAGGTGGCTTTGTAATAATGACTAGTTTTTTTTTTATTCTTTGGTAACCAGGTAAGGCCCACTAGGCACAAGTGCCTGTTTTCAGGGGTAACCTGGGAGCACCAGGGTGGTTAAGTGACTTGCTCAGAGTCACACAATATGCAAGTGGAGGTTATGGGAATCAAACCCAGATCTGCTGGATGTACCAAGCTCATTCACAGCTCATTACTTTAACATCTAGGCTATAATGCTAACCCAAATTGTGAATAGAATACAAAGATTAGTGATTCGGGTCTTCCTCAATTTCCTTTAGCATGTGTGGGGGTTAGGCAGCTCTTGGTCTGGCAACTCCTGGCTGTCTGGATACCACTGAAAGTCTGGCTGGCCTGAAGTTGTCTACAGTGTAAGAATTTTAAAACTTGTAAATCCTTCATCAAAATTTGTGTTAACAGATTAGCCAAGGATCAGTAGTTTCCTTCCTGAGTGACAAGCGTCAGTTTCCCTCCTTTCTGCGGATGATCCCAAATGACAACATGTATTCGCTTGGTCTAGTACAACTGCTGCTACACTTTGAGTGGACATGGACTGGAATTATAGCATCAGCTGATGACTATGGACAAGCAGGCAGCCAGAAACTAAAGACAGATGTTACTGCAGCAGGAGGATGCATTGCCTTCCTAGAAACAATCCCCAAAACAAATTTCAAGACAAAAGTTTCCCAAGTTATTGAGCAGATACGAACACTATCTGTGAATGTAATCATAGTCTATGTATCTAAGGGGAACTGGCTACCAGTGATGGAGGAGATATCTTTACACAATACAACTGGGATGTCATGGATTTTCACAGGACGGGATTGCATAGTTTCTGAGGAGTATGGCAGGAAGGAGACATGGGATGTAGCGAATGGCACAATAAGCCTCGCACGACATTCAAGGCATCTTGCAGGGTACAAAGAATATCTATACAGTGTCCATCCTGCAAGATCATCAGGAGATATTTTCATGACAACATTCTGGGAGACAGCATTTGGTTGCAAGTGGCGAATCAATGACAGCAATCAAACAGTTGTCCAGACTGTAGTTGACCAGGGTTCTGTACTTTGTTCGGGAGAAGAAAAGCTAGAAAGGCTTGGCAGTTCTTTGTTTGATGAATTAAACTCCGTCTCCTACCGTGTCTACAATGCAATCAACGTAGTGGCACGTGCCTTACATGTTCTATTGTCATGTAGAACTGAATATGGACCATTTCTCAATGGATCATGTGCTGACATGAATAATTTTAAGGCATGGCAGGTACATGATTTAGTTAATTGTTTGACTGCTTTTAAAAGGCATGCCTTAAGTGGAGTGTCATCATTCAATCAGTGTTCCTCTATACCCCCAATGCAACACATTATTCTAACAATAGAAGTGTGATGTATTATTTTCATGTTTGTTTGTGCGCATGTGCAAAGCAAACATCTTCTGAGAGTAGTGGGCTTCAGAGGCATGCCACAGTTGTATCCAGTGTGGCTCAGGCTGCGGGAGGCTTGAGAGTGACAGGCCAATGATTAGCGAGGCTGATCGTGATGCTGTTCTGCCAGCTGATGGGCGGAAACTTTGTATAGTTGAAAGGAGAAGACTTCATGTAATTGAAAGGAGGCAGTCATGACTATCAGACAGCAGCTGCAGCCTTTCATCTACATGACACTGCTCACCCACTGAGTGGCGTCATTATCAGCCTGCTTTTCTTTATCTTGAATACAGAATTCAAAAGCCACACACAGCTCTCCACAAAATACTTTTTATGTTGACCACATCCTCCTTTCACTGCCACAAAAAGCTAGCCCCCTCTTGTAATCCCCACTCAGAGCCCTCCTCTTCTAAGCCCCACACCCTAGTTGACATCTCCTGCTTTAAAAATGCCCACCCTGGACTGAACAACACTGATGAAACTCCCACCCCAATCCTGATATTTGTCTACCTCCTTGTGACCCTGAGTGTCACCCTTGCTCCTTTGTTTGCCATTTAAATCTAAAAAGCACAAAACCATCCATTGATGTCTTTTGTCCTTCCTGACCCCCACCCACCAACCCACCCCAGTGCGACACTGCACTCAGCACTCAATGCACCCCACACCCCCATACACCCTCACTCGCCTAAAAGAAGTCAAGTACGGAAAATCCACTTTGTGAGGGAATATATGTCCTTCTTTGTCAACACCAGCCAGGAACTGAAGAAAGAAGGTAAGTCTGGCAAATGTATTTTCAAGGCATTTTGGACCTGTACTCATAACTGTATCAGTTTTTTTATATTTTTGACCCAAATTTTCAACATGCCTTTTTGGGACCCCATATCATAAACAAGGTAAGGTGAAATGTTTAAAATCCGACCCGAAAGGTGATTCTGCATACGCTCTGCAAAATCACCTTTTGGGTTTGTTTAAAAATATTCATCTTCCGGGTTCACAAGGTTGGGTCATGAGAAGATTATGTTGAAAATCTGAGGTAAAATTAGTAACAAACAACAAAGTTATGAGGTACGTTGAACATTTTCAATGCTCGCTCATAACTTTTGTAATTTTCAATATTTTGACCCCAAAATTTCTACACAGTCATTTTTTCACACTATCTCATGAATGTGACAGGTGTCATTTTTGAAATCCTGGCCAAAATGTGTTTTCACACTTATGGCATGAAATGACATTTTGGCCAACATTTTACATAATACACCTTTTATGTTCAGAAGGAGGGGGTTAATAAAAAGACTATGTTGAAAATTTGGAGTCAAAATATTAAAAAACAACAAAATTATGATGGTATATTGAACATTTTTAATGCTGACTCATAACTTTAGCAATTTTCAATATTTTGATCCTAAATTTTCAGCATAGCCATTTTTTCACGCCACCTCATGAATATCATAGGTATAATTTTCAAATGCTGGCCAGAATGTTTTTGCACTTATGACACATAATGACGTTTTGGTCAGTATTTTAAAAATTACATCTGTCATGTTCAGAAGGGGGTGTAATAAAAAAAACTATGCTGGAAAAAGTTTGAGGCCAAAATGTTACAAAAAGGAAAAATTATGAGGTAACGTTGTTTACAGGGATTGTTGTTGGCCCAGTGGAGACCACATTGCCTTCCCATGTTAGTTACCAGAGTTAGTTTGTGAGATCAGTGAGCTGGCTGAATGGGCTGAGGTTGCGGAGGGGAGGTGCTGTGGGGTTTACCACCTGTCTCAGCCTGGGGAGGGACAGATGAGTCTTCTGGGGTACAGACAACATCTTGTGGAAGGCAGGAGAACCTTTCCTCACAAGGTGTTGATGTGTGCATAAAGGTCTGATGGGCCCATGTTCTGTGTTGGAACAAAACAAAAACAATAGTATTTAGAACTCACATTAGATTGAGAGGACAAGGTAATAGTTTGCAGGTTGCATCACAGGATGGAACTTTGTATGAAAATGTTTCCAGCATTAAATATTTGGGAATCACACTTGATCCCATCTTGAGTTTTGGCCCTCATATACAAGAAAGAATGTCTAAAATTCATTCTAAAATTGCATTATAGCCCAGTGGCACAGAGGGCTGAGGTGCTGGCACCTTACCTGGAACCACGCCGGCGACCTGGGTTCGGGAACGGTCTCAGGATGCCAGGGGCTAGCAGGGGAAGGAGAGAATTGTGCATCCGTAGGACTGCTCTCTTCTCCTGGGGTGGGTAGCGAGGTGGCGTCGCTCTGCAGCAGCCTCTGGTGGAGACCAGGAGTACTGCAGAGTCAGCACAAAGTAACAACACAGAAAACTGGAAACCGCTCCACGATCGACCAGATAATGGCTTCTGGTCCACCGATGCCACCAATGCCCTGAAGGAGCCACTCACCTCAGTGGTACCCCAGGGCCAAGTAGTTGCGCTGGTCTCCCCTCCTGGTGCCTTCCCCCTCGGAGGAGGGGGACCCACCTGGTGAAGGGTTATGTCTGGGTTACCCTGGGGGTGGCTTCTATGTGAGGTTGGAGGCTCAGGAAGTGACAGGTGGATTGGATAGGGCCTTGGTAGCCCAAAGGAGTGATGAGTTGTGGAGCATGAAGGAGGGAAAAATACATAAATAAATAAAAATTAAATTACATTACTATATAGATTATGTAGTTACCTAACTGTGGAGCTATTGCCAGTCAGGGTCTATTGCCAATGGTAAACTACACATCAATTGTAGCAGATAATGCTCTATTAAGTACTGAACCTTATCTAAAAAATCAGCCTTGTTACAAAGGATAGGAAAATTTGCATTGTTGGTTCCAAACATGCATCATTGCGATGTCCTTAAGAAACTGGGGTGGCTCCCAGTTCCTTTATCTTTCAAGTTGGTAATGTCCGGGTTTATTCATAGGATTACAAAGATGGGCACTCCTTCTAGTCTGAATAACCACCTGAGAGATTACAAACCTAATTACTGTACTACTCTTGGTCTTCAGATAACCATTCTCTTTTAAATGTTCCCTTGGTGCATACATTAAATGGGCAGTGCACCTTTGCTTTCTCCGCAGCTACAATCTGGAATGAAATACCACCACAGATTCATTATCGATCAAGTTATAGTGCCTTTTCAAGCACACTTTTATCTCATTTTAAAGGATTGTTCAATTCTGAATGCTCTTAAAGTATATGCATAATTTTGTAATTAATTTGGTATGGAATTTGTATCCCTAATATGGTGTACAATGTTCTACGTATAATGTATACTGTATTGTGATATACAGTATGTTTCTTTTTAGACTTTGGGTCATACCTGTAAAATGAATTGTATACCAGCATACGTACCCATTAGATAAACAAAGAAAGAATGAATAAACAAGTGGGGTGGCAAAAAAAGGGGGGAAGGTATACCAGGAAGGATCTCACTAGGGTCACTACAGGCCCCCCACCACTGTCATGCCCCCTACTGCTGTCAGCCACCCAAGCCTGTCTCCCTCCATCTCTGGAACTTACTTTGTACCTTTGGCACTCCCCCAACAGATTTCCCCTCATGACAGAGATAGGAGGTAGATGGACTTCCCCCTTGACTGTAAGCCAGTTTGGCAGTCCATTACCCTGCTGTTGCTGAGGTTAAAATGTAAAAAAGAAAAAAATTTACCAAGAAATGTTTGTAGGGCCAGCATTTGGCTCAGCAGGTAGCATGTTGTGTTCCTGTGCTAGTGACTTGAGTTTGGGGATGAGCTCAGGGAGCTGGCTGGGCAGCACAAGGATGGGACCAGCACTGTTGCACACCATAGCTCTAGGCCTGGGAAGGTAAGCACACTGTTGTGCCACATGGTCAACTCTTTGTGGTGGGAAGGGGAGCCTTCCCTCACAAGGGGATGAGTGGGATAAACAACATGCATGTATTTATAAACATTTATCATACAAGGTGCCCTCTGCATATTTTATTTATGCAACAGGATAGGATCTTGTGTGATAGATTATTTTTGTGGCTTTAAAAAATATACATTATTTAAAAAAGTTTGTTGGTTTATTTCATGAACTAGTGGTACTCTGTGTTCCCACCCCTCCTGGTTGCAATAGCCTTTGCCATGGAAGCGGTGTCGGGATGATGAGCTGACACTGTAATGTGGTAGTTCATTGGTGCCACAGAACTTCTGCAGATATTAAAAACCTTTGCCGCAAAAGTCCTGTGGCAAATAGGAATCCCACCGCAGAACTTGGTCACAAAGTGCCGCAGAAAAATTGGGGCCTTGGTCACAAGCAGACCTTACAGTACCTTATCTTGCTGGAGTACTGTCAATGTGACTCAACCACTAGAAAAAAAAAATTTAAAAATTGGCAATTGGCACCTGACTTTTTGTTCTACATCTGTGAGACCTCATAGTGAAGGGACTTGCAGTACATTTTTATATAATGTGCAAAGTAAAAGAACCAAAACAAAACAAAAAACCTTCAGAAATATAAAATAAAACCAACTTGCTGAAATATTGTCATTATGACACAAACGTAGCAAAAAAAAAATAAAATGACTGAATGTTTGTCTTACATCTGTGAGATCTCGTAGTGAAGGAAATTGCAGTAGACTTTTAGAATCAGTGTAGTCCCAGCCAATGAAACCAGGAAACAGGCTGCTACATAAGTAGCTGTAGTAATGTAGTAGTGAGGGGATTTTGCAGTCTTACATTAGTTTTGTGCCAGTGGTCCTCCCCTTCTTCCCTGGCGCTGGCCGGTAGGTCCATGCCTGTCTTGTGAGCTTCACTATACTGTGGCCTTCAGCCACTCTGTCTGTGTGTGTTAGTGGTGTGTTGGGGCTGCTTTGTGTGGCTGTGTCCTGTGTGTGTGTGTGTGTGTGGTATGTGTGTGTGATCATGCCTGTGTGAGGTTGGAATGTGACGTTCCTGCCAGTACTCCTGTTCCTCTCCTCCTCACATTCAAAATCGTGTAGGTAGGGTAACATACAGAGAAAGTATGACAGAAGCAGGAACAGCAGCAGCACACAATAACATCATCATGGGTTTTTGATAGAAACCTGAACACACCCTGCAGATTAACCACAACTGTAGCCGGTGCTTAATCATGTGGTAATTTCTCCTACGATTGCAAATTCGCAGAGGCCCTAAGCTTCTCTTAAAAGATGGTGGATACATGTACTGTATGATAAAACCCTATTTATATAGAAACATAGAGTGATGTAAACAAGCTAGAGGGTCCACCTTTAGCTTGTTTAGTCCTTCTAACAGGCTCTCGTGACGCCGGTGCACAAGAATGGTGATATGACATGCACCGCCAATTACAGGCCAATATCCATCCTCTCTCCCTTATCTAAAGCCCTGGAAAAGATTGTGGCCACCCAACTCACAGATTACCTCAACAAATACAACCTGTTATGTCCAAACCAACATGGCTTCAGGCAGAATCATAGTACCTCCACAGCTTTGCTGGACTACACTGACTACTTGCACAAGGCACTAGATGAAGGAAAGCTGGTGGGGTCAATCTTCATAGACCTCACCAAAGCCTTCGACACTGTCAATCACTCTCTCCTCCTGACTCAACTACAGAACCTGGGGGTTGCAACCAATGCTGTCTGCTGGTTCAAGGACTACCTAACACACAGAAGCCAACGTGTAAAAATTGGGCACACAGTATCTAGCTCCAACGAGGTATCTTTAGGGGTCCCACAGGGGTCAATACTGGGGCCCTTACTATTCAGCCTCTTCCTAAATAATCTTCCTGAAGCCTGTGACACTAAACTGATACTTTACGCAGATGACGCTGTGCTTCTCACCAGCAGTTCATCAATAGTTGCCCTCCACTCCCAGCTGCAGGCATCCTTCCACAAGCTGGAAGACTGGTTCTGTAGCCATAAACTTCTATTAAACTACCAAAAAAGCAAGGTGATGCTCACAGCCAGCCCACAGCACAAAAAGAAGCTCCCTCCCCTCACCATCTCCAATAAAGTCAGTGAGCTGCTGGAACAAGTTCAGACCTTCAAGTACCTGGGGGTCACCGTTGATGACTGCCTCACCTTCACCCAACACATCAACACAGTGGTAAAGGCAGTGAACACCAAGCTGGGTGTACTATATAGGCATAAAAAGTATCTCACTCCAGAGGCCCTCCGTCTCTCAGTCTCAAGCTCCATCCTTTCTACCATTGACTATGGATTGGTGGTCTATGGCGCAGCAACAGACACTGCACTAAAAAGGATTCACATTGCCCTCAGCAAGGCATGTAGGCTCACAATGGCTGCAGATCGAAATACCCACACCTGCTCCTTATACAAGGAGACCAATTGGCTGCCACTAAAGAACAGGATTATATTCCAAACATGTCTCCTTGGAAAAAGGCACTAATGGTGTACACGCCCCATGCATTTCTAGCATCCTAACACCAAGTGCTACCAGCTATACCACCAGAGGCAGGATGAGGGGGGCCCTATCAACACCTTTCCGTCGAACTGTGCAGGGACAGCGTGCTTTCAGCTTTAGGGCCCCCCAATGGCTCAATGAAATCCCAGTGCACATTCTAAACTCCCAATGCATCTCGCAATTCAAAAATGGCCTAAGGCAACATCTTCTTACTAGAACAGTTTGTGACTGCCACTAGGACTCCAACACCCATAATGCCCACTCACCCACACTCTCCTTCCCCTTCCTTTTACACCCACTCTTCCCTATTGCCCTATCCCTCTGTCTTCCTCTCCCCCCTGTGCCTTTTCTCCCACTGGATCAACCTTAAAACCAACATACTACCACTACCTCCCCAACCTCCTAGACAAAGCCACTTCTTCTGGCTTCCACTCCCCCAGTCTCCCCTCACCTTGACTCCTCCTTGGACTCCCACACTAGGTGTCACACCTGTTTATCTCCTTTGCTACATATAAACACTGTCCTTTACCCTAGTTGAATGCTCTTGACGCTGTACTATCACCATTGGTACTATGAATGACATTGTATCCTTACTGTATACTAGCTACCTACTATTCGAGTATTGTATGTAAACTGTTTGTTATTGCTGTCATTGTCACTGTTTGACGTGGAACCTTTGTAAAAGAGCTCTGAGCTCAAAGGTATGATCCGAATCCCTAAATAAATAAATAAAACCCTATTTATATAGAAACAGAGTGATGTAAACAAGCTAGAGGGTCCACCTTTAGCTTGTTTAGTCCTTCTAGCACTTGTTCTTCCGTGAAAGGGCTTGTATCCACCCTTGATACTGATACGTCTTTTTTTATTGGTGTATGTCCATTTCCTTCTTTTCCTTTGTGAAAACTAAGGAGAAGTACTTGTTTAGGACCTCTGCCTTTCCCCTGTTTTTGTCCACTAGCCCACCTCCCTCTTTTGCAGGTCTTACAATTCCTCCCCTATTTCTTCTCTTCTCTTCTCTTCTCTTCTCTTCTCTTCTCTTCTCTTCTCTTCTCTTCTCTTCTCTTCTCTTCTCTTCTCTTCTCTTCTCTTCTCTTCTCTTCTCTTCTCTTCTCTTCTCCTCTCCTCTCCTCTCTTCTCTTCTCTTCTCTTCTCCCTGATATATCTAAAAAAGGTTTTATCACTGCTTTTTACTCCCTGTGCTTTGTTTAGTTCTAGTTCAGCTTTAGCCTTCCTTATTACTTTACCCACCTCCCTCAGTTTCTCTTTATACATTTCTTTGTCTTTTTCACATCCTGACTCCTTTAATTTTCTGAATGCTAGTCTTTTCTCCCCACTTTGGTTGCCACCTCTCTTATGAACCAAAGTGGGTTTCTTCTCTTTTTAGCCTTACTTATCCTCCTGGAGCATTGATCTGTGACTGTTGTTATTGCTTTCTTCAGGTTAGCTGATGACTCTTTTCCCACCTTTGTTTTTGAGTGACTGGTGTCCTCAAATGTGTTCACTTCGAAGCTTATCGATTGGGATTACTCAAACCTAGATGGATCCCTACTTCTAGAAAACTCTCAGGGGATGGTCAGTGACTTGGAAACTGAAATTCAGTGCCAAAAAGTGTGCTGTGATGCATTTGGGGTGCAGGAACCTGAAAGCACAATACACCCTTGGTGGGGAGGACATCAAAGAAATGGAGCAGGAGAGGGATCTGGGGATTACAGTATCATGTAACCTTAAGATGGGAAACCAATGTAGCAGGGCAGTGGGGAAGGCCAATGGAATGTTGGCATGCATTGGCAGGGGTATCACTAGCAGAATGGGGAGGTACTGATGCCCCTCTACAAAGTTATGGTAAGGCCACTCCTGGAGTATGGAGTTCAGTTCTGGAGGCCACACCTATGAAAACACATAGACGGGATCGAGAAAATTCAGAGAAGGGTAACCAGGATGGTGCAGGGTATGCAAGGGAAGACATACGAGCAGAGATGTAAGGACCTGGATCTGTACACGTTGGAGACTAGAAGGGAGAGAGGGAACAGGATTGAAACTTTTAAATACTGTATGTCAAGGGTATCAACAAAGTAAAGGAAGGGTGTTTACTTAAAGGAAAGGAGGGGGCTGTAACTAGAGGGCATAGCCTATGACTACAGGGAGGAAGATACCGAGACAATGTGAGAGGATGATTCTTCACAGAGAGCATGGTGGAGGCATGGAACAGACTTTCAGTGGAGGTAGTGGGGGCTGTAATGGTGGAGGGATTCAAGAGGGAATGGGACAGTCATATGGGGCTGAATAGCAGGGGGATGGGGGGTTCCAGAGGGGGGGAGGGATGAGTAATGAGGGGTAAGGGGCATACTGGATGGGCCGGTGGGTTCCTCTTCTGCCACCAAGTTTCTATGATTCTATGTCATGAACCTTTTTGAAATTAGTAAGTATCAGACCCAGGACAGCTCCTCACCTTGTTGGTGCATTTACTAGCTGCCTCAGGCAAGCCTTCCTCAGGGCTGCTAGAATATCCCTGCTCCCTGTTGATGCTGCCGTAGATGGGCCCCAATGTATATCTGGCAATTTGAAGTCCTCCACTAGTATCATATCACCTTTATCTGCCATTTTATATATGGTCTCCATTAGTTTTACATCCCATAGAAACATAGAAGTTGACAGCAGATAAGGACCTCAAGGCCCATCCAGTCTGCCCATTTCTCTTTCTACCTTATGAATGTGCCATCGGCTTTTGTTCTGTCAATGGCCTATCTATTCATACTTATCTGTATTGCTCACTTATGCCTATTCCATGCCTGTTTGAAGCTCTGCACTGTATTCATATACACAGCTACCTGAGGTAGGTCATTACATGCATCCACCACCCTTTCTGTGAAAAAGAACTTCCTCACATTACCCCTTAATCGGTCTCGCTCTAATCTCATGCTGTGTCCTCTTGTCCTGCTATTTTTCTTGTATTGAAACATGTTAAACTCTTTCACCTTGTTAATGCCCTTAAGGTGTTTGAATGTTTCAATCATATCACCTCTCTCCCTCCTTTGCTCTAGGTTATAAATATTGAGCTCTGTTAATCTGTCCTCATATGTTTTCTGATGCAGTCCCTGCACCATTTTGGTTGGCCTTCTCTGGACTGCCTCAGTTTGGTTAATGTCCTTGTGAAGCTGTGGCCTCTAGTACTGCATGTGGTACTCCAGATGGAGCCTAACCAGTGTCTTGTAAAGAGGGATTATTACCTCCCGCTTACGACTTGTGGTACCCTTGCTAATATACTCCAACATCCCCCTAGCCTTCACGACTGCTTTAGTGGTCTGCTTGGATGATTTCAGGTCATCTGTGATGATGCTGAAGTCTCTTTTTTCCCTTGTGACTGCCAGCAGCTCCCCTCCCAACCTATAGGTGGCTTCAGGGTTTCTCTTCCCTATGTGCATGATCTTGCACTTCTTTGCGTTAAACCCCAGGTGCCACTCTTCCAACCATTTTGACAGTTTATCCAGATCTCTTCTCATTCTGTCCACCTCATCTGAATCATCTACTCTGTTGCAGATCTTGGTGTCATCTGCAAACAGACAAACCTTACCCTCCTGTCCATGTGTAATGTCACTGATGAAGATACTGAAGAAGACTTGCCCCAGGACCGATCCCCGAGGTACCCCATGTGTGACTTGTATCTCTTCTGACTGTATACTGTTTACCACCACTCTCTGTTTTCTGCCCATCAACTAGTTTGCCACCCAGCTGACCAACTTCTGACTCACCCATAGCCTACCCAGCTTATTAATCAATCTTCTATGGTAACAGTATCCAAAGTTTTGCTGAAGTCAAGGTAGGCAACATCAACTGCTCCCCCTTGGTCCACCACTCTGGTTACTAAGTTAAAAAAATCTTTGAGATTAGTTTGACAGGACCGTCCTATTGTAAACCCATGCTGTCTTGGATCCTGTGCTCCTATGGATTCCAGATGGTGCACTATCCTTTCCTTAAGGAGTGCCACCATAATCTTGCTCACTACTGAGGTGATACTGACTGGTCTGTAGCTCCTTGCATCCTCCTTGCTACCACTCTTGTGGCACGGGATCACATAAGCCCTTCTCCAGTCTCCTGGGACCTCTCCTGTGCTCAGAGACTCACTAAAGAGTTCTGATAATGGCTCTGCTAGTTCCTCCCTTATCTCCTTTAGTACCCTGGGATTTATGCCATCAGGTCCCATTGCCTTGTCCACCCTGAGCTTATCGAGCTCTTGTAGGACCCTTTCTTTTGTGAAGGGACTAGTGCACACCTCCCTCCCCCCTGTGTCCACGGGGCTGAGCTGTGGGCCCTGCCCTACCTTCTGTTCAGTAAATACTGAGCAAAAGTATCTATTTAGGATAGATATTTTTACATGGTCCTCCTCCTCACACTCTCCCTTATCTCCTTTGATCTTAGCAATACCTCTTCTGGACGTTCTCCTTTCACTAATGTATCTATAGAAAGTCTTGTCACCTCCTTTTACTGATCGTGCTAGTGTTTCCTCAGCTTGGGCCTTTGCCTGCCTTACTGCTTTCCTTAGGGAAGTTTGGTATGCCTCCCTATCTTCATCTCGCTGCATTCCCTTATTTTCCCTGAAGGCCAGCCTTTTGGCTCTGACCTTTTCTGCTACTGTTTTTGAGAACCTAAGTGGTTTCCTTCTTCTTTTTCTCTTCATTTTCTCTGTAACACAATGGGATGTTGCTTCAAGTATTGCATCCTTAATGCTTGCCCACTGTGCCTGTACCCCCCTCACCTGTATTTCTTCTTGCCAGGGCTAGCTTAACTCTGTTGGCCATCTTATCAAAGTCAGCTCCTCTGAAGTCCCATATTTATGCATTGGAATGGGATGATTTAGTTCTAGTGGCCAAATTGAACCATACCAAGTGATGGTCACTGGTCCCCAGGTGGCCTTCTACCTGGAGATCTGTGATCCTTTCCCTGTTAGTCAGTACTAGATCTAGGATAGCCCTATCTCATGTGGGTTGTTGTACCAGTTGTTTGATGCCCTCCTCCTGCAGGGACTGTACTATGTGTCTAGTTCTGGCAGATGTTCCTGCTGGTATTGACCCATCTGTATCTGGAATGTTGAAGTCTCCCATTATCAGAACCTCCCCTTTAGCTGTCATGTGTTGTATATCTTCTAACAGTAACGTGTCTATGTCCTCTCCCTGGTCTGGAGGCCTGTAGACAACCCCTGTTCGTATGGCTGTCCCATTTCCTGTTTCCAGGGTGACCCACAGTTCTTCTGGCTCCTTATGTGTATTCTGAATTTCTGTAGCTTTGATATTTTCATTGACATAAAGGGCCACTCCACTCTCCCCATTTTGCACTTCGGTCTCTTCTGAACAGTATTTAGCTGGGTACTGAAGTCTCCCAATTGTGGTTACTGGTGAACCATGTCTCGCTAATGGCTACTATGCCCAGTTTAGCCTCTGTCATTATTGCCTGCAGGTCTGGGATCTTGTTTCCCAGACTGTGAGCATTTGTGTAAATGATTTTCTATTAGCCAGATTTCAGTGTGTTAGTTGTTGGGCAGATCTAGCGTTTCTCCTGTGCGTTGTATGGGAAGCCGGACCTTTTTCCTTACCTGGTAATGCAAATGAACTACAAACATGCTGAACTCCTGTTTGATCACTAGCTGAGGAGGAATGGGTGTTCTTCCCATTTGATGTATTGGGTGCTGCACCCCTCTCCCCATTTGCTAGTTTAAATATTCTGCAAAGATGTCAAACAACTGCCCCAATGCACTGACTTCCTCCTTAGTCAGATGCAGTCCATTGAATTTAAAGAACTTTCACTCCCAAAACTATTGCCAGTTACCTACAAATTTGTGTCCTTTTTCCTGGCACCAGCCCTTGAGTCACATATTTAGCTTCCCTATCTCCCCTTCTCTGACCTTCTGTCCATCTGTCCCCCTCTCCCAGACTGGCAGGATCTCAGAGAAAGAGATGCCAGACGAAATGGATGATAGTTTGTCACCCAACCTGGTCAGGTGTTCCTTGGTCTCCACAACTGACCGGCTGGAGAGATCATTAATCCCAGTGTGTACCAGGACATCGATGTTTTCTCCTGCTTTCTGTACAATTTTAGCAATGTGGTCAGTGTCTCTCCATGCTGATGTACCTGGGAGACATCTGACCATTACCACTGGCAGAAGATAGGTATCAACTCCCCGAATCATGGAGTCATCTATGATAAGAAGTGTTTTGGATTTCCTTTTTGCTTTTTTGTTTTGGTTCCTGTTTTGGGCAAGTTTTGCTGTGCTAGCTCCTGTGCTGCAGTGTCCTAGTCTGCAGTGTTCTCTGCCCCTTTGTTTGATTTCGGAGATAGAGGCAGATACCTGCTTGTAGTTTTTATATAGTTTGTGGGGGTGATATTTTGGAGAGCACCGAGTGATGGGGCACTCGATTTGCCCCTTCTAACCACGTGCCAACCTCCCAGACCAACTACCCTCTGCAGTCAAGGTGCTTCTGCTGGATGTTGGGGAAATGGCAGGTGGTTCTTATAATATATTTCCTCCTGAATATTCAGTCTCTGCCCATGCTGCCTGGAGCTGAGCCCTTAGATCTCCAATGGCCCAGCATGTAGGACAGTGTCCTAAATCCTGTATAACTGCCCTTTTGAAAAGTGTCCCGCAGCACTTGTAGTTAATAATATCCATTCCAGATAAGTTGCTGGGTTTATAACCTGTTCAGAGTAATTAGGAGGAAAATGAAAGAAAAAGTTTGATTTTGTGTTTTGTTTGTTTGTTTTTGTATAACTTGTTATAACAAGTTAAATTAATTTTGCCCCTGTAAATGAGGTCACTGTACGGATACCCCTCTGAACCGCCCCTTCCTGCTTTGCTACCAAAAATGTCACGACTGTGCTACCCTATAAAAGGAGTGTAGTGAGTGGTAGTTGGGATGGTGGTGGTTGGCTGGGCTCTTCCCCTGCCAAAAAAGGAGAACCATGGGTGAAAGAAACAAGGAGGTATGAGCAGAAACAATCAGCCAGCAACAAATGCAGTAACTCTGAAATCTTAGTCTAATGATAGATAAAACTGTAAAGCCTATAAAGCACCACCTGCAATAATTTCACAGAAGATATACAGTGTAAGAAACACTTTGCTGCAGAGAAAAATAAAGCAGTAACAGAAAATATAACTTGCAAAAGACAATTTGAATCAGAAGATTACAGCAGTAATCTGTAAGCACACACCTGTTGGCACACCCTGTAATAATGCAGCAGAAGCTATACCCAGCAACAACAATTTGAATCAGAGAAAAATAAAGCAATACAATGTTAGCAACAAACAGTAAGAATCCCTGTGAGTACAAAAGAAAATAATAACATACAGTAAATCTGCCTAGCCAAAAGAAGCCTTAATCCTTTTCTTTGCTCTGGTAAGGTTCTTTGCTCTGTCCTTACAAGCAACCTAGAAAAACAAAAGAGCTCAGGTGAAGCTAGGTGCCTTTGCCAGCAGACCTAGTCTTCCACTTTTCCCTTTTTTCCCCCTGTGTTGGTGGTCTGTAGATAATGCCTACCCAGATTGCTGTCCCGTTTCCATTTTTTATTGATAGCCATAGAGCCTCTGACTCACCTTGGGTCACCTGCAACTCTGTTGCATTTATTCCCTCTCTGATGTAAAAAATGACCCCTCCCCCCAATTTTCCATTTCTGTCCCTCCTAAATAGGTTGAAACATGGGATGGCTGTGTCCCAGCCATGGTTTTTCAGTGATCCATGTTTCAGTCACAGCCACCCAGTCCAGCCTATCTGCCTCCATCATGTCTGTGAGGTCTGGGATCTTGTTGGCTAGGCTTCTTGCATTTGTAACCATTGCTCGCCACACCTGTCTCTCCCCTTTGTTGGTATATGTTCCTCCCTTATTGTGTTTCCCTTCTTTTTCTTCTGAGCAGCTTTTACTTTGGTTTTTATGCACATGTTGCTACACTTCTTCTGCAATACTTGTGCTTGGGCCTATTTATTGTTTATGTGTTGTTGGAGGAGTGGCGACTGGCTCGCTAGTGTGTATGAGTGCTGTTGCCATCTCCCCATTCCTCAGTTTTAATGTCCCATGTAGACATCGAATTTCTGGCCGAGTGACCTCATCCCCTCCTTTGTTAGGTGGAGGCCGTTGTACCTAAAAAAATCCTCTTTACTAGAAGTCTTGCCAGTTGCCGATGTGGTGACCCTTAGACTGGCACCACCCATGCAGCCATGTGTTTAGTTCTGAGATTTCCTTCTCTCTGATTTTCTGAGTATTTCCCCCTGTCCCCATACTGGCAGTACTTCTGAGAAGGCAAGGGAGGACAAAAAAGTGGCCAGTCTGTCACCCAGCTGGGCTAGGTGCTTCTTGACCACTTGATCGTTTGATCCACTAGATCGTTTGTCCCAAGATGGATTATAATGTCTATGTTTTCTCCTTCCCTGTGCATCTTCCTTTCGATGCGGTCAGTGTCTCTCTTAGCAGAAGCTCCCGGAAGACACATGACCACCACTTTAGTTTTGTGGTTTAGTTTCAAGTGGGATTCTACTCCATGTATCATGGAGTCCCCCACAATGATGTTTCTTTTTGGTCTCATCCATTTTGTTTTTTGTTGTCCTGACTCTTCTCAGGTTGGTGAATGATATTTTTCTAACCTGTTTTGCTGTTTTGTTTGGTGATGGGACATGCTCATAATGGCGAGTACTTGTTTTTAGTTGGTATGTTTATCTCTTGCCTGGCATTTAACTGGTTTGTCCTGTTCATTTTAGCTCTGTTACTCCTCCTCCTCACCACCTGCCAACCCTCAGGTCCAGTACCCCTCAGGGGGCAATGGCCTCTATTTTAGAACTGAGGGATTGGAGGTGGAATTTGAGAGGGCTTGCTGCCTTGCAATCGTCACTGCAACTGTAAAATTTGAGCCCAAGCTTCCTGGAGCTGGGCCTTTAGGTCGCTGATCATCCAGCATAGCATGTGGGACAGTGACCTATAGATCTTATATGTGCTCTGCTGAGACTGTCCCACAGTGTCTACAGTTTACAATATCCATGTTTATTAAATTTTTGTAATTGGTTTTGTTTAGTACCTCTTCCTTCTGTTACTTGAAAGGAAGACCACACACCGCTGGTGGCAATTTATGAAAATCCTCATATCAACCCTCAAGTAATTAAGCATTTTGATTCTGAGACAGGAAGTCATATAGTAGCATTTCCCAGCAGGGCACTCACACCAGTAAAACAACGCTACTTGCAGATGGAGATAGAGGCATTGGTGGTGATTTGGGCCTGTGAACATTTTCATATTCAAGTATTTGGGAGTTTTTTTACAGTATACACAGGCCACAAACCGAAGGTAGCAATTTATGAAAATCCAAGGTCAAAACTACCAGCTAGAACAGAAAGATGGTCTCTGAGATTGCAACCATACGAGGTAACTGTGATATATTGATCCGGCAGTGACAACCCTGCAAATTATGTGTCTCGTCACCCTCCAAAAGAGACCTGTCCTTCACAGCGGGAAGAGAAAATTGCTGAAGAGTAGGTAAACTGCATTGCAGAAAGTGCTACACCAGTGGCACTGTTTTTAGATAACATTCAGACTGCTACACACTGTGATGTCACTGTACAGTATAAGCAGTAGTCAGAGCCATACAGTCTGGGAAGTGGGCAAGAATTATGTCAGACCCCCAGGTCAATGCAAAAGCCTATGCATCACTTGAAAAGGTAAAACACGAACTGACCACAAATGCTGCCAGGGATACTAGAGGTATGCCATCCTGGAAGCAGGGGTTAGGGGGATGCATCTGCCATCACTGTGAGCTGGTAGCTGCTCTAGAGAGACATATCTCCAAACTGCAGTGCCAGCTGGCCATGCAGTGCAGTCATAGGGAGGAGAGTTGGAAACTGAGGGAGACAGAGGCTAGCAGCAGGACCCTGTGATGGAAGCATATTTGGTGCACAAATAAAGCCAAAGCAGCTGCATGTAACCTGCCTTAGGGAAGTCCCCCAAGTCCTACGAGTACTGTGACAAACTTGAGTAAGCTAAGGACCCAATGGGGGGGCTTCCTTTCTCCATGGGGTTTGATGATACTAGTCTATACACTTACACGAATATGAAGGCCAACAGGCATTTCACATATTCTGGCTGAGGCTAGGAGAGGAAGGAGGTAAACATGCAGGATGGGGCTAAACACAGAATTGAAATAGCCAATCCTTTGAAATGATTTAATATTGATCTGCAGCCCATGGAAAAGCAGTAATAATTTGGCTACTGAAATAATGCTTTTCGTAGTTAAAATATTGAAATGCACAGCAAAATGCTATTTGGTTAGTGTCTACTAAACACTTTGGTGCTGATATTAGATGGATAAAATTGTGCCAATATAGATCAGGGGCTTGATTTTCTTTATTTTTTTTTCTATATAGATTTTTCTCCCCATTTGGTGGGGCTGGCAGGCAACTCCAGCCCCACCCTCAGAGGAGCTCATTCTCCTGTCCTATGACTCTCCCGCACCCGACCCTCTAGTAGGTCCCCCTTGGGTTGCCCCCTCCATGGCAGGGTCGAGGCAAAGAGCTTCGACTGTCCCTCCCCCCAGAGACCAGCATCTCGACTCCCGGGGGGCTGGCATGGGTGCTGCGGGGGCCAGTATGGAGCCTGCCAGCTCCAGTTTCACCTTTTCTCCTCTCCTCTTGCTGTGGCCACTGTGGCACATGTGGAGGCACGCACACGCAGCAATCTGCAGCACCCTCCTGACTCTTGCCACTCCCATCTGCATTACCATTGGGCCTCCACCCAGGGACAGCCCTGCAGCGGTTGTGACTGAGTCCCCACGTGGGAGAGGAGAACTGCCTAGTGGCTGCTCTATCCATCTCTCTACCCCCCTGCCAAACCCCAATGATCCAGGCTCCTTCTTGAACCCAGGTTGCCAGCGTGGCGTGAGGTGTGGTGTCCAGCACCTCAACCCTCAGCACCACCGTGCTGGCTCAGAGACTTGATTTTCAAAGCCCCGTGAAAGCCACAAGTCCCTGGTGGGCCGATTGTTTGATGCACTGGGCTTGTGGCATTCTCTCAGTTGGCGATCAGAATATTCAATTCCGAGTGTCAAATGCTGCAATTTAGACCAGCTGTTCCCTGGTTTAACTTGTGCCATTTGGGGGACCCGTTATACAGGGCTTACACCAAATCTTTGGCACAAGCTGCTGTAATTGAGGAAACTGTTGCAACTGTGCCTGATGTACAAAAATCGGGTGCAGTTGTGTAAAAGTAGTGTGGCTCAGCTGCACCAAAAAATGGGTTTGAAAGCTCTGTGTTACTCTTTGAAAATCGTGCCCCATATCTTTATTTCTGTCTTGAAATATGAAAGTACATACCTGCCTGGATGAGGGGCTCTCGGAGGTGTTTCTGATCCTAGAAGAATGGTATCTACAAAATAGAAATAGCAAAATGATTCACAAAGGATCTGTAGTTCCCTACAATAAAGGTACAAAGAGGACAGGTAGATAAAATAATACTTACAGTATCTAACAGCTGGAAGGAGATGGGAACAGCTCCCGGTCAGACCTGTAAATTAAAAAGGGAATCACGTTAGTACTTTAGTTGAAAACCAAAAGATAAAAAGAGAGAGTAAACAAAGTTAAAGTGGTGAGGGGATAAAATGGAAGTAAGAAAATGAATAAATAAAAGGTGAAAGGACATAAGAAAAGGAAAATAAGAGAGGAAGTTAAAATGTTTATTTTAGGGGAGGGGGTTCAGCCAATAGGCCTCTCAGCACCCATGTCATCCTCCAGGTTTGTATAGTAGAAAAATTCCTGTTTGCCTACATTTAATTACTTTTCTGTGGTGGTCCAGTGGGCCCTAGGTAGCACAAGGGATGATATGTTGCTGGGTGCTGCCCCAGGATTTTGCAGCATGCATGTAACAGGGAGGGTGGGGTGAACAGAACAAATGCTCACCCAACATGTTAGTTGGTTGCCTCCTGGGCTTCTCCCGTGCCACCAGCCTTGAGTGCATTGGATCTGCTCCCCTCAGCTGTTGTGCCCTACTAGGACATTATCTTCGTCTCCGGACCCCTCTCCCTCCCCATGCTCATGGCAGGGTTACACCAGCAGAATTCACTAAAGAGCAATGAGAGAACCAAGAGAGACAGATGGTAGAGTAAGTCAGGCAGGTAAATACAGCCCTCTAGAGGTCCCGTTTAGAAGTGCCAATGATGTGAGTCAGTGAAAATAAAGAGATGATACAAAAAGCAGTAGCTCCAGTGCTCTCAGTTCCCTCCCCAAAACCCTCAGTCATGATCTTTGCACTCAGACAGCTGATCAAACTGTCCCTTCCCAGCACTTAATACTCTTACGCCCATCCCTTCCAAAGTGCATTATAGTATTTTATGTACAAATATTTATATATTCTTTGCAAAAAATGTAATTAATGCACTAGTTAGGGTTCCAGCATCAAAAGTAGGGAAATGTCATATTAGAGTTTCCAACCCTGACACCCGACTGCCACCTTGCAGGCAGCAGCAGGTGTGGGGTGTTCCTTGGGGTTGTCAGCCCTGATGCTCACCCCATTCCATGAGTAAATAAGCTTAGACTGGTACAGCATATGAGAATGGAATGAGCTTTAGGGTCGACAACCCCAAGGCACAGACCATGCCTGTTGCTGCCTGCAGTGGGTGGGGGGTGTTAGGTTGAAACCCTAACATGACCTTTCCCTACTTTTGATGCTGGAATCCTAACTAGTGCATTAACAAATTTTTTGAAAAGAATGTCCTTACTATTTGAGAGAGCATAATCATATCCTTATTTGCCACTGGGTGTGCATGGATCTCTGGGCCCTGCTTTTCCATCCATGCATAATTTTTGAGATATTGCAATTGTATCCTTGTTTCCCTATGGAAGCATAGGGCCCTCCAGAGTCTGCACTCTGATCAGTCCACAATAGTATCCATATTTGTGTGTGTGGGCCCTGAGCTTCCATCCATCTATAATTTTTTTTTTTTTAATATTTACTATGATTTTTGTCACAGCCAGCATCGGGGGGCATCTGCCCTGGTCGTGGCCTCTGCCACCTCCTGCATCCAAATGAGCCGTACTCCCCCATACCCCCTGGCTTACCCCCCCAGGGCAGGGTCACTGCATTGGCCAAGGTGTCACGGACATCGGTTCGGCCCGGGGAGCCGGTCTGGAAGCACTTGGAGAGGCGATGAGGAGGGCATCATAGAAGTGCTGACTGGGGATTTTTGAGTCCCTGAAAGGACGTTCTTTTTCCTCGGGGTAGGGACGTGCAATGACGTCCCGCATCTGCCCCACCTCTCTGGAGGTCCAGACGCTGGTTGCAGTGGATCTCCCTGGCCTCTACCAGGGGTCCGTAGTGCACCAGATGTTCATTCCCCCTCCCCCCCACAGAAGAAGAGTAGTCCGAAGGATGCTCCAACCATCCTCCTCCAGCTGACTGGCCCTCAGGCAATCCAGGTCCGTTTCCGAACCCGAGTCACCGGTGTTGCATACAGAAATCCAACCGCTGCACCAACAGGCCAGCTTCCATCCATCTATAATTTTAAAGATACTGTAGTTGTCTCCCATCTCGTGCTGTGCAGCACCAAAGGAAAACCTCACATTGCAATGTTATCCTATGGGAAACAAAGGAAACTTTAAATCCCTATAAGTCCATAACAAAGTAATCTGCTTTCACCAAACCAACAAAAGACACATCCATGGGGTAAGCCCTTTGCATCCTGATAATTTCACACCAAAATTCCAAACTGTTTCTTCAGTGTGAAGTAACAAAAAAACAACTGTATAAAAATTATTTTTGGGAAACTGTGAAACAGGATCCTGTTTCAAGCTTTCTTTTTTTGCAATTCTTTTTACAAATTGTGAAAAAAGAAAAATCCTTTTTCACAAATTGGAAAACAGGATCCTGTTTTGTAATTTTTTTTTCACAAATTTGTGTTCAGTGTGTGGTGCATAGCTTCGTGCTTGTGTATACTTATGAGCTGAATGGTGTATGCTTGGTGTTTTATGAGTTGAGCTTTGGCGCTTCTCCACATCCCACCCTATGTAGGATACTGGGTAGGTATAAGACTTAAGGCACAAAAAGAAACAACGAAGTGACTACCTCCTCCAGCTCCGGAGAGTGTGGTCAGTAGCACACAGAGGAGGAAAAAAACCCTTACTGGGAAACCTCCAAGGACCTATGGCTACTGAGCTGCTCGTCCCCTGCGCATACTAAGAGGAGAATAATCCTAAATGTGACTGAGGTTTAGTTATGGTTATGTCCAAGAGTTCAGTCTGATTTTGCTGGTTGATGAGTTCTGTTTGAGGTCGATGATGAGCAGGAAGTCGATGTTGCAGATGAAGGTTCGAGCAGATGAAAATATCCAACTTGGAATGCTGTCTGGATGCCAAGACGATGGATAATGCAAGTCTGAGATAGCTACAAGTGAAGCAGATGTAAGTCCAGATAAAGTGTCAGCACGGCTGAAAAATATGTACCAAAGTTGCAGATTCAGATCATAGAAGATGAATGGTCAGAGCATTGCATGGCTGAGAACGATGATAAGGTAGGAATGGAGCCTAGCTGGGAGGCTTGCATGACTGTTGTACATCCATAGCATCACAGGGTATGATTGAGAAGCTTGTGAGAAGGAGAAATAGTCCTACGATGTCCAAGACATTGAAATAAGCTCTGCAGAGATGATGGCATAGAAACTTGAGCTGGAACTGGAACAGAAAGGAAGGTGGAGTGCAGTGGAAGGAGTTAATAAATTGATGAAGTGAAAGAGGCCCTGACATGGGCCAGTCGGAGCATGGAATTCTCAAGTAGGTCTTGTGTATGCAGTATTCGAATGTTCAAGTGATAAAATAGATCTCAAGTGGTCGGCCTGGGAAGGCGAGACCGCCACGTAGGTCTGCCTTAGTGAAGATGGCAATAAATTTGAGTAATAAGACATATGTTTGAATGATAGATAATACCCTGCAGTGGGTCTGTTTGTTGGGATGGCAGGACCGTCTTGTAGGTCTGACATCGCTGAATTATGGCATAATCCAAGATAGGAAGGTGATATCCTGTTGGGATGGCAGGACCCCACGTGGTCCGCCATCACTATAGTATGGAATACCTCAAGGTAATAAGGATGAGAGTTGCATGAGACTGTCTGAAATGACATGAAAATACAAGTAAGGCCCTTTGTGGGGCATGCATAAATGAAATGGCAGAACCCCACGTGGTCCGCCATCGCCAGTCCATTGAATAGTGCATGATTGGGATGGCAGGACTCCACATGGTCTGCCATCGCAATAGGAAGGAATAGTCAAAGGGTAGTAAATAGATTGTGATAGAACTATGAGTAGGCCTGCTCATGGGTCATGCTTGTTTGGGATGGCGAGATCCCCACATGGGTTCGCCATCGACACGGTGTGGTATGAACTGAAGTAGGAAGGTAAAATCCCTGCTGGAGACTGACTGTAGACAGTAGAGACATACAGTTGAGCAATAAGCGCTGTCCGTTGGAGGCCTGTTTGTTGTTGGGATGGCGGGACCCTCCTGCAGGTCCACCATCGCTGATGCAAAACAAAAAGAAATTCAAGATTAAAATGAAATCCATGTCAGAATGGCAGGACCCCACATGTTCCTCCATGACAAAGCCTTCAATAGGTCCAAGTAGAGGAAGAGACTCTCTGGAGCATAGGCCTGTATGATTTGGAATTGGTAGGAAGCTCCTTTATGGGGCACGCATAGATCGGGATGGTGGGACCCCACATGGTCTGCCATCACTGTTCCCTTTGAACAGAGCATGATAGGGACAGCGGGACCCCACATGGTCTGCCGTCGCTGTACCACTGAGTATGTGATTGGGATGGTGGGACCTCACATGGTCCACCATCGCCGTATCACTAAGTAATGCATGAATTCCATTGCGTAGTGTGTGATAGTGATGGTGGCACCCCACATCGTCCGCCATCACTGAAGTACTGAGTAGAGGGTGCTATAGTAGTTATGGGATGTCGGGACCCTACGTGGTCCACCATTGCTGCAGTATGGCCCTAAGTAAGATATGAATGACAGAACCCTTTGCTGTCCATTGTCACAATGTGAACGAATAGATCCAAATAAGGAGGACGATCTGCTGAGTCCACTTGGAGGTAATAGATGAGCTTGAGCCATGAGTAAATGTTTCTTTGTGAGCATATTCATTTGGGATGGTGGAACCCCATGTGGTCCGCCATCGCCAATGATAATGGATGGTCCAAGGAAAGGACGGGGAACCCCCGGGGTCTTCCTTCACTGAAATCATGTACTTACTTAGAGCTAATTCAGTGAGGAACGATGAATAAATGTAGTAGTCAGGCCGTCTGATCCTGGAGAAGTATTAGTTCTTTACAGCTGGTGAGAGGTTAGGAACGCATTACTAACGGCTGTACTCCACTAGGGTGAGAAAAAAAAACAACACTGCAGCTCTATATCAGAGCTGCTGCTCCAGACTACTGCTCACACCGAGCTGTGGAATCAGACTCCCTCCAGAATTCTGTCTCCCTCACTCACAGCAACTAGCTGTGGCTTATGCTGCTGCGAGAGTTCTAAATGACATCATCCCTCCAGCTCTCAGCTGAGACTGACAACAGAGAGAGACGGAGTGAAATCCATTTGCTGGAAGTCTCTAGCTGCCTTCCCTGTCTACCACTAATTCTAATAGGATTCTTGTAACCCCTGGGAACAAAGGGGTTTCATTTAAAAATCAGCGTGGGATGCATCTTGCATGCTGCCCAAATGGCTAAGTTGCAGGTGCATCAGGATGTCGAATAGTGAATCATTAAAATGTGTGTTTATTTGTCGTTGCCCTATGGGTTATGTTTCTGCCTTCGTAGAGCTGACAGCCAAGCAGCAGTTGCCACTTCATGGGGTGGGAGGCCCTAGAGCTTATTTGATCCTGAATTATCCTGAAGATAGCTGTTTCTGACTTAGCTGGATTTCATCTGAGAGTGCTTGCCAAATGTGTATGATATCTAGACGTGCTGGATGAGACTTTGGATGGGATATTCAGACTGTGCCAGGCAGGGGCGCAAGCCTGGGCGCAGCACAACTGGGATGCGCCAGGGCATGAGCTGGGCAATATTCAATGGTGCTGCTCCATGGCCCAGCACTGTTGAATATGGCACTGGGGTGCCCGCACTGTGCATGGTGCAGTGGCACTGTGCCAGCGCAAGTGGCAGGTGAGGAACAAGGGAAAGCGCCAGCACAAGTGCAGTTGCACTAGGTGCAGCATGAGCGATATTCAGGCATGAGCATGCAAATGAGGCCATTATGTATGTAAGGCACAAATGGGGCCATTTGCATGTCATTATGGCCCTATTTGCATGCAGTGCACCGAACCCCAGCGGCTAGCGCCTGATGCCCTGCCAGGCTGTAGCCATCGGGGAACAACGCCAACTGCCTCTCGGTGGACAATGCATCCCAATGCCCGATTGCGGTCATATCATATATAAATCCCTGGTGGTCCAGTGGACCGGATCCCCTGTCCGATCGCAGGCAGAAATTAAATACATTCCCTGGTGGTCCATTGGACCCAAACCACTGTCCTATCGCGGGCATAAATAGAAGTTAAATAGCCTGGTGGTCCAGTGGACCTGCACTCCTGCCCGATCGTGGGCAAATAATGATATTAAATCCCTGGTGGTCCAGTGGACATGCACCCCGTTCTGATTGCAGGCAAATAATGGAATTAAATCCCTGGTGGTCCAGCAGCGCACACCCCACCTGCCCACTGAGACCCGCCACCCTGCTCCCCCCCGGTTAGCGGTGGGCGGCATCTCCCTACCCAAAAGCTGCCCGGTTGCCCGATGACTGACAGCATACAGTACGGCTGTATGCCTGTTGGTCCACTGCATGGGCCAATGGGCATGCAGACCGTACTGTACTACGGTCGAAATATGAATGGTTCACATTTCAGGATTGTGTAGTACAGTACGATCTGCGTCCCATTGACGCGGTAGACCAATGGCTATACAACCATACTGTACACTGTCAGTTGGCAGGTAGCTGACAGGCTTGCAGCTGGGGAGCTGCCGCCCACCACTGCCTGGGGGAGCGATGAGTGCTCAGTGGGGCGAGTGGGTGGAGTAGGGGGAGTACCGCTGTACCACCAGCGATTTAATTCCATTATTTACCCCCGATTGGGCCAGGGATTGGGTACACTGGGCCACCAGGGATTTAATATCATTATTTGCCAGCAATCGAGCAGGGATGCAGGTCCACTGGCCCACCAGGAATTTAAATTCTACTTATGCTCGCGATCGGGCAGGAGTTCAGGTCCACTGGACAACCAGGGAATGTATTTCATTCCTGCCCACAATCGGGCAGGGGATCAGGTCCACTGGACCACCAGGGAATTTAACTTCGACTTATGCCCATGATTGGGCAGGGGTTTGAGTCCGCTCGACCACCAGGGAATGTATTTCATTTCTGCCCATGATCGGGCAGGGGATCAGGTCCACTAGACCACCAGGGATTGTTTTACACTATGCCCATGATTGGGTGATGGGATAGAGTCCACTGCACCACCAGGGATAATATATTTATATGCCAGCGATAGGGCGGGGGGGCACGACGCCCAGCCTGTGTCTGGAGAGGTCGTGTGGCCACCCACAGCAGGCGGCTGCCGTGTTGTGCACTGCAATATGGCAGGCCGCCTGTGGGTGTCCCCCAACATGCTCCTGCTTTTAACAGGCACATCTTTGCACCCCCCCTGTGTGGCGCAAGGCGGATTTGTACCTGCATATGCACCGCACATCCCGGGCTGAATATCGGGATGTATCGCATATGCATGGGCATGCCCCCCACACTTGTGCCGCATACATTGCTGGTGTACCCCGGCACATCGGGAATTGTGCAGTGCGACATCCCACTTTGAATATCGCGCCAGGGCGCATCAGTGGGTTGCACACGGCGCAACACTGTTGCACCTTGCGCAACCCCTTTGAATATCCCACCCTTTGTCAATAGATGCTTTACTTGGTATTTAAGTGTACTGGATGTGACTTCATGTAAATGAATCTGGATGCTTGATAAAAGTGTCGCCTTCTGTTTATACTGTATGGATACCTTTTTGGTATTTAAATATACTGGATGTGACCTCATTTGAAAGGAATATTGGATGCTTGATGAAAGTATCACCTGCTAATTACTCTGGATGGGACTTTTAATTATTGTGCTGAATGTTCAGGATGTAAAATCCAAGATTTAGCCATGTAGCTTGTCTTGGAATATTTGGTTTGTAAGATGTGCAGGGCAATCCCTGGCTTTTTGTAATGCACAGGCAGTCCCTGGCTTTCTGTGATCAGCAGGGTCAATTCCTGCTTCTTCTGCTAAATGCAGGGCAATCCCTGCCTTTGTTGTGCCTAGCATCTACAGCCATTGTAGTGACCTATACTTCCAAGTTTGCCCCTCCCTTCAAATCTTAAGCCGGCCAACTTGACCAGCTGCAACATCCACCAGGCCTGCAACACCTAGGACCTTGGTATCCGGGTACCCAGTACGGTATGAGATGGTGGGGTTTCAGCTGTATCTGGGACTGGTACCAGTATGGGTAAAATAATTATTGTAAATGTAACATCTGAATAGCCAGCAGCTAGACAGCCAGGGCACTGGGTATCATTGGGTCGAATTGGGGAATGTGATTGCCTTGTTTCCATTAATGACGTAGTCGCCCAGCTGGAGAGTTCATCAGCAAAACCAAACTAATCTGTGTACATATGTAAATAGTAATCAGATAACCTCTACTCCACTTCCCCGTTCCTAACTCCTTTGTCCTCTGAATAAATTGATTGTTACTGTTTTTGAAACTCTGAGTGTGAGCATAGTATTAGAGAGAGAGTCATTAAATGCAAAGTGTTTGAAATGTGGAGAAATGTTTATTGGGGCATGTCTGGGAAAGGTAAATGGTATTCATGGGTGGTGTAACATCTCAGGGAGTTATACCTAGTAACAGCTAGCCCACGTAAAGCACTCTGAGAAGAGGCACTGCACAAATGTTTTAGAAGTGTTATCTGTTAGCGAACCCAAACCCCTTAGCCTATTGTATAGAGTAGTAGGCAGGGGTGTAACACTGAGGATGGCTCCACCTAGGGGTTACACAGACAAATCTAATTGATTCCATTTGACTGGATGACCAAAGTAGTAGACCAGGGAGGGGCTGTGGACATGGCCTACCTAGACTTTAGCAAAGCATTTGACATAATCCCACACAAAAGATTAATAAATAAATTAGCCAGCCTGGGAGTGGGTCCCAGGGTTGTAGCCTGGGTAAACAATTGGCTGGACAACAGGACACAGAGAGTAATAGTAAACAGAGTCCACTCTGAAGAAAGGGGGGTTACTAGTGTGGTACCACAGGGTTTAATACTGGGTACGGTACATTTTAATGTCTTTATAAGTGACATTGCAGAGGGACTGGAAGGAAAAGTATGCCTCTTTGCAGATGACACAAAGATCTGCAACAGGGCTGATACACAAGGGGGGTGGTGGAAAGGATGAGAAGGGACTTGACAAGGTTGGAGGAATGGTCAAAGGTATGGCAGCTTAGATTCAATGCAAAGAAGTGCAAAATAATGCACCTGGGAAACAAAAACCCGGGGAAGAGTACACAAAGGGGGGAGCAGTATTAACAACAACAAAAATGGAAAAGGACATGGGGATAGTCATATCAGATGACCTAAAGGTAAGCAAGCAATGTGAGAAGGCAGTAAGGATGGCTGGGGGGATACTAGGATGTATAGGGAGAGGCATCACCGGTAGAAAACAGGAATTTATCCCTCTGTACAGACAGCAGGTGAGATCCCATCTGGAGTACAGTGTGCAGTTCTGGAGACTCCATCTCCGAAAGGACATAGACAGGATAGAGGCAGTCCAGAGAAGGTCACCTAAAATGGTGCAGGGTCTGCAACAGAAGCCATACGAAGAGAGACTAAAACAGCTTAATATGTATACCCTTGAGGGAGAGGGGGGACATGATAGAAACTTTCAAGTACATCAAAGGAATCAACAAAGTCCAAGAGGGTAGCATCTTTCAGAAAAAGAGATGTGCAAGAACAAGGAGACACAATCTGAAGATGGGGGGGGATGGCTCAGGGGCAAAGTGAGGAAGTCTTTTTTCACAGAGAGGGTGGTGGACACATGGAACAGCCTTCCTGAGGAGGTTGCGGGGTCAAAAACAGTGGGGAAATTCAAGAATGCATGGGACAGACATAAGGTAATTCTGGTGGGGGGGGGGGTTAGAAGAAGCAGGCTGTTGGTTAACTAGGATCTGCAACTTATCCGATAGGTAGGGAAATGGGCAGACTAGTGATCCAAGCCAATCGGTCCTTATTTGCCAACAAAGTCTCTGTTTCTATGATACCTTCACTATATTTTCCCTGTGGTATTTTTTCCCCTGTAGCTGTTTTGCTGCATGCTGTTTATCCCTCGTGGTTTTGCTTGCAGCATTATTTCATCGCTATATTAACCTGGTACCATCTAGATCAGGAATTCACTTTTAAACCTCAAGTAGATTATATGACCAAAGCTGTACACCACAAAAGTAGAGTACTCTATCACCTGGGTGATATCTTTATCCCTGGGATGAGGCTTGCCATTGCAAGCAGTGTCCTGCTTCCCACGTTGATGTATGGTGCCCCTTTGTTTCAGTTCCTCAGGAACTCTGAGACCAACAGACTTAAGGTGCTGTACAACAAAATCAGTCATTTTGCATCTGGTGCCCCCGCCCCCAGAAAATGCCACTGTGAAGACCTTTCCTCTCAATTGGCTCTCCCTAGAGGGAAGGTTGTTGTACCCCCTGCTGTGCCTCACAGTGAAGCTCACTAAAGTTTATACCCCTCCAGATCTAATTAGTATATTAGTTCTCAAACCTGTAAGGTGCTTACTTCAGTCTTCTAACTGCTGCCTGCTTGAAATCCCCAGGGTAATATCAAGTAGAGGTAAGTGACCCTTTGCACACTCTGCATCATCTCACTGTCACTCACTCCCAGCAGAACTGTAAAACTCCTCTTCCCTTGAGGGTTTTAAGCAAGCATTTGTCAATGCCGAATGTTTGCTTGCTGGCATTGGCATTGGTAGTGTAGGAGTTAGAGAGCTGCATAATAGAAATGGCAGTGAAGTATTGAACTAAAGTCAACCCCATCACCACCCTGCAGAGACTGAAAGGCATTGGGGAGTGCCTTTGGGTCGTCAGGCATAACGGCCACACCATTTCACCACACCCTATCCTGCAGACACTGACAAGTGTCACTGTGTACCTTGGGGTCTTTGGCCCTTATGCTCACCCCATTCCATCAGGAAATACGGTGAGATGGGTCCTGTATAGGAGAATGGGGTGAACTTTCGGGCCGAAGAGTCCAAGGCACACCTCGATGCCTCTCACTGGCTGCAGGGTGTGGAATGGTATGAGCATTACAGGCGAGAATCCCAAGTCACACCCCTGATGCCTGTCAATCTCTACAGGGTGAGGCATCATGGTTGGAAACCCTAATGCCTCAGGCGTTTGTTGGCATTTTCACTCAAAATTTTCAACATGGGTTTTTTGTGACCCTCACCTTATGAACAGTGGCAATATCAGTTCGTTAGCCAAAAGCTGATTTTGCACAGCGACTATGCCATTTGGCACCACAGGTGTGAAAACACATTTGAACAGGATGTGAAAAATGACAGCTGTACTGTTCATGGGGAGGTGCAAAAAATGGCAATGTTGAAAATCTGCAGTGAAAATATTAAAAAAACTGGTGAAGTCACGAGCGTACGCAGAAAATGCACAACACACACCCGTAATGCAATTAGTTTGGGGATTTTTTACAGCAAATTGTCAGCACTGGGATTTTGGAACCTCCACTCATGAACAGTGTCACTGTGATTTTCATAATCTGTCCCGAACAGTGATTTCCCACAGCAACCATGCATTTCTGCACTGGAAGTGCGAAAACACAATTCAGACATGGTGTGAAAAATGACGGCTGTACTGTTCATAAGGAAGTGTGGAAAAATGCCAGTGGTGAAAATCTGGACTGAAAATATTAGAAATCCATGAACTTACGAGGGTGCGTGGAAACTGTGCAATGGTCGCTCGTAACACAGTCATTTTATGGACTTTTTTCACCCAATTTTTAACATAGCCATTTTAACCCCTCTGCTCATGAACAGTGTCACTGTGATTTTCTTAATCTGTCCCAAACATTGATTTTGCACACCGACTGCGCCATTGTGTGCTACATGCGCGGAAACACATTTTGGTGAGATGTGAGAAATGACAGCTGTACTGCTCATAAGGAGGTGTGGTAAAATGGCAATGTTGAAAATCTGGAGTGAACATATTGAAAATTTGCAAACTTACGGGCGTGCGTAGGAACAGCGTAACGATGTTGTAAAACAATCATTTATGATAATTACAATTAACATAGGGTTTTTGAGGTTTCACCATGACTCAGACATCTGTCAGCTTTCAGAATCGGTACTGAAAGGTGGTTCCAGCAGGACCGAGAATCACCTTTTGGGCCCGATTAACAAAATGACAGTGACAGAATTCATGAGGAGGGGTCCCAAAAACCCCATGTTGAAAATTTGGTGAAAAAATTCCCCAAAATGCCTGAGATATGCATCAAAGTTGAAAAAATCCTATTTAAGCAGGCAATGAAGACCTTTTTATGGGACAAAGCATTTCCTGATTTTCTTTGATTTTATACCTATTTTATTGTTTAATTGTATGTGTTGTATTTGTGAAGTGCTTTGATATCTGGAAAGGCGCTATAAGAAATAAAATTATTATTATTATTACATTATACAGCTTATCAGCATTTCTTCAGTTTGTGGTCGGATTTGAAGAGTGCAGACATGTTCCTGGTCCACCGAAGATCATTGCGCCGGACTCCGGAGGTAAGTATGGGTTGAGGCAGGGGGTGTGGGGAGGCAGGGTGTGCACAGAGGGTGGGAGGGGGGTCAGGACAGTCAGCAAGGGAAGGTTTTTTCTTTCAGGTTTTTTTTTTCCATTAGACGATGCGGGACTTGTGCCACGCTGGGATGGGCTCCCAGCGTGGCAGCTGCAAGGCTGTTGGGGGGGCAGTGGTGCCGACAGGGGATTGGGCACCCCCGTCGGCCATGCGGACTGTTGCCATGCTGGGGTGGGCTCCCGGTAGTCTCTTGGGAGGGAAACAGTGGAGCCGACGGGGATTGGGCACCCCGCCGGCCATACAGTGTGTGCGTGGGGGGGAAGCATGAGCACGCAATATGAGTGTGTGTGGGGGGGAGGAGCGCATGAGCATGCGATATCTTATCGCTGCTCACTGAAGCATAGCTCTCCCTTTGACCTGTACGGCACTGCATTTTCAACTGCTGTCATAGACAGCTGCAGCATTCATTGGTGAACTGTGGCTGCGCCTTCAAACACACTAACTCAATTGGAAGACAGGGTGCCACACCTCCGAAAACTCAGATGATGGCACTATGTTTCTTGCACATGCGTGCAAGCAAACATAATAAAAATGAGAACACACTTGCTCTTCTAATATACCCCAAGCCATTGTTTCATGTTGAACTCACTGTATCCAATCAGTTTAAATGTGTTGATTGGCATTTATTTAAAAGGATTTTGACAAAAACTGAGCTTTATATCCCAACGAAAATCTGCTTAAATGTGTTGTTAATACAGATTCTGGTTTCTAAAAGGTTTCAAATATCATGTAGCATTACAAATATTGAGTATACCATGGTACATATAAACCACATTCACATCATCTGTTGCTCCCAGCTGGCCCTAGTGATTAACTAGATTTTTTACAATAATATTAAGTTTAATACCACTTAACTACCTGGATCTGTTAGCAGCAATAACAAGACACTAATAGAATTTTCAAAGTGTTTCTTTCAAGACAACAGCTGTCACTTTTGTAACAAATAAATCAATGGCTACTGTTTACATCTAATTTAATATCAACATCATGGAAGCTCATCTATTTTTAATATTTTGAGATGTATTTCTGCAGAATAACCCAAATGAAATGCAGCATCATATGTTTAGTGGGGTCCTGCTTGGGACAAGTTTTGCTGCCAGGAGAACTGAAGCACAGAGCCCTCAAGGGACTAGCTCAGAGCTGTCCAGTGAGCTAGTGGTGTGGTTGGAATCTGTATTTTCAGTTTCACAGGTCAGTGGTTTAATCACTGGGCTACACTGCCTTTCCTCACAATTTTGACATAATTTTGTTTGGTAAAGGAACCCTACCTAGGCTTTATTTGACAAAAGATGTCCCATTAATCCTTGCACCCTCTTTGAAAATTAGGCATCCAGAAAAAGATTATATACAAAAACAGCTAGTGACCAAACCGTCTAGTTAACAGATGTTATGGTAATCGCAAACAACTGTATTGTTCCATACTATGATGAAGGGATAAAATGTCACTTAAATATTTGATGGCATGTGGGTCACAAATCAGACAAAATGGAAATGTGCAACTCTTGTTCTATACCGAAGACTGTCTACTACCCCCAGATAGCACTCCAAGCAACTGCAGAATGCACGTGCGTGTAGTTTCTGCAATTAAGTTCCACCCATAAAATATTTCCCTTTCTGTGACTTTAATCGACAGAAATACGATATAATTACACTTTGTAGTTCCGATACATAGCCTCTCATTCATCTCATTGCAGCGTCCAGCCTGGAATGACCGTTTTTGATAAGGGTAGTATCACATTCAGCTGTAGAGACTATAATGTTTCATAGTATTATATTTATAGCTAACAACAGAAGACAAAACTAACTTGCAAACTGGGTCGGGGAGTACAGTACATTATTTCTAGTACGTGAACCAAAAATGATAGGAGCCTTTCTTGTTTTGAAAACCAGGGCACTTGCCTTAGGCAACAATTACAGCATTAGCGCTTCCTTGATGCATCTCCCTAATAAACTAACCACTAGAGTACAGCAGCTTCCTGGCACTTGAGTGGGCTCTTCAATGTGAGCTCGGTAGGGGGATTCTGTAGTCTGGAATCCCCACTGCAACCCCATTAGACCCGGAACAGAGGTGTCACAACTGAAGTATACATAATTTGGTGGGCACATAGTATTCAAGTATACACATATGAAATAGCGCAGCTGCATGGACTTGCCATTCTGGTTTGGCAGACTGACGTGACAGTATTTTAACTTTAACATGCTCCCTCTACCCTAAAATTAAATGAAGCAGACGTTATTTACACGGTGACTAAAGAATGACAAAATGCGAAATCTCAGGGCTGATGATAATATGATCTAAAACAAGCTACAACCCTCATAAACACGTTGGAATTTTACTTGCACCTCACATATGTAGGGCTCACACATAGGAATCAACAGTTGCACCTTCATTAGCACCCCAACTGTATCGTAACAGACACCGGTAACACAGCAGCAGTTCTGCACACACCTGATCCAGACTAGAGTTGTCAGAACTAGTTCTAGAAAGATTCAAACCCTACTCGAACTCTGGTGTTCGAGTTCTAAATTAGAACTCGAACACCAGAGGGTTTGCATAAGGGTTCAGATCTTTTTTTTTTTTTTGCTCACCTTCATGCCCTCCACTCAAGCATGCAACCCAGTAATGCAGTCGGCATTCGGCACAATGTGTTTTTTGACTGGCAGGGTCAGTGAAGTCACGGAGGAGAGGCCACAGATGAGTTTGGGATGGTCACTGCGCGTTATTCCCTGTTTTTGTGCAAACACCAGTGCTGCACTCAGACTAACTCTCCCCAACCTTCACAGTTCAGCTTGTGCATGCGTAGAAGGTCAGGATCAGGGACAGACCAAGCAATGTGTAGCAGGCAGCACTTCAATTTTGGTGCCTTTTTGCCTATGCTAGTTTTTATTTGTGAGGTCATGGTGATCGGCTGATGAGCTGGCCGAGAATGGAACACATTGTCTCCAGTTAAAAATCAGCAACAGTGGCTGGGTGAGTCATTTTCAGCACAAAGTCCATCTTCTGCCTAGAGCTGTAGACTGGTTGGTTACTGTACTATTTAAGTACTGAGTGCTGAGCAGTGTGGGATGGGTGGTGCGGTGCCATGCCAGTATTGACTAGTGCGGCAGCAAGCAGAACTCGGTGTGTTTAAGAGGATGAGGAGGTACAGTAGATCCTACCATGCGTGCATCGTTGGGCAGGTCCCACCATCCCACCCAGAGACAATATACTCTATATTCTACTGTAGTCATTCAGCAGAGGCTGGAAGCAGAAACTGAGCCTGAAGGTCAGGATCTGGCTGCAGTTTGTTGCCACTAGTGCCACAGCCCCTGTCCACAGACAAATGTTAATAACCAAGTTTGTTTATTTAGTACAAAAAAAATAGTCATGAGGGAATAGGGTAGCCAGGTTGGGGGAGGGTATGGCACAGGAAGCATAAATCAAACTGTATGACTGCATGGCGATAATAAAAAGCTAAAAAATAAAGAAACTCAAAGCACACCAACACAGTGTGTGAAGTCAATCAAATGCACAGTTGGCATGTGTGCATTGTCATTTATTTGGCACTGTGTCCTTGTGTAGTGTTGGCTAAGAGGCTATTTATTGGCTGCTGGGTGCTGTTACTTATTTAAAAAGTGTGTTAATGTGTTTGACCTTATTGGTTGGTGTGGTGAACATAAATGTTTTAAATGCAACAATGTTATTCATTTAATGCAGGACTTGTTGCATGAGTCTGTGAGCGGTGTTTTAATAGTATATTGATTGGCTGCTGCATTACCATGTATTCAGTGATGCAGGCAGGCTGGTTACAGTTTAGGCTACTGCTCCTGGCTGATCAAAGTCGAAATGAGCACTCAGTATCGGGTATAAGTCAATGCATTGCATTGACTTATACCCGATACTGAGTGCTCATTGACTTTGATCTGTTGATAATTTGAAGTTAGCACCACTCGTAGTGAGCACCCACTCATTGTAGCTGCGCTGTCTTTACCTATCTATGTTTTTACTGCTCCTGGCTGGCTGTTGCTTACCCTTGGTGCTGAAAATGGGAGTGAGATGACAGTGCTCCGGGAGGGGGGAGGAATTGGTTACTGCTGTGCATAGGGCCCACAGCATTGTAAATCTGGCCCTGGCCACACTAATAAATCCCCACAGAAATGCCCCAATGAAGAAAGAAAACACAGTACTGAAGACTGTTGCTTGCTTCCACTTCCACTCTCTTCATGCACACCTGAATTGCTGTTGACAAAGTGTGGGAGCAGCCAGGGAAGCACGCAAACTGCATTAGCAGTATGCAACCAGCCAAGGAAGCAGGAAAGATGTTCGCACACCATGTGTATGCCGGATTAAGGATAGTAACAGTGGTTGGCTGGCCAAAGGAGAAAAGAAAGCAAACAGTCAGCAGTGGCATGGCATTGGGCAAATGGCTCAGGTGCAGTCAGCGGCTGAGGTAGCAGGCAAGCAGTCGGTTGCAGGAACTCTTCAGTCAGTCAGACCAGGATGTCCAGAAGATATAAAGGTTAGTTTTAAATGAGAAAATAAATGGGTGGATGAGGGAACTGTTGGAACAAAACAACCTACAGTATATGCAGTAACCTATGTGCACTGCAGAGTTGAAACCTCATAATGGGGGGACAGGATGAGATCTGTTGTGAGGAGGGTAAGGTATAGGAAAGGGGTAGATGAAGATATACTGTATAAACTGGAGCAGGGAGTAGGCAGAAATGTATTAACTAGGGCAGAGAGGAGTGGATAAATGGGAGAACTAGGACTGGGGTTGATCTGAATTGTGAAATCTGGAGTAGAGAGGGGGCAAAAATGTAAGAAGTGGGGCAGGGAGTGAGATACAGTATGTGAAATCTAGGGCAGGGACAGGGCAGATATGTGAGAGCTGGGGCTTGAAGGGGCAGAAATGTGAAAGCTGGGGCACATAGAAGGCAGGGATGTGAGAACTAGGGCAAGTAGGGTGGCAGCAGATTGTGGAATCAGATGATGCTGATACTGTACAAGGGCAGGGTAGGAAAAATCCTTTATTTAAAAATATCTGTTGACTCCTGTGTGGTATACTTTTTATCGCATTTGCTGTGACCTCTGGGACTACACTGACATTACCCAGTGTGTGTCTGTGTGTGTGTGTGTGTGTGTGTGTGTGTGTGTGTGTGTGTGTATGTGTATGTGTGTGTGTGTGTGTTTGTCGCCGAGCATTAAGTGTGTGGAATTTTGCTAAATAAATAAATCCTAGAAATATTTTAGGTGACCAGAGAGAAGGTGTACTTTCCATCAGTGCTGCTGTGCCCCATTTGACTGCACTTTACCCAATGTGTGACTGTGTGCCAAATGGCACCAAGTGCATGGTATCTAATATGGGTGGGTGGGCCGGTGGTTGTGTAAACACCCATTAATGATTGACTTTTACTACTAACAAAGGAGAAGAAACCACAGATAACCTTAGCTAGAGTCATGTCAAAGTCACAAATGATCATCTCTCTCTCCCGTTATAATGAACAGATTTATTTGTTTTTGCCCACAGTTTCATGACATGTATGTCACTATTATCTTCATTTTGGAAGCTCAATTAAAAAAAGGGTTCAAGTTCTAAAAAGTTCTAAAAAATATTAGAACCTTAGAACTTTTACAAAAGTTCTAGACTAGAACTAGAACCCAGAACCTCAAAGGGTTCTGACAACCCTAATCCCAACCTTGAACAGTTGAGGGACTTCTTTCTCACAAGGTACTCCTTCACTTCATTGGTATTCATCTCTCTTGCCTACTGGTAGTATTGTTCCAGAGTCCGATTATGACAGTCCTTCTAGTGTGCTTTGTTTCTAACTATGCCTTCCGATTAAAAAGGACTTCCTGGCGTGCTTGTGCTGTCAGCTGAATGGGGGGGGGTGCACATCAGCTATTGCTGGTGCAGGTTGTAGCCCAGAACATTAGCTGCTGCTGGTTGCCCAGGACTGCAAATCAGATGATGCTGGTTGCCCCTGGCTGAGATCACCTGGTGCTGATACTGCAGGTCACCACGAGTTGCAGATCAGTTGGTGCTGGTGTCACCGGGCGGTACAGTACAGCTCAGCTGCTGGTAATTTTGATCACTCAGTTGTGCAGATCAGCTGCTGGTACTATCCTTGATGGTGCAGCAGGGTTCCAATTTAACAGACTAAAGAGAAGAGAGTCGGCTCCTTACTCAGGCGATGTTCTGCCCGCCCCTGGAGCTTTCACCCCGCACTCTCAAGCTGGTCCCCCAGCCTCTTCCCTCTCTGAAGGCCAGCCACTCACAGCCAGGTGTTTAAACCCCCCATCACTGCTCTTCGAGAGGGCTAGGAATTAGCAAGATGGGTTGCTAGAACAACAGCTGGGATTGCCACTTTTAGTGTAATTATTTGCTGCCCGAGGCTTTTCGCTCTGCCAAAAGCACAGGGGATCCTGCCAGAACAGCTACATATCTGTGAGTTACTTATAATGATGCAGCTGAGGAATTATTGTGGGAAAGCATAAGCACGCAATATGCGTGTGTCTGTGTGTGTGTGTGTGTGTGTGTGTGTGTGTGTGTGTGTGTGTGTGAGGAGCTCATGAGCACGCAATATCTTATCGCTGCTCACTGAAGCATAGCTCTCCCTTTGAACTGTATGGCACTGCATTTTCAACTGCTGTCATAGACAGCTGCAGCATTCATTGACGAATTGTGGCCGTGCCTGCAAACACACTGACTGAATTGGAAGACAGGGTGCCACACCTCAGAAAACTCGGATGATGGCACTATGTTTCTTGCACATGCGTGCAAGCAAACATAAAAAGGACTGAAAACTCTTCTACTAGAAAGATGTCACTGCTCCTGGTATTATTGAATGATGGCCCTAACTTCCTGTTTTCCTACCATAATGACTGTAGAGAAGTTCTGTTGCATCTCCTTGCACTATACTCTTCTCCCACATCCCCAGTGCCTTAAATCCTTATGTGCTGTGTGACTTAATAAGGTCTCTGGTTTCTACACAACACTGAGTTTGCTTTCTGTGTTTGATGGTTGTAGATTAGAACTGTATATGTACTTAAATACCATGTAATGTATAGTGTTTATGCCCTTGCCTGATTATTGTTTGTATATTTCTGGCCGTATCTAATTCCATTACTGTATCTGTCAGTCTGTCAGTTGTCTGAACATTTTGTTTGTAATCAGTGTCACATATTCACTCAGCAGGTCAGGCCCTCTACTCCCAAAGTGCCAACCTCTGAGCGTAGTCTTGTGAACAGTGTAACAGACTAGGTAACCCTCTTGTCTGTTTTTGTGAGTTCGGATCAACCTTTGATCTCAGTTCTGAAGGGATTCAAACTATTAACATCTTGCTAGCATATCCAATGCACAGGCTCAGATATATCTGTCTTCGGGGGGGGGGGGCAGATATCTTTGCCTACGGGCACCTAACCAGGTATTCAGAGATGAACCCTTTAAAACTTTTATAAAGACCTCAGATTTAAAACTCTTCCCCTTCCAGTTTGATACCACCATACAAGCTATATGTCTGCTGAACCATACATATTTCTTAGCAAAAGAAAGCAATTCAAAGACAGACCAGGTTTTATCTAAAATTAGATTTTTTACTAAAATATAGAATAGTATGTGAAACATACAATACAGAACTCTTATATCACAAGACATATATATCTTTAAACAAAACAAGGTTTAAAACAGTGCAATTCCTACAACTATATTTAGATTTGTCTAGCTTTCTAAATACCTCTTTTGAGTGCTCAGATGTTTTCTTGGTCAGTGTCAGATACAAATGCATATCTATAGTGAAACAGAATAATCTTTTCAAGCAGTATTGGCCAACCCCTTTTGGATGAAGTCATCCAGCCCCTCTTCTGGTCAAATATCTAACAAAAATTTATTTTTATATAACCACAGGATATAATCTCAAAGTATTAATTCTGCAACCTTAGCATAACTCAAGTTTCAATGACACCTCTTTTGATCACATGCTGTACCTTCTTCATACAGGCTTCATAGTGTCATTTACAACCTCACACCTCTATGTAACATCCTTGCTTCCCTTATTTTAACGTCATAAACCTAGTTTATGATTTCTCTGTTAACAAAATTAACTTAACAACTCGGTAATTAGCTCAAAGAAACAGGATCCTTAATAAAAGTCTTTCAGTAACTGTCAGCAGTTCTCTTGGCCTGCATCTGTCAGCTGAAATCTGGGAGGGGGGGAGGCCACTCCTAGAGCATTTGAATTTTCAGCAGAAACATTAATACATTTTATATTAAAAAAAAATGTAATGCAGCACTCAGTACTGGCTGTCTATGTCACACTCCTCCCCACCTAGACTGAATTTGGGGGATCTATCCCCTACATGGGATGAGCTTCCCAAATCAGTTCACTCCTCATAGACCCTAGACAGCCCATCGGCGTTCTGATTCTTAATGCCTGCCCTATGTATGATTGTCAGATCATATCCTTGCAAAGCAAGACTCCATCTTAGCAGTCTCCATTGCTCTTTCCCATCTGCATCAGCCAAACCAGGGGGTTGTGGTCAGTCTGCACCACAAAATGCTGCATATACAAGTATGGCTCTAATTTCTTCAGGGCCCACACAATGGCAAGACACTCCTTTTCCATCATGGAGTATGCTTGCTCCCTGGGGATAAGCTTCCTGCTCAAGTACTCAACTGGGTGGTCTGTCCCTTGGCTAGATGTCTGGCTAAGTACTGCCCCAATACCCGTCTGAGGCATCCATCTGAACTATAAAGGTTTTGCTATAGTCCGGACTTGTCAAAACAGGAGCACTGCACAGTGCCTCCTTCAGTCTGGTAAAGGCTTCCTCACAGGCTGGGCCCCAGGTAATTTTCTTTGGCATCTTTTTCTTTGTCAAGTCAGATGGGGGAGCAGCCAGGGCACTGTAATTGGGTACAAACTTTCTGTAGTACTCGGCTGTCCCTAGAAAACTCCTGACCTGCTTCTGGATTTCTGGTCTGGGCCACGTCTGAATCACCTCTATCTTTATTTGGTTAGGATGGAGCTGTCTCCGGCCTACCACATGCCCGAAGTATGCCACCTCCCCCATGGCCACCTGGCACTTCTTGGCTTTGACAGTCAGCCTGGCCCTCTGTATCCTGCCCAGCACTTCCCTAAGATGTGAAAGGTGTTCCTCCCAGCTAGTACTGAAGATGGCAATGTCGTCCAGGTACACTACAGCATACTCCTCAGCACCATTCAACACCTGGTTCACCAACCTTTGGAAAGTGGCCGGGGCATTCTTCATTCTGAAAGGCATTACTTTAAATTCAAATAAGAATGTCGGAGTGATGAAGGCCGACCTTTCCTTAGCTCTGTCTGTCAATTCTACTTGCCAATACCCCTTGGTCAGGTCAGTAGTCGTAAGGTAGGTTGCCCCTCCCAACTTGTCCAGGAGTTCATCTGTCCGGGCCATCGGGTGGGCGTCGGACTTCGTGACTGCATTCAGTCCACGATAGTCCACACAGAAACGAGTTGAGCCATCTGGCTTGGGTACAAGGACTACCGGTGAGGCCCAAGGGCTGTGGGATCTCTGGATTACCCCTAAATCCAGCATCTCCTCCACGTCCCTCCTAATGTCCTTTTGGACAGCCTCCAACACCCAATATGCTGTCCACTGTATGGGCGTCTGTGTCCCTGTCTCCACATTGTGTGTTGCTAAGGGGGTTAGTCCTGGCTTGGCACTAAACAAGGGGGCAAAGTCTGCTAAAACCTCCCTCACTTTCTGGATCTGGTCCGGGTTCAGCTGGGAGACAATTCTACTGCCTCCACAGAGGACTCCCACTTACTCTCTTCCAAGAAGTCCAGAAGGAGGTCTCCTTCATGTGTCCCTTCCCCATGACTACATACTGCGAACACCATGTCAGCCCTATTTGTATACGGCTTAATCACGTTGACATGGTACATCCTTTCTGTCTGTTTATGGTCAGGTAACTCCACAATGTAGTTTACATCATTTACCTTCCTAACCACTTTGTACGGTCCTGCCCACTCAGCTTGCAGCTTGTCTTTCCGGACCGGAATAAGGACCATGACTTCCTGACCCACCATGTATGAGCGAGCTTTGGCTCTGTGGTCGTACCATACTTTTTGTTTCTGTTGGGCAGCTGCCAGATTGCTCTGGGCTGTCCCCATAAGCTCCTTCAGCCTTTCCCTAAACCTAAGGACATAATCCACAATGGGAGTTCCCTGGGTGGTGCTTGCCTTCCCAGTCCTCCTGGATCAAGTCTAGGGGCCCATGTACCCGGCGTCCATATAAGAGTTTGAAGGGGGAAAATCCTGTCGACTCTTGGGGCACCTCCCTGTATGCAAACAACAGGTGGGGAAGGTATTTCTCCCAGTCCCTCCCATGCTGTTCAGCAAACGCCTGGAGCATTGACTTTAGGGTACCACTGAAACATTCCACAAGCCCATTGGCTTGTGGGTGATATGGTGTGGTGCATCTCTGCACCACCCGACACTTCTCCCATAAACACTTCATCAGGTCCGACATGAAGGACCCCCTCGATCAGTGACTACCTCCTGCGGAAACCCAGCACGGGAGAAAATCCCAAGTAAGGCATCTGCCACTTTGTCTGTCCTCAGTGAGGATAGGGTGACTGCCTCTGGGTATCGGGTGGCATAATCCATCACAGTCAAGATGAATCTCTTCCATGAGGAGCTGGGGATATTTAAAGGCCCCACAATATCCATTCTCACCATCCGGAATGGCTCCTCCACTATGGGCAAGGGGATCAGGGCGGCTTGGGTTTTCTTGCCCACCTTCCCTATTTCTTGGCACCGGTGACAAGACCTGCAATACTCCTTCACCTGCTGGGTGAAGTTAGGCCAGTAGAAATTCTGGGCCAACTCCTGCATAGTTCGTGCGATTCCCAGATGATCGGACAAGGGAATATCATGTGCAATCTTGAGCAACTGTTCACAATACCCCTTGGGAATGACAAACTACCTGCCTAGCATCCCTCCCTCTGTCTGTACTGCCTGTATATACACAAGTCCATTTTCCCAATAAACCTTATGTCTGCCGCCACCTCCCTGTGTGCCCTCAGAGTCTGCTCAAGCCCTTAGCTTCTCTAAACTGGGGTCACTCCTCTGAGCAGCTGCTAACCCCTCACACAGTCCCAAGGCATGGGACAAGTCCCCTTCAGTCGCTAAACTAGGGTCCCTAGCACTAGCGTCAGGGCCCTCAGGATCACTGTCAATCCTAATCCTCTGACAATTTGTCACCCCTCCCTCTTCGGGAGTAACCTTCCGTAGCTGTGTGGTCACTTGCTACCAGGGAAATTTCTACCCCCTTTTTATCAGTCTCCCCATCTGGAGACACAGGCTGGGGAACCAGCCTCTCCGTGGTTTCCACACTGGTTTCTGTGGGGTTCAGGGAACTACTATTTTCCCTTGCCGCTTGGCTGCAGGTAACTGCACATACCATCCCCTGTTGGAGATTGTTATCCAGGATCACATCTGCTGCTAAAATTTTAGCTATAGCCACCTGTTGCACAGTTCCCCCTGTTTCACCCCAGTCCAGGAGAACACTGTCAGCAGTTCTCTTGGCCTGCATCTGTCAGCTGAAATCTGGGGGGGGGGGATGACAGAGGTAATTCCTAGAGCATTTGAATTTTCAGCAGAGACATTAATACATTTTATATTAAAAAACATGTAATACAGCACTCAGTACTGGCTGTCTACGTCACAATCAGTTCCAGGTTGTACCTGAAAAAAGGGATCTGTACACTCTGCCGGTCACTTTTGCCATCACTGTATCTGTCAATTATATGAAGTTATTGTCTGTAATTACTTCCAGGTCGCCCCTGAAAAAGGGACCTCAGGTTCCGGTGGGCTCTTTACCAAAATCTGATCAATCAATCAATCAGTCAATCAATGAAAAGATTAACTAACCTCAGTGTTATCATTCATATTAAACTCTGTGCTTAACTGCCTGTTGTTTTCTTTCACTGCCATTGATAGATTAAAATTAAATAACATAGGAAAACTCCACCGACTTTAACTTGATGTGCGAGTGGGGGTGCAGGTAACCCAGCATAGCCGGGAAACTTGATATGCGTTCTAGTTTTGAATTGCCATACCAAGCCAGCTTTTTCTTTGTGAAATTGTGACAGCCACGTGGTTGGTTTTGTGCTTTTCAGTTGTCCCTGAGGACAGTAAACCAGCAACTGTGGAGTCAGTGCTGGCTAGCGCGGAGCTCATATGCACTGTAACCTCTCCTGGTAAGCAGTATGTTAGCAATACCATCAATCTATTGCCTGGAACTAGTTGTTATGTTGTTCTGCTGTTTATGCTCTGGTAATGCACATGGTGGTTTACCCTGCCCCTTGTTGATACAGGGCTCAGCTGCATGCAGACTATCAGTCAATATGTTTATGAATGATGTGCTTATTCTGTTGCTCACTATAAACTAATAGCACAATCTAAAGTTCAACGTATTGGACTTGTTGACACTTTCTCTCAGAGGAAAGTCTGATTTAGGGTATGTGTAAATCCACAGGGCAAAAAAATGGACCATTACTGTCACTATTGAGCGGTTGAAAGGAACTTGTATCTTTCAAACCGACTTACTTTCTTTCACTCTTTCATCCATCATCTAAACACATGGAATATCATATGCAGAGACTTTTTGGATGTAACTATTTTTATCAAATGCAATCTTATATGCCTTTATCATGAGGCACCCAACAGTGCCTCTCTAGTATCCTAAAGTAACTATCTGATGTAAGACCTACTATATCTTGCTGCCACATATATGCTTTATTTGTAAGTGTTCACTTGTAAGTGTATAACTCAAGTCTGAAATAACGATTTTTCAATATTTTGAACTGAGTATTTCTGTATTCCCTATTTATTCTGTATTGTTGCTCTTGTTTACATCACTGGGGCCCCCCTTAAAAATGGGCATCTAATGCTCTTTGGTCCAACGCAGATAACAAATTACAAATACAATAAATAAATTAGTGTCTGCGCCAGAAAACAGGGCTTGAAATAGTTTTTATGCCTTCTAATACATCTTTAAGATCTTTTCATAGATTGCTCTTTTTATTTAATTGTAATGAAGGAGCAGTTGTTTCCTTCCATATCTTTTAGCAGAATCCATGTACAAAACTGAGATGGAAGCAGAGGGTAAGTAGGTGGGTGAGAGGGATTACAATAGCAGGGGCAGAAAGATGAAGAAGAATAGAGGCCCTCCCAACTGGGTCGTGACATTTAGAAAAGTTAAGGGAGGACAGAGCACATAGGATATCCTGTGGAGAGATGGTAGAGAAGTCAAAGCAGAGTTCAGAAAAAGGAAGAGAAGAGATGGGCTGGGGTAAAACAGGAGGCATTAATGGATGTGAAGGAGGGGGGAGAGCACAAGTTGTGAAGAATTTATTTAATTGAGAAGCAAGCTGGGAGGAAGGTGAGATAGGGGAACCATTTACGACTAAGATAGGTGAGGAGAACTGGAAAGGAGGATCAAAAAGGGAATTAATCCCCTTCCAGAATTTGGCAGGAGATTTAAGATTATTTGAGGGCTTTTTTTATTGTAACCACCCTATAAATGGGGGTTCCCGAAAGTCTTCCTTGGGTGTGCCTAAATGCCCACTGCCAGGCTGGTATCCTGTGTCTTAGTACTTTAAAAGTGTTTGTGTGAGAGTGCCTTAATGCCTCTGTGCTCTGTCTCTTTAAGAGCTGCCAGTAAAGTGGTGCTTATTTAATCTGGGAGGGGGCTGAGTGTTTTTATGTTCGAGTCCCTCCTGGGCTGTCAGATAATCACTCTGTTCTGCCATCGCTATTTGCGCAGAGGGAGCTCTGTTAGAAGCTGTACTTACGTGCTGATTGTCTATTAGCATGGCAATAGTATTCTAATTTGTTTAACCTGCCTTCTTTGCAGCATGGACTTTCTGTATTGCACCACCATTTTGGTTTTGGACTGCCAGTCAGCACCAATCAGTACCTTTGGGGACTCTAAAATGGAGCCTGTCCCCAGGGGTCTTGTGGGAACAAATTTCTGTAGGTATTGTAGTTTTTACATTTTTGGCTCCAAAACAGACCTGGAAGGGGAGCCCTTGCTTTAACAGACAAATGGATCAACCTCTCCAGAACCTTTTGGACCAAAGGGAAATTCCTAAGCTGCCTGCTGTAGTCCGTCAATGTGGAGTTAGAGTTTGAAGAGTAAACAGCTTGAGTGATTCGAGCAGCAGCCACTGCATAGTTCGTGCGGGAGATTGGTAGATAGGCTGAGTTTGGCCTGTCTGCCTGCTGTCCCTGTGAAGGGAATCTGTGAATAACCTGGACTATATCTGAATTGAGTGGGAGAAAAGCTACTGAAGTGTGACCAGACTTAAACCTGAAGAAGACCGAAGATTTGCTGTATGCAGTCGGCCTGTTAGGACATTCATTCACCATAGAACTCCCAGTTTTGCTCAGAGACACTGATATTGTGGCCAGACTGCCTTCTGCATTGTGGCATGGTGATTGCTTTACTATAAATGTGCTGTGTGCTGTTAGTGTGATGCAGTTTGGTTCCCCACTGTGTAAATGTGCCACGCTTGCTGGAAGCTGCATCCAGCACTACTGGGCTCAAAATCCGAACTGTTCCACCCAGCCTGGGCCTTGCCACCTGGCCCAGCCAGCTACTTCAGGCAGCACAGAAACCATCATCGACAAGAGACTCACCCAGGGATCAGCCCCCTGCTCAACCATCTCGAACAGGAACAACACCTCGGTGATTCGTGTGGAGCCTGTTTCTCCTGGCAAACCAGTCATCAATCAGCAATCTCCATTTTGTTTAGCCTGTGTATTGTACTGGGTAGCGTGAGTAATAATCAGGGTAGCTCCTTGCAACAACAGCTAAATCTCAAGTGTTGTCATCTGATTGCATTGTTGTTTTTCCTTTCACAAACTGAGCCTTCAGGCTCTGGATTACAAACTGTGTGTGGCTGTACATGCCTTTTCTTTTCATCACAGGGCCCCAACCAGCTGCGATGCTGGCCTCCCCCGGGCAACATTCCAGGCTAGCCCACCTTACATCCAGCTGGGTACCCAGAGTGTGTGACTGTGTAGGGACTAAAAGTGCATGCATAATTGCCTGACTAGATCAGTTTTCGAATCAATCAACCTGATTGCACCCCTTCCTTGTTCAATTCCCCTGAATAAATCAGATCTAACTCTTTTTGCATTTAATCTGACTGTGGTTCCAGTTTGTACCAAAAGCACTGTACTGTTGTTATTTGCTGTGCCTAACCTTGTTTTACAGGGGGTCTTCAGGGTCGAACTGGTGGAACCAGCCCTGGTGGTAAGTGCAAACAGTGTGGGGATTTGTATGCTGAATGGGGCTACTGTGAAAGTGCTTGTTGCACATTGTCTAGGCCACTAGAGGGGAAAAAGGGGAGTTAGTGTGCCCCGGAGGGCTGTACCCAGGTTAGCCTTGTTACCAACAACCCTGTCCTCTGAGTGGAGGCACCCGTTTCAGTACCCTTGCCCCTTAACCTGCAACTAGCCACGCAGGCAGGGGTAGTAGCCCTTGGGATAGCGCCATCTAGGGGTTACATTATAATTATATTTTAGTAACTTTTTATGTTTGCTTGCACGCATGTGCAAGAAACAAAGTGCCATCTTCCGAGTTTTCCAGAGGTGTGTCAGCCTCTTCCAATTCAGTCAGTGTATTTGCAGGCGTGGTCGCAGTGCGCCAATCACTGCTCAGGAAAATGCAGTGGCATACAGTTGAAATGGAGAGCTCCGCTTCAGTGAGCAGAGCTCCCCCCCAACACACATGCACATTGCATGCTGATGCGCTCCCCCCCGTACTGTATAGCCGACGGGGGATTAACCCCCCAACAGCCTTACAGCTGCCATGCTGGGAGCCCACCCCAGCGTGGCACAAGCCCATTTGGCTGACGGGGGTGCCCAATCCCCCGTCGGCTGCAACCCCACAAACAGCCTTACAGCTGCCACGCTGGGAGCCCACCCCAGCGTGGCACTAGCCCGTGTGGCCGACAGGGTGCCCAATCCCCCATCGGCTCCAGACCCCCCAAAACAGCCTTACAACTGCCACACTGGGAGCCCACCAGCTGCAGACCAGCCCGGGCCAACGGGTGCCCAATGCTCTGCCAGCTCCAGCCCCCAAATAGTCTTTCCAGCTGCCACGCTGAGCCCACCCCAGTGTGGCAAACGTCCCCGCGTCGCCTTCCTAATTAAAAAAAACCTGTAATTTGAAAGCGGTCCCTCGCAGTCTCCCTGTCCCCACCTGTACCCACCACTGCGCACCCTGCCTCCCCCACCCCCACCCCATACTTACCTCCGGAGTCCGCGCGATGATCTTCGTGGACCGGAACACGCCTTGCGCTTCAAAGCCGACCGCGAACTGAGAAAATGCCGTAAGCTGTATAATGTTATAGATAGGGTTTTCAACTTTGCTGCATATCTCGGGCATTTTTGGAATTTTTGCACCAAATTTTCAACATGGGGTTTTTGGGACTCCTTCTCATGAATGATGTCACTGTCATGGCGTTACTCGGGCCCGAAGGGTGATTTCACAGCCACTGTGCGAAATCACCTTTTGGAACTGATTAACAAAATGACACTGCCACTGTTCATAAGGTGAGCTCTTAAAAGCCTATTTTGAAAATTTGGTGGAAAAATTCCTAAAAATGACTGTTTTACAAGCGTGCATTTCGCAATTCCTACGCATGCTCGTAAGTTCGTGAATTTTAAATATTTTTACTCCAGATTTTCAACATTGCCATTTTACCATACCTTCTTATGAGTAGTGCAGCTGTCATTTTTTACATCCCACCCAAAAAGTGTTTGCTCATGTAGCATAAATGGCGAGTCGGTGTGCTTAAATTAATGTATCGGACAGTTAAGAAAATCACAGTGACACTGTTCATGAGCAGAGGTCTTAAATGGCTATGTTGAAAATTTGGTGAAAAATTCCTAAAATGACTGTTTTACGAGCATGCGTTGAAGAGTTCCTAAGCACGCTCGTAAGTTCGCAAATTTTCAGTATTTTCACTCCAGATTTTCAACATTGCCATTTTACCACACCTCCTTATGAGCAGTACAGTTGTCCTTTTTCACATCTTGCCCACAATGTGTTTCTGCCCATGTAGCGCACAATGGCGCAGTCGGTGTGCGAAATCAATGTACGGGACACGTTAAGAAAATCACAGGGACACTGGTCATGAGCAGAGGTGTTAAAATGGCTATGTTGAAAATTTGGTGAAAAAATTCCCAAAAATGACTGTTTTAGGAGCGCACGTTGCGCAGTTTCTACGCAGGCTGGCAAGTTTGCGAATTTGTAATATTTGCACACCAGATTTTCAACAGTGCCATTTTACTGCACTTTTATATGAGCAGTACAGCTACCATTTTCACACATCTTGCCCAAAATGTGTTTCTGCACATGTAGCGCACAATGGTACAGTCGGTGTGCGAAAACAATGTTTGGGACAGATTAAGGAAATCACAGTGACACTGGTCATGAGCAGAGGTCTTAAAATGGCTATGTTGAAAATCTGGTGACAAAACTCCATAAAATGACTGTGTTACGCGTGAGCATTGCACAGTTTCCACGCACCCTCGTAAGGTCATGAATTTGTAATATTTTCAGTCCAGATTTTCACCAGTGGCATTTTTCCACACCTCCTTATGAACAGTACAGCTGTCATTTTCAAAACATGGCCGAAATGTGTTTTCACACTTTCAGCACAGAAATGCGTGGTCACTGTGGGAAATCATTGTTCGGGACAGATAAAGAAAATCACACTGACACTGTTCATGATCGGAGGTCCCAAAATGCCTGTGTTAACAATCTGCTGTAAAAAAAAATCCCCAAACTAGTTACATTACAGGTGTACGTTGCACAGTTTCTACGCACGCTCGTGACTTCACCAGTTTTTTTAAGATTTTCACAGCAGATTTTCAACATTGCCATTTTTTACACCTCCCCATGAACAGTACCACTGTCATTTTTCACAACCTGTTCGGAATGTGTTTTTGCACCTGTGGTGCCAAATGCCATAGTCGCTGTGCAAAAGCAGTTTTTGGCTAACAAACTGATATTGCCATTGTTCATGAGGTGGGGGTCACAAAAAAAAAACATGTTGAAAATTTGGAGTGAAAATACCAACGAATGCCTGAGGCGTTAGGGTTTCCGACCATAACGCTCCACCCTGTAGAGAATGACAAGCATTAGTGTGACTTGGGATTCTTGCCTGTCATGCTCATACCATTCCACCCCCACCCACACCCTGCAGCCAGTGAGAGGCATCAAGGTGTGCCTCAGACTCTTCGGGCCCAAACTTCACCCCACTCTCCTATACCGCACCCATCTCATCGTATTTCCTGATGGAATGGGGTGCGCATAAGGGGCCAAAGACCCCAAGGCACACCGTGACACTTGTCAATGTCTGCAGGGTAGGGTGTGGTGAAATGGCATGGTCGTTATGCCTGACAACCCAAAGGCACACCCCAATGCCTGTTGCTCTCTGCAGGGTGGTGGTAGGGTTGGCTTCAGCTCAATACTTCGCTGCCATTCCTATTATGCAGCTCTGTAACTTCTACACTACCAATGCCAATGCCAGCAAGCAAACATTCGGCATTGACAAATGCTTTTTTCTTTTTTTACATCAAGTAAAAGAAAAGAACATTTACATAATAATTTTCAATACAATTGTAACCCCCTACAAGTGGGGGTTCCCAAAAGTCTTCCAGGAGCTTGCCTGAATGCTCCAAGTCTGGAGGTGTTCAGCGTCTGAGTTGTTTAAATGTGGTTCCAAGTGAGTGCTATTTGAGCCTCCACGTACTGTCTCTTTAAGAGCTGTCTGCCTGCAGACATAATTAATTTGGATGGAGGTCTGTGTGTTTCCTTGCTTGAGTCCTGATTGAGCTACTGCCAAATCACTCTGTTTCTGCCGTCGCTAAAAGTGCAGAGGGAGCTCTTTCAAAAGATGTAACTGTCTGCTGGTAATCTGTTTGAGTGATAATAAAAATACAGTTTGTCTAACCTGCTTTCCCTTCAGCAAGGACTGTGTAGTGTAACTTTTTCATTTTAGTCCCGGACTGCTGAGTGGGACCAATCAATATGTGAGAGCCCTAAGATGAAGACTGCTTGGGCCAACCAGAATAGGGACCAGAATAGGGACTACAAGCTGGGGCTCGCTCAAAAGGGGGTTGGATGGAAGAAGCCTCTGGGTAATGTAGTTTTGGAATCCTTGGCACCTTTTTTCACCAATAGAGAAAGCCTGTAGTGACTGACAAGGAGGATCAGCCAACTGGAACCTTTTGTATTTGGAGGAAATGCCCTGCTCTGTTACTGGGAAGCTGATATCAGTTGTGACAGTGAAGAGAAAAGGAGCTCTGTGCTTCTGCAGTGTATAGTTTTGTGCGGGAAGTGCGTGCGAGGCCCGGAGTTTCAGCCTGCAGCTATTGTGAGTGCCAGTTTGGACTGAATCCAAGTTGTGAGGAGAAAGAAGCACCAGAAGTGTGGAAACCAGGCTCACCCTGTAGAAGACTGGAGAAATTGCTGAATCGCGCTCGGTCTGTCAGGAACTGAAGCTGCTGTGTGTGCTCCCGGGTATTTTGTAGTAAGTGCGATTGGGATCAAGAAGCAGCCTGCCTAGTATAGTACTTTCCTTTTACATATGAATGTGCATAGTGCTTGTGGGGAATCACTATTTCCAATCCCCTGTGCTGTGTGCTGTGTGCTGAAGCTGGAAGCAAACCCCAGCTTGTCTCGGACTAAATATGTTTGCTAGAAACTGCAGTGGGGTTCAGTCACAAAGACCTTGTCTCCATGCCCTGTTGTTTCTGACAATCCAGAAGAACATCCACCATCCGGTTCTCAGCTTGGGTATTGTGAGTACAAATCAGGGTATTCCCCTGCAGCCTGTTTTCAATCACAAGTGTGTCATCTAATTCTTGTTGTTTCACTGCTTCATGGACTGAGTCATCTGGCTCCGGATTACAATTGGGTGTTGTGCATATATTTTCTTCCACAGGGCCCTATGCCTCTGCACCTGCCAGCCAACAACGGGCAATGAACCTGGCTAGCCCCCCCACCCCCAACCTGGGTACCCAAAGTGTGACTTTTCAAACCCTGTATGTGTGCACAGTACTGTGATTTAATGCCACCAATTAACCTGATTTCCACCTCCCATGTTACTGTCCCCTAAGTAAATCAGATTTGTTGTTGTTATACTATATACTGTCTGTGTCTGTGGTGTTGGCACTTATGGAAACAGTATTGTACTTCGCTGTGTACGTTGTTTAACTTTGTTTTACGGGGGGTCCTCAGAGATGTGCTGCAGAATCAGTCTCGAGGGTAAGTGGTGCTTTATGAGTGAACAGTGTGTATATGTGGGGTTTTGGGGCTGTAACTCCTGTGTACTGTGTGAGCCACTAGAGGGAACCAAAGGGGGTCACAGTGTCCAAGAGGGCTGTGATCAAGCTAGTCTAACCACTAGAAACCCTGACCTCTGGGTGGAGGCACCTGCCATAGAACCTAGGCCCCACAACCTGTCAGTAGTCAATCAAGCAGGGGTAGTAGCCCTTGGGATAGTGCCACCTGGGGGTTACACAATCAATATAGAGTACCTTGATGTCGGCGTGTCTAGACCAAAACATAAGAAGGGGGGAGGGGGAGTCTAAAAAAAAAAGAAAAGGTATGCCACAGTTTACTATTAAAATTTTTTTTCTAGGCATAGTTTTTACACAAAATTTTATAAAGCAACACTTGTCCTAATTAAATTTCAAACGATGTGCACATAATGTGACTCCAATCCCCTTTCAGCTCCAGCTTAATATTTTCAAACTAGAATAAGACTAACAAACATCCCCCCTTTTTTCAGCACTCACATGTTTATCATTTCCTCTTTAGAAAGTGTTGGAGATTCTGTATCTCCACTATGCTCACTATACTGACTGCGGATTAAAGAGGCTACCTGGTCTATCTCAGAACAAATGCTACACTCCTTTATGTTTAATTCTAACTTTTGCTTGGGCTAATAACTGGAAATCCGCTCCCATTTCCAAAAGTTCTTGATGAAAGCCTAAAAAACAACTTCTTCTCTGTGGGGTTGCATAGGCATAATCAGGAAAAATCGAAAACTTGGAATTTTTGTAAATTAATGGACCTTTGATCCTGGATAATCGCATTATAATGTATGGTAGAACGCTGTTAACCTTAGGAAATCATCATTTCCTAAGGTTGTTAACCTATCGATGTGACGTAGATATGTTGTTAGCCTATCGATGCTCGTCCACATCGATAGGTTAACAATAGCTGATTGGTTCCGCGATGTGCGCAATTTTTTTTCCAACGGGGAACCGACGCATGAACAGCAGCAGTTAGGCAAGGACTGAACGGCCGTGGCGGTGACTAGTAATGAAAAAGTAAGCAGCCTTTTTAGGTGGGACCATACACTATAAAAAATAATGTATGGTCCCCCTATCGGCAATTGGTCAATTTTAACCGTCTCGAGGTTGCCATGGCGACGTAAACCTCTTGCTCTTCGCTCTCGAGGTTTACATGGTCACCCTGGCAACCTCTCGACTGTTAACTGACCGGTTAACGATAGAGGACCATACATTATCCTCTATATCAAGTCTCAGAGTCAAAAGCAAAGGAGACAAAAATAATTGATTTTTTAAAGTACTCAGATTTATCTTGGGTACTTAGATTTTTATTCTGAAGTTTTGGTAAAATTTTTTTTTTTTTTTTTAAATTTAGTTCGTTTTTGTTGACCGGGTAAGTGCACTAGACAAATCCTGCCTATTTTCAGTCACAACCCCGGGGAGGGGGATACAGATGAATGCCAATTGACCTTGAATCAGATTAAGCTGTTGGTGGTATTTTAGTGAATGAGGGAAATTTGGCCAGGACACCGGGGAAGTTCCCCTACTCGCTGGTAGGGGGAGATGCTGTTCTAGGAGAGGACGGCAGTCTGCCTCAGGATGGCTGAGGAGGAGGTTGTGGAATTTGAGCAGCCGGTGGTTTTATCCCAAACCGTGGCTGTAGCTTTGCGTGGGGATTCCGAGTTACTTTTGGATGCTGCTGTAAGGATTTAAAAACTGATATCCTTTTTTTTTTTTACAAGAAACTAGGCTCCATTCCCTGCATGATATTTCTTCCACTAAGAGAATGTGGCGCTAAGGGAATTCTTTTTGGATATTTGGGGGGGATGCTGCAGATGGCTTAGGGATTTTGTTCTATGCATCTCATGTTAAAGTTCAGCAAATTTTAGATATTGTCCCTGGACAGGCCTTTTTGGTAGATTGCTGTTGGTATGGGTTTTTGGTATGCCTGATTGTCACTTATGCCCCACAAAGTAATGCAGCTAGAGTGGATTTGTTTAATATTATTAAGCCTTTTCTTTTTACTGAGTGGCATGTGCTCTGGGGAGGGGATATAAACTGTGGGTTAGATTTAAAACTTAAAGATAACATGCAGAAGAAGGTTTATTGTGATTATCATGCTCTTAGAGATACTTTATTGCTTACAGGTCTTAAAGACGCTTATAGATTTCTGTACCAAGATAAAGAAGCCATATATTATAGAAGAGCGTTGTCTACACGTATAGATTTTATTTTTGCATCTCAGTTTTTATATCCTCAAAAATTTCAACTTTCTTTTTCTGAATTTACTGATCATGTTTTGATATTATGTGATATATCTTTCTGAAATATTCCTGCTAGATTCCTTGCAATTACTTGGAGATGGAAGCTGAATGTTTGTCTTTTACAACACTCAGAGATTAGATTAAAGTTGGTAGATCTATTTTTTATAGGAAATCTGTGGCAGAATTTTACGAGGATTGGATGCATTGGTGGTTGGATACAAAAGAGGATTTAAAACTTTTTTTATTGATTTTGGTACATTTACTGGTAATAAGGATTATTTACGATATCTGCACTCTAGGGATCAGTTTTATGAACTAATGTTCTTACCTAATGTTTCTGACTATAGAATTAAAACTCAATTGGATGAGATTAAAAAACAAATGTTTTCTAATCATGCCACTAAAGCAACTGTCCAGAATACAGAATTTAGATATAGTACGACCACACAACCATATTCTGATCCATATGCGGCCTGTAAGGATACTGTACTTCATAAAGTAATGACAGGCCTGTATGATAATAATGGCTGTTTAAAAACTTCAGATGTGGAAATGTTGGAAGTTGTACATTCTCATTTATTTCAATTTTTGGGTACAGAACCTGTTTCTTCAAGTGTTTGGGGGCAGAATGTTTCTTTTTCTATTCCTCAGCTAGATTTTGTTCTAATTACTGAGTTATAAACTCCTATTTCTGCCCAAGAGGTTTGTGAGGCAATTACTAGATTAAAACTGGGGGTTTCTCCTGGGAAAGATGGTTTATCGTGTGAGTTCTATAAGCAGTATATAGATGAACTAAGTGTTATATTACCACATGTATTCCATTCTTTGGTTGAGACAGAAGACAGATTTGTGTAGAACTTTGTCTCAGCATTGGTAGTTTTTAATTTTAAATCTGGATATAGATGTAATTTGTGAAATTGGAGGCCTATTAGTCTCCTCAATACTGATTATAAAATATTTTCTTCTATTCTATGTAGTAGATTACAGAAGGTGGCATCCATGCTGATACATCCTGCACAAACTTGCTCTGTTCCTGGGAGGAACATTAAACAAAATCTACTATTATTACGGGCACTAACAGAATTTGGGAAATAAAATAAATTGTCTGGGTTTATTTTGGCCCTGGATCAGAGGAAGGCCTTTGATACTGTTTCTCATGTTTTTCTGTTTACTGTTTTAAAATATTATGGATTACCTGGCCAAATGCTGGCATGGATTACATCCCTGTATAAGGGTGCTTCCTTTTCCCCCATAGTTAATGGTTTGGTGGTGACAAATAATTGATTTAAAATGGGGGGTTCGTCAGGGATGCCACTGAGCCCGTTGCTTTTTACTTTCGTATTAGATCCTTTGATTAGAGGGATAATAAGTAATGATTTGATTCTGGGTATTTCCCCAGGTATGGATATTTCCCCTCACAAAATCACTGCTTATGCAGATGATATTTGTCTTATAGTGCAAGATTCAGTCTCAGGAATTAGGGCATTACAACAGTTTGAGGATTTTTCCAGATTTTCAGGAGTATATTTAAATTATGATAAATGTTTTTGTTTACAAATAGGTTTGGGGATGTGGTGCAACTGATTGGCCCTGTTAATATAGTACATTCTTATTTTAAGATTTTAGGGGTTTATTTTGGAGCTTGTGATGTTGCTTCTTTGAATTGGGAAGATAAATTAGTGTTGGGGGAAAGAAAGGTACAGATGTGGAAATCCTGGACTCTCTCAAAATTAAAATGGGTTTCTATTATTAAAAAGTTTCTTCTTCCTATTTTTTTGTATATTAGTTATGTTTTTCCCTTACCTTTAAAATTTGAAACTCAGTTATTAAGTTGTTTTTTCCAAATGTTATGGGGTAACAGGTTAAATCCCATCAAAAGAGATTTGACTTATCTGCCAATTCAGGCTGGGGGTGCTTGGTATGATAAATCTGGTAGTTTTTTTCTATTCTTTCTTTTTTAGTTCTATCTTGCATAATGATTTAAATACTACTGAGGATTTATGGATGGATTGGAGAGATGAACTGTTTAGCTCCTTTTTTCAATATTGGGGGGATCAAGGAGTTAAGAAGGTCAAAGGCTTGAACCCTCCTGATTTTGCAGTCCCTGGTTTCAGAAAAGTAAAAGCATGGCAATTGCAAAAAGCAGAGGCCTTTTTACTGAATAGAAAGCAGATCTATCGTAGGATCATGGAAATGAATTTCTTGGTTCAGGTAGATTTTCCAAAATGCTATCCATCTAGACTGCAGTTTGCATTGAAACTTTTAAGAGATCCTAGAGTTCCTGTGCATATGTGGGATGTTTCTTGGTTTTGTTGTTATGGGAGATTAGGGGTCCGTGGAAATTGGAAACATAAGGCGGTGGAGGAAAGGGAGTGTTTAAGACCAGGGTGTGATGGGTTATTAGAAACCTTAGAACATTTTTATATCAATTGTCCATATATTGTACTTTTTTGGTTTGATTTACAGAGTAAATGGAAGTGGGGGCCTATTACTTATGAATCCTTAATTTTAGGGGACTACTCAGGGTTTTTAAGGAGATATCACCCTAGTACTCTGAATGTGATCTTTGCCTGCATAAAATATCATCTTTGGCAAGCTCAGTGTCATTATTATTTGCAACATGCTGTTTTATTAAACTCTGTTATTATTTCACAAATTGAAAAAGCAATACCAAAAGTCAAAACTTCTGATTTTCTAAAGATGGATAGGAAGACATTTGCTATATTTTGGAAAAATGTAGATCATCTATTTTGATAAATTTTTCTTTTTTCCTCGATTTGTTTTGGATACACATTTCTTTTGTTATTTATATTGATGATTTCCTTTTTTTGAGTATTTTTTGTGTTTTCCTATGATGTTATTTCTTTGCAATAAAAAATCCCCCTACTCTTTTCGATAAGTGCCATGAGATCTTTAACATCCGCCTGAACTACCACCAATCCAGGCAGATGGGACCTCGGTTTAACGTCTTATCCAAAAGACGGCACCTCAGAAGTGTAGCACCCCTCTCATGCTGCACTACAGTGTCAGTTCTGGGATATTAACCCAAGTGCCAGATGTAGGAATGTAGGATGTAGGCCTTTGTAATAAATGGTAGGTTGTCAGAAGGTAACTCAAACAGGGTAACAAAAACATCTTTTAACATGTCCCGAACTGATTCAAAAGATTTGTCTAGATTTTGAGGCAACTCTAGATACATAGGCAGTATTGGCAGATAAGGGCCTATGGCCCATCTAGTCTGTCCATTTGAGTTTGTAACTTCAGTTTATGCTTTCCTAGAACTCTGTTGCTCCTTACCCCTGACCTCCAGAATTCCTTTTTGTCTATCCCATGCATTCTTAAATCCCATGATTGTTTCAGCCCCCACCACTTCCTCAGGCAGGGTGTTCCACTTGTCCACCACACGTTCTGTGAAGAAATTCTTCCTCACATTTCCTCTGAATTGTCCTCCTTCCAACTTCATCCCATGCCTTCTAGTCCTGGAACATCTTTTTCACTTAAAAATAGTGTATTCTTGCACCCTGTTCCTCCCTGTAAGATACTTGTATGTTTCTATCATGTTCCCTCTCTCCCTCCTCTCCTCCAGGGACTACATATTCAATTCCTTCAACTTGTCCTTATAGGACTTGTGATGCAATCCATGTACCATCTTTGTTGCCCTCCTCTGAACCTTCTCTACCCTCTCTATGTCCTTTCATAGGTAAGGTCGCCAGAACTGTACACTGTACTCCAGGTGGGGCCTCACTAGTGTCTTGTATAGTGGAATCATGACCTCCCTTTTCCTGCTGGTGATGCCCCTGCCTATGCATCCCAGCATCCTATTTGCTTTACCTGCTGCCTTGTCACACTGTATCCCTACCTTGAGATCATCAGAGATGATAACTCCAAGATCCCTTTCCTGCTTGGTGCATGCTATATCCTCCCCCAACGATATATTGTGCGGAGGGTTTGTGCCCTATATGCATTATCTTGCACTTCTTTGCATTGAATTTCAACTGCCAAACCTCCGACCATTCTTCAAGTTTCTGAGGTCCTTCTCATTCTGTCTACACCCTCTGGTGTGTCTATTCTGTTACAGAGCTTTATGTCATCAGCGAACAGTGAAATTCTGCCTTCTAGGTCCTGCTAATGTCACTGATAAAGATGTTGAATAGGACCGGTCCCAGCACTGATCCCTGTGGTACCCATTGGTCACTCTTCCCTCTGTGGGTGACAGCCATTTACCTCCACCCTCTGTGTCCTGCCACCCAGCCAGTTACCTACCCACCACACTACTGTCCTGCCCACACCCATATTCCCTAGTTTGTGTAATAGTCTTCTATGTGGCACAGTGTCAAAGGCCTTTCTGAAGTCCAGTAGGCCATGTCCACTGCCCTCCCCTGATCCACCTCCCTAGTCACCCAGTCAAAAAATTAAACGAGGTTGGTCTGACATGACCTCCCCCTGGTGAAACCATGCTGCCTTGGATCCTGCAGTCCATTGACAACCACATGTTCCACCAATCTCTCCTTCAGTAGAGCTTCCATGATCTTCCCCACTACCAAGGTGAGGCTGACTGGTCTCTAATTCCCCACTTCCTATTTGTTCCCACTTTTGTATAAGGGGACTACATCTGCTATCCTCCAGTCTTTGGGTACCTCCCCTGTTTCCAGTGATCGGCTAAACAGGATAGTCAGAGGTTCAGCCACCACCTCTCTGAGTTCTTTAAGGGCCATGGGGTGTACCCCATCTGGCCCCATTGCTTTATCAACTCTTATTACTTCCAGTTCCTTCAGGACCCTTTCTCGTGTAAAGGGACTTGTGTCCATTTCTGCACCATTCTCACCCCTTGTACTCCCTTCAGACCCATTACCCTCCTCTTCCTCAGTAAAGACTGAGCAAAAATACCTATTCAGTATGTCAGCTTTACTGTTCTCATCCTCCCCCATCCTTCCCCTTCAGTCTCCTATCTCTCCTTTGCCTTTCTTTTTCCTTATGTACCTGTAAAGGTTTTGTCCCCTCTACCCACTGATTTTGCAATGTGCTCTTCTGTCTGAGCTTTGGCTTCCCTTACTGACCTCCCTGCCTCCCTTTGCTTCTCTCCTGGTACTTCTCCCTATCCCTTCTGCCTGTGTCTTTTTGTATTGCCTGAATGCAATCTTTTGGCTTTCACTTTCTTTGCTACCTCTTTGGAAAACCATAATGGCCTCCTCTTCCTTTTCCTCTTGATAACCTGCTTAATGCATAATTCTGTTTCTCTTGTAATCCCCATTTTAAATACTGCCCTCTGTTCCTCAACCCCTGATTCCTGCCCCATTCCCCTTAATGCCTCTCTCAAGTATCTCCCCATTTTCCCAAAGTCTGCCCCCCCTAAAATCCAGGATATGTGTTTTTGTGTGGTTTGGTTCTGCTCCTTCTGTGATTTCAAACCACAATGACTGGTGGTCACTGTTCCCCAGGTGCTCCCCACTGTTGCCCCATCACACTGTCCCTGTTTGTGAGCCACAAGGTCCAGTATTGCCTTCTGCTGAGTTGGTTCCATGACCAATTTGCTGAGGAAGGCACCCTGAAGGAGTCTAGAATAAATCTGCTCCTAGTTGATGCTGCTGCTGGGATGCTCCAGTCCACATCTGGAATATTGAAGTCTCCAACCAGTACTACCTCACCCTTGTCTGCCATCCTTTGGATGGCTAGCATCAACTCCTATCTGTTTCTTCCTCCTGGGCTGTGATCTATAGACCACACCTGTGCAGATGGCTGTCCCATTTTCCTTTCCAGCTTAACCCACAGTATCTCTCCCCCATTTTGTTCCTCCTGGATCTCTGTGGCCCTTATGTCATTTTTCACATACAATGCCACTCCTCCTTCCTTCCTACCTGCCCAGTCTCTTCTGAATATGTTGTAGCCAGGAATGGCCATCTCCCAGTCATGGTTATCATTACACCAGGTTTCTGTGATGACCACAATGTCCAGGTCTGACTGCACCATGACAGCCTCCAGATCTTCCATCTTGTTGCTAAGGCTCCTGGCATTGGCACACATGGCTTTCCATGATTTGACCTCCCTAGACTGCTTAGCTGTTCTACTCCAGCCCCTTCCCTGGTTGTCCTTTATCCCTGGTTCTCCTTGCTGTCTGCCCTTCTGCTGATTTTTGCCCCTTTTCTGCCTAACCACCTCTTGGACTCTAATCTCCATCTTTTGCACACTGCTTTGTTGAGATATCCACTCCTCCGGTTCACAGACACCACTGCTTGCTGTGGGGGGTGAGCAAGTAGGTACCCTCCTTGCTGGCCTGCCACCCCCCTTGGCTAGTTTAAATGCTTGTCAATGTAGCATTTAAACTTATCATTGAGTGCTTGGATTCCCCTCCAGGATGGATGCAGGCCATCAGGCTTGAACAAACCTCCATCCCTCCAGGTGGGTCCCCAGTCACCAATGAATCTAAACCCTTCCTCAAAGCACCAGTTCTTCAACCTTGAGTTAAAGTTCCTGGTGCATGCACCCCTATGCTCTCCCATGCCTCTTGCAGGTAGTACTTCTGAGAAGGTGACAGAAGTAGCTACTTGTTTGAGACCCCTTCCCAATTTCCTAAACTCTTCCTGAACTTCCTTTGGCTCCCCATTTGCCAGGTCATTAGTACCTAAGTGGATAATGACATCCAGCCCACCCTTCCATCTTGCCTTCCCAGTGATCCCCAGGTTCTTCCTTCCATCCCTTCATGCCGTGGCACCTGGTAGGCACCTCGCCTCCCTGTCCTCCCCCTTCCCTTCCTGCATTCTTAGCTGGATCCCTCTTATGATGGAGTCCCCCACCAGGATTCACTTCCTCCTCCTCTGGGGTTCACTACTCTCCCCGCTGAGGTCACCTCCTTGGCTAACCTCCACATCCTTTCCTTCCACTTCTCTGGGTACCTCTATTTGGTTGCCCCCATTTGCAAGTTTGGCATATGAGTTCTTGAGTGGAATAGGATCTGGGATGTGCCTCTGCCTTACCGTCTTAACCCACCCTGAGCCCATTGTTATCCAAGTGCTCCTCGTTCTCGGAATCCTTTGAGGCAGTGGCATTGGAGTGGGTGGTATCTGGATAGGGGTGATGGTACTCCTGACCCAGTTTACTTCTGCTCTGAGTCTGGCTACCTCATCCCGCAGCCCAGAGAGATGCATGCAGATAGGGCAGCACCTCAGTGTCCAGAAGGTCTGCCTGAATATGGTTGCCTCACAGCTACTGCATTGCACCACTCCCCACATTACACTGCAATTATACTGCTATTCCACCACTTGTCTGTTACTGAAGCTCTCCTAGTTCCCCTTTTATGTTTGCTTGCACGCATGTGCAAGAAACATAGTGCCATCATATGAGTTTTCTAGAGGTGTGTCAGCCTCTTCCAGTTCAGTCAGTGTGTTTGCAGGCATGGTCGAAGTGCACCAATCACTGCTGCAGCTGTCTACGACAGCAGGAAAATGCAGTGGCATACAGTTGAAAGGGAGAGCTCCGCTCAGTGAGCAGAGCTGTCCCCCACCACACGCAAGCACCGCATATTGCATGCTGAAAGCGCCTCCCCCCACACACTGTGTGGCCCGGCGGGGTGCTCAATCCTCGTCGGCTCCACATCCCCCAACAACAGCTGTCCAGGTGCCATGCTGGGAGCCCACCCCAGAGTGGCAAGAACTGTCATAGCCAATGGGGTGCCCAATCCCCATCGGCTTCACGGCGCCATCGCCCAAAAAGCTTTCCATGTGCCCGCTGGGAGCCCACCCTGTATGGCAAAGCATGTTATGGCCAATGGGGGTGCCCAATCCCCCATCAGCTCCAGACCCCCAAACAGCCTTTCCAGCTGCCACGCTGGGAGCCCACCCCAGCTTGGCAAACATCCCACGTTGTCTAAAAACCTGTAAGAAGAAAACCTTCCCTGCAGTCTCCCGCCTCCCCCACAACCCACACCCACCACTCGCACCCTGCCTCCCCACACCATCCCACCCCATACTTATCTCCAGAGCTCGGTGCAATGATCATCGGTGGACTGGGAACACGTCTGCACTCTTCAAAGCCGACCGTGAACTGAGGAAATGCGGTAGGCTGTATAATGGAATAAAAGGGTTTTTCAGCTTTGTTGCATATCTCAGGCATTTTTGGGAATTTGGGGCCCAAATTTTCAACATGGGTTTTGGGACCCTCCTCATAAATTCTTGCACTGTCATGGCGTTAATCGGGCCCGAAGGGTGATTTCGCAATCACTGCATGAAATCACCTTTTGGGACCCATTAATGAAATGACACTGCCAGTGCTCATAAGGTGGGCTCTCAAAAAGCCTATGTTGAAAATTTGGTGAGAAAATTCCTAAAAATGACTGTTTTACTGAGCGTGCGTTGCGCAGTTCCTATACACGCTCGTAGGTTCACGAATTTTCAATATTTTTACTCCAGATTTTCAACATTGCCATTTTACCACACCTCCTTATGAGCAATACAGCTGTCATTTTTCACATCTCACCCAAAACGTGTTTCTGCCCATGCAGCGCACAATGGCGCAGTTGGTGTGCGAAATCAATGTATGGGACACATTAAGAAAATCACAGTGACACTGTTCATGAGCAGAGGTCTTAAAATGGCTATGTTGAAAATTTGGTGAAAAAATTCCTAAAAATGACTGTTTTACTAGCGTGCGTTGCAGAGTTCCTATGCACGCTCGTAAGTTCGCAAATTTTCAATATTTTCACTCCAGATTTTCAACATTGCCATTTTACCACACCTCCTTATGAGCAGTATAGCTGTCATTTTTCACACCTCGCCCACAACGTGTTTCCACCCATGTAGCGCACAATGGCGCAGTCGCTGTGCGAAATCAATGTATGGGGCACATTAAGAAAATCACAGTGACACTGACCATGAGCAGAGGTGTTAAAATGGCTATGTTGAAAATCTGGTGAAAAAATTCCCAAAAATGACTGTTTTAGGAGTGCATGTTGCGCAATTCCTACGCACGCTGGCAAGTTTGCGAATTTGTAATATTTGCACACCAGATTTTCAATAGTGCCATTTTACCACACTTCCTTTTGAGCAGCACAGCTACCATTTGTCACATCTCGCCCAAAATGTGCTTCCGCACATGTAGCGCACAATGGTACAGTCGGTGTGCGAAAACAATGTTTGGGACAGATTAAGAAAATCACAGTGACACTGGTCATGAGCAGAGGTCTTAAAATGGCTATGTTGAAAATTTGGTGACAAAACTCCATAAAATGACTGTATTACAAGTGAGCATTGCGCAGTTTCCACGCACCCTCGTAAGTTCATGAATTTGTAATATTTTCAGTCCAGATTTTCACCAGTGGCATTTTTCCACACCTCCTTAGGAACAGTACAGCTGTCATTTTCCACAACATGGCGAAATGTGTTTTCACACTTTCAGCACAGAAATGCGTGGTCGCTGTGGGAAATCATTGTTCGGGACAGATAAAGAAAATCACACTGACACTGTTCATGATTGGAGGTCCTAAAATGCCTGTGTTAACAATCTGCTGTAAAAAAAATCCCCAAACTAGTTACATTACAGGTATGCATTGCACAGTTTCTACGCTCGCTCGTGACTTCACCAGTTTTTTAAGATTTTCACACCATATTTTCAACATTGCCATTTTTTACACCTCCCCATGAACAGTACCACTGTCATTTTTCACATCCTGTTCAGAATGTGTTTTTGCACCTGTGGTGCCAAATGCCATAGTCGCTGTGCAAAAGCAGTTTTCGGCTAACAAACTGATATTGCCACTGTTCATGAGGTGGGGGTCACAAAAAAAACATGTTGAAAATTTGGAGTGAAAATACCAATGAATGCCTGAGGCATTAGGGTTTCCAACAATAACGCCCCACCCTGTAGAGAATGACAGGCATCAGGGGTGTGACTTGGGATTCTTGCCTGTAATGCTCATACCATTCCACCCCCACCTACACCCTGTAGCCAGTGAGAGGCATCAAGGTGTGCCTCGGACTCTTCGGGCCCAAACTTCACCCCATTCTCCTATACCGCACCCATCTCACCGTATTTTCTGATGGAATGGGGTGCGCATAAGGGCCAAAGACCCCAAGGTACAGTGACACTTGTCAGTGTCTGCAGGTTAGGGTGTGGTGAAATGGCGTGGTCGTTATGCCTGATGACCCAAAGGCACACCCCAATGCCTGTCACTCTCTGCATGGTGGTGGTGGGGTTGGCTTCAGTTCAATACTTCGCTGCCATTCCTATTATGCAGCTCTGTAACTTCTACACTACCAATGCCAATGCAAGCAAGCAAACATTCGGCATTGACAAATGCTTGTTATTAATTTACTGTCCTAAAAATCCTGCCACTGATCCTCAGATACTTTTCTTTAAAAAGAAAATAAATAAAAAAATGAGTCAAAACACTTGTCGTGCTGAGGGTAGGCTTCTTCCCCTTATGCCTCTCCTACTCCATACCCCTACTATCTCCTGTGTTTAGCTCCTGTCAATCAGATTTAACAGGGCATATAATTAAGAGTTGGGGGAAGGGGAGGGATTTGCAGCAATTAAAGACAGCAAAGAAATACACCGCCACTACGTTTTCAATTTTCAACAGCCCAAAAACAATTCTAAGTAAAGACAGCAAAGAAATTACAGTGTCACTAAAAGCCCACAATCTAAGTTTAATAACAAAAATAGCAATTACCAGTTATTGTAAAGCACTGAAGTGAATATGTTTCCTTCCCCTTCTGGCTGCTGATTCTCTAAAATTTCAATCTTTCTCGACATATTTTAATTGTCTCTAATTAAATTTGCAGTAGTAGGTTCCAGTCCAGTAATTTGATTTGTGTTTTTGTTTATTTCACCTTTGCTTGATTCAACGTCCTTTGACAAAATCTCAACTTTTTCCCTGTTTTGTTTTGTTTAGCATCAGCTTGAAGAAAATCCAATTATTTTGGGGTTTAACAGCAAAATAACTGGCTTTAGCTGCTCTAGTGGCTTTTGTATACAAAATTCTGAGTTTCCTGTAACTTAAGTGGTTTGACTGGGAATGTGACAGTTTGAAGAAAATCCAGGCTTTTTAAGGAGCATGCTTGTCCCACACATGAATGAATTTTACATGAAAATTGGAGAGGCCCTCATCGATCGATATCAGTAGCAGCAAAGATAGGGCACCAGTCAATAGCAGAAAGGTCAACAAGGAGAGAGTTAAGATTTAGCATGTAAAGTGGCCTAGATGAGATACATTTTGAAGAGGCAAAGGGAGATAAAATTTCCTAACATAATAGGTCATGTTATGATAACTACAGGTGTTGGGGAATGTACCAGCAACAACAGTGGAGGTGGGAAGAGAGGATGTGGTCCAGAAGAGAGTGATATGTAGAGTGGGGATCAGGTCATGTCATGTCACTGCTGTTGAGAAAGATTAAGAGACTCAGTCTTCTGGATAGTTGTTTTAACAGCAGGGGAGAACCAGTTAATGTTGAAATCCCCTAGGAGAATCAATTCCCCAGAAGAAACAAGAGAGGTCAGAGAGGTGATAAAATCAGTGAGTATAGCAGGAGAGCCTCTGGTGAAAGCATAGACTCCACCAATAAAATAGATAAAGAAGAGGGGAAAGTAAGCTTAGTCAGAAGAAATTCATGTGAGGAGGGAGCTACACCACTTAAAGGAGAACTGCCTTGAACCTGAATGCATGTGTTTTTTGTAGAAGCTGTATTTCTAAACTGGTTCACACTCTGTTTTTGTTCCATCTGTACTGGCCTTTTAGTAGATTCACTGGGTGTTTCTGCTTTACGCACTGGTGGGCAGTACCATTTTAAAACTGTATGATGTACTTTATGACTTCCTCTGTCTCTCCATCCTTCTATTGAAGCATTCCAGCTATCTATTGTGCTCTCTGTCTCTCTGCCCACTCCCCGATTTAGCCACTTCCTGTCCTTTGCTGGTCTTAACTAAGACTCTTACCATACCCTCTCTCTCTCATCTAGGAATGCTCTGAGCAGGCATCACTGCTACAACTGTGGCCATGGCATTCCTACCAGCTGGCCACAGTCACCTTCTCTGCCTGCCTGCCCCAAAGTTTTTCCAGGAAACTGCTTCATTTGGGAGCTCGGATCCTAAGCTGCACAATTGATTGGTGAGCCCTGGCAGAAGATGGCCCTTCTTTGGACACTAAAACCTTGTCTCTGTTAACTGACTGGACTGACTTCTCTCCTTCTATCTAGCTCTGCTTTCAGCTGTAACTATTGGCTCTTTTTGTTTACCATTTTATCTAACCCCTCCAATTGGTCTCTACTCACAAATGCCGAATAACTCGACTTCTGTTACCTCCTATCTCCAGTCCCCAACTTACATCCTTGCTATCACTCCCTCCCCGCCATTTGAACTATGGTCATATTCTCCCTCTATCCCACATGCTTCATTACTAACTGTCTCACCCTTCTTTGCTGCTCTTCATCTCCTGCTCCCCTACTCTCATGCTCAGTACCCTGCCAGTTTCACTGGTTTCTTAACATCTAATTCTAAATGCCCCAAGCTTCACTTCCTCATCTTAGCTCTACTCTTGCTCTCCTGCAGAGATATCCACCCCAACCATGGTCCATCTGCGTTTCATGCCCTGAATGCTCCATTATCTACCGGGGCCCCTTCTATTGCTCCCGCTGTCCTCCCGAAGGGTTTCAAGATCTTTCATCCAAATATTTATTTTATTCATTTATTTTAGTCTTTGGTAACTGGGTAACACCCACTAGGAACAAGTGCCTGTTTTTAGGGGTGACCTGGGAGCACTGGGTGGTTAAGTGACTTGCTCAGAGTCACACAGTATGCAAGTGGAGGTTGGGAGAATCAAACCCAGGTCAGGCCTGCTGGATGTACCAAGCTCATTCACAGCTCATTACTCTAACCTCTAAGCTATACTGCATAGTTTGTTGCAAAAAATCGAACTTCTACAAAGCATGGTGGCCACTCTAAAACCTAACATACAGTACTGATTATCATGGTAACTTGGCTAAAGAGCATGATCCTGGATCTCTTGGTCTCCATTCCTGGCTACTCCCTCCTGAGGCAAGACCAAGCAGGTAGAAGTGGTGGCGTCGACATGTATGTTCTTATTTCCCTCCAGTGTTCTATTATTTATTCATCTACTAGCCCAGCATCCCATGAAGCACTGGCTATTCATTTAACTCTGCCCTTCACCCTCCCCATCTTTATAGCCAGCATTTACTGTCACCCAAATGTCCAGCCCTCTATTGCTCTCTACCTCATAACCTCCATCACAGCCGTTTCTCACTCTGGTGAACTATACATCTTAGGCAACCTTAACTTAAACTGGCTGTCTCCCAAGACATCCAAAATACGTAATGATCTTGGAGCCCTAAACCTCTCGCAATTGATCTCAGAACCCAACCGCCCTAACCATAAGACACCACCCACCCCCACAGAGTAACTAGCTCTGGCATCCTCCTAGATGCTTTCAGTGTCCACAACCCAATATTCATTGTCAGGAAAATCCACAGACCAAAATCTCCACCTAAAACCTTACAACTTTGCTCCTTCAAATCCCTAGCCCTTGAACCTCTCCTGCACAACCTATCTCTGTCTCTGACTGGTCTCCTTTAGTCACCTCCCTCTCAGTTAATAAGGATCTAGCCTGCTTCAAAGAAATATTTCTTGCAAATTGGGACACCTTTGCCCCTCTCAAACAAACCAGGGATAGGGGTCACCACCTACCATAGATTATTCCAGAACTCTTAACCTGTCTTAGGGTCAGAGATCATGTCTGGAAGTGCTACAAATTCACACAGCTTCCTAGTGACCTCACGGACTACTGTAAGCTCCAAAACGCCTGTACCAGGGCAACTAGGCTAGCCAAAACCAATTACTTCAAAAATGCTTTCCTCACTAACATAAATTCCCCTTCCAAGTTCTGGAAGGTGGGTCATGCCCTCTTTACCCCTAAGTCCCACCCCCCCTTCCCCAGTGCTAAAGGTAAATGGCAATCTTGTAGCCAACTCCCATGCCATGGCTGTGGAATTTAACTCCTATTATACCTCCTGTGCAACTGAACTGCTGCAGTCCCTCCCTAGTACCCCTCCCCTCTTAAATGTCATGGCTGCCCCTCTATCCTCCCCCCCCAAAAAAAACACTCCACTTCCTATTTCCCCACACCACTCCTTCTCATTTTCTTCTATCTCCCCCACAGATACTCTAAATGCCCTCCTTGCCATCAACCCCTCAAAAGGATCTCCTTCAGATGACCTTGACCCTAAACTCCTTTCTCTCTCAGCCCCGGTCATTGCCTACCCCCTTTCCTTAATCTTAAATCTCTCCTTCTCAGTCTCTGATGTTCCTTCCACATGGAAGCATGCAGTGGTCCTCCGCCTACCTAAAGGTGGAGACACCTCATCCCCTAGCAACTATCGCCCCATTTCAGTACTCCCAACCCTAGCTAAACTACAAGAACATCTAGTCCTCTCTCAGCTCACCTCCTTTTTATCTGATACCTCCATCCTCACCCTGTTCCAATATGGTTTTAGGAAAAAACACTCTACCACTACCTCCCTACTTTGGTTCACTGACTCATCGTCTCTGGGATGGACAATGGCCAAATTGCCTCAGCCATATTTGTTGACCTTGCCAAGGCTTTTGACACTGTTTCTCACTCCCTTCTACTTGGTTCCCTCTCATCTACTGGTCTAACCCCTTCTAGCACTAACTGGTTTAAGGTCTACCTTACTGGTAGAACTCAATCAGTTAAGATTGCAGATGCCATTTCGCCACCCCTCCTGATGTGCTCTGGCATCCCTCAGGGTTCCATGCTTGGTCCTCTTCTATTCTCTATCTTCCTTAATGACCTGCCATCTGTCTGCTCCCCCTCCTCCGCCATACAGATGTATGCTGATAGTACTGTCCTATGTGCATCTGGATAAAGCCCAGCTGAGGTTACATCCAGCTTGCAGCATGACTTCAGCGAGAGCCAGCTCTGGTTTGCAAACCATCAATTATTCCTCAATGCCAAGAAGACAGTCACCATGACCTTTGGCACAAGGCAGAGACTCCCTAGGCTCCCCTCCATGCCCACTTTCCACACTCTTGACGGGACTTTACTTGGGGACACCTCATCCTTCAGATACCTTGGTGTTTAGTTTGACCAACATCTCAACTTCTCTGGACACATTAATGCCATCCAGAAAAAATTGCTCCCCAAGCTCAGTGCCTTGTTCAGGAACTGCAGTTGCATCCCTCCTGTGGCTAGGCATGAGCTTGTCCAGAAGATGATCCTCCCCATTTTTGACTACTGCGATGTAGTCTGTGGTGCCGCTCCTAGGTCCTCCCTGACCAGACTGGACAGTCTCTTCAACTACTTCTGCCACTTTGCCCTTGATGCTCCCTCTCGCACCCACCACTGTGACCTCTGTTGAGCCCTTTCCTTCCCTTCCTTTACAAATAGATGCTTCTCACACTGCACTAAATTCACCATTAAACACTGGCTGGGTGAACTCCCTTCCTACCTCTCCCCCTCATTTATAACACCCCCTACTCCTTCCCACTCCCTCAGATCTACCAATACTTGCACACTAACTGTCCCCTCTCACTCCACCCTCTCCGGCCAGTCTGGGTACTCTCACTGTTTCCCTAAAATATGGAACTCTCTACCTCCCCAAATCTGACACTCCTCCTCCCTCTATTCCATCAACACTGCCCTCTCCAACTATCTTGCACCTAACTGTTCCTGTTATGAACCACCTTAATTTCCTTCATCTTGCCCCTGACAGTTCGTCCCCCCTTTGAAATTTACCCAATTCCTCTATCGACTCCACTGCCTATACTGACCCTAGCCCCTCCTAGGTACTAGTTCTCATACCTTTCTCCCTTCCCCTATTCTCTCTCTCCCTTTTTCCTTAGCCTTTACACTCCACCTGCAGGGTTCTCAGCATTCTGAAGGGGTCACATAGTGCCTAGGCTTACCACCCTTTCTTCTCCCATCTACCTATCCTTGGCCTTCCAGGTCCCCTTGCAGGGTCCCCAGCTGTCTGGTGAGTTTCTTGGATCAGGCCTCATCCCCTCCCAGGTATTATTTCTCATTACCTCCCTCTCACTATCTCTCTATAATTACAACCCCTAACCGCAAGAGGGTTTTCAATTGCCTGAATTTCCCTACCCCCTTTCAGGGTTCATTACATCCTGAAGGGTTCTCTTTTTGGGTCAGGCCTTATTTCACCTCCTAGGTGTTAATCACACTTACTCCCTCTCCCTCTCTCTCTCTCCCTCTCTAATCCCTACTCCAGTCCCCTATCCCCTTGCAGGGTTTCCCACATCCTGAAGGGGTCTCACCGGGACATGACTGTGCATTAACTGTCATCTCATCCTCTCTCTCTCTCCTTTACCCCTTATTTCATGAGAGCACTTGTTAACTTATTACCATTGCATGTATTAATTGTTATCACAAATTACATAGGTATGCAACACTGTAACAACTGCCTTAATTTATTGTATGCTATGTTGATCTTTGTAACTTGAATGTAAAATGTCTCATCCCTATTGTACCACTTCCCCTCAGGTCACACCGGAAGATGAGCAATCTGTTTCTCAGTGTGCCGTCCTGGTGAAACATTTCAATAAATAAATAAATAAAAAATGTCCTTGTTACAGAACTTACATTATTTTCACAATGCATTCATGTTCTAACTCTGGAACTCTGTGGCCCAAAGGGGACATAAACTACATCATACAGTTCTAGAATGGCACTTACCAGCGCAGTGTACATCAGAAATACTCACTGTGTTTACTAAAAGGCCAGTAAAGACGAGACAGTAACATAAATTCATCAAATATGTGAAAAGAAATCTACTAAGAGAAATGACTTACAGGTTCAGTGCAGTTCTCCTTTAATGGAATTGGATTAATTTAATTCTCCAATTAATTTCATTGGAATGAACAGGTGAGTCCCTGTCTGACATACAGGGCAATAGCACCACAATGTTTGTGATGATCTTGTCTGTAAAGGTGGTAGTTAGAGTTATGCCTGCCATACCCATGGGATTTAGGCAAATTCAGTAAAAACAGTGCTGGGCATCAGAGATATTGTTTTATTTCTGTACGTAAGGGCAGTATTATGGTATGGGCAGTACAGTGTCATTTTCTTGTGGTATTACCAGTGAGATCCTGGGGGGGGTTAAGGAGTGCCATTATTAAAATGCCGGCTGCACCAGAGCTTCAGGGGAATTTTACAAGTGCTGAGGTACTGAAACTTTATGGTGCTTGCTGGGGGGGGGATCGGAGAGGTAAAGCCCCGATCTGTGCAGTGTTCGGGGCTTCACCTCTCCCCATAGAACTCTTTTAAATATTGTCTCCATGAGCTTGCACGTGATTGAGGTCAGACTGACTGGTCTGTAAGTCCCTGGGTCATCCTTGAGACCACTTTTGTGGACAGACATGACGTGTTGTTCTGCAGTCTTGCGGTACCATGTCTTACTCCAGTGACCTAATAAATTGGCCTTCCAGTGGCCCTGCCAGCTCCTCAGACAGTTCCCTTAGTACCCTTGGATGTACTCTGTCCAGGCCTGGTGATTTGTCCACCTTCAATGCTAGAAGCCCCTCCCTCACTGTATCTTCCTCTATCCCTACATCTGTGTTCCCCTCCCCCATGCTCCTTTTCTCACTCCTGAAGGCACTGGTCCATTCTTCTCCCGATGAAGATGGAACAGAAGTATTCATTGAGTATCTCTGCTTTTTTCCCCCCGTTATCTTCCACCTACTCCTCCCCTTTCTTAAGTCTAATAATCCTGTCCTTCATGTCCCTTTTCTCACTTATATAGAGAAAGAAGGACTTTTCCCCCTTCTTAATTCCTTCAGCTATCTGCAGCTCCTTCTGTGCCTTAGCTCACCGGAGTTCCTTACTTGCCTCACTAGCCAACCTTAGGTAATTTTCCCTATCCACCTCTCTTGGTATTCCTGAATATTCTATAGGCTAACCTCTGTTCACTTACTGCCTGAGCAACCCCAGAACTGAACCAACTGGGTGCTTTGGCCCTTGTGTTCTTCCCCCTGAGCCTAACGCACTCCTCTGTGGCAACCAGTATTGCTTCCTTAATGATGAGCCACCTTTGGTCCACCCCCACATCTGCGCTTATGCTCACCAGGTGGCTCCTTAGCACTTTACCCATCTTCCTGAAGTCTGCCCTCCTAAAATCCAAAATTTTGGTCTTAGTCAGGATGCTTTTCCTGCCCATATCCAACTGGAACCACACTGTGTAATAGTCACTGCCACCCAGGGGCTCCCTGACTGTTTTTTGCTGTACATGCTCCACATTTGTGTGCACCAGATCAAGAATTGCCTCTGCTTTTGTTGGTCATGTGATGCCCTGAGTCAGAAACCCACTTTGCAGTCCTTCCAGTATCACCGGACTCCTAGCACATGTTGTAGATGGTACACTCCAGTCCACCTTGAGCATGTTGAAGTCCCCCACAATTGCCACCTTTCCTTTCCCTGCAGCTTCCAATATTTGCGAGCTCAGTTTCCTGTCCCTCTCCTTATCCTGGTTGGGTGGTCTGTAAACAACCTCCATCCTCACCTTTCTACCTCTATTAGACCACAACTGAATCCATAATGCCTCCACCGTCCCTTCCTCTGACTCCTCCCTTGTGCAAGTGTAACCCCTCTCCAAATTGGGGTTCCTAAAATGTCTTCCTGGGCTTGCCTAATGCCCACTACCAGGCTGGTGTTCTGTGTTTAAACTGTTTAAAAGTGCTTGCATGACAATGTCCTGGTAGCCTCCGTGTCTGTCTCTTTAAGAGGTATCTACTGTATCTAGTAGGTTATAACTATCCTGGGTAGGAGGCTGAGTGGTTTTAGGCTTGGATCCTGCCCATGCTGTGATACAGCCGCTTCATTCTGCCATCGCTAAGTGCGCAGAGGAAGCCCTAATAGGATCTATGATTGTTTGCTGATTATCTGCTTTAGTAATAGTAATATAGTAGTTTGTCTAACCTGCCTTCCTTTGCAGCATGGACTTCCTGCTAAGAGCTACCGTTTTGGTTCTGGACTGCCAGTTTGGCCCTATCGGTACCTTGGGGGGACGTTAAAATAGAGACTGTCCTCAGAGGTCTTGTGGGAGTGAATTTCTGTAGGAATTGTGGTTTTTACTGTTTGGCACCTAAATGGACTCGGAGGGGGAGCCCTTTCTGTGACAGACAGACGGACCAACCAATTGAACCTTTTGGATCAGTGGGAAAGCCCAGAGATGCCTGCAACAGAGAGTCAGTGTAGAGTTGGAGTTGAGAGAGTGAACAGCTTGAGTAATTCAAGCAGCTGCTTCTGCGTGGTAGCACGTGGAATCAGCAGGAAGGCTGTGTCTGGCCTGCCTGCTACCATCTTCCCATGTGAAGAAGTCTGCAGTCTAATCTCAGACTATCTCCAAAACTGCTGTTATTGTGACCAAAATTCTGAATTATGAAAGACTTGAATTTCACCTGGTGTGGACCAAAGACTTGCTCCTGGAGCTATCGGCCCATCGGGAATTGGAGAGAACCGTAGAGCATACAGTTTGCTTAGCGATGCTGCCTAATTGCAACTGAACTGTCATCCGAACTGTGGTATCTGGCTATTCTTACTATATGCAACAACAAATAGTTTCCTGCACAACACTAGCCTGAAAAGAGGGACGCCACACTAAAATTCTTAAGGTGGCAATATTACATTTTATTAAAGTGCACACCAGCTCCAAAGATAAAAAACACTTGACATGTTTGGGACGTGATGTCAAAGCATATCAAGCATTTATCTTTGAACTAGTTACTAATAAAAATGTAATGTTAACACTGTAAAGTACAATAATATTAATGGTGTGCTTCACCACGATCCTTGTGCATACTCCTTGGTTGGAATGCTATTCTTACTATAATTGTGCTGAATGTGTAGTGTGGGTTGCAGTTTGGTTCCCCACACCCCAGAATGTGTCACGCTAGCTGGAAGCTGTATCCAGCATCTAAAACGGACTGCCATCTGAACTGTTCACTGGGTCTGGGCCTCACCATCTCAGCCTAGATTGCTGCTCACGCTGCAGAGATTCATCTTACAAAAGACCCACTTGGGGATTCGTCTCCCTGCTCAATATCATCGAACAGGATCGACCATCACGGTGCATCATGTGGGCCCTGCTTCCCCAGGCAAACAGTATACCATCCTGAGGTCTTCATCTCATCAATCCTGCCTCCTGGTCTGGATAGTGTGAGTAACCATCAGGGTAGCTCCCTGCAGCAAAGCTCAAATCATTGTGTGTCATCTGGTTTAATTGTTTTGGTTGATCATTACAAACTGAGCCATCTGGCTCTGGAATACAAATTGTGGGTTAAAGTGCATGTTGTTTTCTTTCCTAAGGGCCCCAACAACAGCTGCAACACCGGCCTACCCTGGGCAATGCTTCAGGCTAGCCTGAATAACAACTGGGTACCCAGAGGGTGTGTGACTGTGCTAGAGGGACTCTTAGTGCATGCATGTTTAACCTGAATAAATCAGATCTGAAATCAGATGCTAGATTGCTTCCCCACCCTTGTTCATGTCCCCTGAATAAATCAGATTCTATTCTTTCTGCATTTAACCTGGGTATTGTGTACCTTTGTGGCGGGGATACTGTATTGCCTTTGCACTGTTCTTTTAGAGGTCTTATTTTACAGGAGGTCTCTAGGGCCAGTCCAGCTGATTCAGCCCTGGTGAGAAGTGTACCAAGAGTGGGTTCAATATTGTATTCTGATGTTAACTGTGATTGTTTATCTGTTGACCAGTGTAAGCCACTAGAGGGGTTAGAGGGGAGGTTATCAGGGTCCCAGAGGGCTGTACTCAGAGCAGCTATGCTACCCTTACACCAACCCTCCGAGTGGAGGCACCCATTCACCGAGCTCATGCCCCTCAACCTGCGCCTAGTCATGCAGGCAGGGATAGTATCCCTTGGGATAGTGCCACCTAGGGGTTATATCTCGGAGGCACTGCTGGGATTTGTGCCCTCTAGTGGTCAGAAGTGGGACCTACAACCCAGAAATATAGATTTTGTCAGAAATGGAGGCACTTTAAAATTGCCTCCGACAAGCTGGTTGTGCATTGCATGATGGGGTGGAGTGAGGCTGAAGGGGTAGATCTCCAACATACCATATTACTGCTGGATATCCCTTTAGGGACCTCTAATGCTACTATTGTGGAAACCATAGAGAAGGTGAAGTGTTTGGGGAAGGTTGAAGTGTGGGGGAAGGACTCAGACCTGTTTGACCAGACCATGGTGGCCCTCCTCTCCTGCAACCTCCCCATAGATCCTGAGAGAGTATCCCCTCTTTTCCTGTCCGAGGGGTCCCAGAAAGGGTGGTGAGTTATCCATTTGTATAGTAATCCGTTCTCTCCTGGGGGATCCCAGAAAGTAGAGGGGTTTAAGGACAAACTGCTAAGATTATTAGGTGCTGAAGGGTGAACTGCCAAAGAATTAATGAAAATGTTAGACATTTCCAAGGAGATCACCCCTTTACAATCTCTCCTAACTTCTCCCTCTACCCCTAGAGCTTCCCCTGTGGTAGCATCCCCCATTGTGATACCGTCCATGCACCTGGACTCTTATCATAGGGTCAGGCTATTTTCTGGTGCAGTCCCGGTGCTTGTGGGGGAGGATGATTTGAAAACCTGGATGGACTATACCATCCTCCCTAGTCCAGGAGTGGCAATGCTCTGAGGGAGAAAAGAGAAAGAGACTTATGGAGAGTTTATGGGGCCCTGCACTGGAGGTCATCCATTTTCTTCGATCCACTAGCCCCAAAGCCACTGCAGCCGAGTACCTCTCTGCCTGGAAGGGGTGTTCAGCAGCACAGAATTGGGGGAGGATCTGATGTGGAAGTTTAAATCCGCCAAACAATGGAAGAATAAAAAATTGTCCGCTTTTATCACCACAATTGAGAGGGCCTTGCAGAGGGCCCAGAGGAAAGGAGGGGTACCTGCCAGTGACCTGAATTGAGTCAGACTGGAACATATCTTAAAATCCACCAGGTATTCCAGTGTGCTTATGCTGAAATTGAAATTTCAGGATCGGAAAGCTAATCCTCCTGAATATTGCTGGCTCATGAAGGAAATTAGAGAGGCCAAGAATGATGAAGAGGGATGGGAGCCCTATGCTGGGATTTCCAGTACCAGCCAAGACCATGACCAGCCTGAGGAGTGGAATGACAAGTCTGAGCTTCAACAAGTGAGAGAATTGCTTAGAGAGGTGAAAGAGATATGGGCAAATCAACAAGCTATAATTGAAGTGGCCAAGGGTTTGCATTCCTGTCAGATGTTTGCAGAGCCCAGCAGTGAGATTTCACCTGGTGGAGTGGGGGGGTCATGCTATTGCCCCTGAACCCTGGGTCAAAACCAAGTTAATGGAAGAAGTGAGAGAGATGAGAACCCTGGTGGGAGATCTTATTTGAGCCACTCATGTAACTGATCACTGGAGAGAGGCCACAAGGAAAGACAAAATGAACCCCGGCCTAAAGAAGATCCTCAGGGTTTTACTAATCAATCCAAAGGGGATGACCCCTCCTCTTCCAGAAACACCAAGGAACCAGTATTCTGTTATCATTGCAGGGAGGATGGACGCACCCAGCTGGGCTGCACTCTCCAAGAACTTGAGAAAAGTCACCTCCAAGTTATTAACTCTGGTCCGGCGGAGTAACATAAGGCCTCAGACCAGAGCAATGGAGAAGTCTTATTCCTCTAAAACTGCTGTGGGGTGCACTGCAAAACCCACTTCTCCAGATTGGTCCAAGGTGGTGGGCCCCTCTGTGGAGACCACTGTGACTGTGAACGGTATCTCTGCTCGGGCTGTGCTAGACAGCGGGTTGCAAGTGGACCATTGTATTTCAAGACTGGCATAACAAACACTTATCTGATGTGCCACTGCAACCCCTAGAAGGCCTACATGTGTGGGGACTGAGTGAGAAGTCTTATCCCTACCTGGGATATATCCGGCTCTGGCTATCTTTTCCTATGGCTGTAGCCGGTGTAGATGAGCAAGTAGAGACCCTGGCCCTGGTATGCCCACCTACGGGACTGTATGATGGTGTTCACCTACTCATCGGTACCAATGCTCACATGTTCGGGAAGTTGGCTCAATTGTGTTAAGAGAAGCAGAGCAAGTGAACTGGATGGGCCTTGTGGATTCCAGCATTGGTAAAATGAGCTTATGAGCAGGGCCTCTGGGAAATTGCAGAATTTTTTAGCAGATTTTGCTGGGAATTTGCAGGACTTTGCATGTATTTTGTAGGGATTTTGCGGGCTATATGTGCCATTCCGCCAAGCCCACCCCTCCACTCCATCTCCAAGGAATCACAGCAGTGAGTCACGGACACACCACGGGAGCGAGGGACAGACACAGGTGACTGCCACACATGATGGAAAAGATTGTTCTGTGCCATCCTGGTCTCCTGCCCCACCCTGCTCACTCACCAGAGTCAAGAACAAATTTTTTCACCATGTGTGCTAGTCTGACATGCCCACCCCTCCACTCCATCTCTGAGGAACCACAGCAGCGAGTCATGGACACACCACGGGAGCGAGGGATGGACCCAGGTGGCTGCCGTAAATGATGGAAAAATTGTTCTGTACCATTCTGGTCACCCGTCCCACCCTGCTTCCTCACCAGAGGCCAGAACAATTATTTTCACCATGTGTGCCAGTCCGCCAGGCCTGTCCCTCCACTCCATCAATGAGAAACCACATCAGTGAGGCACAGACACACCACAGGAGTGAGGAACGGACCTAGGCGACTGCCATACACGATGGAAATAAATTGTTCTGTGTCATTCTGGTCTCCTGCCCCACCCTGCTCCCTAACCAGAGGCAAGAACAATTTTTTTCACCATGTGTGCCAGTCCGCCAGGCCCACCCCTCCACTCCATCTCCATGGAACCACAGTAGCAAGTCATGGACACACCGTGGGAGTGAGGGACGGAATCCAGGTGACTGCCACACATAATGGAACAAATTGTTCTGTGCCATTCTGCTCTCCTGCCCCACTCTGCTCCCTAACCAGAGGCAAGAACAATTTTTTTCACCATGTGTGCCAGTCCACCAGGCCCACCCCTCCACTCCATCTCTGAGGAACCACAGCAGTGAGGCACGGACACACCACGGGAGCAAGGGACAGACCCAGGCAACTGCCATACATGGTCATAAAAAATTGTTCTATGCCATTCTGGTCACCTGCCCCACCCTGCTCCCGCACTAGAAGCCAGAAAAATTATTTCCAACATGTGTGCCAGTCTGCCAGGCCCACCCCTCCACTCCACCTCCGAGGAACCACAGCAGCAAATCAAGGACACACCATGGGAGTGAAGAACGGACCCAGGAGACTGCCACACACGATGGAAAAAAATTGTTCTGTGCCATTCTGGTTGCCCACCCCACCCAGCTCCCTCACCAGAGGCCAGAACCATTTTTTTCCACCATGTGTGCCAGTCAGGCAGGCCTACCCCTCCACTCTCCATCTTAGTTTGACATGTACATTTAAAACACAAAGCATTTTTCACAGAGCGGCACATTTCATGTCTCTTTCCTCCCTCCTTTGCAGATCCACCACAATTTTTTTTACACCACTTGCACCACTTGCCTGGACCCTTTGGAGCTCCCACCCTCCCTCCAAGACCAATTTGGATTTTTTTACACCCCCTGCACCACTTGCCTGGACTCTTTGGAGCTCCCACCCTCCCTTCAAGACCAAGTTGGATTTTTTTTATACCACCAGCATCCCTCGCTTAAACCTTCCGGGGCTCCTACCCTTCCTCCGAGACCAATACAGATTTTTGTTTACACCACCAGCATTCCTCTCCTGGACCCTGCGGGGCTCCCACCCTCCCTCCAAGACCAATGTGGATATTTTTTACACCACCTGCACCCCTCGTATGGACCCTCTGGGACTCCCACCCTCCCTCTGACACCAATACAGATTTTTTTTACACCACATGCACCTGTTGCCTGGATCCTCCCACCCTCCCTCAGAGACACACACAGTAAATTTCTAATAAACCTACTTTCCAGACCCTCCAGGACTTTCATCATCCCCCTACAAGTAGCATTACAACATTTTTACATTTGCATCACCTCAATAACATACCTGTTAGTCTGTGAAGATGACAGCAGGATCTGGTGTAAGCAGGTGTAAGCAGGCTGGAGGAGTGGCCCACTGCTGGCAAGGATTGCAGCTCTTTTTTCAATAAATGCCAATAGTAGACAGCACTAGTTCCAAAGGAACCTGTCCCTCTCATTCTTCTGGAAGTCCAAAACGCAGTACCGTAGGATGGAAGTCAGGTCAGGTTGGTTCTGGACTCCTAAGGCCATCAGGTCACTCAAGCAGCACAAGATGGGTGCAGGAAGCATTTGGGTCACTCAGGTAGCATACAATGGCTCAGAAAGCCATCCGTAATTTAAGCAGTGCAAGTAACTCAGCCAGGGAAAGATGAACTCAGTAAGCCATACGGTCACTCAGGCTAGGCAGAGTGGGCTCAGGAAGCAGTCGAATCAGATCAGAAGAAGCAGGCGGTAAATCAGAAAGATGCATAAAGTTTGAAAATCTGAGCACTGTGTACCCCTCTCCTGTCCACTTGCATTTAAAATTGGTTTGGCGGACCTGAGGGGGCACAGAGCATTTAAAAACGGCGCCAAAAATAAAAATATAAAGATTGACTGTTGGTGGCGTGTGACACACATAGAATGATGTCAGTAATGCATCACATGCCAAATTGAACATGCGGCCCCTCGGTACTTTAATTAGTAGGGAGTCAGGAGTCTCGGGACCCAGCAGCATGGAGCAGAGCACAGAGCAGATCGGGGACACTACTGGGGAGCAAAGCAGATCGGGGACAAATTGGGGGATCAGAATTGATGGCGCAGTGCTCAAGGAAGCACCAAAAAGGTACATTCTGTTAGGGTTTTGTGAGGGCTGTGATTTGTTGCAGAGGTGACCAAATATTGCTCATTACACGACTAAATGGGGGCCATGATTTTCCAGTGGCCCTGCTTATGAGTTAAGAAGGCAGAATAAACAAATGGAGAAGGATGAGCCTGTGAGAATAGTATGGAAAAAGATCCTGACTCTTTGGTGCTGCTGCTCAATGCTCAATATACCATCTGTGGTGAAGTGTGCCTTAAGACAGACATGAAGAACAAAATTCTCATGCTGAATGCCCCAGAAGAGGAGAAGCTGCTGGAAGGATTGCTGGTCAAGCTCAATATTCTACCTGCCCAAGTTCATGCCTATGCCCGATGGGTGGTGGCACAAATCCAGAATGTATCTGATCGAGAGACTCGAGTGAATTGGGGGTGTACCTTAGCCACTGTGTATTGTGCGGACACTGCTGTGCTGCCCAGTAAAAAGTGCTCTTTCAAAAGTGAGGAAGTGACCCCAGATCTGTTTGATTTTGGGGAGTCTCCCCTGCCTGCTGAATGGAAGACCAAGCTCAGTCGGAAGCTGTTCCAGAGGAACCAAGTGTTCTCTTTAAAGGAATGGGATGTGGGTTGTGTCACTGGGGCTGAGCATCATATTCGACTCCATGATGACAGGCCATTCCAAAAGAGGTCCCGCCACCTTGCCCCAGCTGATATAGATGATGTATGGAGGCACCTTCAGGAGATGCTAGCAGCTGGGATCATCCAGTAGTCGAGAAGCCCCTATGCCTCCCCAATTGTGGTGGTATGCAAAAAAAATGGATCAGTGAGGATGTGCGTGGATTACCAGACTTTGAACCAGAGAACCGTGCCAGACCAGTATACCATGCCCCCGCATCCAGAACACCCTTGACTGTTTGAATGGGAGCCAGTGGTTTTCAGTGCTTGACCTATGGAGTGGATACTGTCAGATCCTGATGGCCCCAGAGGACTGTGAGAAGACAGCATTAATTTGCCCTCTGGGATTCCATGAGTTTCTACACATGCCTCAAGGTATTTCAGGTGCACCCGCCACTTTCCAGCAGTTGATGGAACGAGCTGTGGGAGACATGAACTTATTGCAATGCCTTGTGTACCTGGATGACGTCATTGTATTTGGGTGAAACTTAGAGGAGCATGAGGCCCGGTTGTTCAAACTCCTTGACTGCTTGGAGGATTTCGGGTTGAAGCTGTCTACAGATAAATGTCAATTCTTTCAAATATCCGTGAAGTATGTTGGGCACATAGTATCAGCTGATGGAATTCAGACAGACCCCAGCAAAGTGGAGTCCCTGACCACTTGGCCTCAGCCAAATAATTTGAAAGAATTACAGTGATTCTTGGGATTCTGTGGCAATTATAGCCGATTCATCAAAGACTACTCAAAAGTCATTTGCCCTTTTCTCAGTGTTTCTCTAAGCTATCCTCCCACTAACCGTAAGTACAAGAAAAGCTTCATCAAGAAGGGAGAGAAAATATACTTAAGGACAAATGAACCATTCAGAAACCAGTGGAACTCTGAGTGTGAGTCTGCATTTTTCAACATTATTTATAAACTCACACATGCTCTGGTGCTCACTTATGCTGATCCCACCAAACCCTATGTCCTGCATATGGATGCCAGCCTGAAGGTATTGGGGGCTGTACTATATCAAGAACATGAGGAGGGCCTGCGACCATGGAATTTGCTAGCAGAAGTTTAACACCATCTAAGTGGAATTACCCAGTTCATAAACTTGAATTTCTCGCCCTCAAATGGGCCGTGGTGGATCATTTCCATGAATATCTATATGGGGCCAAGATATTAGTACAAACGGAGAATAACCCGTTGACTTACGTACAAACGTCAGCAAAACTAGATGCCACTGGGCACAGGTGGCTATCCGCCCTGTCCACATGATTATGCGGTGGAATACTGACCTGGCTTGAATCACATCTATGCAGATGCTCTCTCGAGATGACCGAACCCAACTGAAAACTGGATGAGGTTGTTTGATCAATCTATCAAAGCTTTGCGTCAGAAGTTTGATAAAGATGAAAGTCCTTCTACAGACACTGCTGATTGCCTGGTGGACTGCTTGGGGCCCCCGAAACCAGTATCCCTGCAGCCTACTGCCATTTTGCAACATTAGATATTAGCGCATTACCTCAGTTTGACAATAAAAATATCCAGTGGGCTCAAACCCAAGACCCAATGATCAAACCTGTGCTTAATGCCCTGCATGCTAAAAAAGATGTATCTAAACTTCATTCTGCAGACTCACGAACTGCATTACTGTTCAGGGAGGCCCCAGGCTTAAATTTTGTGACCAACTGTTATATCAAGAGACAGTGACTCACCAAGGCCAACTGGACAAACAGCAGTTGGTGTTGCCCACAGCTTTCAAACAGTTAGTACTTCAGGCCCTCCATAATCACATGGGACACCTAGGTTATGACTGGACACTTGACGTGGTTCACTCCTGGTTCTATTTGCTGAAAAAGGGGGCTGATGTTGAGTCCCATATCCGAACATGCAGTCGTTGCCTTCAAAGAAAAGCCTTGCCTCAAAAAGCTGCCCCACTAGTCAATATCTCCACCAGTGTCCCCATGAAGCTGGTCTGCATCATCTTTCTGTGCCTTGAGCCTGACCAAAAGAATATTGGAAATGTTCTAGTTGTGACAGATCATTTTACACGATATGCCCAGGCCTATCCCACCAAAGATCAGAAAGCATCCACAGTGGCCAAGGTTCTGGCAGAAAAATTCTTAGTTCACTATGGCACTCCTCAAAGAATTCACACTGATCAAGGGAGAGACTTTGAAAGCCGGTTGATAGAAGAAATGCTGTCTCTGTGGGGAGTGAGGAAGTCCAGAACCACTCCATACCACCCTCAGGGGGATCCACAATCTGAACGTTTTAACAGGATCCTCCTGGACATGTTGGACACGCTTCACCCTAAAGACAAACACAAGTGAAGCCAAGAGATAAGCACCCTGGTAGACATTTACAACTGCACCAAAAGTGATGCTACTGGGTTTTCCCCTTACCGCCTAATGTTTGGCTGGGAAGCCTGGTTGCCTGTAGACATCTGTTTCGGAGTGTCCCCAGATGGGGTTCGAGCTGAAAACTACTTGCAATATGTCCAGAAATTAAGGCTCAGCTAAATTATGTGTATCAACTGGCACAGACTATGGCGACAAAAAGAAACCTTGCCAACAAAGAGAGGCGTCACAAGCATGTAAAAGCTCAGGAGTTGTTCCCTGGAGACCATGTGTTGATGCGCAGCTTGGGACTGCATGGAAAACATAAAATCACCAATAGGTGGCACCACCTTAAACATATCATAGTCAGCAAACTGGATGACCTACCTGTGTATAAAGTACGTCCTGAAAATAATTCTCGAGCTGTCAAAAACGTGCACAGGAAACACCTGCTGCCTATTGGCCAGGTAATTATTGATGCTGAACCATCCGATGCTTCACCTCCTGGGCCTGTGACTCGTGCTGCTGTCAAAAAAAGACAGAGTCAGCCTTCTCCAGTTATTCAAGAATCAAGGCCTTCCCCATGGCAGGCCCAAAATGACAGTGACTGCCAGTCTGAATCTGACAACAGTGAGTGTAAGACGTCTTACTATCCTTCCTATGAACTGAGTCAATTGTTTCAAGGACATCCTATATGCAACTATAGAGATGAAGCTGGGCCTTCAAGGCTGTCTAACTCCCCAGTCTCCTCCTTAGAACCTGTGCCCCCTGTAAGTGAGGTGCCAAGTATAATGTCTGAAGTAGCTGATTCTTTGTGTTTAGTGGAACTGTTTGAACTACCGGAGGAAAAACCTGATGTTAAAAACCTCCTTGGTGATATACCAGCAACTGTTGAGCAGTGTGACCATGATGTTTCTGACCTTGCTGTTATAGACGACCAAAGTGCACCCTCTGTTGTTGAAAGTATCAGTCAAATGTTTCAAGATCAAAATGTTTCAGAGTTTTCCCTGGATGACAAATCTGGGCCTTCTACAGAGTTTAATGGGGAGTATAATGTTGTGGAAACAGAATCAGCAGAGCAAGAAGCGGACGATGTTCCCAATCTGGAATCTTCAACCAGTGCAGAGGTACCCCTCCCTACTGCAGAAGAAGCCAATGCCAATGTTGACCCCCCAGAGCCTATGTTTGTTCCCCCAAGAAAGTCTGGAAGAGCTAGTAAACCAGTGCTACATCTCAGCTATGACTCCCCTTGGAGGCCCATGGACCTTCCCTTAAATGTTGTCCACAAAGGTGTCTATATCTCTGAAAGCTCACTGCACAAACTGACTCTTTCTGCCATATCCAAGCTAATTGTCAATTCATCAGAACCTGGTGCCCCTGTCCCATCTAGCCCCAAGTTAACTGATAGGGATGGGCCACCATCTATATTATTTAGAGTACAGGAAACAGTACCAACCTGAATAAGTATAGTAATATTATTGTCTGTTGAATCATAGTAAAATCATAATATGTATGGTAAATGCATAACTCGTCATTATAGAGAATAAGATATATCATGGATAAGAATAGTAATGTTATAAGCTTATGTTTACTGATTCAGCAGTCTTTATTTTTGTCTAGTATATTAATTAAACATATATGTCTCGTATAGTATAATGTCTTATTATAAGGGAATTGTGAGTATAGACTTGACATGGACGCCAAGTTCTTTCCAGGCAGGGAAGGGTGTAACCCCCTACAAATGGGGGTTCCTAAAATGTCTTCCTGGGCTTGCCTAATGCCCACTGCCATGCTGGTGTTCTGCATTTAAACAGTTTAAAAGTGCTTGCATGACAGTGCTCTAGTAGCCTCCGTGCCTGTTTCTTTAAGAGGTATCTGTTTAGTAGGGTATGACTATCCTGGGTGGGGGCTGAGTGGTTTCAGGCTCGAGTCCCACTCAGGCTGTGATACAGCCGCTTTATTCTACCATCGCTAAGTGCGCAGAGGAAGCCCTAATAGGATCTGTGATTGTTTGCTGATTATCTGCTTTAGTAATAGTAATATACTGTAGTAGTTTGTCTAACCTGCCTTCCTTTGCAGCATGGACTTTCTGCTAAGAGCTACCATTTTGGTTCTGGAATTCCAGTTTGGCCTAATCGGTATCTTGGGGGACCTTAAAATGGGTACTATCCCCAGAGGTCTTGTGGGAGTGAATTTCTGTTGGAATTGTAGTTTTTACTGTTTGGTGCCTAAATGGATTTGGAGGGGGAGCCCTTTCTGTGACAGACAGATGGATCAACCAACCAAACCTTTTGGATCACTGGGAAATCCCAAAGCTGCCTGCAGCAGAGAGTCAGTGTAGAGCTGGAGCTGAGAGAGTGAACAGCTCGAGTAATTTGTGCAGTTGCTCCTACGTGGTAGTGAGGGGAATCGGCAGGAAAGCTGTGTCTGGCCTGCCTGCTACCATCTTCCCGTGTGAAGAAATCTGCTATCTAATCTCAGACTATCTCTGAAATTGCTGTTATTGTGACCAGAAACCTGAATTGTGAAAGTGTGAATTTTACCTGGTATGGACAGAAGACTTGCTCCTGGAGTGTTCAGCCCATCGGGAATTGGAGAGAACTGCAGAGCATATGGTTTGCGCAGAGACACTGCCTAATTGCAACCGGACTGTCATCCGAACTGTGGTATCTGGCTATTCTTACTATAATTGTGCTGAATGTGTAGTGTGGGTCGCAATTTGGTTCCTCACAACCCTGATTGTGTCATGCTAGCTGGAAGCTGTGCCCAGCATCTAAAATGCACTGCCATCCGAACTGTTCACTGGGTCTGGGCCTCACCGTCTCTGCCTAGATTGCTGCTCACACCATAGACCTGCTCAGGGATTCAGCTCCCTTCTAAACACCATCGAACAGGATCGACCATCACGGTGCATCGTGTGGGCCCTGCTTCCCCTGGCAAACATTATGCCATCCTAAGGTCTTCATCTCATCAATCCTGCCTCCTGGTCTGGGTACCGTGAGTAACCATCAGGGTAGCTCCCTGCAACAAAGCTCAAATCATGAATGCCAACCTTCCATCCCTTGCACCCATGCTCTGCCATAGAAACATAGGACCTGTCAGCAGATAAGGACCACCTGGTCCACCCAGTCTGCATATTTTTCCCAATCTACAGTATCACCGTAGACTCTACTTGATCTCCATCTCTTTCTCCCTCCCTCATCCTTTTCTATTAAGAGTCCTTTATGCCTATCACATGCATTCCTGAACCCCGTCACTGTTTTCGTCCCCAACACCTCAGCTAGTAGGCTGTTCTACGAATCCACCACCCTTTCTGTGAAGAAGTACTTCCTCATATCTCTCCTGAAACTCCCCTCCTTCCAGCTTCACAGCATGTCCCCTTGTTCTTGTGCAACTTTTTTTCTGAAAAAATAGTTCCCTCCTGTACCTTACCCCAGTGAGGTATTATTACAGGTTTCTATCATATCCCTCCTCTAACATGTACATAATGAGTTCATTGAGTCTGTCTTCATAGGGCTTTTGATGCAGACCCCATATCATTTTAATTGCCCTCCTCTGGACCTCGTCCACTCTCTCTATGTACTTATGGAGATGTGGCCTCCAGAACTGTGCATAGTATTCTAAGTGAGGTCTTACCAGCGTTCCATACAGTGGCAAAACCACCTCCCTATTCCTGCTGGTGATAGCTCTCCCTATGCACCCCAGCATCCCACTAGCTTTCCCAAATGCTTTGTCACAATGCCGGGCCACCTTTAGACCATCAGAGATAATTACCTCCAGGTCTTTCTTCTGCTTGTTGGTCATTAATAACATTACCCCCATTCTGTACTCTGCCTCTGGGTTTCTGTGCCCCACGTGCATTATTTTGCACTTTTTCACATTGAAACCCAGCTGCCATACTGTTGGTCACTCCTCAAGTGTTCTCAGGTCTCTTATCCTTTCCATCCCTACTGGAGTATCCACCCTATTGCAGATTTTGATGTCATCCACAAAGAGGAAGACCTTCCCCTTCATCTATTCTGCAATGTCACCTATAAAGAGATTAAAGAGGACCGGTCCCAGCACTGATCCCTGAGACACCTCACTTGTCACCCTTCCTTCCTCAGAGTGTATACCATTTACTACCACCCCCTCTGCCTCCTATCCCCTAACCTATTTCTTACCCAGTTTACTACCTTTTGACCCACTCCTAAATTAATCAGCTTGCATAATAGTCTTCTGTGGTATACCAATGGTGCAGCAACACAAATACCATGAAGACCATCACAGTGACATTTTCGGCAGTTCGCTGTGATGTTCTCCAGGTATTTGGACACTGCTGCCACCGGGGTGCTTGCCCCCTCCCTGAACTAACTCCGACTGCAGTTAGTAGTCTTTAGTGCGGGGGCAGAGCACCTCACATGAGGGGTGTGGTGGGTAAAGCCCCCCACAGAAAACACTTGTTCCCCCAGTGACGGCACAACACCAGTTGGCGGTGTTGTGCTGTCGCTGAGCCGACGGTCGACAAATTTCCTGTCGCTGCGGCGTATTGGAACTGTCTTCTGTATGGTACAGTGTTGAATGCCTTACTGAAATCTAGACAGGCCACATCCACCACTCCACCCTGATCTAATTCCTTGGTTACACAGTCAAAGAAATCTATCAGATTTGTTTGGCATGACCTCCTACCCCCTGAAGATTAGGGAGAGGAAATTGACATGGTGAGGATACTGATTCCACTTATGTTGTCTCCCTCTGCATTGGCTTGACTTCTGTCAAACTAACTTGATCTGCATCCATAACTACTGGTTGTCATTGCTGAAACTTTCCTCTCTACACTACAGAGGTGTACTTGACATCCTCTCAGGTATCAACTAGGAGCAGATTTATCCTGGACTCCCTTCAGGGTGCCTTCCTCAAGCAACTGGTCATGGAACCAACTCGGCAGAAGGCAATACTGGACCTTGTGCTCACAAACAGGGACAGTGTGATGGGGGTAACAGTGGGGGAGCACCTGGGTAACAGTGACCACCAGTCATTGTGGTTTGAAATCACAGAAAGAGCAGAACCAAACCACACAAAAACACGTATCCTGGATTTTAGGGGGGCAGACTTTGGGAAAATGGGGAGATGCTTGAAAGAGGCATTAAGGGGAATGGGACAGGAATCAGGGATTGAGGAACAGTGGGCAGTATTTAAAATGGGATTATAAGAACAACAGAATTATGCATTAAGCAGGTTAGCAAGAGGAAAAGAAAGAGGAGACCATTATGGTTTTCAAAGAGGTAGCAAAGAAAGTGAAAGTCAAAAGATTGCATTCAGGCAATACAAAAGACACAGGCAGAAGGGATAGGGAGAAGTACCAGGAGAAACAAAGGGAGGCAGGGAAGTCAGTAAGGGAAGCCAAAGCTCAGACAGAAGAACACATTGCAAAATCAGTGGTTAAAGGGGACAAAACCTTTTACAGGTACATAAGTGAAAAAAGAAGGACAAAGGGAGGGATAGTGAGACTGAAGGGGGAGGATGGGAGCCGCGTGGAGGATGACAACAGTAAAGCTGACATATTGAACAGGTATTTCTGCTCAGTCTTTACTAAGGAAGAGGGGGGTAATGGGTCTGAAGGGAGTACAAGGGGTGAGAATGGTGCAGAATGGACACAAGTCCTTTACACGAGAAGGTCCTGAAGGAACTGGAAGTAATAAGAGCTGATAAAGCAATGGGGCCAGATGGGTGCACCCAGGGTCCTTAAAGAACTAAGAGAGGTGGTGGCTGAACCTCTGGCTATCCTGTTCAGCCAATCACTGGAAACAGGGAGGTACCCAAAGACTGGAGGACAGCAGATGTAGTCCCCTTATACAAAAGTGGGAACAAAGAGGAAGCAGGAACTACAGACCAGTCAGCCTCACCTCGGTAGTGGGAAAGATCATGGAAGCACTACTGAAGGAGAGATTGGTGGAACATCTGGTTGTCAATGGACTACAGGACCCAAGGCAGCATGGTTTCACCAGGGGAGGTCATGTCAGACCAACCTCATTGAATTTTTGACTGGGTGACTGGGAGGTGGATCAGGGAGGGCAGTGGACATGGCCTATCTGGACTTCAGCAAGGCCTTTGACACTGTGCCACATAGAAGACTATTACACAAACTGGGGAATATGGGTGTGGGCAGGACAGTAGTGTGGTGGGTAGGTAACTGGCTGGGTGGCAGGAGAGAGTGGTGATAAATGGCTGTCACTCCACAGAGGGAAGAGTGACCAGTGGGGTACCACAGGGATCAGTGCTGGGACCGGTCCTATTCAACATCTTCATCAGTGACATTGCACAGGGATCTAGAAGGCAGAATTTCACTGTTCGCTGATGACACAAAGCTCTGTAACAGAGTAGATACACCAGAGGGTGTAGACAGAATGAGAAGAGACCTGCAGAAACTTGAAGAATGGTCAAGGGTTTGGCAGTTGAAATTCAATGCAAAGAAGTGCAAGATAATGCATATGGGGCACAAAAACCCTGGCACAATATATCAGTTGGGGGTGAGGATATAGCATGCACCAAGCAGGAAAGGGATCTTGGGGTTGTCATCTCTGATGACCTCAAGGTAGGGAAACAGTGTGACAAGGCATCAGGTAAAGCAAATAGGATGCTGGGATGTATAGGCAGGGCATCACCAGCAGGAAAAGGGAGGTCATAATTCATTACAAGACACTAGTGAGGCCCCACCTGGAGTACAGTGTACAGTTCTGGAGACCATACCTACGTAAGGACATAGACAGGGTAGAGAAGGTTCAGAGGAGGGCAACAAAGATTGTGCATGGGTTGCATCACAAGTCCTATGAAGACAGGTTGAAGGAACTGAACATGTACTCCTGGAGGAGAGGAGGGAGAGGGGATATGATAGAGACATACAAGTATCTTACAGGGTGGAACAGGTGCAGGAAAACACTATTTTTAAGCGAAAAGATGTTTCAGGACTAGAGAGCATGGGCTGAAGTTGGAGGAGGGACGATTCAGAGGAAACATGAGAAAGAATTTCTTCACAGAACGGGTGGTGGACAAGTGGAACACCCTGCCGGAGGAAGTGGTGGGAGCTGAAACAATCACAGGATTTAAGAATGCATGGGATAGACATAAAGGAATTCTAGAGGTCAGGGGTTAGGGGAAATAGACTTCTAGGAAAACAAACTGAACTTACAAGCTCAAATGGGCAGACTAGGTGGGCCATAGGCCCTTATCTGCCGACACTGTCTATGTATCTATGTATCTATGTATCTATGTACCATGCTTACCACGTTACATTTTAGGCCAACACTGGATGACCTTACCTGCACTCATCTCTAATTATACTGCCTGCTCATCCCAGCAGTAATGTACTGATACCTCCTCCTGCACTGAGCAGATCACATATCATGTTGGGCCAGCATCACCTGGCCTTTCCTTTACACATCTCTCGTGACACTGCCTGACCATTGCAGCAGTGGTAGACTGCTGTTCCCTCCTGTATCGAGCTGATCACAACCCATGTCAGGCAAACATTTCCTGAGCTTCCTTGCACTTATCTTTATGACACTGACTGCAGATTTCATCAGTGATCTTGTCTGTTGTGATGTTACCTTCTGTACAGAGCTGATCACATTGCATGTCTGACCAACACTGCCTGTCCCTGAACTCGTCTCTGATGACATTGCCTGCACATCCCAGCAATGGCATATTGATGTTCATGGGTGGGATATTCAGACTGCGCTAGGCAGGGGCGCAAGCCTGGGCCAGAACAACTGGGTTGAGCCAGGGCATAGTCCAGGTGATATTCAATGGTGCTGCGCCATGTCTCAGCACCATTGAATATGGCACTGGGGACACCCGCACTGCACACAGTGCAGTGGTATTGCACCAGTGCAAGTGACAGGTGAGGAGCAGGAGGATGCGCCAGCTCAAGTATGGGTGTGCTAGGCATAGCAACCACGATATTCAGTGCTGGGCATGCAAATGAGGCCATAATAAAGAAAGAACAGTCTCTCTGTACTCTATTTTGTGTAATTAACCACCAACACCAGGAGATTCCAACTTCAAAGACTTTTTTATTGCAGCATCTCAGCATACAACTGGAAAATTTTCTCCAAGTGTCTCCATTCACATTTGAATGATAGCCCTGGCGCCTCGACCAAGGTGTGGTCTTCATCGGGGGGTGGATATCATTCATTACAACCCTCCTTAAATAACCCTTATTAATTGGAAAATTTTAACCCTTAGATGTTCTCATTTATCATTATCTTTTTGTTTTCCATTTTAAGTAGCCCTGGAGAGCTTCAAACTTGTGCCTTTCCAAAATACAAAATAATGTTTTTTAACAATCAGTTCAATATTTTACATCTTATGTTACAATTAAACTTAGTTATATAACCCTTAGATGTTCACATTTATCATTATTTTTTTTTATTTTCCATTTTAAGTAGCCCTGGAGAACTTTGAACTTGTGTCCTTCCAGAATACAAAATTTTACTTTTTAAACAGTAAGTTCAATATTTTTCATCTTATGTTACAATTAAACTTGGTTACATAAATACAAATTCAACAAATAAAAGGGTAAACAAGAAAAAAGGAAACTTTCACAGTTTGTAATATAGCTCCTAATACTGCTATAGGGTTACAAAAGTACCTTCTCTTCATACATTTTTAAATATTTACAACAGTTTCCTCCTTTTTAGTATCTATTTCAACTTTAAATTATGTTCATTTTGTTTACATTTCAAGTCTTTTTAAGACTTTATCTTTGATATTATGCAAGGAGGATTTTATCCTCCCAATTTTTTTTTTATTTTTTTTTATTAGGAGGCTATATTTACTGGGTTACTAAAAGGAGCTGAATGAATTTATTTTACTGTCATAATTCTGCATATACAGTAAACTAGATTCAAAAACTAAAAACCAAAAATAAAAAACACAAAGGCTTTGTCCAGAGCCGAAATGAAAGCTAGAAATGCACTTCTGATGCCAAAAAATAATTCAGAAAAAGAACTGAAGAAAATAGAGAAACAACCTGTAACTTTTGTAACACAATATGGTATACAGGCAAACAAAATAGGGTCAGTAATAAAAAAAATACTGGCTTATTTTGTTAAATGACTCAAATTTGTGTGGTGATTTAGACAGTTATCTAAGAATTACTTTTTCTAGGGCAGAAACAATCAAAGACAAGATTGTTCACAGCAGATTTCAAGAAAAGAAAGAAGTACATAGAATGTGGTCACCCCCAACCCCAATAGTGATGTACAGATGTGGAAGATGTAATATATGTGAACACTGTAACCAGGGAAAGACCATGAAAGTTGATGGTGGCAATACAGCGTGATTAAAAGCTTTGTAAACTGTAACAGTACCTATGTTGTATACACCATATGGTGCCCCTGCAATTTGATTTACGTAGGGAGAACAATAAGGCCTGTCAAACAAAGAGTGCAAGAGCACTTTAGAAATATAAGATTGGGCCTTATGAATAAACCTATGGTAAAGCAATTTTCAGAAAGTCACAATAATAGTGTAGTAGGTACAAAATTTATAGTAATTCTACGGTAGTTCTACAAATGGTTAACATCAGAACTGGACAGGGGAAAGCCTGTGGATGTATTATTCTTGGGCTTCAGCAAGGCGTTTGACTCTGTCCCCCACAATGGTCTGGTGGAGAAACTGACAGGGTTGGGATTAGCCCTTTGATGGCCAGATGGATTGAAAACTGGCTAGCTGGACACACTCAGAGAGTAGTGGTCGGTGGGGAGTTCTCGAACCCTAGAAAGGTCGGTAGTGGGGTACCGCAGGACTCGGTCCTGGATCCAGTCCTATTTAATGCATACATTTCGGACATCAGGGAGGGTATAGGGTGTGAAATGAGTCTCTTTGCTGATGACTCTAAGATGGGAGCAATAGTTGAGGGGGAAGAGGGGAGGTTGGCCCTGCAATGGGGTCTGGACACCATGGAAAGGCGGGCTCACACATGGAAATTAAATTTCAATATCACCAATTGCAAGGTGTTACATCTTGAGTGGGGAAACCCTAAACACAGGTACACCCTGGGAGGGAAGGCGTTGAGGCCTCAACAGGGGAAAAAGACCTAGGAGTCATGGTGGATGCATGTATGAATAACTCCGAGCAGTGCAGGACAGCGGCTAGCAAAGCAAACAAGATGTTGGGATGCATCATAAGGGGATCACCTTTAGGAGCAGGGAAGTGATTCTGCCACTGTACAATGGATTGGTTAGACCACACCTTGAGTACTGTGCACAGTACTGGAGACCACACTTGAACAGGGACATACAGCTCCTGGAGAGGGTACAGAGGAGGGCTACTAGGATGATACGAGGACTAGGGGATTTGACGTATGAGGACAGACTTGAGGAGCTCGGCCTGTTTTCATAGAAGGAAAGGAGAGATGGGGGGACATGATTGAGGTCTTCAAGTACCTCAAGGGAATAAATAGGGTAAACATGGAGGGGTTCTTTAGACTAAACAGGGAGGTATCACCAGAGGGCATGGTTTGAAGTTGGAAGATGGAAGGGTGAGGGGGGAAAAGAGGAGGAGGTTTTTCACTGAGAAGGTGGTGGATCCTTAGAATGTGCTGCCTGGTGAGTTGGTTCAGAGATCCACAGTGGAGGGCTTCAAGAGAGGGTGGGACAGACACAGAAAGCGGATGTATCAGATGATGGCCTGGCCCAGGGGGGTGGGGATGGATGATAGGGTTTTCTGAGACACCGGGGGGGGGGCCTCGGTACCCAACTAGGGATCTGAGGTTCGAGCAGACTCTATAGACCGTAAGGCCTAATCTGCTGGCAATTAGTATGTTAGTATATTAATTGAAAAGACAAAAAGCAATCCTAGGGGATGGGACAGATTAAATACCCTCTTACAACATGAAAGCTTTTGGATCTTCACGCTGGACGCCATTCAGCCAAAGGGATTAAATTTGGAGTGGGACCTAAAACCATGTTTATGTAAAAAATGAAAATATTACTAATCTGGGATTGTGTACATAGCAGTAAAAATTCATTTGATATTGTATGATAACATAACTATGGAAATGAAACTTTAAGGGGCACTTATTTGTCTACAATGCAAGTTTAGAAAGCTCAGGAGTATTATTTGCAAATTGTTTTTTTTTTTTATTTTTTGGTTTTAGTTTTTGAACCTAGTTTACTGTATATGCAGACTTATGATAGTAAAAGAAATTCACTCAGCTCCTTTTAGTAACCCAATAAATATAACCTCCTAATAAAAAAAATCCTCCTTGCATAATATCAAAGACAAAGTCTTAAAAAGACTTAAAATGTAAATAAAAGGAACATCATCTAAAGTTGAAATAGATACTAACAAGCATTTGTCAAGGCCGAATATTTGCTTGCTGGCATTGGCATTGGTAGTGTAGAAGTTACAGAGCTGCATAATAGGAATGGCAGCAAAGTATTGAACTGAAGCCAACCCCACCATCACACTGCAGAGAGTGACAGGCATTGGGGTGTGCCTTTGGGTCATTAGGCATAACGACTAGGCCATTTCACCACACCCTACCCTACAGACACTGACAAGTGTCACAGTGTGCCTTGGGGTCTTTGGCCCTTACCATTCCATCAGGAAATATGGTGAGATGGGTGCGGTATAGGAGAATGGGGTAATGTTTGGGCCCAAAGAGTCCGAGGCACACCTTGATGCCTCTCACTGGCTGCAGGGTGTGGGTGGGGGTGGAATGATATGAGCATTACAGGCAAGAATCCCAAGTCACACCCCTGATGCCTGTCATTCTCTACAGGGTGGGGTGTTATGGTTGGAGACCCTAACGCCTTAGGCATTCGTTGGTATTTTCACTCCAAATTTTCAACATGTTTTTTTTGTGACTCCACCTCATGAACAGTGGCACTATCAGTTTGTTAGCCGAAAACTGCTTTTCCACAGTGACTACGGCATTTGTCCCGAACAATGATTTCCCACAGCGACCACGCATTTCTGCGCTGAAAGTGTGAAAACACATTTCGGCCATGTTGTAGAAAATGACAGCCGTAGTGTTCATAAGGAGGTGTGGAAAAATGCCACTGGTGAAAATCTGGACTGAAAATATTACAAATTCATGAACTTACGAGGGTGCATGGAAACTGCGTACTACTCACTCATAACACAGTCATTTTATGGAGTTTTGTCACCAAATTTTCAACATAGCCATTTTAAGACCTCTGCTCATGACAAGTGTCACTGTGATTTTCTTAATCTTTCCCAAACATTGTTTTCGCACACCGACTGTACCATTGTGCGCTACATGTGCGGAAACAAATTTTGGGCGAGATGTGAAAAATGGTAGCTGTACTGCTCATAAGGAAGTCGCGTAAAATGGCACTGTTGAAAATCTGGTGTCAAATATTATAAATTCGCAAACTTGCTAGCATATGAGGAACTGCGGAACATGCGCTCCTAAAACAGTCATTTTGGGAATTTTTCACCAAATTTTCAACTATAGCCATTTTAACACCTCTGTTCATGACCAGTGTCACTGTGATTTTCTTAATGTGTCCCATACATTGATTTTACGTGGCGACTATGCCATTGTGCGCTACATGGCTGGAAACACATTTTGGGAATGTGAAAAAATGACAGCTGTACTGCTCATAAGGAGGTGTGGTAAAATGGCAATGTTGAAAATCTGGAGTGAAAATATTGAAAATTTGCGAACTTACGAGCGTGCGTAGGAACTCTGCAACGCATGGTCGTAAAACAGTCATTTTTAGGAATTTTTTCACTAAATTTTCAACATAGCCATTTTAAGATCTCTGCTCATAAACAGTGTCACTGTGATTTTCTTAATGTGTCCCGTACATCAATTTCGCACACCGACTGCGCCATTGTGCGCTACATGGGCGGAAACACATTTTGGGTCAGATGTGAAAAATGACAGCTGTACTACTCATAAGAAGGTGTGGTAAAATGGCAATGTTGAAAATCTGGAGTAAAAATATTGAAAATTTGCGAACTTACGACCGTGCGTAGGAACTGCGCAACGCTACGCCAGAAACATTTTGAATTTTTCATTAAATATTCAACATAGGCTTCTGAGAGCCCATACCTTATGAACACTGGCAGTGTTACCAAGATCGGTTCCTAAAGGTGATTTTCACAGTGATCGCGAAATCACCCTTCGGCCCAAATAACGCCTAGACAGTGACAGGATTCATGAGAAGGGTCCCAAAACCCCATGTTGAAAATTTGTGCAAAATTCCAAAAATGCCTGAGATATGCAACAAAGTTGAAAAACCCTATCTATTACATTATACAGCTTACCAGCATTTCCTCAGTTCAGCGGTCGGCTTTGAAGAGTGCAGACGTGTTCCTGGTCCACGAAGATCATCGCACGGACTCCAGAGGTAAGTATGGGGTGGGGGTGTGGGAGGCAGGTTGCACAGTGGGTGGGTGTGGGTGGGGGCAGGAGACTGCGAGGACCGTTTTTTTTTACAGGTTTTTTTTAATGATTAAGACGACAGGGATGTTTGCCACGCTGGGTGGGCTCCAGCGTGGCAGCTGTAACACTGTTTTGGGGGCTGGAGCCGATGGGGATTGGGCACCCCGTCGGCTATACTGTATGTGTGTGGGGGGAGCGCGTCAGCACGTGATATGCGTGCGTGCGTGCGTGTTGAGGGGGGGGACTCTGCTCACTGAAGCGGAGCTCTCCCTTTCAGCTGTATGCCACTGCATTTTCGGCTGTCATAGACAGCTGGAGCAGTGATTGGCAAGCTGTGACAGTGCCTGCAAACACACTGACTGAATTGGAAGAGGCTGACACACCTCTGGAAAACTCGGATGATGGCACTATGTTTCTTGCACATGCGTGCAAGCAAACATAAAAAGGAGGAAACTGTTACAGATATTTAAAAATGTATGAAGAGAAGGTAATTTTGTAACCCTATACCAGTATTAGGAGCTATATTAAAAAATTTAAAAGTTTCCTTTTTTCTTGTTTACCCTTTTATTTGAATGAACTCACATTTCGGGACTGTGTAGTACAGTACGGTCTGCATGCCCATTGGCCCATGCAGTGGACCAATAGGCGTACAGCCGTACTGTATGCTGTCAGTTGGCAGGTGGCCAGGCGGCTTGCGGGTGGGGAGCTGCCACCCGCCGCTGACCCGGGGGGTGCTGGGTGGCGGGCCTCAGTGGGCAGGTGGGGAGGGGGGTACTGCTGGACCACCAGGGATTGCTAACCATATGCCCCTGATTGGGCAGGGGATTGGGTCCACTGGACCACCAGGGAATTTCATTTTAATGTATGTCCGCGATCGGGCAGGGGAGCAGTTCACTGGACCACCAGGGTATTTATGTATTCATGTGCCCATGATCGGGCAGGGGAGCAGGTCCACTGGACCACCAGGGATGTATTTTTATTACACCCGAGATCGGGTGATGGGGTAGGGTCCATTGGTCCACCAGGGATATACCCTTATTACGCCCGTGATCGGGCGAAGGGGTAGGGTCCACTGGACCACCAGGGATATTTTCCTACTATGCCCATTGATGGGCGGCTGAAACCCGACACCTGTACAGTGTCTCTGGAGTCGGTAGCCCACCACAGCAGGCTGCTGCCGTGTTGCACCAGCAATATGGCAGCCCACCTGTCAGGTGTCCCCGACATGCTCCTGCTTTTACGGGCAGATCTTTGCCCCTGATGCGGCACAAAGGCGGTTTGTGCCTGCTTATCGCTGCACATCCGGGCTGATTATGGAATGTACTGCATATGCATCTAGAGCACGCCGCTGCACTTGCGCATACATTGCTGATGCACCCTGGTGCGAAAGGAATGCGCAGCTCAACAACCCCCTTTGAATATCGCGCTGGGGCGCATTAGTGGGTTGTGCATGGTGCACCACTGTTGTGCCATGCGCAACTCTTTGAATATGCCATCCCTTGTCTGTACTGATCTGATCACATCTCATATTGGGCCAGTATTGCCTTGATTGGTTCACCATTGTGCTCTCTACAGGGAATTAGGTTGTTTGTCCCTTAAGGATCACTTCAACTATAAAGCATCAGTTATTATGCATAAGATAGAACTAGGTTTAATGCCAGATTCTGTAATGGAATTTTTCCCAAGAAGTACTAACACATTTTTCACCAGAACACAAAGAATAATTTGTTTTGCTTGTATTCCTATGTTTGTATCCTCCTTTGGAGATAGAGTTTTTAAATCAGTTTATAGTTGTTATAATAATCTACTGGAATCTGTCTAGGTGTGTGAAAATTCGACTGTATTTAAATCTTAATTACTGTGTATAACTTTTACATGGATGGTTCAGAGTGCATATGGTTTGCATAATATTTGTTAATTTGTGCATTTGAATATGTTATTTAAGGAATAATGCACTCCAGTGTGTGTGGTGCTGGGATAATGTCATGCCTCGGGTGGTTGGGCACAAGTCTTCAGGCTGAGTGTGTCCAACACCTGAGAAGTGATGTTATTTCAGCACGACACGCACCCTGGAGAGCATTATTCCTATTATACAATGGCTTGTTTGTGTGAAAAGCTGAACAAAGATAAAAAAATACATTTAAAAATTGATTTTTAGCAATTTTTTAATGAGTAGGCATACATGGAAAAACGGACAAATTTACTGTTTTGTTCTGTAGGCGGGGCTGCTGCTCCAAAACACCTCCCCCAGTCCCACATCTCTCCTGAGCTCTTACTGTGTCTTCTTCAGAGTGCCTTTTTGTTTGTTCCCCAACTGTCGGCCCTATGAAAGCAAATTTCTATTTCACTAACAGTTGCCATGGCAGTCACTGAAATGGCATCTTGAGTTGTAGTGAAGCAGTGACCAAATGTCAGTTGAAGCATGTGTTTCATCAAGTGAGTGGCGATTGCAGTAGGTGTGTCATTTTGGCTGGGAATAAAGGCTGGGTACACAGTGGGAACAGGAGAAAGTAAAAAATGTGGGGTTTGCTAGCAAAGGACACTTTTGAAAGCAGCTGCAGCATGTAGTTTTTCAGCGTAACCAGGCAGTGGTGTTCGAGCTCAGACCATTGGGGGAGAGAGAGAGAGAGAGAGAGGAGCACACTTCCACAGTGAATGATCGGTATCAGAAACAGATTGCTTGCTCGGCTTTCAAAGCTAATGAAAGGAAAAAATAAAACAGTGAAAAAAGAGACAGGTTTTGTGTTTGGGTGGGCAGTGTTTGACATGGTGAGTGAGAGATTTTGAAATGTACACACGCTCACTGTGCTTTGCCAGGAGCGGAATGGTGTACTTCTGAAGCTGATTGCAATGATGGTTTGTGTTTTGTTTTGATTTCAGTGATGAAAAACTGAAAATGAAACAGAAGTAATGGGATTTTGTGTTAGGTTGGATACATTGCATTTCTTATGAATGATTTTGGGAGTGGTTTGTGAGACTCGGAGGGTTTTATGTTTAAAGTGAAATAATGAAGTGCTGGCAAACTGCAGACAAGGCTTGCCAACTATGGTAACTTGGACATGGCATCTGCAGTGATTTGTTATACATGTTGTGCAGTCTTGTTGGGGCCTGGACTAGATCTGTGAAGTTATGCTGAGATAACATCATGGGTCTAGCCCCAGACTGACCAATCAGAGCCCAGGGATTTATCTTACTATTGTATAATTATGTTTACTGTTCACTGTGAAAAATTGCATTTCCTGCCAATCTGCCTACCAATTTAAATAAATAAAATGAAATAACCTAGCATTCCTTACACACATCTCTGATAACATTGCATGCACTGCCCAGCATTGCTAAGTTGAAATCCCCTCCTAATCTCCTGCTAGTCTGTTCTTTCAGATCCTTGGAGTCCGGACTTGTCCACCCTCCATGTGAATTTAGCAACAACATGATTGGTCTCCCATCTCCACTGCCACCTCCATGGACTCTACCTTCAGCTATTATAAGAGCAAGTTCTTGGCTATCTGAGACCACTATGCTCCCCTCAGGAAAACCAGGGTTAGAGGTTTCCACCTCCCCTGGGTCTCAGCTGAACTGTTTGTCTGTGAGCAAATGACCTTGCTTGGAAGGTGCACAAGGCCTCATACTCCCACGCAGACCTACTCAAGTACCAGGCCCTTCAAAATTCCTGCACCAGGACCATCAGACTTGCTAAAGCTGAATATTTTTCTTTCTCTTCTCAGAAGAACATTAATCACTCCTCTAAGTTCTGGAAGGTCATCCACACTCTTTTGTCCCCCCCCCCGCCCAGTCTCCCACTCCAGTCCTCAAGGTAAGTGATACCACCATCTCTGACCCTCTATCAGTGGCTTCCAAATTCAATACCTTCTCCACCACCTGTGCCTCCTCCCTTCTCTCCTCTCTCCCCCATTCCTCCCCTGTCCACCTTTCCCCCTTACTCTCTCCTCTCCCCTTTTTCTCTTTCTGCCCAATCTCTCCCACTAACACCTTAAAGGCTCTTTTAGCCCTTAACTCCCCAAAAGAGCAAGAGCCCAGATAGGCTCAATCTCAAATGTCTCCATCTCTCTGCCTCTGCAATTGCCCTTTCCCTTGCCTCCCTTCTAAACCTCTCTTTCTCCCTTACCTCTGTTTCCAATGCTTGGAAGCGTGCCACCATAATTCTGTTCCCCAAAGGTGGTGATCCATCCTCTCCAGGCAACTACTGCCCCATCTCCCTGCTTCCCATCCTTGCCAATCTCCAAGAGCATTTCGTGCTGGCTCATCTCTCCCCCTTCCTCCACTCTATCTCCTTTTTCACCCCTTTCCAGTCTGGTTTTCGAAAATCCCACTCTACCGCAACATTTCTTCTCCGGCTTACTGACTCCATTCTCTTTAGCATTGATCAGGGCCTTATTACCTTTGCCATCTTTATTGATTTGGCCAAAACCGTTGACACTGTAGCCCACCCCCTTCTTCTCTACAAACTCACAGCAGCAGGGCTCTCCATTCCAGCCACTAACTGGTTCCATTCTTATCTCATGGGTAGGGCTCAGCCAGTTAGAATTGGTAACTCCATATCCCCCCCCTTCCCATCACCACCTGTGTCTCTCAAGGGTCCATCTTTGGCCCTTTACCTTTCTCAGTCTTCCTCAATGACCTTTCTGTTGCCTGCTCCTCTGTGTCTATACATATGTACACAGACGATACTGTTCTTTATGCCTCTGGTAACTCCACCTCTGATGCAGCGATCAGCCTTCAGATGGACTTTGACAAAGTTCAGCTCAGGTTTCACTCAAGTCAGCTGTCCCTCAACACCAAGAAGATGATCTTCATGACCTTTGGCACTAGGCAAACACTCAGTAGGATTATTGCCCCACTGCCCTTCCACACCCTTGACAGGACTAAGATCAAGGATGTCGCCTTCCTCAAACACCTTGGGGTATAGCTTGACTGTCACCTCAAGTTTCTGGACATGTGGTTACCATCCACAAAAAACTGCACCATGAATTGGGTGCGCTATACAGACACCATGGGTACATCCCCCTAGCAGACCACCATGACATTGTCCAGAAAATGATACTCCTGATCTTTGACTATGGTAACATTGTTTACAGTAAAGCCCTCAAGATCACCCTAACCAGGCTGGACGCCCTCTTTCACTCCTTCTGTCAGTTTGCTCTTGACTCTCCAACCCTTAACTAACCACTGTGACCTCTACACCTCACTCTCCTTCCCCCCTCCTGAAGCCAGAAGACTCGCACACTGTTCCTTCTTTGTCATGAAATACTGGATTGGTTCTCTCTTCCTTCCTATTGCACCTCAATCCCCCCCACCACCACCTTCCACCTACTCCCTTTGCAACTCTGGCTTCTGGTCCCTTGCCCTCTCCTCAGGGTCAGTCTCTGTTAGACAATCTACATTCTCCTATTGTTTCCCTAAACTATGGAACTCCCTTCCTTTATCCATTTGCTGTGCTCCAACCCTCCGATCTCTAATTTCTCTCATTCTTAATTTTATCTCCCCTTCCTACAACTGCTCCTGATTTCGATCCCTCTGCAACTCTGCTCTCCCTCTATTTTCCCTCCCTACCTCCTTTTCTCTCCCATAGCCATCCCCACTAGTTCCCTGGAGTTCTTTCTATCCACTGTCCTCTCTTTCTCCTCCCCCACCCCCTACTTTCCTTCCTCCTCTCCTAATCCTTGCTCCCCAACCCCCACCTCCATGTACTTTGATCTCTGTCCGCCCTTTCCTTCCCTAACCCTGGCTTTTTACCCTACCACCTCTCCTTTACTCTGCAACTCAAGTTCAACGTTATTGAGATACTCTCTCTTTCACGGTATGCATTTGAGCTGCTACTCTATTATGCCTTATCCCTTTCTTATTCTTCCTCCCTTTTTCTCCCAGGTTAAGCCACTGTGCTTAGACCCTAGCCCCTTTCAAAGTTATGCCATGACACTTTTCTCTTCATTATATATTTCTAATGAATTTCCTTGTACACTGTACCACCTGTATAGTTCGTAACACATTGTTATAATGTGATAGATGCACTTTGATGATGGACTGAAATCTGTTACATGTACATACCTGTTTGTTGTTGTACTTTTATTATTGCCTTGTCCCCCTGAAATGAGCTGATACTCAGCTCAGTATGCCTTTCTTGGTGAAATGTTATGAAATAAATAAATAAATGTACAGTATGTTGCACCCCGTAATGAGCTGGTCTCTGACATTCTTTTGACATTGATTCTACTTCATGTTCTTAGCTGCTACATTATTTGAAGAATGTCCGATTGAAGAACAAGGCGGGTGATGACATATTTTTTGATGTGAATGGTGACCCACCACCTTTCTTTGATATAGTAAACCAGCGGATTTCAATTGATGGTTCCATACAATGTGTCAAAGTGGGCGAATTTGACCTTCGGGCCCGGGAAGGAGAACAAATCAAAATTAATGAAAGTGTCATCATGTGGAAACAAGGATATAATCAGGTCAGCACTCACTTTTATGAAGCTTTACATTATTTTCTGGAAGGTTCTGAGGCACAGTGGTGAACCAAAGTACTTGAGTTCGAATCCCAAAACAGCACCTCCTATGTGATTGAATAAATCATTGACTTTACATCCCTGTCCCTCACACTCTCCAGCTCTAAAATTAGGGTTGATGCCAAACCCATCTGAAAATAAGATGTTGTGTCCCAGCTTGGATATCCTGGGTCAACAAATTGTAACTGTCATCGAGGCATATGTCAGGAAGCATAGGGAAAACCAGGAGCAGTTGTAGAATTCACCAAAACTTTATTTACAGCAGCAGTAACATAGACAAAAAAAGAAATCTGAAGAACTATATACAGGGAAATAAAATAAAAATCTTTCTCCAGTCTCTGTGTCCTTTTTTCTTCTAAATCTCTTTTGCAGTTCAAGCTTAGCTCTTTCATAAGTCTTTCCAACCCCCATTCTTAGCAAACATTCTGTCCTTGTACATATTCTGTTCTTGTAAGTTTCAGGAGCTGCTAGAACACATTGTACTTTGAGCTGAGGCCCCCTTTTGCAGAAGGCTAGAAGATTTGCATTCAAGTAACCTCTAGAGTTTACAATCATCTCAATTTATAAATATATATATTTCAACAGTAATACTATATATTTTCAAACAAAGGTGATCCCATTATCGATTACATTTTCATACAATGATTTGCACATATTTTTATATTAACAGATATGCAAGGGAGGACAAACAGACAGCAAGGGAAAACTGAGAGACAGTGAGAGGCAAAGAATTGTGTGACTGTTCGGGTTGATCAAGTCTGAGGTCTCATAGGAAAATTGGGTTGCGCAACCAGACAGACAAATAAACAGGAAAGGACAGATCCTTGCATTTAAACACATTCTGCATAACAACTGGGACAAGGTCCTTTCCCACTGTGTCACAGTAACATAAAAAGTAAACAAATGATCAGCTCTACTAACCACAAGGGACATGCATTAATCTGAATACTATAGTGTACTGCAGGGATGGAAAGGCCTTAGTGTATATCTTGTCTGCACTTTCTGCCACACAGCATTCACTATACACTATTACTGAGTTCTGACGCACATACAGCACAAGCTTATCAGTAGAAATGCTCCCCCTACTCATGCTGTGCTTCCCTTCTCTGTCAGAAATCTGTCTAGTCCTGTTTTACCCCTGCTGATGCCGTGTAACCCTCAATGCTATTCTCTGCTAATAATCTGTCTAGTGTTGTGTCATCCCTACTCTTACTGTGTAACCCTCAGTTCCATTCTTTCTCAGCAATTAGTCTAGTCCTGTTTATCCCTATTCATGCTATGTAACCATCAGTCCCACTGTCCCTCAGGAATCTGTCTAGTCCTGTATTACCCCACTCATGCTGTGTAACCCTCAATCTGTCAAGAGTCTGTCTAGTCCTGCATTATTCCTATTTGTGCTGTGTGGCACTCCATGCCATCCTCTCTCAGGAATCTGTGTAGACCAGTGTTACCCGTATTCATGCTATGTAACCCTCAATGCCATCCTCTCTCAGGAATCTGTGTAGACCAGTGTTACCCATGCTTGTGCTGTGTAGCACTCAACGCCATCCTCTCTCAGGAATCTGTGTAGACCAGTGTTACCCTTAGTCATGCTATGTAACCCTCAATGCCATTCTCTATCAGGAATCGGTCTAGTCCTGTGTTACCCATGCTTGTGCTGTGTAACTCTCATTGCCATCCTTCATCAGGAATCTACACTATCTAGTCCTGTGTTACTCCTACTGATGCTGTGTAACCCTCAATGCTAGTCTCTCAAGAATCTGTCTAGTCTTGCTTTAAAAGTGGGAACAGTGATGGGGGCGTGGCCTGCCTAGGTAGAAGATGGCAGCATAGATCTCCTTCTCTCCAGGAAACATAAGAAATCAAACCTCATCCTTCTTGCTACGGACCTTATGGATGTGTTAACTCTGTTGATCTGGTTCTACAACTCATTACAGGTTTCCTGTAAGTCATTTTGCTCTTCGGTCTATTGCAAACCTATATTTTAATCCTTTTAGAATTTGGACCTGCACAGCTGCAATATGGCTGACCCTCATCTACAACAAATCTCTCTGGCAAGAGTAGAAGCTATGTTTTCAAAACTTGTAGAAGATATAAATGACTTGAAAGTCTCTACACAACATGCTTCTATAACTCTAGATTCCTTTGATAAGAGAATAAGCTCCTCCAAAACCCAGACAAGCTCTAATACAAAATCCATTCAGGGGCTACAGGCCATTGTCAGAAACCAAGATCACACCATCAAATTACTACAAAATAAACTTGATGCCCTTAAAAATCATAACCGCAGGAATAAGCTGCAATTTCTGGGTTTCCCCAGAGGGATCTGAGCTTGGAGACACTACAGTGTTTTTATATCATGTTTTGCCAGCAATGTTGAAACTGCCCCCCAAGCAGCAACTGATTATTGAGTGCTCCTACTGCATTCTTAGTCCGATGTCCAGTAAAGATCAAAGGCCCAGACCGATTGTGGCCAGGTTTTTGAACTATGCCCATACAGAGCTCATCTTAAAAAGGGCCAGAGACATTGGCACATTAATGTGGCAAGACTTAAAAATTTCAATATTTCGTGACTTCTCCAAAGATATCACAGATAAAAGGAAAGCATACAACCCATTGAAACCACTGCTGCATCAAAAAGGGATAAGGTTTGCATTACACTAACCTGCCACTATGCATTTATTTTGGGGTTCCTCCTTCAAACATTTCAACACTCCAGATGCCCTGTCTACATTCCTGGGTTCTACTTTGGGCGATCCCCCACTGTTTAATCCATCGGAAAAAGCACTTTTGACCTCCGACGACACACCACCTCAGAGTAGCATTTCAGCGGTACAAGTCAGCGGAGGAAGCCCAGTTGCATTAGTAGCCCCTGCGGATGTACCGTCCACGGTTTCTACAACAAGGCATTCAAACAGACTGAAAGACAAATCTACATTGAACAGCCTTAAACATACTTGTTCCTGCTGCCCAAATCCAGACTGGTTAAAACCTCCCTCCCATGCACCTGTACATACCAGCATCAACCCGAATATCCCTATTAGCAATAAGTTATCCCTTCTTGCCGACAATCTTCACTTCTCTCAGGAGGACTTGCAATCCCACACTGACACTGATCAATCACCCAGTCTTAGTACAGCCCTGCAAGGTATCATGTCTGTGGACTGTTCTTGGGCTGAACTTGTTTCAAGTTCCCCCTTAAACGCTTGGAGCCATCTAAGAAGAAAAGGAAAGCCAAAGTGAAAAACAAGAACTCAAAGGCCACAATCAAAGCTTCTCAGTCAATGATAACCTGAAGCTAGTGTAACATAGATTTGCTATTGTTTTCTTCCTGGCTTATTGTACAACCAGGACCCAGTGCTGTTCTGGACCATTGTTCCTTTTGTTTTAACTGCCGTACATCGTGCTGTGCAGACTTCTCATTCGGACACTCCCTTCCAGCTGGTCATGATTCAGGAAGGCTGTACATCATGATAAGGTATACTTATTGACCAGGTCTATTTTTCTTTTACTTTTTCAATGTAGTACCACCGGTGTTTGGTCCTATGTTGTGAGGTTAATGTTACCATGTTCAATATGTCTTTGGGGCTGCATTTCATTAGTCCATTCTATTTCTACTTCACATTTAATCTATATACAATTATATCATAAGGCAAACCACATTATCCTGTTCACGTTTACACAATACCTGTTATTGGAGCTAATGTCTTTTTTTCTGAAACCACCCCTATTCTCACAGATATAAATCTCATTCTCCCCCACATGTGGCTCCCTTATTTACTCCATTTATCTCTCACATACCCTACTTTCCATGTAACAAACTGCTAGTTACTACTATTGGTGTATTGAACTGGTGGAGACACTGCCTATTTCGTATCTGTTGGCTCTAGTCACTCGAAGCCTAATGAATGTTTCAGTGTTATTTCTAATATTTCTCTGGTTCTGGGGTTCATTAGGACTATGACATAGACCTGACTACTCCTCAACCTAATCGCTGTAGGTTATTTTCGAGTGTGTGATGCCCTTATTAATTGCAGGAATCTCCACTACTATCATTCTTTCTCTTTTATTGAAACCAGATTACTTGGTTCCATTTAAGACAGGGTGCCCAATTTGACAACTTGACCCCACAATGATTTCATATAATTGCATGAAGCCTTTTTGCGTAACTATTTCACACCACCCACCTACATTTACTGACGCAGGATGACTTTTTTTTTTCTAATGTACTGCTCCAATATTTTGAGTTTTAGATTTCCCTTTGATCGTTGATACTGCTATTTCCCCAGCCTAATACTTGGCTCTCTGGTACCATCTCTAGGCAACTCTGGTCCTAACTATCACAGCACTAATGTGTATTGTATAGGGTTAATATGTCTTTTAGTACTTAGTTTCATGTTTTTGCTTATATGGTTTGTTATAATTATATTTGTTCTTTGCATCTGTCCCTTACCTGTTGAGATGTGGTTACTATCTTATGTTCCCCACTATACTCAAGAGAATTTGCTCACTGTTATAGGTAGTTGTTTATTAGTGTGATAACTGTTCTTTAAAAGTTATAAGTCCTAGTTTTTCAGGCCTTACTTGGTCTGCATAGGACTTTTTCTAGGTATATACGCCCTGTGGTGTGGTGGACAGTCTGTTGAACTGGTTACCGACTCAAATCCTCCTACACTTACAAGAAGTTAACTTCCGATTTCTATTAATAGTTTTTGCCTTACAGATATTAATATGCTATTTCACTCTCACTTTTCTTCTACTTTGTACTATTTTAGAGAGATAGCCATGTTCTTGATAATTGATATACACTTCCTCATATGCCTGCTAGATCCTGCCCTCCTCTTTGTGAGCATAATATTATACTCATCAGCTTGCAACTACCTCTGCTTGGAATATTGGTCCCTCACTATTCCTTTAGTATTATTCTCCCTTTAAGCTATTACTATGAATGATCGTTTGCTATACTCATGGAATGTGAAGGGACTTAATTCCCCTTGTAAGAGGAAGCAAATTGTAACTTTTCTCAAAAAACACAAAGCAGACATTGCCTTCCTCCAAGAAACAAAATTACTAGCAGAGGATGTTAATAGGCTTAAAAAGGATTTGGTCAGTCAAATGTATGACTCCTCGTTTTCCTCAAAAAAAAAGAGGGGTAGCTATTCTGATCATAAAAAAACTCAAATGGACATTGATTAAGACCATATCTGATCCAGAAGGCAGATGGGTTATTGTTACTTTGAATACCCTCTCTGGTCCCATTATGCTAATCAAAGTTTATGCCCCCAATGCTGATTCTCCTGAATTTTCTCATAATTTATCCCAACATATTCTGTCTAACCACTTGAATAACACTCCAATAATATTTGGAGGTGATTTTAATCTGGCACTAACACCACAAATGGATAGAAGTAGTTACTCTACTGACTCTCACCCCAGAGGTATTAAGGCTGTCTCTTTATCACTGAAAGAGTTTGGCCTTGCAGATATTTGACGGCTACTTCATCCCCGTGACTTCACCTTCTACTCAAATCTTCATAACTCATACAGTCGCATTGACTACTGCTTCACTTCCCCTTCTATAACTGAGAAAACTATTGACTCCTCTATCCTCCCCATAATAATATCAGATCATGCATCGATTAAACTACACCTCTTATGGGGACCTCCTACAACAAAGTCTACCTCCTGGTATCTGGACCCCTTCTCCTTAGAGATCAGGATTTCTTACCCTGGATTAGATCTCAAATTCAAGACTTCCTGTCATATAATAACCCAGTGGACAAATCAATGTCAGCTTTTGGGAAGCTTTAAAAACTATGCTACGTGGGAAAATAATTAGCTTCGCAGCCCATAGAAAAAAAGCAGGGAACAACTACTTGCAGATTTAGAAAAAATACTTAAGACTAAAGAACATCTGTACTTTAAAGATAATAAACCAAACCCCAATTCTCAACTCCATCTAGAGATATTACAACTCAGAACCAAAATAAACCACCTTGTCTCTCGTAAAATGGAACTTGCTCTATTCAGACTTAACCACAAATTTTGGGAGCAAGGGGATAAAAGTGGGAAACTTCTTTCTTATCAACTTAAAGTGCAACAAATCGAGTGCTATATCACTAATCTTAAGGACCTGCAGGGTAAGGTACATACTGATAACCTCTCCATAAATCATATTTTAAGATCTTTTTATTAAAAGCTATATTTAGTTGTCAGTCCTGCACCCATCCAACATATACAACATTTTTTGAACAGCTTGCATTTACCTCACCTCTCTCCTGATGAACAAAATACTCTAGATGAACCCTTTACCCTGCAAGAAATTCAAAAAGCATTATCCTCACTAAAATCAGCAAATCTCCAGGAGGAGACGGATTCCCAATAGACTTCTATAAATCACATTCTGATTCCCTTTGCCCCCTACTTTTTGAAGTCTTTAAGGAAGCTTCAGACAAAGGCAAACTCCCTCCTACTTTTACTGAAGCAATTATTACATTAATCCCCCAAAAAGATAAAGATCCTTCCCTTCTGTTAGCTATAGACCAATTTCACTACTTAACACTGATGGGGAAAATACTAACTAAAGTTTTATCCGCATGCCTTGAATTCCTTCTTTCTAAACTAATTAATCGTTCTCAAACAGGCTTTGTCAAGAACAAATATGGCTCGGACCACTTGTGCTCCTTGTTTAATTTAATTCACAAGGCCAAATTCCTTAACTCTCCTGCTGCAGCAATAGCTATTGATTTCGAGAAGGCTTTTGATTCCCTTAGCTGGAATTATCTATACCAGGTTCTCTCCTACTTCGGCCTCCCTTCAAATTTCTGCACATGGATCAAGTTACTTTATACATTACCCTCAGCCAAAATCCTCACTAATTTTACTCTTTCTTCCTCTTTCCCTCTATTAAGAGAAACTAGACAGGGCTGTCCTTTAGCTCCCTCACTGTTTATCCTGGCTATCGAACCCTTAACAGCTGGCCTATGCCAAGCTAATGACATTAAAGGTATCCCTATAGGTTACTCTAGATACGTTTCCTTGTCGTACTCAGATGACCTTTTAATACTTCTAGAAAATTTAAGTGAAGCTGGACCCCCTTTAACTAGGCTGCTTAACAAATTCACTGAAATTTCAGGCCTAGCATTGAATTATGGGAAATCTGAAACTCTCCCTCTTAATGACTTATGCAAACCCCTCATGACCCTACCGCTTGGATTTTGTTGGTTTCCACAGGGTATTACTGATTTAGGCATAACAGTTTCTCACGATTTAGGGAAGATTTGGGATCTAAATTTTAATCCCTTTCTTGTCAATATTGAAACATTCCTAGATGGATGGAAACTGTTAAATCTCTCCTTCTTGGAGAAAATATCTGCTATAAAAATGACCATTTCACCCAAGATACTATATTTGTGTTTTAACATTTCTCTTGTCTTACCTTCCACTTATTTATCCAAACTTAATAAGTTAATCGGTAATTTCATTTGGGAGGGCAAGACACCAAGATTTAGCTGTACAAAACTTCGATCACCCCAGACAAAAGAGGGGTTCAGCCTTCCCTGATTCAAAGGTTATTTCTGGGCTTTTCATACTTCTCAAACCATTAAATGGTTTGGCAAAATTTCATCCCATACACCTCTCTGGGTAGAGATGGAGTCTGCCTTATGTCCTGGTGGTGTTCCCACATCAGTCATCTATAGTGCCCTCCCTCCTAAACTAAAAGCCCATCCAACTATTTCTGAATCCATTCTTTATTGGAAGTTGATACACAAGCACTTACAATCCAATCCCACTCCATTCTTCTATACTCCTCTCTGGGGCAATTATTTGCTTTCCCTTGAAGGACAACCTATTTTCTGCTGCATGTGGAAAAATAAAGGCCTATTATTTTTAGGAGATATTTTTGATAACAACTCTTCTAATCTTGACTCTTTCTCAAACTTACAGCTAAAATGGGATCCCCCCAAACAGGACTTCTGGAAGTATCTTCAAATTCGAGCTGCCTATAAATCCATTGCACCTTATATTCACAACCTCTCTCCACATGATCATTACATCTCACATTGGATTCACTTATCAGCAAAGTGGAATAGTGTCATCTATAAAGATATCATGGAAAAACTACCTGACCAGTCTCTTTATGTGAAAAATAAATGGTGCACTCTTCTTAACTATAATATATCTGAAATCCAATGGCATAACTGCTGGCACTCCTCTCATAGCCTTTTTAAGGATGCTTGCAGCTCTTTAATACAAATCAAGATATTACACTTGCGGTATAGAACTCCCTCCGTATTAAATCATATGGGTCTCCTAAACAACACTAATTGCTGGCGTTGCAACTCTCCTAATGCAGATCTCCTTCATATATTATGGTCCTGTGCTCCAATTCACAAACTGTGGCATAGGATTCATTTCTTTGCTATAAAGGTGATCAGACATCATATTGCCCTTGACCTTAAACTCTTTTTGCTTAGTATCCCCCCCTCCTAACAACACTACTCCATCTCATGCTCATTTCAGATGGCTAAGTATATTATTGCTTCAAGTCAAATGTCTTATTCTTGTGAACTGGAAATCCCATAATATTCCTTCCCTCACTGATGTCCTCCAAAACCTCTCCCATTATGCCTCTCTGGACTGGATATCCCATCTCTCCTCTGATCGACTCAACATCTACGATAGATGTTGGCAGGATTATTTCTCCTACTTGAATATCTCTGGTAGCCCTAACTAGTATAGTGTACTATATCATACAGCTCAGGTTATATATGGAATATATCTCATTATTTCCTCAACTCTCTCTCTCTCTCTCTCTCTCTCTTTTCTTTCTTTCCTCATTCCTCTCTGTCTTTAGAATTGTACTCTATATATTATACAACTTATACAACTTTCTACAGCTCCTATTTTACACATACAGTCCATGTTATAAATGCCTAATATTATGCATACAATTATGATAATGGCTCTATTGTATTTATAGCAGGTCTCTTATTACTGTAATTATACCATCTGCTAATCTCCTAACTATATAGATATAGAAATTAAGAGACACATTGTCTTCCTTCCACTTACTTCCAAATATGCTCAGATGTTAGCCTAAGTTCATTTTTATAGCTTATATTTTCCATATAAGCGGCAATCATATTCATATGAAAGTTGTTGTTTGTCATATCTGTAATCAATATCTTCTTTTGTTGAAAATTAATAAAAAGATAAAGTGGAAAAAAAAAAGTGGGAACAGTGTCAGCTTCCTCAAGCCCATGAGGTAGCTATTTATGAATTTATTTATTTAATTACTTATGTAAACCTTTTCATCAGGAAACATATGATGAGCTGAAAACTAGAACACTTCCGGATATTATATCCTATGGGAGATGGTACAAGGGAAGATTCATTTATGCATCTGAACAATAACTATTATAAGGGAAAGTACAATTCAAGAGTACTGCACATAAGATAAAATAAGATATGAATACCGAAAACGAAGTACAGAGAAATACTGAGAAACAATGGAAATACAGAAATGCAACACATCAGTCAGTAAAACAATGCAGCAAGGGCAGTCAAAATTCAACTGGAATCAAAATGGAGTCAAATATATGGGAAAGAGATGATATAGCAGTAAACTGGTTCTGGTAAAACTACACAGAGTAGCACATTGAACTGACAAGATCCCAAAGCTGATCATTGGGTGCAATGTATGAGGTAGTTGAATGCATTTTTACAGGAATGTTATTCCAGACATTTAGAAATATGCACCTCCTGGCAGTCCCACCAGGTGCTGCTAGGTGCCTTTCTCATTGTGTCTCTTTTTTATCCAAATTCTGGTTCAGCACTTTTCCCTCTCATCTCAAATCCCTTCTTTCCCCTCCTCCTTCTTTATCCTACCCTCTCTGCAACAATACTTTCCATGCTCTCTCTTTTTCCTTCTAGAAAATCTATTGTTAGCCAATCTGCTTATTCTTATCACTTTCCAAAACGTTGGTCCTCCTTTCCCCTTCCTATTTGTTCTGCCTCTTCTTCCTCCCTAAAGTCTCTTCTTTCTGACTTTTGTCATCCAACCTGCAACTGCTTGTGATCCTTAATCTTTTTCTCCATTCTCTAGTCTTGCCCTCTTCTTACTGTTCTGCTGTTTTCCCTTTCTGTATATATTAGAGTGTGTTATTTTCTAGATGCCTTCATTTACTATTCTGCGTATAATATTTATGATTCTGCTTGTAAAACGATATTATTGTATTTTACCTTTTTTTTTATTGTTAGCAATCTCCTACTCCCCTATCCCCCAGGACACATCTGGAAATGAGCTGTTCTCAGCTCAGCATGTACTTCCTGGTTAAACGTTTAAATAATTATACACATAAATAAATAAATAAATAAATAAATAAATAAGGTCCAATGCTTGGGGTGGGGTGGGGGAAGCTTTATCTGTGCACACCTTCAGTTGGCAGCACCTCAAGGTGTAGTATTTAAGACTTCAGCTGCCATATGGTAGGACCCAAAGATGTGATAGGGTGTGGGAATGGATAACACCCCCCCAAGGCTAAGAGAAAACCAGTATTTTCAGCTGACTGGTTTTCTAGACAACTCACCCCACTATTTGATGGGGTTGGTTGGAGCTTCCACCCACCCTCCCTCACCTGAAAGCCCCACTTCAGGGTTCCTTATGCACAGTAAGTTCTCAAAGTATTACTTACTTTAGAAGCCAGAATGAGACTAGTACAAACTACATTCCTACCTATACTGGACTACGTTGACTTCCTTTACAGTCATTGCCCATCAATGATGCTAAACAAACTGGACACCCTTTACCACCGGGCTTTAAGATTTATTCTAAACCTACCCCATGGTACACATCACTGTTAGCTATACCAGGCTTCGGGATGGACCTCACTCTCAACTAGGAGAAAAAGGAATGCTCTCCTCTGGTTTTTAGAGCATTATCTGATAACCTCCCTACATACATCTTGAACCTCTTCAAATGGGCTAAAGGTTCCTATGGCCTGAGATGCTTCTCCATAATCTGCTTCCCAGATTCCTAGAGTGAAAACTACCCTTGGCTCGGCAGCAATCAACTTCTCACTTCCATCACTTTGGAACACTATGCAAGACTCATTAAAATTATCCTCACTTCCAAGCATTTTCACATTCAAAGCTCTATTAACAGATTATCTGAAGGAATCATGCAACTGTTTCAGACGCCTATGACCCCTATGCCCCGGGTGCTACTCTCAAATCCTACGCCTAAGTATCTCATCCACCCCACATTCCTAACAACAGAAACCTAGGACCTACAAGCCTAGTTCCCTTAATCCAAGATGGCCCTGCCTATTCTCTACCTTTTACCTATTCTGGCCTCCCTCCTGGCTGCCTACTCTTTCACCCCAATGTCTACCCTATTCCTTAATACCTCCTTATTTTTTATCATTTAGGTATGAGCTCTTACTTAGTGGAGACTATATGGGATTGTTGTCTCTTCTCATTCCAGTAAAGCTTATCATTATGCACCTTTGCATGTTAATTATGTTGACCGGTATGCATAGGCCCATATTGACCGGCACCTTCACAATGTGTTTGGTTTTTTTTTGTGCCGCTGTCCACCGTAATTGTAATCTTATGAAGTGTATTGTATTGTATTAATGTCCAGGACCACCTTGAAAATGAGCTTGCTCAATGGTGTTTATGCCTGGTTAAATAAAGTGATTGATTGAAGTATTTCTACCTGTTGTACATCACAAACATATTCATTCAATAAAACATCTTTATCCTGGGGTGTCAAAGTTCATTACAACATAATATATCACAGTACAACATTCTTTATACATTCACTACCTTGGAATTTATGAATGTGGCATCGTGTCCGGACAAAAAAAAATTAATTTTTCTTCATAATAGTAAAAATAATAAAGTAAAATAAAAAAATGTTGCTTATCAGTGACCAGTGTAAGATCTGCACCCCATAAATAACAAGCATTTGTCAATGCCGAATGTTTGCTTGCTGGCATTGGCAGTGGTAGTGTAGAAGTTACAGAGCTGCGTAATAGGAATGGCAGTGAAGTACTGAACTGAAGCCAACCCCACCACCACCCTGCAGAGAGTGACAGGCATTGAGGTGTGCCTTTGGGTCGTCAGGCATAACGGCCATGCCATTTCACCACACCTCACCCTACAGACACTGACAAGTGTCATGGTGTGCCTTGGGGTCTTTGGCCCTTATGCACACCCCATTCCATTAGGAAATACGGTGAGATGGGTGCGATATAGGATAATGGGGTGAACATTGGGGCCAAAGAGTCCAAGGCATACCTTGATGCCTCTCACTGGCTGCAGGGTGTGGAATGGTATGAGCATTACAGGCAAGAATCCCAAGTCACACCCCGATGCCTGCTCATTCTCTACAGGGTTGGGCGTTATGGTTGGAAACCCTAATACCTCAGGCATTCATTGGTATTTTCACTCCAAATGTTCAACATGGATTTTTTGTGACCCCACCTCATGAACAGGGGGAATATCAGTTTGTTAGCTGAAAGCTGCTTATGCACAGTGACTACGGCATTTAGCACCACAGGTGCAAAAACATTCTGAACAGGATGTAAAAATTGACAGCTGTACTGTTCATGGGGAGGTGTAAAAAATGGCAATGTTGCAAATCTGCAGTAAAAATATTTAAAAAAATGGTGAAGTCACGAGCGTACATAGAAACTGTGCAATGCACACCCATAATATAATTAGGTTGTGGATTTTTACAGCAGATTGTCAACTCAGGCATTTGGTGCCTCCGATCATGAACAGTGTCACTGTGGTTTTCTTTATCTGTCGAACAATGATTTCCCACAGCGACCACGCACTCTGCGCTGAAAGTGTGAAAACACACTCGGCCATGTTGTGAAAAATGACAGCTGTACTGTAAATAAGGAAGTGTGGAAAAATGGCACTGGTGAAAATCTGGACTGAAAATATTACAAAGTCATGAACTTACAGGTGCGTGGAAATTCGCGAATGCTCACCGTAACACAGTCATTTTATGGGCTTTTGTCACCAAATTTTCAACATAGCCATTTTAAGACCTCTGCTCATGAACAGTGTCACTGTGATTTTCTTAATCTGTCCCAAACATTGCTTTACGCACACCAACAGCACCATTGCGCTACATGTGTGAAAACACATTTTCCGAGAAGTATGAAAAAATGGCAGCTGTGCTGTTCATAAGGGAGTGTAATAAATGGCAATGTTGAAAATCTGGAGTGAAAATATTACCGTAAAACTTATGAGCATGCATAGGAACTGCGCAACGCACGCCATAAAACAGTCATTTTTGAATTTTTCACCAAATTTTCAACATAGCCATTTTAAGACCTCTGCTCATGAACAGTGTTACTGTGATTTTCTTAATGTGTCCCACACATTGATTTCGCACATCGACTGCGCCATTGCGCGCTACAATGGCGGAAACACATTTTGGGCAAGATGTGAAAAATGACAGCTATAGTACTCATTAGAAGGTGTGGTAAAATAGCAATGTTGAAAATCTGGAGTGAAAATATTGAAAATTCGCAAACTTACGAGCGTGCGTAGGAACTGCGCAATGCACGTTGTAAAGGATGGAGAAAACATCAAATATACCATAATTTTTTTTTTCAAAACAAAAAGTCTGTTGCAACAGCCCTGCCTTTTTTTAGATAACCCCCCCCCCCCAATAATATAGGCTGGCCACCTGTATTCTTGTCCCCTTTTGTATTTTTATTTTCTCTCCAATTATGGTACGTTTGTAAGTTTTCCTCTATCGTTGTCTGGTTAACACACACCCCCCTCGTTGCAACCCACGGGTTTCATTTAAACCCAGAGTCCAGAGTTTTTTTTTTCCCCTACTAGTTGGTCTAAATTTAGCAAAACATGTTTGGGACTTGAAAACTCTGTCACCGCTATTAAATCCCTTCCGATAGTAAAACGCTGTAAAAGCGTCTTTCCGTATAGCTCCTAAAGCCCTTAATTTGCGGTATTGCACCGCCTCGAACGTGCGAACGTTCGTGAAGGCATTTAGCCATATTTTACGGCTCGGAGCGTTTTTTACAAATCACTAACACTAAGGATTAAGTGAACATACCTCCCGAATGTGAAATAGAACACGGGTTTCAAGATGGGAGACATTTTTTAAAACGAGCGTTTCTTCAGCGCTGACTATGACTCTGAAAGTATCCTTTTGCTGTAACTTTCTCTTAGGGGCTGCCCGGCCTCGATGTGGGTAATCTTATACTATGAAAAGAAGGTGGGATCTTCAGAATGAATGAATATGAAATTAAAACTGCAAGAAAGGAGTAAAATGCATTAAAAAGATTCATGATGCATTATTTATTTAATTTAAAGGGACATGCTGTTCATAAATAAAATTAATCTGTGGAAAATAAAGAAATATAAGGTATAAGGGTGGAGTTAGGTAGTCACCTGACCATTTCTGTTGCATTTAATCCAGATACTTGAAACAGATGGTCAGATAGCCTGTGAGGTACAGACCTAGTCTGACCTCGAAGTGTGCTACACTAGCTTATTCTAGTGTTACAGGATGCTTTTGTTATGTTTGCTGACTGGAATTTTGTTTTCCTTTAAGTTCGCGTCCTAAAGTCCAGCTGGTCTTAACTACTTAATTTTTTTTGTTTTGTATTGAATAAATTTCCTTTTGGTTTAACCTGAGCTCGAGCAAGTGTTCTCTTTAATCCCACACCTCACACACGCTCATAAAACAGTCATTTTTAGGAATTTTTTCACCAAATTTTCAACATAGCCATTTTAAGACCTCTGCTCATGAACAGTACCACTGTGGTTTTCTTAATTTGTCCCGTACATTGGTTTCGCACATCGACTGCGCCATTGTGTGCTACATGGGCGGAAACACATTTGGGTGAGATGTGAAAATGACAGCTATACTGCTCATAAGAAGGTGGTAAAATGGCAAATGTTGAAATCTGGAGTAAAAATATTGAAAATTCGTGAACTTATGAGCGTATGAGAACTGCAGCAATGCACGCCAGAAACAGTCATTTTTAGGAATTTTTCACCAAATTTTCAACATAGCCATTTAAGACCTCTGCTCATGAACAGTGTCACTGTGATTTTCTTAATTTGTCCTGTACATTGGTTTCGCATACCGACTGCGCCATTGTGCGCTACATGGGCGGAAACACATTTTGGGTGAGATGTGAAAAATGACAGCTGTACTACTCATAAGAAGGTGTGGTAAAATGGCAATGTTGAAAATCTGGAGTGAAAATATTGAAAATTGGCAACTCTACGAGCGCGTGAGGAACTGCATAATGCACGCTCGTGAAACAGTCGTTTTTGAATTTCCACCAAATTTTCCAAAATAGGCTTTTGAGAGCCTACCTTATGAACACTGGCAGTGTTGTTTTTTAATCAGTCCCGAAAGGTGATTTTGCGCAGTGACTGCGAAATCACCCTTCGGGCCCGAATAACGCCATGACAGTGACAGCATTCATGAGAAGGGGTCCCAAAAACCCCATGTTGAAAATTTGGTGCAACAATTCCAAAAAATGCCTGAGAAATTCAATAAAGTTGAAAAACTCCTGTCTAGCCCATTATACAGCTTACCGGCATTTCCTCAGTTCAGGTCGGCTTTGAAGAGTGCAGACGTATTCCTGTCCATCAAGATCGCCGGGCCGACTGAGGTAAGGGGTGGGGGGTGGGGAGGCAGGGTGCGCAGTGGGTGGGTGCGGTTGTGGGGCAGGAAGACCGCGTGGGACCGCTTTTTTGCTTTACAGGTTAAAAAAAAGACGTGGGACGCTTGCCACGCTAGTGGGCTCTCAGCGTGGCAGAAGGACGCTGGGGGAGTCGACGGGGATTGGGCACCCCGCTGGTAATGGATTTGTTGCCATGTTGGGGTGGCTCCCAGCGTGGCACCTTGTACGGGGAGTGAAGGCGGCGGGATTGGGCACCCCGTCGGGCGATAGCATGGGGAGAGAGGTAGCCAGACGGGGATTGGGCACCCCTGTCGGCTATACATCGAGTTGCCATGCTGGGGTGGGCACCCAGCGTGGCATTTGGAAGGCTTTTGAGGGGAGAGCGCAGTACAGCCGATAGGGGGATTGGGCACCCCTTCTGCTATAGAGTGTGTGTGTGGGGTAGGGGAGTGCATGAGCAGGCGATATCTTTATCGCTGCTCACTGAAGCGTAGCTCCCCTTTTCAACTGTATGCCACTGCATTTTGGAGCTTGTCATAGACAGCTCCAGCATGCATTGGCTTACAGGAGCCGCGCCTGTCAACACACTGACTGAATTGGAAGAGGGGGTGACACACCTCCGAAATCTCAGATGATGGCACTATGTTTCTTGTACATGCGTGCAAGCAAACGTAAAAATGTAGGGCTTCTATTGCCCACTAGGCAGCTAAGCACTCCTGCTCAACCATGGAATACCTTTGTTCTTGGTCATGCAGCTTCCTGGAAAAGTAAATTACAGGATGTTCCTCACCTTCAATTGTCTGACTAAAAACTGCCCCAATACCTATTCCCGAGGCATCTGTGTGTACCTCAAAGGGGTGATTAAAGTCAGGACATCTCAGCACTGAGGAGGAACATAAAGTTGCTTTTATCTTTTGGAAAGCATCCTCACATTTGGATTTCCACTTTACCTTATTAGCACACTTCTTTTTTGTAAGGTCTGTCAGGGGTGTGGTAATTGTGGCTAAATTAGGGATAAAATGCCTGTAATATCCTGACAGTCCCAAGAAAGCATGCACATGCTTTTTGGTCAAGGGTACTGTGCATTTAGCAACAGCTTCAGTCTTGTCTATTTCTGGTTTTACAAGCCTGTTGCCCAGTAAAACCCCCAAATATTTTGTTTTGGTCATGGCTAGGGCACATTTCTTAGGGTTGATGGTCATACCCTCCTGTTCAATAGAACGGATGACAGCCTTCAAGTGTGCCAAGTGGGTGCTCCAGTCTGGACTAAAATTATTACATCATCCAGGTAAGCCACACAAAAATTAGTATGGGGTGCCAGCACCTGGTTCATGTACCTCTAGAACGTCACAGGGACACCATGCAGTCCAAATGGCATAGTTTGGAATAGGAACAAACCCACTGGCATACTGAAGGCTGTCTTCTCCCTCGCAGTCTGCTCTAAGGGAATTTGTCAGTATCCCTTTGTGAGGTCTAACATGGAGATGAACATGACATTACCAATTCTATCCATTATATCATCAGTCTTGGGCATCGGGTATGTATCAAATTGAGATACTTGGTTTAGCCAACGGAAATCCAGACATAACCGTATTCTCCCTTCCGTCTTTGGAACCACCACAAGGAAAGAGCCCCAAGTGCTTGTGGATGGTTCTATGGTACCCACCCAATTTCTGTAGTTTAGTTATTTCATGCTGTACCTCTGTTCTTACCCTTTCTGGGAGTCGGTATGTTTTTTCCCTCAGAGGTGGGGAATCTTCCCCCTTGGCTACTCTTTCCCTCCATCTTCCCATCATTTTTCCCAGCAGGTCATACATAGGTATTTGGTCTTACTGGCTGGGGAGTAGTTGAACTGGTGGGGTCTGTAGTCCGGTACCCTCCTCTCTTGAAGGGTAGGTCTGTGGACAAAACATCTTCTGCCAAAGTAATGGCCACTTCAGCTGACTCTGGGTTGTGTTCTTTAACCCACATTTGAACCCCATGGGGCAAAATCTGGAGAAACTGTTCCACCACCAAAATTTCAATTAAGTCTGATACCGTTTTCCCATCTGGTTGTAACCATTTATCGCATAGTTCTCTTAGTCTTGTAAATGTCTCTCTCAGGGTATAATAATGTTGGTATATTAAAGCCCCAAATCTTTGTCTATATGTCTCTGCATTAATATCAAAGCATTTAAGAATTTCCTTTTTAACAAGGTTGTAATTATCAGCATTTTGTGAGTCCATGTTGCTGTATGACAACTGAGCACGTCCAGTCAAATAGGGAGCTAGACATACCACCCACTGCATCTGGGGCCATCCACAGGCCCTAGCGACCCATTCAAACATAGCTAAGTTCACTTTTATATCATCTGAGGAAGTCTTCTTAGTAAGCTTAATGTCTTTTGGATTAGGGGTAGCCCCATCCCCACCATGTCCATGCCGTGTCCCCAAGTCCTGTAGGGCTCTCAAGGTTTCTGCCCACCTCTGATCTTGCCTTCTCCTTTCTTGCTCCCTTTCATGGTAATCAATGTCCCCCTGTCTCTCCATTGTCATTTGTCTTACCGCCAGCCATCTCAGTAGGTCGGTAATGTTTTCTGGAGGTTCCTTTCAGGGCTCTTCCTTCAACTCTGGGTCCTCGTCTTCGATGTCCTTCTCCAGCAGTGTCTTCCTCCTAGCTCTGAGATCCAATCCTGATTGCAGCAGCTCCTCCACTCCTCTCAATCTGGCAAGGCAAGCCAAGTCAAGCTTTATTTGTATGGCACCCATTTCCAGAGGCTCTAGGCGCCTCACAGAAAAATAGAATAAACATACAATCAGAAATATCAAATAACATCAGTACAATATAAGGTAACTAAAATATAAAACACTAAAAGCTAATAAAATATCATACACAGGGACCAGACAATATGTTAAAATTCATAATTCATTAAAAGCCAGGCTGAAAAGATGTGCTTTCAACCTCCACTTAAACACTTCAACTGAGAGAGCTTCCTGGACTGCAGATGGTAATGCATTCCACAGGGACAGCCCAGAAATGCTAAAAGCATGATCTCCAGAAGTCTTGAGCCATACCCTGGGAGCAGCCAGGAGGCCCCTAGAAGTGATGCAGAGGGAGCAGTCAGAGGTCACCGGTGTCAGAAGCTACAACAGGTAGCCAGGGTCCAGTCCATTTAGAACTTTTTAAGTGAGATGCCCCACCTGACTGGCAGCCAGTGCAAAGCGCACAGAACAGGGGTCACATGACTAAACCTAGAAAGGCCAGTCAGCAACCGAGCTGCAGCATTCTGCACCAGCTGCAGTCTGCGGAGGGTCCCTCCCATGACCCCGAAGTAAAGAGCATTCTAATAGTCGAGTCTGGAGGAAACAAAGACGTGCACTAGCTTTGGCAGGTCCTCAGGCAGAACAAGGGGATTAATCTGGGCTATGTTCCATAGATGGTAAAAACCACTACTGACAACAGATGACACCTGATCTTCAAAGGTCAGCCTGCCATCAAGGATCATGCCTGGATTTTGCACACTTGGAGAAGATCTGGGGTCTGGTTATCACCCTTGGTGCCTTCTTCTGGTCCTCGATGCCATCGGCCATGCCTGATGGTTATCCCGATACCTGGACTGGTATCCCTAACTGGTTTCCCCCCTTCAAGCCTGGACAACCAGTGTATCCCACTCCTAACACCAATTTGTGATAGGGTGAGGGAATGTATAACACAGACAATGATAAAGGCTTTGAAACACACTGATGTGTGAATTTTATTTTTAACTCACAATAGTAAAAATAATAAACTAAAATAAAAAAACAGTGCTCATCCAGAGCTTCAGTACTTTCACCAGTAGTACTGACCACAGAGTGGATCACCCTATTGCTAGGATCCACTTACTTCTGTGATCTGCTTTAACCAGGTTCACATCCTCCTGGTATAGCTTCCAAGGCTAATCTGCTGTATCATGGCAAAGGAGGACTTTTTATATCCACCACAGAGGTCACCTGATCCTCCCCTATTGTTTTTTTTTTTAGTGTAATATTTTTATTGAGCTTTAATACAAGAAAACACAAGAAGTTAACAAACATAGACGAGTGCAGAAAATTATACATTCAGTGAGCATTTCCAGATATATCTTCACCCATCCCTTAGAAGATAACAGCAGCCTAGGGGGAATTAACCATTCAAAATTCAGATCTGTACCCATAGTCTACAGCACAGGAATCACCTCAGAGGAAGAAGTAACCCTAGCCAACCCCTATTGGGCCCGATAGGGCATGAGCTAGCCAGCCAGCCCACCTCTTCCCTATAAGGGAACATATCCACATTTACAAAACGCCCCGTATTTACCATAACTCGCTAATCCTGATATAGATAAGTGTGCTCAGTAATCCCATTAAAGTATTAAAGAAGGAAACTGTGTTGTACTCTCCTTTCAAAATAGGTTTTCTACAACCCTGACACAGCCCTCCATTATAACATAAAGCCCATAGCATACAGTATATTCAAGAATTCAGAATTCCAGTCTCTTTTTATATTTTAGCCAAGTCCATGGGAAGCTCTTTATTTAGAGAAGATGATTCCAACAGGCAGCTGTATAACACACACACAAAAAAAGAGAGAAGCAACTATAATGTGTAGCCCAAATCTGATGTCTTGAGAACACTATCAAGCTGCAATAATAAGGAGGCAGTGTAATACCCAGAGTTGTTTCCTCCAAGAAATACCAGTCCCTCACCAGTTAACCCCCACAGTGCAGGACAACCAGACTTTAAACATAAACTAATAACGGGTATGTTGTACAAATACAACATCATATGCAATACTTTACAGTTCACAACATGTCCTTATGTAGCTCACTCTCCCTCCAATGCTGCCTCTCCCAGCTCCTGGGCTTCCTCCCGCTGTATAAGTTCCAACTTCTTCTCCACTTCTGAAGGGTCATTGAAAAGATACACCTTGCCCTTCCACCCCACCCACAATCTGGCTGGATACAGGAGCTGGTGAAGAATTTTCAAATGTCTAAGGTGACTACAAACGTCATTGAAAGATTTCCAACACTGCCTGGTCTCATATGATAAGTCCAGGTAGAGTGAAAGGGTCGCATCTCCATGTTTGATAAGTCTCCTCCATCTTGCCGCTGCCATAATCCAGTCCCGGTCCCCCACGCCAGAGCAAATAACCACGAGTGTCCTAGGATTGTTCTGTCCCTGCAGTGCTTTGCGGGGAGTGAGATGAAAGACCCTCTCAAATGCAAGCTGTGGCTCATCCTCACCAAATTCCAGCAGATCAGGCAAAAAAGTTTGAATGAACTCCAAGGGGTCCTCTCCCTCCTCTGTCTCCAGTAAGCCCAGAATGCGGATGTTTCATTCCCGGGCTTGATTTTCAAGCATCTCAATCCATCGGCAGAGTGTTGTATTGTCTCCGATGAGCTTAGTCATAGCATCCATTGTTTTATTGAGATTCTGCTCCATTTTGGTCATGGGCCGCTGTGTAAGGTCTGCCTTAGTCTCCAGTGCCATTACCCTGGGGGAAGGGTCAATAAATCAAATTTGTAGTCTAGATCTTGGACTGTTCTAACCAGCTGTTGAAGTGTTGCGTTGACTGTAACCAGAGACACCTCCTCGGGATCATCAGAACTCTTGGCCCCTGCTGCACTGCTATGAGGGGGCCCACCACCTTTCTTACTTTCGGGGTAGAAAAAAATCCTGCGGAGCGACTGTAAATCCTTGGTTTTCCCCAATGGAAGATTGCAGCAATCACCACAAAATAGAAGGCTTAGAGAATAGTTTCCCAAATATCGAATGTTAGTGAGAAAGTTAAAAAAATATACAGAGTTTAAGCAACTTGCTTCCTCTCTTGTGGCTGCTCAACAGTGCTCTCACCCCTATTCTAATACATATAGATACCTTCTCTAATACATACATAGAGGATCAAGTTAACACTTTATTACTTTAAAGAGAAACTGTAGAACATATTCTGATATTCACATTGTTTCTGTAAAGGCTGTGTATGTACCATTTATTATATGCCTACACAATTGGGAGTAAATGAAGCTAAGCCCCTCCATTTCTGACACAGGGTCATTATGTCACAAGACATATTGCCACAAGCACAATCGCTCTCTTGTGAGTGTGCCATCAGGCATGTCTTTGTTCTGTGGGGGGCTTTGCCCCAAACCCCCATTATGGGGTTGTGCCACCTGACCCCCCACCAAAGATTCCCAACCCAGGGGGTCCAGCTTGGGAGGACACAGGTCTGGGTTTGCCATAATGCCATATGCTATTAAGTGTGCAACATTATGACCCGGTGCACCATTTTACAGTGACTGACTGTCAGGTTTTTGATAAATAAGTCTCATTATGGGACCGCTAGCTCCTAAAGAAGTAAAGTGCCACTGACTGTTTGCAGCAGGTAAGGGTGGGAGCAGTCTCACTTTAAGCTTTATGTTTATTCGTTAGTTTGTAACCCAGTGTATATAATAAAACATATGCCATTCAAAGCTTTTGTTCTGCAGCTAAGGTTACGGGAGACTCCCTGAGTTTTGTTGCTCATTTTGTTCAGTTCACTTTAATCATTCTCTTATTCAACAATATTTCTGCTTCCTCTAAACCCATACTGTTATGTATGAGGCACCCTGTAGTCCTAGAGGTGTACAGTGATGCAATTGCAGGTAGTACTAAAATGCCCCTTATTTCTTTTCACTGCTGCACTAAAGCTTGGGCAGCATGTGGTCTGGAGAGAGAGCGCGAGTGCCAGGAGTGCTTCTTTTATTTTCATACCGTTCCTTGTCTTTTTTTAACTTATTTCTAGGTGTAACCTCTTGGTTACAAATAGTGGGGACAATTATTTAATGGAGAGCAGAATGGTATATACTTTTATTTTCTTGTCCCATTGGCGGTTGTTAAGCAGCGGCTTTCTTTACCATGGTGCAGCTTTCATTTGCTATGGAAAGCTGCACTGTATGTAGTGCAGAGCAAACATGTTTTCTATGGCTATAAACCTAACCATTTGCAGTCGGAGTTACATGAATGGCTACACATTTATTTATACACAGAAGGGTACTATTGAAAATGGCAAAACAGATCATTGCAAGACCCCTTGTCCCTTTCTACAACAGAACTCATACTAGAGCTCCTGAACTTAGTTCTGTACACTTTGCAATGTACTTTTACACAGCATGCCAGACAACACTGTTTGGGGACAGAAAAGGAATAAAAAGAGGGGAAGAATAGTGAGAGAGTACTTTGGAAGGTGGCCAACCTACCAAAGTAGAAAAGGTGAAATTTAAAGGGCAGTAAGATTGCTGCTGCAGCAGATGATGCAGAGGGGAAAAAGGAGAGGAAAGGAGGGAGAATAGATGTCCTAAGGTGCTTCAACTACGTTCGGAAGGGGGGGAGGACTTCGTCTGCCACAGAAGACCACAGGGATTCCTTTAGCTGGGGAGGTGACATCAACAGCACCTCTGAGAGCTATTCTCCTTTCATCTGCCTAAGGTCCATCTGTCTCATTCCAAATTGCCTCCTTTAGTTTACATTCAAGGGAAGGCCTCCTCACAGTCTTGATGCTAGGTGATAGCCTTTTTGCAGTCACTAAATTTCTCATTCCACACTTTGACGGTCAGTCCTCTTTTGTGGAAAACTTCCTTTAGCTGCAGAGATTGATCCATGGCTCCCCACAATGTTACCCTGTTACAGGAAGAGAGAGAGAGAGAGAGAGAGAGAGAGAGAGAGAGAGAGAGAGAGAGAGAGAGAGAGAGTTATTCCTCCAAAACGTCCTCTGAATTTTTTTAAACTCAATTTTTATTATAATATTTCATATATGACACCTTATGACATCACACAGATTAAATTAACAAAGAAATTGAATAGTGATAACGTCATCATAACTCGACTTATCATATTCCTCCTATGATTTGAAACAAGGAATGTATCATTCTAGATACCGGTACTGTCCATTGCTAAATTATTTAATAGGAGGAATCAGTAACAATAAAATTATAACTAATCATCAAGGTTAACTATCAACAATGTCAATGAATAGTTATCCACAGGCTAAAAAAGATCAATAAAAATACTTTGGTACTATTAAACAGGAAATATAGGCACATTACACCATTGTAAAATGTATAAACCATGAAAACAACATGAACAGTGTTTATAGTACACTGTAAGAGGACCTGCCGGGGAGAGCCCTAATCTACAAACAAAACACAATGGTATTTTCTAAATCTGGATAGATTACATGTATGTCAAGGGTCTACCTTGAGCTGGCCCAGAGGTGCAGAGGGTTGAGGTGCTGGACGTCACACCTCACGCCACGCCGGCAACCCAGGTTCGGGAACAAGCTTGAGTCGTCGGAGTTCAGTGCGGGGGGGGGGGAGAGGATGCAAGTGGCTTCTGGCTGGTGGCCCTCTGCCTTGGAAGGGAGAACTTGATTTCCTCGGAGCTTGGCTGCCCCCTTGTGGAGGCTAGAGTGGCTGCATATCTCTGAGGATTGCCAGTGTTAGGCCGAGGGAGGACGGAAGAGGCTGGTACTGGAACTGCGGTGCGCATGTGCACCTCCATACGCATGCATCATCGTTTCTGGGGTCTCAGGAGTAGGACTGAAGGGGAGAAATAGAGGAAACATCGGGGGCCACCCAAGAATGAAGCCTCCGGGCCAGCTCAGGAGTTCCAGTGGGGCGTGCATGGCACCACAAGTCCCCGAACGATCCCGAGTCTGGTAGGTTGGCAGACGACTGGGCAGCCCACCGATGAGGATAAAGAAAGTTGAAAAAAAAAAGGGTCTACCTTGAAAAAGAAGGGATAAAGGAGAAATAAATTCCCAAAGGGACCTCTGTGTCCAGAGGGCAGTGAGGAGGGGACAAACAGAAATATAAAGATCACAGCAACTGGTCATACAGCTACCTTTAATTGACTTCCATGGCTGTTGCTTCTGTGAGGTGCCAAAGGCGCCATATGTCTAAAAAATTAGAGCAGTTTAAGTGGAGAGTAGCCGTGATTTGCTTCATGGACTACACTTCATGAACTTTAAGCTTCCATTGCGAAAAGGTTGGCGCCTGTGGGGATAATCATTTTATTGTTATGCATTTCAAAGCAGTCACTCGTAAAACATGATCAAATTTGCTTTGTGTGGCACCCCCACAAATATCTATAAGGCCAAGCACTAGACTGGGAAAGGTAAATGGTACAGGGAGACTGGAGAGTGTTTGCATAAGAACATGAACCTGCTGGCAAAAAGGGACTATAATGGGACAGACCCCAAAAATATGCCAGCGTGAGCCCACTGTTCCACATTTTTGCCAGCACAGGTCTGAGTGGGTGGTTTTAAAATGCTTTATTATGGTTGGGGTTTGGAAATATCTAATGGTTATCTTCCAGTTAAATTTGCACCAGGCAGAGGAGGCTGTAACCACCCTACCTTGTTGTAATCTTTGGCCCCATTGGAATTGGGGGACAGATACACAAGATTCCCTTTCCCACTTAATACGGATGTGATCTGTCAGGAGGGGAGTTAATTCCACAAGGAGTTTATACAATCTGGAGATAGAAACATAGAAGTTGACGGGAGATAAGGACCGCGAGGCCCATCCAGTCTGCCGATTTCTTTTTCTACCTTATGAATGTGCCATTGGCCTTTGCTCTGTCAATGGACTATCTATTCATATTCATCTGTATTGCTCCCTTATGCCTTTCCCATGCATGTTTGAAGCCCTGTACTGCATTCATATTAACCACTTCCTGAGGTAGGCCATTCCATGCATCCACCACCCTTTCTGTGAAAAAGAACTTCCTCACATTGCCCCTTAATCGGCCTCCCTCTAATCTCATGCTGTGTCCTGTTGTCCTGCTATTTTTTTTATATTGAAACACATTAGACTCTTTCACCTCGTTAATGTCCTTAAGGTGTTTGAATGTTTCAATCATATCACCTCTCTCCCTCCTTTGCTCCAGGGTATACATATTGAGCTCAGTTATTCTGTCCTCATATGTTATCTGATGCAGTCCCTGCACCATTTTGGTTGCCCTTCTCTGGACTGCCTCAATTTGGTTTATGTCCTTGTGAAGGTGTGGCCTCCATTACTGAACACAGTACTCCAGATGGGGCCTAACCAGCGTTTTGTAAAGAGGGATTATTACCTCACTCTTCCAACTTGTGATACCCCTACTAATACACCCCAACATCCCTCTAACCTTACTTACTGCTTTAGTGGTCTGTTTGGATGATTTCAGGTCATTGGTGATGATGATGCCCAAGTCTCTTTCTTTCCTTGTGACTGCCAGCAACTCCCCTCCCAGCCTATAGATGGCTTCAGGGTTTCTCTTCCTTATTTGCATGATCTTGCACGTCTTTGCTTTAATCCCCAGTTGCCACTCTTCTGATCATTTTGCTAGTTTATCCAGATCTCTTCTCATTCTGTCCATCCCATCTGGATCATCTACTCTGTTGCAGATCTTGGTGTCATCTGCAAACAGACAAACCTTACCCTCCAGTCCATCTGCAATGTCACTGAAGAAGATATTGAAGAGGACTGGCCCCAGGACTGATCCCTGAGGTACCCCACTTGTGACTTGCAAAACATTCTTAGGTGGACTTGAACCACCAACCTTTTGATTAAAGGTCCAATCCAGAACCTGATTACGCCACAGATATCAGTTTGGCCTTCACTCTCAGACGAAACCATCAATAAAAGTGTCTTCCAGGTCTGACCTGGGCATTTGCAATTGGTGGAGATGAGAGTGTTGCTGAATAAAATGTCTTAATTGTACAAAAATGGAAGTGATCTTCCTTCCTTATGGGGTATTTATGTTGTAGCTCTTGGAAGGATATACATGTGCCTCCTTTAATGAGTTGTGCAAACTGAGTGAAGCCATGAGCCTCCCAATATTGGTAGCCCATATCTAATTTAGAGGGATTGAAGTCTGCATGATGCCTAATGAGTGTAAGAAGGCCAATGGTGTTGGGGGTGCCCATCAGGTGCTGTAACTTAAGCAAAGACTTAATTATGTGTTTAGTCCTCGGATTATTTACTCTATGGAACAGCTGGGGCAGTGGGTTCCAGTGGATAATATGGTCCATAGCGGGAAACATGTCAAATCTTGTAGTTCCAATTTGTACCACCCTGCCTCTCTGTGTTGCTTAAGCCAAGTACACAACCATGACCCCTGAGCCAGCAGATGGTATTTGTGAAGATCAGGGAGTCCCAAACCACCATGCTCCCTAGTAAGGCAAAGCATGGAGTGTGAGATTTGGGGTTGCCTTCTCTGCCAAATGAATTTGGATAAAATTTTGTGACGCTCATTCCAATATAATGTCTCTGCAGTGCCAAGCAGTATATGTTCAGTCATGGAAGATGGCAGCCTGGCTGGGTGCACCATCGGCTGCACCGGCAGCCTAGTACTTAGTTTGTTTGTCTGCTTGTTCATTTACTGCTTATCGCTATTGCTATTGCTATTGTTTTTTGACTGATTTGTCCGTTTTTCTTTCGGTCGTGTCCTGAATTTTATTTATTTTATTTTTCACCTACCCTGCTGCTCTTAACCTTCCCGAGCCCTGCTGGAAGTGAACTACTAGCAGAGTATACTGAGTTCGAGAGTCATACCAGGGAGATTTTGTCACTAGCTTGTAGTGTGCACTGGGGACATCTCATCTTGGCCCCATTACCACTCCCACACACTCAGTTTGCCAGGCCTGCTATCTTAGCTCTCTCTGCTAGACTTTATTGGATTACCACTGGGTGCTTTGAAATTCGAGCCCTTCAGACTTGGATTTGTTACTGGTGGTGTCTGCTGTTTTGTGTCAGCTTGGACCTGTTTGACTGGCCAGCCGACGAAGAATCCAGGAGTGGAGACGGGGGGGGTTGTAGAGGAGGTGACCAGTGGGAGCAAAGCAAGCAAAGACCCTTGGATTATCTGACAGCGGACTTGAGGTTGAACACTTGCAATCCGGGGATCGAGAATGGCATACTGGTGGGCATAGGAGGAGCAGCTTAATTTGTAGCAATGAGCTGGTGGTCCCGATCCTACGGGTGGGTTTGGCTGTGGGTGTGCAGCTATGCGGGGGACTGGGCCCTATCTTGCCGGGTAGCCAGTGGCTTGGGCCGGTGGTCCCTTAGGTTTCTCTGCAGGGCCAACTGGTGGGTAGGTCCAGGCGGAGATCCGCAGTGGTGGCCATGGGCTTTATGGTTCAGCCTTCTATTTGGATTTTTCAGGGCCTGCTCCTGCTCAGGGTGAATAACCACCAAAGAGGATTTATTTGGACTCCCCCCACCTCCAGCCACGGTCAGACCTTTTAATTCTATTACTTGTCTTCTGCTCAGGAAGGCAGTGAGAGTGCCCTGCTTCTTTTTCAACCCCGGACAGTGGGAGTGTTTGGGGACTGTAAAAATACTCTGGACATATTCTCTACTTTAGCAAGTTTCCACTACAGTGAGAGTGTTTTGGGGGCTGGAGAAATCACTGAGACTTTTAATACCTGTCTTGCCCAGGAAGTAAGAGTTCCTGGAGGTTTTTGGTCTTCTCCGGCAGTGAGAGGTCCACTGGGGACTGGAAAAAATTGATCTCTGTGTTGTTTTGGTCTACATTTGGTACTTTTTTGTTTACAGATGCAGTTTTAAGGATTTACTAGTCACGTTGTGTTTGGCTTCTTACGCCCTCCAAACTGTTGTACTGGACTCAATGACTGTGTTGTTCTATTTTATTTAAAGACTTCCTTTTAGTATATTTGTTGTGATTGGGGTGGGAGTTTTGGGAATTTGTTTTGTCTGATTTTATATACTTTAAGTTTTAATTTATAATTGTTTAATGTGATTGTGGGTTTTGTTTTGTTTCCTCCCCAAGTGAGAGTTGTGGGAGCATTATATTTTCTTTTCTTTTTATATTGCTTATTGTTAATTTTCTTTATATTTCTGATTTTATTTGTATGGTTTAGTTTAATTAATTGATTAGAGTTGTTTAGTTTTTGTGTTTTATTTTTCTGTAGGTTTGGTGTATTCTTTTTGACTGGAGTTTATTAATATGTGTAGGAAGCCTGCCCCCACAGTCATGCACTATTCACCCTCCACCCTTCACACCCTCCACCCTTTTGTTCCCCCTGTTGCAGTTTACAACTTACCAGCACTGTAGAGCGCTGGGTATTGTCTGCCAGGGAGGGGAGGTTGGGGTGCAAACGGTGGAGGGTGAATGAGCAGAGCCATCGCATCGAGGTGTAAAACCCAGAAGACACCCTGGGGCAAATGGAACACAGATCATGGCTTGCCATGCCTGGTTTCCATACCCAAGGGCACCACCAATATTGATGGGCAGGCAGTTCGGGTGGCCCTGGAAGTCCATCCAACTCGAGTGGTGTTATGCAATGCCAGGTCCATTAAAAACAAGACTGTAATTATTGCAGATCTTGTTGGGACAGTGGACCTGGCATGCATCACCGAGGCCTGGCTGGATGAGAACTCTGGCCCCACGCTGGAGGCTGCAATTCCAGCTAGGTACTTGATGACACACTGCTCGAGATTGGATTGTGGGGTGCGGGGGGGTGCAGTCTGTTTCAAGACTGAACTGGGCCTCACAAGTGTACCAGTTGAGGAGGCTGGGTCATTTGGGTGTACTGTGGTAGCAGGTGTAGGTTGTATGATTGCCCTCATCTACCGTCCACCCAGGGATGAGAAGTGTTTCCTTAAGGAAGTAGCAGACTTCGTGATTGAAATGGTATTTGAGTCACCCAGATTGATGTTCCTGGGTGACTTTAATGCCTGGGTCGATGACGAACTCTCACAATTTGGACAACACTTCCTCCAGTTGATGATATCTCGGGGCCTCACACAGATTGTTACCACTGCTACTCATAAACACGGTCACTCTCATGACCTAGTCTTCCTCCTGGGGTTTGAAGCCTTTGATTTGGGATGGAACCTGTTGGATGGTCCGATTACTGCACCATGGGGTTCAGTTTTTGCACCCCCCCCTTGTAGGCCTACCCCTGTGGAGATGGTCAGGTACCTTCCTTTATGAGATGTAAGTTCCAAAGGCCTGGTGGCGGTGCTTGATCTATTGGTTCTTCCAGTGGCAAACAATGACCCAGAGGCTTTAGTTGTGGCCTATAATAAGACCATTTATGTGACTCTGGATGTCATTGCTCCTTTCCATGTTTGTCCTCTCTCCCTTTGCCCTTGGTCCCCCCGGTTTGGACCTTGAGGGTGATGCAGCGACTAGGACAAAGATTAGAGCATTGCTGATGGAAATTCATCCTGGATGCCAGCCACCTTAGATTGATGGAACATTATCGAGTCTATCTGTAACACCTAGGTGGCAGTATCCCAAGGGCTACTACCCCTGCCTGCGTGGCTAGTTGCAGGTTAAGGGGCCTGGGTACTGAAACAGGTGCCTCCACCAGGAGGTTAGGGTTGTTAGTGGTTAAGCCAACCTGGATACAGCCCTCTGGGACACTGTAACCCCCCCTCTGTCCCTGCTAATGGCCTGAACAATATACAGTAATCACTTATGCAATGACCCTTATTCACCATGCAATTATCCACACTGTTTGCACTTACAACCAGGGCTGGTTTCTCTGGCTCAACCCTGGAGACCCCCTGTAAAACAAGGTTATGCACAGCAAATAGCAACAGTACAGTACTTTTGACACAAATTGGAACCACAGTCAGGTTAAATGCAAAAATAGTTAGATCTGATTTATTCAGGGGACTTGAACAAGGGACGGGTGTAATCAGGTTGATTTGCTTAAAGACTATATCAATCAAACAGTCATGTATGCACTTCAGAGTCCCTACATAGTCACACACTCTGGGTACCCAGGTAGGGAAGAGGTGGGCTACCCAGGAACATTTCCCGGGGTAGGCAAGCATCGCAGCTGGTTGGGGCCCTGTGATGGAAGAAAGAAACATGCACAACACACACACTTTTTGCAATCCAGAGCCGGAGGGCTCAGTTTGTGGAAGGAAAGACAACAAGGCAATCAGATGACAGCACTTTAAATTTAGCTGTTGTTGCAGGGAGCTAGCCTGATGTTTACTCATGATACCCAATACAGGACACAGGCAGGATGAAATTGAGACTGCAGGTTGATGAGCTGGAGTGCCAGGACAAGCAGGGCCCACATGAATTACCGAGGCATCATTCCTGTTCAAGGCGTTGAGCAGGGGGCTGATCCCCAGGCAGGTCTCTCTTCGATGACTTTCTCTGTGTAGCGGGTAATCTGGCTGGGACAGCATGGCAAGGCCTAGGCCAAGTGGACACGAATGCAGATTCAGTCCGTTGGGGCTGGATGCAGCCTCCAGCAAGCAGAATGCAGTTCAACACACAGTGGGGAACCAAATTGCAACCCACTAGCGGCACACAGCACATTTATAGTAAGAAAATACCACTGTACCAGGCGGATGGCAGTCCGATCATAATTACAGTCTCTGTGCCTAACCGGGATTCCAGCAATCACTTGAGGTCCTGACAGGCCAATCGCATTCAGCAAATCTTTGGTCTTCTTCAGGGTTTAAGCCTGGTACCAGATCCGTGGCTTTAATCTCTCTTGATTCGGATTCAGTCTGAAAATATCCCCAAGTTCCCTCTCAGGGACAGCCGGTCGGCAGGCAGGCCAAACTCAATCCTTCCACAGTTCTCCCGCATGAACTATGTGGAAACTGCTGCTCGACTGTCTTGAGCTGTTCACTGTTACACTTCCCAACTCAGAACTGACAGTAGCTGCCAGCAGCCTGGGACTTTCCCCAAGATCCAAAAAAGTTCGATTGGCTGATCTGTCTGTCAGTCACTGCAAGGGCTCCCTCTCCAGGTCCATTTGGGTGCCAAAGTTCCAAACCTACAATACCTACAGAATTTTGCTTCCACAAGACTCCTGTGGACAGGCTCCATTTTAGAGTTCCCAAAGGCACTGATTGGCCCATTCTGGCAGTCCAGGACCAAGATGGTGTTGATAAACAGAACTGTCCATGCTGCAAAGAAGGCAGGTTAGATAAACTACAGTATCAGTACTACTCTAATAGATAATCAGCAAATAGGTATAGCTTCTCACAGAGCTCCCTCTGCGTAAGTAGCAACGGCAGAACGGAGTGATTATCTGGCAGCCCAGGTGGGACTCGAGCATAGAAACACTCAGTCCCCACCCAGATCAATTAGAACTGCGATATAGGCAGTTCTTAAAGAGACAATACCCAGAGGCTATACAGGCACTCTCTGGCAATAACGTTTAAACTGCTAAAACACAGGACACCAGCCTGGCAGTGAGCATTTAGGCAAGCCCAAGGAAGACTTTTCCGGGAACCCCCATTTGCAGGGGGGTTACACCCTTCCCTGCCTGGAGAAAACTTGGCGTCTGCGTCAAGTCTATATCATCACAATACTGAAAATGCACTATAAACGAGACATTCGTGACACTAGCATACTATGAAAATAACATCTCATGCATCAGTTAACATAAACTTAAGTGCCAGTGGCTCGGTAGGTAGCACACTCGCCTCTGAGGCCGGGAGATCAGAGGGCTGTGGGTTCAGTTCCCACATCTGGCACTTAGGTTAATATCCCAGTACTGACACTGCAGTGCAGCATGAGAGGGGTGCTGCACTTCTGAGGTGCCGTCTTTAGGATGAGACGTTAAACCCAGGTCCCATCTGCCTGGATTGGTGGTAGTTCAGGTTAATGTTAAAGATCCCATGGCACTTATCAAAAAAAGAGTAGGGGAATTTTTTATTGGAGAAAACTTCATAAACAAAACAAGGGAAAAATACAGTAAGAAAATCAGAAAATACAAAATGAATAAATGCAAAAAAATTTAAGATCCATAATACAAAAATCCTCACAGTCCCTGCCAATATCCTGAAAACCCCAAAACACATCTACCAAACCTAAAATTCCAAAAACAGAAAACCCCACTCAGAAATCCTTTAATATCCAGAAACAAAAACAGCCATCCTAACAGTCCCACCCATCCCAGTATTTAATGGGAAAAACTCAAACGGTTCATGAAGCACTCAGCAGGTTTCTACTGATCAGTCAAAACCTGTAAAAAGGGGAAGAAACCCCAACCTTTCCACCAATCCTGTATCAGGGGTCTAGAAAAGCTACGTCTTTCTTTTGTAAACAACATAGTGATTTCAACCTCTATTTTATTTTGTAAGGCTATCTGTTTTTGTTGCAGCACAAATTGACATCTAGTTTGCCAAATGACCCATTTAATAAGAGCCAAAATCATGTGAGTCATCCCTGTATGGAATCCACTCCAAAGATTACAATCATACTGTCCATACACCAAAGTATTATAATTCATAACCCCTAAGTGAGGGATATTCCAGGAACAAGCCAACAATGGCCATAAACCAGTAATATATGGGTATTGTGAAAAAAGATGTAACATCGTTTCCACCTCTAAACCACAACCCTCCCTCAGACAAGATCTGTCCTGAACACTTTTATGAAAGTGATTTCCTCTGACATTTAGTCTAGAATGGCAGCTAAGCCATACAGAATCCCATACTTTAGGAGGGAGTCTGGTTTCTGTCACTTGGTGAAGAACATCAGCTACTACTACAGTGTCCAGTAAAACCAGACAGGGTTCTTTAAAACAGATCTCCTGTAACAGTTTATGGTACTCAAATTTCCTAGTATTGTGTAAAAGGTCAAAGGTCGAGATGTGCCAAATTTTCAACTTTTTACAAATTTCCAATAGATAGGGAGATAAACCTTGTGGGATGCCTTGAAATACCCCCCATTGCTGGGTTTCCCATTTCTGCCAAAAATAAAAACATCTATTTTTCAACAAGGGAACCCAAGATATTTGACTAAATAGTGAAATGGGAACAAAATTCTCATAAGGAAATACAGTAAAAAGAAAAATCACAGGATTAACCATTTTCAAACCACCATCACACATAGGCAAATAGGTACAATTTCTTTTTATGGGATTAAGCCAACTCCCCCATAATAACTGAAAAGCCACACCATACATCTTTACCTCTAATTTGATTGGCAGTGGATACAAATAACTAACATTCAAAAATATAGGCTAAAGAAAAGTTTTATACATAAATACTCTTTTTTTTTTGTCATAGGGAAGCTTTTCCATCTTGCAACTTTCTCCTCTGCTTGGGCTAAAGCAATTTCCCAATTGCAACAGGCCGGGTCAGGAGCCCCAAATCAGTACCCCAAAATCTTAATCGGTACCGTAGTTAAACCAATACCCCCTATAGTTTGTGGAACAACTCCTAAAATATGGATTCCCACAGCTTTACTCTTTTGTTTGTTAATCCTTGATCCAGAGATAACAGAGAAGGAGTCTGCAATCTTCATGGCCTGCTCCCCAGATACCTGATCAGCTACTAGTATAGTAGTGTCATCCGCATAAGCAAAAGCAATTGGAAATAAACCATCCCCTGAACCCCAAAATGGTAAAATCCCTGGTACTATGTTTGACATTCTCAATAAAGGATCCAAAGAAAAAACATAAAGAAGCGGACTCAGAGGACAGCCTTGCCTGACTCCTCGCTGAATCGGAATAGACTTCCTCAGTCTGCCATTCACCAAGGGCCAAGATGATGCATGTCTGTAAATAACTTGAAGCCAGTCTATAAATTCAACTGGAATGCCAAAATGCTTTAACACCCGAACCAAATAGGCATGGGGAACCTCATCCAAAGCTTTAGCTTGATCAAGGGAGAGTAAATACCCAGAACCACTTGACCTATCAAAAGCTTCCCTCAGTAATTTAGTAATATCTCCCATACCCCGTTGGGGAATGGCACAAGTCTGACCAGGGGAAATTACTTCCTGAGCCACCCAGGATAGAAGTTTGCACAATATCTTACACAGAATTTTCCAGTCAACATTTAGCAAACTAGTAGGCCTCCAATTTCTAAGATCTGATCTGTCCCCCTTTTTATAGAGAAAAATCAAAATACTATCTGTCAAAACCGTAGGAAAAGGAACCAGACCTGATAAAATGTCATTATAAATCATCATCAAATATGGGCCAAAGAGGCCTATTGATTTCCTGTAGAATTCCCCTGGTAATCCATCTGGGCCAGGAGAAAGACCAGACAGTAATCCACCAATAACCTCCTCAATTTCTTTTTGTGAAATGGGAGAGGTTAGTAGAGATCTATCTGCCTCCAAAATATTAGGTATCTGTAATGTACTAAAAATCTCGTCTATCCCAGCTATAGGAGGAGAATTGTCACAAAAGGAAGTTTCCACAAACTGATGAACCACTCTCTCTATTTCATCACCAGGATCTACAATCTGACCTGTATCGGTCCTTAAGGCTTCCATATATTTAGATTCCACCCTTTGAGCACAACAGTCATATGGGTTGACACCTTGTGCCTTTCCTTGTGTGCCAAACCTTTGCTCTAAAAACAGAAAATGGGCCCTATCATACTGAAAATTACACATCTCAGTTTTCATCATAGTTATGTCCTCTATGAGGTCTTCTCCAGTCTCCACAGCCCGAGAAAGTAGCCTATGTAGCCTATCTCTGAACTGCAGGTAGGTTAGATATTTAGTATTAGCTGCCCTTTTTGCTAATGAGCTACATAAAATTTTTAAATCTCGTTTTGAGTCCTGCCACCATAAAAGAGAATTTTCATATAATTCAAAAACCAAAAACCTTGCCTCCAACTCATTATGAATGAGAGCCCAGGTATCTGTATTTGATAAAAGAGTCGAATTCAACCTCCAGACCGGATTCGGGCCAGGTTTATTTACAGGGGTTCCAACAGACATTTTAATCAATCTGTGGTCAGAGGTCTCAACTGGGGAACCCAATGAGGGGCAAACCAGAAGTCAATTCGTGTTGACAAGTGACCCCTAGAATAAGTATGATCCGGTAATCTAGAAAAAACAGCAGCACAATCTCTGACCTTGGACTGTGTATACATTTTGTGCAAAAAATTATAATCTGAATACAATTTTTGCATTCTACCTGTTTTGTCAGATAAAGATAGTATACAATTAAAATCACCTCCCAAAAAAACAGATCTTGTAGTATACAAAAAAGGTAGAACTTTCTGTAATAACGTAACCCGTTGGAATTTTGTCTGAAAATTATAGACATTTATAATATGCAATTCATGTGCCCCCAGCCTGGCATCAAGAATGCACGCCCGTCCAGGAACCAAATCAATAATACGGGAGACATGGAGGTCAGGGTTCAGGATTAAAAACCCCACCCCTGAGCATGATTTCTCTCCCAAGGACCAAAAAGAAGTACCCCTGAACCAGTCTTTTGATGCCCGGTAGGTCTGTCTAGTAGTATGTAACCGGGTGTCTTGAAGTAAACAAATATTAAGTTGGTGACTGGAAATGACAGAGAATGTGGTAAGTCTTCTTTCATGGTTTTTTATACTATTGACATTTATGTATCCCAAGGAAAGGTACCACTCCATGTTCAGGTGTTAGAGACATCCGGCATAGTGGGAACCATAGATTTTGAATTTTTAGTCCCTGATCTTTTGGACTTCTTCTTCTTCTTACCCTCCCCCCTTTGGCATCTACAGGGGGAAGTTCAGAATCAGTCATGTGTTCTGTCTGTGAAGATATCAGTGAAGAGAAATCTGAGTCCTCATCTTCCTCATCCCATTGTTTCCGTTTAGCAAGGGGAAGAAATCTATCGGACTTGGGGACACCAGCCTCACCCCCATCTGCAGCATCTTTACCCAGTTTTTGGGACACACTGCGTATCATCCGCCTAGTTTTTTGAAGTTCCCAATCTGTAGATTGGGGGGGTGGCATATTGGAATCTTGCCTAGAAGGCCTTGGTACTTCAACAGATCTAAGGAGTGACTCCGTATTCTCAGGAGGAATGGGCAATACTGGAGCTGCAACCGCCTCTGGGGCTGTGGCGCCTGGGGAAACTACCTTCTGTGATGAGGGTTTGAATGGGATAGCGGAAGGTGAGAGCACTCGCCCTGTAGGGGAAGACTCAACTGTAGTAATATTTACAGAGGGTGAGGGGGGCCAGGAGTGGGATATGTCTATAGGGCAATCGTCTCCTGCAAGCCTCTGGGGTTCAACTTCTACATTCTCTGTAGAGTCATCCCCTCCCATATTGTGTGAAGCCCAGGGACAGTCTCTAAAAGTGTGGGTGGTGTCTTCACAAAGATTACAGATGACAGGGGTTTGGAGGGTATATGCCACATGGCCAATCCCTCCACAAAGGGAACATTTCATTTTGTCGTAGGCATTGCTCAGATGAGTATGAGCCCCACACCTGAAACAGGATCGAGGCTGTCCAGCATAAAAAGTAAAGCCTCTGTCCCTTCCCAGGTAGAAGCAACTAGGCAGGTGTTGTACAATACCTCGGATTTGAGGAAGTTTGACCCGAATCCTCCACCCCCAATCCAAATATCCTCAGAGTCAATGATAGGGTCCGGGAGACCTAAAACAGAACATTTTGCCCGTAACCAGAATAAAATATCTGATCTTGCCACTCCTTCATTTTTAAATAAAACAGTCACTGTTCTGTAAGCAGGCTTAGTTAAAGGAATAACAGCAAAGGCCTTCCATTCAGGGCTACTGTGAACACCTTGATAATGTTCCCAGAAGAGCTCCAAGCCCTCAGCAGTTTTAAAGCTGACATCAAAATTTGGATCGCCTGAGGTGTGAATTAGTGCATAAATGTCCTGAGCGAAGAAACCCATACTGTCCTTCAAAAGTGTACGGCCCACATATACTCTGTCAGTGTGCAACTCTAATCCTCCTTTGTATTTTATCCATACTGCGTTTCGTCTTTTAGCAGGCTCAGGAGGAGCATGAAATAGTCCTGCATATGTTCTGTGGGACGAGTTCTGACTATAGTCATGATTGACCCCTGCAGTACCTATAGAAAGATGTGGGGGGGGGCAGGGTGGTCTGGGCCAGGCCCAGGGACATCACACTGGTTCCAGTTCAGTAGGATTTTTAGGGGCATGCAGCTTCTCAGAAGCATTATCGAGAGGAGAAACCACTGTAGAATCTTGCTTATGTGGGAAAAAGATGGCGAGTCAGACAACTCTAAAGAGGAGGGAAGCTCCACAGGGTCAGATAGAGCAGTCCCCCATCACTGAGGTGACACCCACGACTGATTTGGGCCAGATCTTACCCACCCAGCAGCCTGTAAGGCCTCTGCAACTGTATGCCCTGTAACTAACATGTTTCCATCAAAATTAGAACCTTCCCCAGAAAAGTCAGTGCTCCAAGAAATGGAAACGATCAGTACATCACCAGCAGAAGGATTAGACAGCCTCTGAGGTGTGTCTATCCTAGAAACAGTTTCTACTCCAGATCCCTCTCCATTTTGCACAGATAAAGATAGATCCTGAGTGTCAGAAACATCAAAAGTCTTACTAACAGTTCCCCGGGATGTCATACGGGAACCTTCCTTGTCCGTCGAGGCCGATATCTCACCAGTCACCTGGTCAGGGGTTGCAGCAGGCCCAGCGTCACACTCTGCCATGCAAACAGTAAACAAACTTGCAGCATTTGGGGATAGTGTAGCTCCAACAGGTAATACTCCTTTCCTTGAATCTATTGATTGACTTTGAAGTTCGCGGCGCTTTTCCTCAGCAAGAAGCGCCCACAAATATGCACTCCATGATCGGAACTGTTGACAGCCCGTGAAGTCCGCTCTCAGCAGTAAGTCTACTGAAATAACTGGTGCCTCAGAAGAATCCACACAAGCTGGAGAAGCAATCAAGTGGTGCTCAGTGGGAACAATAAGGCTGTCAATCTCAGGCATAGGCAGGTCAAATGCAGGGTTCTCTGTAGTAATTTCCACATCCATCATCTCAGAGATGGAGGAAGCCTCACACACACAAGGGACTGAGGAGGAGGCCAGCTCCTCAGCTCCAGGGACCATCTCACATCCACCAGGATCCATGGGAGCCACCATCTTGGCCAGAGACCAGGATGACAAAGGGTTCCCCACAGGAAAGTTGGGGAATTTTTTATTCAAAACTCAAAAGAACATAAAGACAAATCAGTATTTCTTCAGACAAAGCATAAAAAGAAGAAAACAAAAACACAGATGCGTATTACTTCATACTTGAAACTGAAAACATAAATAAAACACTTTGGGTGGGATATTCAAAAGGGTTGTGCATGGCGCAACACAGTTGCACCATGCGCAACCCACTGATGTGCCCCGGCATGATATTCAAAAGGGAAAGTGTGTGGCACAACTCCTCGCTGGCTATGGGCAAGATCAGTATTTATGTGGCGCAGGGGGCGTTTTACAGACATCACCCCCGCACATCCCATATTCAGCCCAGGATGTGTGGAGCCCATGCAGGTGCAACTCTACCATGCGCCGTATACAGTTGTTCCAAAATAAAGGAGACAGCCGACACCCACAGGTGAGCTGCCGTATTGCAGGGCTCAACACAGCAGCTGCCAGCTGTGGGTGGCCACCTGAGCTCCAGTGGTACCCTCCATCGGGTAGCGCCCCCCATGCCCGATCACGGGCAGAAGTAGGAAAAAAACATCCTATGTCCCTGGTGATCCAGTGGACCACCCCAGCCCAATTGTGGGCATATATATACAAATTAAAATATTCTATATCTCTGCACGCCCATTGGCCCATGCTGTGGATCAATGGGCATACAGCTGTACTGTATGCAGTCAGTTGGCAGTCGGACGGGCGGCTTGCGGGTAGGGAGCAGCTGCCCACCACTGGCTGGGGAGAGTGGGGTGGCGGGGCTCAGTGGGAGGGTGGTACCGCTAGACCACCAGGGTTGGGATTTAATCTTTCTTTAGACTTCTGCCCATGATTGGGCTTCGAGCAGCCCACTGGACCACCAGGATATAGGACATTTTAGTTTTTATACATATGCCCGCGATCGGGCTGCCAGCTGTCCACTGGACCACCAGGGATATAGGACGTTTTAATTCTATACATATGTCCATGATTGGGCTGCCAGCAGTCCACTGGACCACCAGGGATATAGGACGTTATAATTCTATACATATGCCCGCGATCGGGCTGGGAGCAGTCCACTGGACCACCAGGGATATTGGAGTGTATTAGTTTTATACTTTTGCCTGCGATCGGGCAGTGGGGCACTTTGCTGCTTGTGCAGGGGACGTCGGTCCCCAACGGCTGCAGCCTGGCAGAGCACCAGGCACAAGTCACCAGGGATCGGTACACCTGCTGCTAATAGGGCCATAATGACATGCAAATGGTTCCATTTGCGCCTTGCATGCATTATGGCCCCATTTGCATATGCACCTTTGAATATTGCTGTAGATGCGCCTAGCGCAATGGCGCTTTCGCTAGCGCATCCCCCTGCCCCTCTCTGGCCACTTGCACTGGTGCAGTACCTCTGCGCCATGCACAATGCGGGTGGCCATAGAGCGATATTCAACGGTGCTGAGCCATGGCGCAGCACCATTGAATATCACCCTGTCAGCGCCCTGTCACATCTCAGTTGCACTGTGCCCAGGCTTGCACCACAGCCTGGCACAGTCTGAATATCCCACCCTTTATGTATACCCCCTCCTCCTCCCCCTCCCTACTAAAAGAGTAGGGGAATTTTTTTATTAAAATCAAAACAGAATCAAAAATGAAAAAAATATACAAATCAATAATTCAACATACAAAATCATACAAAAGAAAATTTACCAGAGCAAGAGCAAGTATTCATTCATACAATAACTCTTATACTTAAGAAAAACATTGTAATCCACCCCTTCCCTCTCTCTACTATAAGAGTAGGAGACATTTTATTGTAGTTAAAACAAATATCAAAATAACATACAAATAATTCAGTATTTCATCATGCAAGTCATACAAGAAAAAGATACAAAAATAAATTTACATAGTAATTCAAATGATTATCTTATACTATAAGAAAAACCATCATAACTCATCCCTTCCCCTCTACAAAAGTAGGGAAATTCTTAATAAAAAGAAAAACAATTTTTTTGAATTTTGTAAATGAAAATAAGTATCATAACATACTATAATAATAGACTTTAGAACATTGTGATTGAACTTCAAACGTCCTCTCTTTTTTTTGGAACAGAAAGGCGTTATCTGGAAAGAAAATCATATCCTGTCCATAATTTAATCCTATAACTACTATTTAAATGCAAAGCTTCTATCTGTTGTAAACGTTGTAAATCAGTTTTTATCATAAAAAATAATTCTTCAGAAGAAATCATTTGTTGTTGTAACAGCAATCTACATCTACTGATCCATAACCAGTATAAAAAATGACCATGTATTATTCTTAAAGTACTCAACTTTTCTTTAGTCACTGATATATTTGAGATACCATAAAATGGTAATTCCACTGTAGGAGGGACTGGTGGAATCTTATTCTTCCAATGATTTTTTACCACATCCCCAAATTGTAATGCATAAGGGCAATTAAAATAGAGATGTGACATGGTTTCTAATATTTCTACGCAACTTTCCCTTGGGCAGTATCACTCTTGAAGAATTTTATGTTTTTGATTACTGCGGATATTTAACTTGTTATGGAGACCCAACCACACTGTATCCCAAATATGTAGAGGTATTCTTGGATCAGTAATATGATCAGAAATTTCTTGTTGATGAAACAACAAAAATCCAGAAAAAGGAGATTCAAAAAAACACCTATGGAGAATTGCAGTATAAAGAGTTTTCCGCACAACTGTCACTGCTAAATTCCTACTTATTTGCCAGATCTTAATTTTATCGAAGACTGCTTCCCATCTGATTGTCAATCTCGGACGTCTCTTATTTTTATGTAAGAAAGAACCAGAACTCCATTCAACCAAAATTCCAGATATTTTTTGATGTACCAAACCACACCTTTAATTAGTGCTTCCCTTAATTATTGATACTATATTGCTGTATAAAAAAATCGTGAAAAAAAAACAAAACCAGATGAACCATATCAACTCCACCAACTTTTGTTGATAAATATAAAATATTACGTCTAAGTGGATTTAATCTGCTCCCCCAAAAGCTACTAAAAAAACAACCCATTAACTGTGTTTCCAAGGTACGTGGTACTAAATAAACAGAGCTTAAAATTAAAAAAACAGGAATCAAAAAAGTTTTGATCAAATATATCCATTTAAATTTTGATAACTTCCATCTTTTCCAACTTGCCACTAGTTTTTGACCTTTAACTAAAGCCCGCTGCCAATTATATTCTGCCATGTTCTGCCCCCCAAAATAAATTCCTAATATCCAACAAAGAACCATGTCTACTGTCAACCCCCCAGCTATTTCACTTTTGGTAGGAAAACCACCTATCCATAAACAGTGAGTTTTATTTAAATTAATTCGAGCTCCTGTTATCTTACCCACCTCCTGTATTAAATCACAAGCTGCAATAATAGACTCACCATCTTTTAAAATTAGACAAAAATCGTCTGCATATGCCAATAATTTAGAAAAGGTACCAACATCTCTCTTTATCTCCCTAATTCTGGGAGATCTAATCAGTATTCTTAATAAAGGATCCAATGCAAACACGTATAAGAGGGGCTAAGAGGACATCCTTGGCGAATGCCTTTCAGAATCTAATGACAAACCCCAAGCCACCTACTATCGTATATTTTCACATTAGCCAAATTGTAACACAATCTAATCTACTGAACAAAATTTCCTGGAATCCCATAAGCTAATAAACAACACCATAAATATATATGGGAGGCCTCATCAAAAGCTTTGGCTTGATCTAAACTAACTATGTATCCCAAATTCTGGTCTCCTTCCTTATTTTCATCTTGGGTTTCTAATAACTCCCTAATAAATAATGCATCTGAAATACGTCTTCCTGGAATAACATTATTGATCCTTGCTAATTAAATCTGGCATAACTAAAGATAACCTGTTCCCCAACAGTTTGGAAAATATCTTAAAGTCCACATTTAGTAGTGTGAGAGGCCACCAATTATTAACATCAGCTCAATCCCCAGATTTATAAAGAAAAACTAATAAACCTTCATACATCTGAGAAGGCAAAAAAAAATCTTCTAAAAAAAATTAAATAATGTTAATAAGGTGGTTGGCATTAAACGCCACAAAAGTTTATATAATTCACTGGGCAGCCCATCTGACCCAGGTGATGCATTCATTTTTAAAGATAATATTACTCTCTCTAATTCTGCCAATGTAAATTTCTCAATCATAACTTTTTGCCAACTCGGTGAAAGCTGTGGGAGTGTTGCAGCTCATAACAAATGTGATATAGATTTTGAATCTTCAACTTGTTTCCCAAATTTTTGTTCAACATATTCATCAAGAACTTTCATTATATTACTATTATCATGAACTTGATCATTAGAAGAAGTATCTAAATATTCAAAGACACATTTTTCCATACGATCTTTACATGCAATAAAAGGGTTAGCAAATGTAGTTTTGCCTTGTGTTCCAAAAGACTGCTCTTTGTGTAAAGATGAAAATCTATTATATTGATATTTACTCGTTAGCTGCTTAACCCTCGCAATCTCCTCTTTCAGACCTCCTATCACTTCTTCTTGTTTGGATAATAATGAACATAATAAGGATCTATACTCATTGTATTCCTCCCTTTTGGTTTTAGCACATTTTTGACCCAAAGCTTGAAAATATCCTGTTAAACAGGATTTAAAATATCCTCACCATTCAGCTATGTTATCATATAAGACCATGGTTGTTAATTTATCCTGCATTATACTTTCCAAGTCAGATTCGGTACCTTGTAATGTCAATAGTGAAGAATTAAGGCACCATATTCCAGGTCCTTTTTTCCATCTGGGGGGGATTCTCTATATTAATTCCTATCAGGGAGTGATCAGATATTTTTATTGGAATATTAAATGCTTTATGAATCCATAAAGATTTATGTATGAAAATAAAATCTATTCATGAATTTAGAATTCCTTTTGAGAATGTCAATTTTGTTTTTAAACCATTTTTAACATGTGCATCCTTCAAATTTGCTTGGTTGATGGCTGACATTAAGAATACTTTGTCACAATATCGATTACCCATTTCCGTTCTCTGATGTAAGTTAATATTAAAATCCCCACAGAAAAATATTTGATGACTTGTATACAAATACAGTTGTATTTTTGTTAATAGTGCAATTCTTAACACCTTTGTCTGTGGGCCATAAAGAGAAATAAGTCTACATTGTAAACCATGGAGTACTACATCCAACAAGAAAAGTCTCCTTGGTTCAACATCTACCAATCGTAAAACCTGAACATCAGCTGTTGAAAAACAAACCCCAATCCCACTGCAAACATCCTCATCCATAGACCAATAAGAACAACCCCACAGCCAATCTTTAGTTGCTTGGGCTACTTCACCCAATGTATGCAACCTAGTGTCCTGTAACAGATAAACATCAAAGTTTAAATGAAACAAGGCACCAAAAGTTGCAAGTTGCTTAACTGAAGATTTTATGCTATTAACATTTAGACTTGCAATATGCAAAGAATTTGGTTCAAGGAGGTTTTTTTTATAATTTTCCCACTTGATCTGGTGACACGTTTACTTTTTTCTAAACCCTGAACTTTCCTTGGAGGTAGTTGCACCCCAGAAATTTGGACCTCACTTCCTCCTGACTCACCTCAATGTCAGGTAAAGGACTTTCATTTTCCATTTGATCTCCCCATGTGGAAAGTAAAGTAAAGTGGTTTGTTCACGGCAAAGGGAATAAGGGTAAATTTTACACCTCAGTATCTCCTGTTCCTTTCAAACCAGGAGGTAAATGATTCTCACTGCTTCTGCACAGCTGACAACTGTATCAGTTTGTCGGTGTGAGAGACAGAAACTTGTTCATTGCAACATAGCTCTGTTGCAGAAGGTGACAGTAACCCTCTAGAATCCCGTAATGGGGAACCGATTGGGGTCACAAAAGGGGTTTCTCTTTCAATAACCCCAACCGTATCCCGAGGAAAAATATCCATATTCACAGGGTGAGAGTTACTAGATTCAGGTAGGGGGGCAACCACCTGGGGTTTTGTAAATGTTCCCTTTCCTCCTATCCCTCCTCCCCTACCTCTACCTCGGCGTCTACCTCTATCTGTATTTTCAGGTTCAAATCCAGAGGAATTAAAAGGTTTTCTAACTTGGTATAAAAAATACTCTTCGTCAGAAGAGGCATCTGAATCATGGGTAGCCCATGGACATTCAGCATAAGAATGACCTTCGTCTCCACATAAATGGCATACGGGGGTTGGGGGGCAACACACTGGGCCACAGTGTATCCCAACATCCCGAATTGAAAACACTTAACTTGGTCACAGGAAGTATTCAAATGTTTTAATGAACCTCACCTATAACAGCTTTTTGGCTGTCCTGCATAAAAAAAAAATGCCCCTATCTCGACCTAGAAAAAAGGAACTCGGAAGGTATTGAATACCTTCTTCTGTTTGATTTAATTGCACTCTCACAGTCCACCCCAAGTCCAAAAAGCCATTTTCATCAATAATGGGTTTAGGATGATCATACACAGAACACCTCTCTTCTAGCCAGAATATAATGTTTGCCACATTTACTCCCTCATTACGAAATAAAATAGTCACTGTCTTAATGGTTGGCTTGGTAATAGGGATCGCCAAAAAGTCTTTCCAAACTTCAGACTCCTTAACCTCATAATATTTCCTCCAGAATTTATCCAGAGACTTCATGGTAATGAACCTAATATCATAAGAATGTTCTCCCGGGGAGTGAATAAAGGCATATACTTCAGAAGGCATAAAGCCTAAGGAATCCATCAAAAGAGTTTTCCCCACCCAAATCCTGTCCAGGACTACTGGGGCCTTCCCTCTGTAGTGTAATCTTACTAAAAAATGGCGTTTGGCTGCCTCTGCTGGTTTCTGAAACAATCCTGCATAAGATTTAGGCCTAGAGTCTGAATTAGCAGGGAGATCCCCATCTGTTTGTTTCTCACCAGCATTGTGTTCTGTAGGAGCAGTAGCCAGTTCCGGTTGGATCACTTCAGCCTCATATTCGCTGGGTAGACTTTCCAAAGGACAAACAATTGGTTGTACATCCAAATCTGAACACAAAAGGACATGCTCATTTAGCTGTAGATTTCGGTCAGGGACGTCGAGCTGTAATCCCGAAACACTCGCTTGCCCATGAAGACATGCAATCGCAGTGGAGTTTTGCAAAGGTGAATCACCAACAAGAGACTCAACATCAGGAGAAATCAAATCAACGACTTCAGTGTCAACCCCAAACAAACTCTTAGAGGTAGAAGAGCCAGGCAAAGGGATTTGTGAATCTGGAATCCAATGTCCAGCCTCCCATAGCCAACCTGCTTGCTGTAAAGCTTCTCCAGGAGACCAATCGGGTAGAAAACAGTCTTGTCCTGAGTAATTTACATGCATAGGGGTTTGTTCTGTAATTAAAGGCTGAATTTCATCACTTTGAGTTGTAGATTGAACCAAAGGTGATCTCTTGCTTGCATCTTGAGGAGGACTAGCCATAAAATGTTTTCTTTTATTTCATTCAGCTTCTAATTTTTGTCTACAGTTTTGAAAATCCAGTTCAGCCATATTTATTAAGTCTAATAGTTGAGATTTCTTCTTATCCAACTCACACTGTAACTGTTGTTCAGTAGACATCTCTACTTCTTCCATTGATGTAATAACAGTCGGTTCCAAAGTCAATACTTGGTCACAACCCATTCCTGACTGACCTTCTCTCTCAGACATAGAAGGTTCCACCAAGAGCTCAGGAGCACCAAATGAACGTCCGTTCTCCTCCACAATCTCCTTCAAACTGAAGCTCTCCATCCCTGCAGACAGATGGACAATGCCATCTGCCTACAGAGTAGGGGAATTTCCCCAGTGTCCTGGTCAAATTTCCCTCATTCACTAAAAATACCACCAACAGCTTAATCTGGTTTAAGGTCAGTTGGCATTCATCTGTATCCCCCTTCCCCAGGTCATGCCTGAAAATAGGCAGAATTTTTCTAGTGCACTTACCCAGTCAACAAAAACTAAATAAATAAACTTATCACATTCCTATACATTTCACTATACCATGCCCATATTGACAATACTTATGCATGTTTCATACATGTCAGTGTCACTGGCTCAGCAGGTAGCACACTCGCCTCTGAGGCCGGGAGATCAGAGGGCTGTGGGTTCAGTTCCCACATCTGGCACTTGGGTTAATATCCCAGTACTGACACTGTAGTGCAGCATGAGAGGGGTGCTGCACTTCTGAGGTGCCATCTTTCAGATGAGACGTTAAACCGAGGTCCCATCTGCCTGGATTGGTGGTAGTTCAGGTGGATGTTAAAGATCCCATGGCACTTCTCGAAAGAGTAGGGGAATTTCCCCGGTGTCCTGGCCAAATTTCCCTCATTCACTAAAAATACCACCAGCAGCTTAATCTGGTTCAAGGTCAGTTGGCATTCATCTGTATCCCCCTCCCCCGGGTCGTGCCTGAAAATAGGCAGGATTTGTCTAGTGCACTTACCCGGTCAACAAAAAGCTAAATAAATAAATAAATAATACATGTAATACTGATTCCCTTCTGATTAACATACTTCAAACATTACAATACTGATTCATGTTATAACTTCTTGTTCATTAAACAGTGTAGAAGGCGGCCCTTCCCTATCAGCTAACTTGGGGCTGGATGAGGCAGGGGCATCATAGTGAGAAGGAAGAACAAGTAACCTGGAGTTGGCTGTCAAGCTCAGTTTGTGCAGTGAGCTTTGAGAGACATAAACCCCTTTGTGGACCACATGGAGAGGCAAATCCACCAGACTCCCAGGGGAGACATAACTAAAACGTAGCACTGGCTTAACAGGTCACCCAGATTTTCTGGTGGGAACAGACACAGGCTCTGGGCAGTCAACAGTGGCACTGATTTCTTCTCCAGTAGTGAGGGATGCCTCTGCACTGGTTAAAATGTCCAGATTGGGAACACTTTCAGCTCCTGGCTCTGCACACTCTGTTTCCACAACACTTTGCTCATTATTATCTTCTGTCGAGGGCTCAGGTTGCTCATTTTGAGAAGGCTGTGGCACAATTAGGCTTTGCGGCACTGAAGGGGGGCTGTCAACACTCATGTTGTTCTTCAAGTTCTGGTGTGTCACCAGGGAGACTCAGACCATCGGCCCCTTCTTCGGGTAAGTCACACAGTTTCACAAAACACAGACAGCCTCTAACCTCAGATGTGATACTTTGTACCTCACTTTCATGGGCCACTGGATCCAAAGAAGAAGCTGGGGGGTCATGCAGTCCTGAAGGCCCAGCTTCATCTTCACAATTAATCATAGGGTTACCTCGAAACAACTGACTCAGTTCATAGGAGGAGTAATAGGCATTGTCACAATCACTATCATCAGAGGTGGACTGACAGTCACGATCAGTCTGGACCTGCTGTAGGGGAAGCCTTAAATCTGTAACTACTGGGGTAGGTTGACTCTGTCTCTGTTTTGTCACAGCACGAGTCACTGGCCTAGGGGAGGCACTGTCTGCTGGATCAGCATCAATAGTAACTTGACCGATGGATAGTAAGTGGTTACGGTGCATGGTTTTGACAGCTTTGGAATTATTCTCTGGACGTACTTTGTACACTGGTAGGTCATCCAATTTGCCCACTACTACGTGTGGTAGATGGTGCCACCTGTCAGCAATTTTGTGCTTTCCATGTAGTCCCAGATTACGCAGCAACACACGGTCCCCAGGCAATAATTCTTGAGCCTTCACTTTCTTGTCGTGCCTCTCCTTGTTGGCAAGGTTTCTCTTGGCAGCCATTGTTTGGGCCAGTTGATAGGCATGGTTCAATTGAGCTTTCAATTTCTGCACATATTGTAAGTAATTCTCAGCTCAGACCCCATCCAGGGAGACCCAAAGACAAACATCTATGGGCAGCCGGGCTTCCCTCCCAAACATGAGTCGATAGGGACAGTATCTGGTGGCATCACTTTTGGTGCAATTGTAGGCATGTACCAAGGTGCTAATCTGCTGACTCCACTTGGTCTGGTCTTTAGGGTGGAGAGTATTCAACATGTCTAGCAGGGTGCAGTTAAAACATTCGGGTTGAGGGTCCTCCTGCGGGTGATAGGGAGTGGTTCTTGACTTCCTCACCCCCCCACAGGGAAAACATTTCTTTGATTAACCTACTCTCGAAGTCTCTGCCCTGGTCAGAATGGATTCGCTGGGGGGGCACCATAGTGGACAAAGAATTTTTCTCCTAGCACCTTTGCTACGGGTCGAGGCCTTTTGATCTTTTGTCGGGAAAGCACGTGCATATCGTGTAAAATGATCGGTGACTACTAACACATTGCCAATATTCTTTTGGTCAGGCTCTAAGCACAAGAAATCTATACAGACTAGCTCCATGGGGCACTGGCAGTGATATTGACAAGGTGGGCAGCCTTTTGAGGCAGGGCTTTCCTTTGAAGACAACGACTACAAGTCTTGACATGGTGCTCGACATCTGCCCCCATCTTTGGCCAATAAAATCGGGATTGCACCAAGTCGAGAGTTCTGTCAATACCGAGGTACCCCATGTGATTGTGGCAGGACCTCAGTTCTAGCTGTTTAAAGGCCATAGGTAGAACCAACTGTTGCTTGTCTATTTGACCATGACGATCCACTGTCTCTCTGTATAACAACTAATCATGCAACTTTAACCTGGGGTCTTCCTTGAACAACAGAGCAGTTTGCAAGTCAGGGGAACGCAACTTAGACACATCTTTCCCCTCACGCAGGGCATCAAGTGCTGGGTGAATCATGGGATCTTGGGATTGAGCCCACTGAATACTGTCATTATAGAACTGAGGTAATGCACTAATATCAAGAGCAGAGATTGGCAATAGTCAGCCGGTATGCATGTATTGGGGGGCCAAAACAATCTACGAGACAGTCCACTGTGTCCACGGACATCTGTTCATCTTTGTCAAACTTTTGGCACAATGCTCTGATGTCAGGTTTGGGCAATCTGACCCAAGTACTTTTAGAAGCTGGCCTTCGTGACAGGGTGTCAGCATCAATGTGGTTAAGGCCCGGTCTGTATTCAACAGCATAGTCATAAGTTGATAAGGCAGAAAGCCAATGGTGCCCAGTGGCGTCCAGTTTAGCTGAAGTCTGCACATAGGTCAGTGGGTTGTTGTCAGTCTTCACTAATCTCTTTGCCCCATAGAGGTACTCATGAAACTGGTCAACTATGGCCCATTTTAGGGCGAGGAACTCCAACTTGTGCACAGGGTAGTTTCGCTCAGATGGGGTCAAGCTCCTACTGGCAAAAGCTACCGGTCTTAAACCATCCTCATGGCTTTGATACAGCACAGCTCCTAGGCCCTGCCGACTAGCATCCATATGCAGCTCATAGGGCTTGGTGGGGTCAGCATAGCGAGGACAGGGGCATGGGTGAGCTGGTATATGATTTTGTAGAAGGCTGCTTCACATTCAGGTGTCCAATGGGGCCCAAAAGATTCACCTGTTCAGAAATACACTTTCTCGGGTTCCTTGATAGCCCCTTTTTTGTATTTGTGGTTGGTAGGGGGGGTAACCCTGGGTAAGATTCAGGAGCGGCTGAATCACCTTTGAATAGTCTTTGATGAACCTGCGGTAGTAGCCCAGAACCCCAAAAAACATTGTAGTTCTTTCAGGTATGGGGCTGAGGCCAAGTAGTCAGTGATTCAACCTTGCTGGGATCTGTCTGTATCCCCTCTGCAGATGCTATGTGCCCCACATACTTCTCGGAGGTTTGAAAAAACTGGCACTTGTCAACGGACAGCTTAAGGTCATATTCTTCCAACCAATCTAGGACTTTGAACAGTCTGGTCTCATGCTCCTCTAATGTGCGTCTGAACAAAATGACATCATTTAAGTACACTAGACATTCCAGCAGGTTCATATCTCCCACCGCACGTTCCATCAATCTCTGAAAGGTGGCTGGGTCAACCGAAATCCCATGTGGCATTCTCAGGAATTCATAGAACCCCAAGGCACAGATAAAGGCTGTTTTCTCCCGGTCCTCCGGGGCCATCGGAATCTGGTAATATCCACTACGTAGATCCAATACCGAGAACCATTGGCTCCCATTCAGGCAGTCCAGGGCAACTTGTATACTGGGCATGGTGTATTGATCTAGGACGGTCTGCCAATTCAGGGTTTGATAATCAACACACATCCTCACGGACCCATTCTTTTTGTGCACAACCATAATGGAAGAGGCATATGGACTTCTTGATTCTTGTATAACGCTAGCAGCGAGCATTTTCTGCAGGTGCCTCCTAACGTCATCTATGTCTGGTGGGGTGAGGCTTCTGGATCTCTCTCGAAAGGGTCGGTCATCATTCAGGCGTATGTTGTGCTCGGCACCACGGACACATCCTACGTCCCATTCTTTTAATGAAAACACTTGGTCTCTCTGGGTGAGTTTCCTTCTGATTCGAGTCTTCCATTCAGCCGAAAGAGGAGAATCACCGAAGTCAAATAGGTCTGGTGTCACCCTTTTCTTCTTGCCAGAATGTTTGTTGCGGGGTAATAATGCCATGTCTGTGCAATGTACTGTAGCTAGGGTGCATCCTCTGTTCACTCGGACCTCCCGATGTGACACATTGAGAATCTGGACCATTACTCATCTTGCATAGGCATGGGCACGGGCAGGTAGGAAGCTATTAACCCCTCTGGCAACTTTCCATCACCTGGGGCATTTAACATTAATATTTTGTTCTTCACATCCTTCTTAAGTCGGACCTCCCCGTGAATGCTACGCTGAGCATTGGGCGCTAGCACCAGAGATTCAGGATCCTTCTTCCACACGATCCCCACAGGCTCATCTCGGTCCACTTCATCAGGTTTCTGCTGTAAATTATACATCTGCTTAATTAAGGCTGGAATTCTTAGGGCTCACCCAGTCCATTGCCCTTGTTTCTCATGGCAAACTTGTGCCAGTCTCCCAAACATATGGGCGTTTGTTCCAATTAACAGGAGAACAGTATCATACAGTCTGGTGGGGGGACACACCAAGGCAAGTGTCTCAACTTGTTCATCTATCCCAGCCACGGAGGTAGGGAAGGACAGCCAGTTACGAATATACCCTGAGTATGGATAGGACTTCTCGCTCAACCCCCATACATGCAAGCCTTCCAAGGGTTGTAGGGGCACATCAGGCAGATACTTCTAGTACCAATCTTGGAACACTATAGTCACTTGAGATCCACTGTCAAGCACGGCCCGGGCGGACACACCGTTCACCATCACTGTAGTTTCCATTGAAGGGCCCACCACCTCAGACCACTCAGGTGACACAGACTTGGATGTCGACTTGCCAGCTGCCTTAGATGAATAACTTTTTCGGGCAGCTCCACCTTGCTGCTGAGAGTTATTCCATCAAATCAAGGCCAGTAGCCTAATAGTAACTTTTCTCAAGTTCTGCAGTGAGTCGCAGGCGAACAAGGTGTGCCCGTTCACCCCACAGTGGTAACAAAAGATGGGTTCTCTAAAGTCTCTGGGTGGCAGCAGGCTGTCTCCCTGCTTGGGTACATTAGGGGCACCTTGGGGCCCTTCTTTGACTTGTGACTTGCTTTCTTGGCCCTCTGGACTTCCACAGAGGTTAGTGGTTTGTGTGGCTCATAGTAGGTCCCCCACCAGGGAGCACAATTCTCATACTTCTTCCAGTAGGTTACTGTCAGTCCAGGTTTCAGAAGAGATGACGCACAACCCCACACCACCAGGTGGGACCTCGCTCTTTGACTCAGGAGGTGCCTGATAGAGGTTAGTATCTCTGGCCGCCTCGGTGGCTTGTTGACTGGCTCTCAACTCTGTGAATTCTTTGATTAGTTCTCTTATTTGCTGCACCTCAGTCTCGTCACTTCTCTCAGAAGTCTGGCAGGTATGAGCAACCACAGCATAGGGCTTCCATCCCTTTTCATCATTCTCTGCTTCACGAATCTCTTTCATGAGGTGACAATACTCAGGAGGGTTAGTCTTCCTATCTTGCAGTTTAAGTTTTAGCATCATCACACTACAGTACCTGGCTGATTTAAGGATATGTTCCAACCTGACCCGATTCAGTTCACTAGCAGGCACCCCTCCTTTCCTGTGGGCCCTCTGCAGAGCCCTCTCGATCCTGGTAACAAATATAGACAACTTCTCATTCTTCCATTGTTTTGCAGATTTAAATTTCCATAACAAATCATCCACAGACTTGGTGCTACCAAACACCTCCTCCAAAGCAGAGAGGTATTCAGCAGCAGTAGCCTCTGGGCTAGTGGCTCATAGAAAGTGAATGGCCTCCAGTGCAGGGCCTCTCAAACTCTCCATATGTCTTTATCTTTTCTCCCCCTCAGAGCACTGCCACTCCTGGACCTGGGGGGGTAGCATGGTCCATCCACATTTCCAGGTCATCCTCCCCTACGGGCACTGGAACTGTGCCCGAAAAAAGTCTAAGTTTATAGTAAGAGTCCAGGTGCAAAGGTGGAATTACTATGGGGAAGGTGACTATGGGGGAGACCCTAGGGGTGGCAGGAGATGGTGTCGGGGACTGCAATGGTGTGGGTTCTTCGGAAAGGTCTAGCATCTTTGCTATCTCTTGGGTGGATCCCCCCATAGAAGCTAACAACTTAAGCGGCTTGTCCTTGAACCCCTCTATACTGGGGGACCCTCCCGGGGTAGCCTGATCACTTTGCAAATGGATGACCCTCCACCCCTTCTGGGATCCTTCTAACAGAATAACAGGGGGGTACTTTCTCTGGATCTATAGGAGAGCTGCAGGAGAGTAGGACCACCATGGTCTGGTCAAACAGGTCAGAATCCTTCCCCTTCACTTCAACCTTCCCCAAACACTTAACATGCTCCACAGCCTCTACAATAACTGCATTAGTAGTCCCTAATGGGACATCCATTATCAGAAGGGCCTGTTGGGGGTCTACCCCCTCAGCCTCACTCCACCCCATCATTCGGTGCACTAACAGCTTGTGGGGGACAATCTTGAGCTTAGGCGTAGCAAGCACCTCCATTTTATCACGAGTTCTGAATATAAGGGGGGTAATTCCCACCTTCAGCCACTAGATGACGCTAATCCCAGTGATGCCTCCAAGATGTAGCCCCTAAGTGGCACTATCCCAAGGGCTACTACCCCTGCCTGCATGGCTAGTTGCAGGTTAAGGGGCCTGGGTACTGAAACGGGTGCCTCCACCCGGAGGTTAGGGTTCTAGTGGTCAAGCCAACCTGGGTACAGCCCTCTGGGACACTGTAACCCCACTCTGTCCCTGCTAGTGGCCTGAACAATATACAGTAATCACTTATGCAATGACCCTTATTCACCATGCAATTACCCACACTGTTTGTACTTACCACCAGGGTTGGTTCCTCTGGCTTGACCCTGGAGACCTCCTGTAAAACAAGGTTATGCACAGCAAATAGCAACAGTACAGTACTTTTGACACAAACTGGAACTACAGTCAGGTTAAATGCAAAAAGAGATACATCTGATTTATTCAGGGGACTTGAACAAGGAAGGGGTGTAATCAGGTTGATTTGCTTAATTGCTATATCAGTCAAACAGTCACGCATGCACTTGAGAGTCCCTACACAGTCACACACTCTGGGTACCCAGGTGGGGAAGAATGGGCTAGCCAAGAACATTGCCCAGAGTAGGCCAGCATCGCAGCTGGTTGGGGCCCTGTGATGGAATAAAGAAACATGCACATCACACACTATTTGTAATCCGGAGATGGAGGGCTCAGTTCGTGAAAGGAAAGACAACAAGGCAATCAGATGACAACACTTTAGATTTAGCTGTTGTTGCAGGGAGCTACCCTGATGTTTACTCACGATACCTAATACAAGACACAGGCAGGATGAAATTGAGACTGCATGTTGATGAGCTGGAGTGCCAGGAGAAGCAGGGCCCACACGAATCACTGAGGCGTTCCTGTTCAAGGCGTTGAGCAGGGGGCTGATCCCCAGGCAGGTCTTTCGTCAATGACTTTCTCTGTGTAGCGGGTAACCTGGCTGAGCCAGTGTGGCAAGGTCCAGGCCAAGTGGAGATGAATGCAGATTCAGTCCATTGGGGCTGGATGCAGCCTCCAGCAAGCAGAATACAGTTCAACGCACAGTGGGGAACCAAATCGCGACCCACTAGCAGCACACAGCACATTTATAGTAAGGAAATACCACTGTACCAGGCGGATTGCAGTCCAGTCACAATTACAGAGTCTCTGTGCCAAACCAGGATTCCAGCAATCATTGAGGTCCTGATAGGCCAATCGCATTCAGCAAATCTTCAGTCTTCTTCAGGGTTTAAGCCTGGTACCAGATCCGTGGCTTTCATCTCTCTCAATTCGGATTCAGTCTGAAAACATCCCCAAGTTCCCTCTCAGGGACAGCCAGTCAGCAGGCAGGCCAAACTCAATCCTTCCACAGTTCTCCCACACGAACTACACGGAAACTGCTGCTTGACTATCTCAAGCTGTTCACTCTTTCACTTCCCAACTCAGAACTGACTGTAGCTGCCAGCAGCCTGGGACTTCCTCCAGGATCCAAAAAGGTTTGGTTGGCTGATCTGTCTGTCAGTCACTGCAAGGGCTCCCCCTCCAGGTCCATTTGGGTGCCAAAGTTCCAAAACTACAATTCCTACAGAATTTTGCTCCCACAAGACCCCTAGGGACAGGGTCCATGTTAGAGTCCCCAAAGGCACTGATTGGCCCATTCTGGCAGTCCAGGAGCAAGATGGTGGTGATAAACATAACTGTCCATGCTGCAAAGAAGGCAGGTTAGACAAACTGCAACATCAGTACTACTCTAATAGACAATCCGCAAATAAGTACAGCTTCTCACAGAGCTCCCTCTGCGCAAGTAGCGATGGCAGAACAGCGCAATTATCTGGCAGCCCAGGTGGGACTCGAGCATAGAAACACTCAGCCCCCTCCCAGATCAATTATAACTGCGATATAGGCAGCTCTTAAAAAGACAATACACAGAGGCTATGCAGGCCTTCTCTGGCAATAACATTTAAACTGCTAAAACACAGGACACCAGCCTGGCAGTGAGCATTTAGGCAAGCCCAATGAAGATTTTTCGGGAACCCCCATTTGTGGGGGGGGGGGTTACATATCAATCTGCGATCACTCATAAGAAGGCAGAGTTCCTGTCTGGGGAGATTGCGGCTGCTCAGAATCGACCAGCTCAGCTCTTTCGAACAGTAGACAGAGGGCCAGATATTCAAACTGTGCCAGGCTGCGGCGCAAGCCTGGGCACAGCTCAACTTGACTGCGCAGGGGCGTGGACTGGGCGATATTCAGCGGAGCTGCGCCATGGCTCAGCAACGTTGAAAAGTGCTGCCTAATACACCTGCAGTGTGCATGGCGCCAGTGGCACTGCTCCAGCACCAGTGGTCCAAGTGAGCAGGGGGATGCACTAGCGCAAGTGCCATTCCGCATAGTGCAACAACTACGTATATTCAAAGTGCACATGCAACAGGCCATAATGTATGCAAGGTGCAAATGGAGCCATTTGCATGTCATTATGGCCCCATTTACATGCAGGTGCGCTGATCCCTGATGACTTGCACCTGGCGCCCTGCCAGGCAGCAGCCGTCGGGGACTGACGCCCCCTGCAGCGCGGCGGTGTGCCCCACAGCCCGATTGCGGGCGTTAGTAATATAAAGAAAGATTCTCATATCCCTGGTGGTCCAGTGGACCGCTGTCAGCCCAATCGCGGGCTTCGTAAAATATTACAGATTCCTATATCTCTGGTGGTCCAGTGGACCGCTGTCAGCCCGATCACGGGCTTCAGTTAACAAAAAATAGAATCCTATATCCCTGGTGGTCCAGTGGACCACTGTCTGACCGATCGCAGGCTTAAGTGATAAATATAAAAGAGTCCTATATCCCTGGTGGTCCAGTGGACCGCTGTCTGCCCAATCGCAGGCTTAAGTGATAAATATGAAAGATTCCTATATCCCTGGTGGTCCAGTGGACCGTTGTCTACCCGATCGCGGGCTTAAATGATAAATATAAAAGATTCCTATATCCCTGATGGTCCAGTGGACTGCTGTCTGCCCGATCACGGGCTTAAGTAAAAAATAAAATAACCTATATCCCTGGTGGTCCAGTGGACCCTCCCACCCACCCACTGAACCCCACGCGCTCCCCCTCCCTGGTCAGTGGCGGTGCGGCACCCCTCCTGCCTGCCACCCGCCGCCCGCCCGACTGACACCGTGGAGGTGGGCTGTCGCCCATTGGTCTGGCGTGAGCCAGCTGAACATGCAGCCTGTCCCGTACTACACATTCAGATATGTCACATATCTGGAATGTGTAAAACTGATGCGAATACACATGGCTCACACCGTGGACCAATGGGCATACAGCCCTACCCACGGTGTCGGTAGAGCGGCGAGGCAGGCGGTGGAGGCTGCCACCGCTGACCGGGAGGAGCGATGGGACTCAGTGGGCAGGTGGGAGGGGGGTCCATCGACCACCAGGGATATAGGTTATTTTATTTTTACTTAAGCCCGTGATCGGGTAGACAGCGTCCACTGGACCACCAGGGATATAGGAATCTTTTATAGTTATCACTTAAGTCCGCGATCGGGCAGACAGGGGTCCACTGGACCACCAGAGATATTGGACTTTATTCTTTTTAGCTGATGCCCGTGATCGGGCATGGGGGGGCGCCACCACGGAGGTGCAGCCGGAGCTCAGGTGGCCACCCACAGGTGGCAACTGCCGTGTTGCGCCCTGCAGTACGGCAGCTCACCTGTGGGTGGCCGGCCATTGCTCCTTTTTTTTTTTGCTCAACTTTGTGCGGCGCAAGTAGGGGTTGCGCATGCATGGTTCAGCACATCCCGGGCTGAATATCAGGCTGTGCAGAGTATGCATAGGCACGCCCCCCCCACCTGCGCCTGCATACATTACTGATGCACTCCGGCGGGTGCAACACTGTTGCGCCATGCGCAACCCTTTTGAATATCTGGGCCAGATTGTGCAACCCAGCCTGCCTTCAGATTTGAAGAGCCTTTTCACAAGTGGAGTGTGATGAGCTTGCTCGATTCTTTGCAGCTAAGGTGGTTGACATCAGGGAGGAGCTCTAACCAGCACACTCGATGGGAAATGCTTTGGATCGGCATTCGGTCACTGTCCCTCAGTTTTCCTGGAGTACCTTCGACCGGCCGGAGTTCATAGAGGTCATGCAGATTGTCCAGGGTATGTGCCCTATGTGCTGTAGTTTGGATCCGGGACCGACTACCCTGATTATGGGTTGCAGTGATAACATTGGCCCGGTCCTAGCATGGATAGTCTGGTGTTCCTTGGAGACAGGTGGGTTTCCTAGCTCCCTGAAGTCCCTGAAGGAGGTGGTGGTGACACCTCTCCTGAAGAAAGCTTCTTTGGACCCAGACTGCCCTGCTAACTACAGACCAATCTCTAACCTTCCCTTTGCAGGGAAGGTAATTGAAAAAGTTGTGGCCCAACAACTGGAGAACCATTTGACCATCCATGACATCTATGAACCTCTCCAATCCGGTTTTCGAAAGACGCATAGTACCGAGATGGTGCTGGTTCGGGTGCTCAGTGATCTCCTGGTGGCGAGGGATCAGAAAAACCATTCCATCTTTGTTCTTCTAGATCTGTCATCAACATTTGACACTGTGGACCATGGGGCTTTTCTCGATCACCTGAGGTTCATCTGTGGCCTGTCAGGTACAGTCCTCAGGTGGTTTACATCTTTCCTCACTGGCAGAACTCAGAGGGTGCAGTCGGGGATTCATTCCTCTGACCAAGTCTCTTTGTCATGTGGGGTTCCTCAGGGTTCAGTGTTGTGTTCACAGTGTATATGCTACTCCTCAGAGACACGGTAAGAAGGTATGGGCTCAGGTTTCACTATGCTGATGATACCCAGCTCTACCTTTCTTTTGCACCTGACCAGGATAGAGCTCTCTTGGTATTTAACAACTGCCTCACTGAAATCCAGGGTTGGATGAATTCAAGCTGGCTGAGGTTGAACTCAGAAAAGACAGAGGTGTTGGTTGTGGATCCGTGGCACTGGATAGAGGGGTCGGGGGCAGGTTTGCCTTCAGGACTTTTCCTTGGGGCTCACAGCTCTTTACCTCTGAACGAGTGCAAAACCTGGGGGTGATTTTTGAAGAAGGGCTGACACTGTGATCGCATATGTCAGCAGTCGTCAAATCCTCCTTCTACCATTTGAGGAACATCTCCAGGGTTAAGCACCTTGTTCCATTTGGTGACCTCCCTAAGTTGGTCTATGCCTTTGTGACCTTGCACCTTGATTACTGCAACTTCCTTTATCTAGGGCTACCTGGGGTGGATATCCACCGTGTGCAGCTGGTGCAGAATGCTGCAGCCCGGTTACTGACAGGGACTCCTCGGTCTTGTCACATCTCTCTGGTGCTGCGCGAACTGCACTGGCTGCCAGCACAGTGGCAGATCACCTTTAAAGTCAGACTTCTGACTTATAAAGCCCTTCACGGACAGGGCCCAGACTACCTGAAAGAGCTTCTGGTTTCTTACTGCCCCGGGTGATCGCTCCGCTCGACTGATGAGGGTTTGCTAGAGATTCTAAGGGGTTTCTTTAAAATCTTCAGGCGCATGAGCATTTATGTACATGGCCCCAGCCCTTTGAAATTCTCTACCCGATCAGCTGCGGGAGTGCACGACCGTGAGGGGATTTAAACAGGCCCTTAAAACACACTTATGGTATTAAGCCTACCTTGTATGATTTTATTCTGTTTGCTACTTGAATTTTATGAGTTTGTACCTACTGTTTTATGTGTTGTTTTTAACTTATTGTTAGGTGCGTTGGTTGTTGAAAGGCACATTACAAATAAATGATAGGCTATCGCCTGAAGTTATGTGGGGGAAGAGCTCCTCCCCATATCCTATTAAAGCTAGCAGGCTACATCCACTCTGCTTAGAGTGAGTCGCACTCACTAACGTTGCAGTGCTGGTGCTCAGCTGCTCTCTTCTCTTGGTTCTGTGCTGTGTTCCCCCCCGCCTTTCCTTCGATCCCTCTGCTCCTATGTCGCGTTGTTTTCCCCCAACCTTTCCTTCCTTGTGTCCTCCCCTGTTGTGGCCCTGTCTTCTCCTGCCTTGTTCTTGTGGATTTTCTGCTACTTCTCCTCATTGCACCTCTGTGCCTTGTTTGGCAGCTGCTTGCTGCCTCTGCTTTGCCTGCTTGTCTCTGTCTGCTTCCTGCTATGTGCTCACTCCTTCCCTCTGCCTTTTCAGGCACCCACTGCTCCATGCTATCATCGAGTCTGCAAATTGCTTACCTTGCTCCATTTTTTGGCTGGTGCTTTGACACCCACCTACACTGCACCACTGCTCTGGACCTCTGCTGCGGCTGTGTGCCACCACCTCCTTGCTGAGCTTCCGCTTCTCCGCTGCTGCTTCCTGGATGCCTGGCCTTCTGCGCCTTCCTGCCTGCTGTTGGAGCCTTCGGCCGCCTTTTTCTTGGATGTCTTACCAGTTCTTTCTCCATCTACACTCGGTTGCAGTTTTCTTCATTGCTGCCTGCTTGATGCTGCCATTCATCCTGCCATATATACTTGGTGGCCTCTGCTGCTCCACTCGTGCGTCCCTGGAGCTCTCGTTTCGGACCTATCTCCCCGCTGGCTATCGCCGGTGTCTGGCTGCCTCAGGCTTCTGTCTGGCCCCTGCTTCTCAGTTGCTGGCTTGTGACTTTCTTTTGGGGGGGATTCTACAGGTACCAATCACGGATGAGTTGTATACACTTGACGGTACCTCTCACGTATTTTACCGGATGCTAACTATAAAGGAAGGCAAATCCCAGCACGAAGACACTTATAAATCTTGTAGCACTCATGGCCTTTGAAACTGAGGATGAATTAAAGTGGATAAATGGCAGCTAACAGAATACGAGCAGCAGTTTATTCACTGACCATAACTGCTACCCTGCTAGTCATGGATGACTTCCCAGTTCCATTACTTGTATATGGCACTTAAGTCCTGTTTTACTTCTGATTATTGCTCTCATCTGCTGCATGGGTGCAGGCCCCCTACTATGCACTTGCCTCTACGATACATGCTTTGTCAAGCAGCCCTCCTGGGCAACTCTCCGGTCATGCTAGCCGTTTCTCATACCATCTACAGGTGTAGCTGATCCCTGCCCGCGGCATCTGGAATTCTGCCAGATAATTTATGTATTATGCCTCAGCACGTCATCCAGCACTCACTTCATATCCTTTCTATTACCACCATCTCAGCCACTCCATCGATTTTGAACATTCCAGGACATTGGTTTTTAGTCAAGCCTTCCAGTGCTGGTTGCTGCAGCTATCACTTGCTTGTTCTCACCTCTCCTTCAATTCATCATCATCATCTGTGCCATTTGTGGATCATAATTGGACCGTGCCTCAAGAAATTACATCATTATCCTTGGACATTTACCATGTAGTTCCGCTTCGGTCGTTTACTGCTCCTACCTCACTTTTCGGATGACTACCACCCTTACTTACCTTACCCGCTGACCTACGTGTGGTCCAGCTGCACGCTGTGGGGCTTAGCTGCCATTATCTATTTACCTTACCAGCTGATCTACGTGTGGTCCAGCTGCACATGCTAGCTTATGTGGGGCTAGCAACCAATCTTACTTACCTTACCACTGCCCTTGCATGGTCTAGTTGCATGCTAGCCTTTGGGTCTAGCTACTAATTCCATTTTCACTCCGCCTGACATACTCATTCAATTGTATCATCTACATCATCGGCTGACCTCTTCAAGGCCCAGCTGCACTTCTTTATCATTAGCTAGCTCTCCTAGTTCCCATGGATGCTGCTACAGGGCTGCTTTATTCAGACCTACCTTCCAAATACGCCCCTAAGCTCCTACCCTTCATCAGATTATACTGAGGTACATCAAGATTTTTGCTTCAATTCTCTTGGATGCTCCTCGCCATGCTACTTCAACTTTCCCAGAACCACTACTATCGTCTCCATCAGAACTCCCCGCTGAATTTATTCCGTATTGTCTTCCTTGGTTGATGAAATGTCTTAAACATTGAATTACTAGTTTCAGGATGCTCATTACCTCATCCAGTCACTAACTCTTCCACCAAAGTCTCCTCACTGCGATCCTTACCATCCTCGATCTTCGAGATACGACAGTCTACAACACTATTCTACTCATAAATCTGACTTAAGCCTACACTACTACTCCGCAGTGAACTGACTCAGGATATGCTTGGGGGTTTAACTACTTCTACTCTACACCCGCCTCGCCAGCTCGGGGCCTGGAGATTCGCATATTTTACTGTACACCTACCAGCCGCCGTGTCAGCCAGCCCTAGGAACTCTTTTACTATGACATCACATCTGGATCATTTAGACCTCGTCATCTATTCTTTGGATGCTTCTTCCCTGCCTCTTCAGTCACATGATATTACTTCTGCTACACTGACCTGGACACGCAGTTGGGCTTATCTGGAAGATCTTCACTATCCTGATCAATGCTCTAAGGCTTCTCAGACTTGTGACTATGCTACTTCATTTAACTTCAGCTTCTGTTATCACCATCTAGGATCCCTATGCTCAACTATTCAGGACTCGTCAGAATATTCTTAACCAGTCACTTCTAGCTAAGGTATCATTCTGGCCTTGACAGCCATATGTCATCATTGTTATGCAACCATCTGGATCCACACGAAGCTCTCAGATTCCCTTGCCAGTACCATTCCTCATACCCATAGCTTACCATACATAATCTTGCACTACTACTTCCCAGCTACACACCTGTATCATGCAGCTTTACTTACTACTACAACTGACCTACCTATAGGTCCACTTATTTACTTACTTGTTCATACTGCCTGCTTCGCCCTCACAGGGCCTAGAGGTCATCACGACTAACTTTCCATTACAATCTACTGCTCTCCCTGAGAGCTGGAAATACATCTGACCTATGTCTACCTATTCACTACGATATCTACCTACTTCATATACTTGCTTCCCCTCTCTGGATTGGAGGTTCCTACTGCTCCATCCTCCCGATCACGCAGCATATGCCATTTTTTATGTTTCATCGCCTCAGCCTTCGTTTGCTAATCTTGCCATGCAGAGCTTGTCCTAACAATCCTCCTTTTGGACACAGATGCTGAGCCTTGATTTCTGGATCTCCTATGCGCAGTTATCCTCACCTGCTTTAGTGCTTCACCACCTGCAACTCATCGCTTCAGATTCATATCAACCGTGGATTCCACTCTACTTCATTCTGACCTGCTCATGGATTCTCGAACTTGGAGTTCACTAGATGGATGCTATCTCTGTTTCACCTAACATGTCATGATTCTATACGTCTTCACCTCTCCATTTCTGAACTGGGTTATACAACAGTGGGGTTCGGATTAGCCGATTAAAATGTAGGATTACTCTCCTTTAGTATGCTCAGAAGGACGGGCAGGTCAGTAGCCATGGGTCCTCAGAGGTTTCCCCCCAAGGGGGGGTTTTCCTCTCCTGTGTGCTACTGGTCACACTCTCTGGAGTTGGAGGAGGTGATCATACTGCTACCATTCTTAGGGGTGTCTTCCTACTTGACTCCTTCAACAGTCGGATACTGAACGATCGTGGATATCATTATTTTTTGGGGGGGTCTCGTAATACTGGACTAACCATTTTTTACGGTGGGATACAGAGTAAGGCCAAACCAAAAACCAAGTTATGATAACGTTACTCATCAGCTCAAACATCTAAGCACTTTGCATAAGACTATCCAGCTCACTTGTACTATAAGCACTTACTGTATAACTATGTTCAAAGTACTTAAGCACAGATCAATTCAAACTGCTACATATCTGAAGAGCAATGTCCTACTTACCATCTGGCCTCTGTATCCAAGCACAAACCTTCATTATCCAACTACAGTACGTAGCACAGGCACTGAACTATGAACCACACATAAATGATAGGCTATCGCCTGAAGTTATGTGGGGGAAGAGCTCCTCCCCCACATCCTATTTAAGCCAGCAGGCTACATCCGCTCTGCTTAGAACAAGTCACACTCACCCTCCATCTTCCCCTGACACCTCCTCCTTCTCCTCGCGCCTTATCCCACTGGGGGTTCATAATACTGGACTCAAGTATCTTACGGTGGATACAGAGTAAGGCCAAACCAAAACCAAGTTATAACAACATTACTCATCAGCTCACATCTAAGCACTTTGCATAAGACTATCCAGCTCACTTGTACTATAAGCACTGACTGTATAACTATGTTCAAAGTACCTAAGCACAGATCAATTCAAACTGCTACATATCTGAAGAGCAATGTCCTACTTACCATCTGGCCTCTGTATCCAAGCACAAACCTTCATTATCCAATTACAGTACGTAGCACAAGCACTGAGTTATGAACCACACATAAAGTATTATTATTATTATAATTTGGGGATCATTATAGGGAGGATTTGAAATAAAAATAATAGACATGAAAGAAAATTCATTTTTATCGACTGTATCCATCCTTACAGGGTTAAGGGAAGGATGTTCCATCTGGCCACATCTAGTTTAACTGCCTGTAGAAATTTCTGATAATTGTCAGAAAAAAGTCTGGAGATGTCCGCCGATATGTGAATGTCCAAATAGTGAAAGCTGTTACTGGAGGCCCAAGCAAAAGGAAAAGTATCTTTGATACCCCTTGGAAGAGAACCCCTTAATATCATAGCCTCTGATTTAAAGAGATTACTTTTATAGCCAGCCAATGCTCCAAACTGGTTTAACTGGCTTAAGACCTCTAAAAGATGAGGGAGGGAAGCCACTGGGTCCCACAGGAACAGCAAGGGGACATCTGCGTAAAAGGCAATTTTTTGTTCTCGGTTCCCGACCATGACCCCTCTAATGAATTGATGTTGTTTGATTTGAACAGCTAATGGTTCGAGGCTGAGAGCAAACAACAGAGGGGAAAGGGAACACCTCTGTTTGGTACGTCGCTCCAAGGTTTTATGTGAAAATGGTGATCGCGGTAGGACAATCACCGTTTGGGTGAGTGTACATTGCTGAAATTGAATTATGGCGATGTACACTTGCAGCAACTAGAAAACTGGTGACCCCCCTCCATGGGGGGCATCACCCCCCACACACCCCTACTTAAGGATTCTCAACTCCAGGAGGGTGCATGTCGGGGGTGTGTGTAAAACTTTAAAAAAAATGAAAACCCCGACCCAACGCAAAACGCGATCGTGCCCCAGAACTGAACTGGCATCCTCCCAACCCCAGCCCGCCACCTACCCACCATGCCAGACAGCCAGCTCGGCAGCCGACCACTGCAGTATACCTCACATACCCTCCCTTCCCTTCCACCCATCGCGCAGTGTGGTCCCTCCCCCCCCAATGTGATTGTGTGTATACATTGCGACATCCTGTTGCTGTAGTTGCCTACCCCTGTATGCGGTCGCTACCCTGCCAGGTAGACCAGAACACAGACGCTGTGATTGAGTCGCTCTTTTTGTAAGCGCTCAGTCGTGGTTGCCATGTTCACTAGATACCTCGCCCCAAAGGAAACCTGTTAGAGAGACATCTGTTAACATGCTCCAAGACTTCGGGTCCCTCATACAGAACCATGATAGCACCCACAAACTGTTCTCCCAAACTAAATTTAACCAGCACTTGCTGTAAAAAATACCAATCAACTCTGTCAAAAGCTTTTCATCATTGACACTTATGACCAATTGGAACCTCCCCTCAGATCTCTGGGAAGAAATTACATTTAGGAAGTGGTGTATGTTTTCATGCAATAACCTACCCTGGATAAAGCCAGTCTGGTTGGGATGAACTAAAGTTGGGATGACTCCTTGCAATCTATTGGCTAAAATCGCTGTAAATATCTTTAGGTCAGTATTCAGTAAAGAGACTGAGCAATATGAGCCACAATCTGATGTATTGTTCCCTGGCTTCCACAGGACAGATATCTGGGCCTGTTTCCAAGAAGGGGGTATATTCTTTTTATCTCTTAATATGGCATTTGTTACCCTAGTCAGGAGGGGAATACACTCTGTTTTAAAGGTTTTATATAATTCAGCTGGGTAACCATCAGGCTCAGAAGCCTTTGTATTTTTTAAATGTTGAATCTGATGCAGTATCTCCTGCTTGGTAATAGGGGCACAGAGGACGGAAACATCCAGTTCTCTCAGGGAGGTAAGTGGGATAGTGTTTAAGTAAGCCCAGACTTTCTGAATTGGTTAGGGCCTCTTTCAGCACTATACAGCAGATTATAACAGTCAGCAAAATGCTGGGATATCTCCTTAGAGGAAGTGATTATCCTGTGTCTCTATGTTGCAATTTGAGTACAGCTCTGTTTGCAGCTTCCTTGTGGAGCTGGGCTGACAATAGCTTTCCAGCTCTATTATCCTGATCATACTAACTCTGTTGAGCGTACATCAAGGCTCTCTCAATTTTGCACTCAAGCAACTGGGATGAAGCTTTCCTGGCATCAGCTAGCCACTTTTTGGTTTGGGCATCCAGAGTAATTTTCTGTTGGGATTCTAAATCATCTATTGATTTCTCGCGTTCCAATTGCTGTCGCAGTTGTTCTTTTGTAACTCTGGTTGTGTAAGAGATGATTTTGCCTCATATGGAGTGCACCTCCGTGGAGGAATTTAAGAGAGGATTAAAAACTTTTCTTTGGCAAAAGGCCTTTGTAGTAAACTGAACTGAATTCTGAATATGATTTTTTATGTATGTTTAAGATTTTGGATTTTAATGTTTGTTTTAAATTGTTTTAAGCTGTAAGGTGTCTTGGAAATAGAAAGGCGCTGTACAAATAAAATTATTATTATTATTATTATTATTAAGAGCATCCCAGTAGACAGGGGCTGAAGTATCCTCTAGGGATTCCGTTGAAGGAAAGAAAGTATTTCCTATTTAACCAAAGCCTTAAACTCTTCTCGAGTTAACAAGCTAACATTAAGACACCAAAATGTATCAATACGCAGGGGGGTCAATGACTATATTCATAGTAATTGGGGCATAGTTGGACAGTGTGGTGGAGCCAGTTCAGGAGGCCTCAATCACATGAGCCCAAGTGACTGGCACTAAAGAAAGTCTATTCTGGAATACTGATTATGTCTAGAACAATAATTTGAATAGTCTCGCACTGTCGGGTGGAGATGCCTCCGGGTGTTCACAAGACCATATTCATGAGTGAGACACGTGAGCACAGTGGCTGCCTTGAATTCCCCCCCGGTGTACACCCTGGATTTATCTAGTTTAGGAGAAGGAGTTGTATTAAAATCTCCTCCTATAACCAACAAACTATTGGTGTCTGAGATGCCTTGGGTGAGAAAAGGGATTCTGAGATTTTCCTCATTTGGAGCATACAAATTAAGTATAGTGCAAGAATGCCCTTCAAATCACCCCCCCCCCCAATTTGCACAAAGCGACCTGCAGTGTCAGTCCAGACCTGAGACACTTGCAGTGGCAAATTATTTCTTGCTAGCATTGCCACTCTTCTCTTATGAGGATGTGCTTCACAGTGGGAAGCATAAACCTCCACCACCCAGGAACTCTTTAATTTCTTGTGTTCTAGTTCAGTGAGAGGCATTTTCTACAGTAAAACCACTCCCGCGCTTGCCCTCTGTAACTCCTGAAGGAGTCTAGACCTCTCGATTGGGTTATTAAGACCCTTAACATTGTATGTGACTGTATTCAATTCTGTCATTATGGAGAATCAAAAAAAATTAGGTTGGGACTAAGCCCTCTAATCTCTGGCAGGCCTGAACATACTGTACCAACATAACAACAAGTGCCAACATTAAAATAGAACCAAACAGTAATCTCCAGGACACCTGGATCAACAAGGCTTTAGGGAAATAACAACGGACTACACTTTATTTGCACTTCAAGGTAGAATGCCCAAGTGCACCCCCCCCCCCCAGAAAGGTGGTAGTGGGGGGGGGGCTGCTGGATTACCTTCTAGGGGTAATCCTTGTCTGGCCAATGAGGTTTGTGTAAAAGCCAGAGGAGTGTAGTCACCCCCTGTAATAGTCTGCTTGCTAGTGGTTCTCAATTTTTATTGCACTAGCACAGAAACATGGTAGCACTTAGGTTGACAAATAATATGCTTTCCCTACACCAGAACCATGAACTTATATACAATTAAAAAAAGGGAACAAGGGAGATGAGAAAGATAATCATTCCTTTAACGATTGGGTGGGAGTGAAGGCTCGTTGTGGGGAGGGGAAGATATAGAAGCACTTAGAGACTTCTAATTATCATATATATCAAGTGCCCTTGGAAGAGCAGTGATAATTATAACTGATAGAGAACTCCCAGAAAGAAAAATCGGATATGGGGCTATATTATATCTTAACCAATTACTCCTCGTCTAGATTATAAGAAAAGGCGCTTAACTTATCTTATATGTTTAGTCCATAGGGCTCCAGTCCCCTTACATTAGAATTGTAAGTGTGCTATGCAGCAACTGCCTTTTTGTAAACAATCCTTTGCTGCTATCTAGTGGCCTAAGGTTGTATCTGGGACCATCAGGGGTAAAGTTTCTGCAAGATGTGAGCCCTTAGTCTATAAATTTACGAGGGGCCAACATTACTAAAAGTCAGAGGAAAATTGTGTTTAAAATCATTCTGCTCAACATAGGCTTAACAAACCAGTAGGCATCTGGGAAGCTAAACCCTGATCAAGTTCACCCGATGAGCACTGCTAGCTTGAAGCTAACAAAAAAATGGAGGTAAACTTGTCCATTTCCCCTCCCATGACCCCCTCCACCTCGAGTACCTCGCCTCCTATGGCAAACAGCATTCAAAAATAGTTGTGTCCATCCTGGAAAGGAGCTTCTTCATTATCTTGGAGCAATTCAGAAGAGAATGCAAACCTCCACATAGGCAAGCAGATACAACCAAACCGGAAGAGTGAGTCAGCGGTTATTGTTTATTTGTGGTTTGGAAGTGGAAGGAGAGCTGGATAGATTTGAGCCGCATGTTGACATTGGTTCGGCCACAGATCTTGAGGCTTTCTGCACTGTAAATCATAAATCGGATTGACCTTTATGTGACAATTTCACTCTGGACCGGTCTTGCCAGGCATTTGACTGTAGCTCTTGAGAAGGGAACTGGGAGATGATCTTCTCTAGATCAATGCCATGTGTCAGAAGGAAGTCCTTTGTCTCGGCCAGCTCTGCAAAGTGTTTAGTTCTCTCTGGAGTCACCACCCTCAGCCGTGCAAGATATTAAGGAAAGGATTTAAATACCCTCTGCCGGAGCAATTCCTGAACCACCAGGATTGTCCATGGCGCTGTACGACAGTCAGAGCAAAGTCATGCTCCATAAATATATGGTGATCACCAAAGAAAACCTCCTTCTTTGCCCATGCAGTTTTCAGGACCATCTCCTTTATCGGGAAGTCTAAAAATGCCATTATGATAGTCCAGGGCCGGGCTGTAGGATCTTTGGATGGCACTGTGAGAGCACGGTGAGCCCGAATAATCTAAAGCGGTTGGTCTTTTGGCAGGCCCAGAACCACCTGTAACAATCCTTCCATATATGCTGTCACCTCCCCGGACTCCGTTTTCTCAGGTAGTCCATGTAGTTGAATGTTGTTCCTACGATGCCTATTTTCAGGGTCTTCTACTTTTTGGGCCAACTCCAGCTTCTGGTAATGTAGATTTAGCACATCCATATTATGAATATCTGTTATTTGGGTGTATTCTGTTAGACAAGATTCAGTTGCTCCGGTGTGTTTCTCAACCACCCAAATGTCTCTCCGATTGTCCGCCACTATTGTTTCTAGATGCTAGAGGGTTTCTCTGATGTTTTGAAGTTGAGTGCATAGTTTTTAGACGTAATCGTAAATTCTTCATCCTCTGTGTCATTGGACTTGGGAAGGATAGAAACGGTGTGGAGAGCAGCTTCGTGGTCTTGCGTTTGCTGTTTAGCAGGTTTAGAGGTTGAGCCAGCTGCAAATTCCTTTAATTTCTGAAGTGTGGACATTATCAAACAATCAATCAAAATCTTTATTTAACCAGGCGGGCACCGTTGAGCAAGCTCATTTTCAAGGTGGACCTGGGACAAACAATAGGTAATACAATATAGGTGAAATCAACATACAATTTCAAGTATGTGTACATCAAATTACAATTTAGGTGAGATCAACATACGATGTCAATTATGAGTACAACAATTAGGCAGTATAAATGCAAGTAAATGGTACAAAAGATCGTAAAAACATTAACTACAGATTGATAATTCGTGCATCATATACAAAGTGTAGAACATGGGGGAACAGTAGGTACAGAGTATGTTCAGTTAAAAACAGAAGAAGAGACAAAATTAGGGGTTAAAATGTCACGGGTAAGTGGATATAAAGTGTAGATGTGGGCAGGGGAGTGAAGGAGGAAGGCAAGGGTACGGCAATGAGTGGAGACAACAACAGAAAGAGACCTAAAGTCATGTCGAGGCAGAGGCAAGGTCAGAGAATAGAGCAGGAAGCTCTGAAGGAAAAGAGACCTAGATCAGGAGGAACAGACACAGGATTCCTTGAAATGGAATGTATATAAGGTTTTGAAAGCTGCCAGGCTAATGGGGTAATTGATTTTTTAGATTCTTTTGTATCTTGTTCCACAAGATTATTATTATTATGACTTCTTGCATTCTCCTGTTGGGTCTGGATAGTGTTCTCTTTACTGCCAGGATAGACGAAGATTGTGTTTGGTGTATGGGAGCCTCAGGATTAGGCTGCCATTAAGGCGGTGACGTCACCAGAAGTGCCCCCTGAATTTTTAACTGCAAATTATGATTTTGAGCAGTCACAGTAATAAGTTCCCATGCCAGGAGAGATGGTAGCTGAGGCCATGGATCTCCAGAGATTTCCTCCACAGGTTTTCTTTTTTCTCTTGTGAGTGCTGGAGGCCATAATGTAGTGTATGTATTTAAATATAGGGCAGGATTTTCAACACGTGGCACAGGGCTTGCATCCAGCCCTGTGCCACGGCACTTAGGGTCTGGCAGTGTGCCAAGCCCTTTGCCACAACTGCGCTCAATTTCAATCTCGGGTGCAGTTGTGACAGTTTCCATGAATTACAGCAGCTTGCACAAAATATCTGGTGCACACTCCATAAAAATGGCCCCCAGGATTGTGGCAAGTTACAAACATATGAACATACGAAATTCCCAGCAGAAACAGGCCTCACAGTCTATTGAATCTGCTTGCGTGTGCAGCTAGCACCTCATCTTGCAGCTGCTCCTCCTGTCCACCTCTTCCCAGTTGGTCTAACTTGTGGCAATTGCTGCACAGGATAGAAAATCCCATTAAAACACTGCAAGCCCCATGCACTGTATCATTAGTGCACTGGGGTTTGCCGTGATCAGACATTTGAAAATCCTGCCCAATGTTTTTATCCTAGTAGTAGGTTTCCACTGTGAGTTGGGGTTGTACAATTCCTTTGTGTCTGTCCCAGGCATTTTTGAACACCTCCACTGTTTTCACTCCCCACTACCTCCACTGGAAGGCTCTTACAGGGATCCAACACCCTTTCTGTGAAGTTCTGCCCCATATCCCTCTTAACATTGCCCCCCCCTCCAGGTTCATGGCGTGCCTCCTTGCTCTAGAACACCTTTTTCTCAGAAAAATACTCCCCTCCTTTACCTTATTAACTCTATTACGTATGCATAGGTCTATCATATCCTCCTTCTCCCTCCTCTCCCCTGGGTTGAACATGTTTTGCTCCTGTAGCCTCCCCTCATTGGGCTTTTGATGCAGACCCTGCACTACTGTATTTTGGTGGCCATCCTCTTGACCGCCTCCACTCTGTCTATGCCCTTTCTGAGGTGTGATTTCTAGAATGGGACACAGCACTCAAGGTGCAGCCTCACCAACGATCTATACAGGGGCAGCAACACCTCCGTTTTCCTGTTGACGATACAGTACCTCTTCTTATGCACCCCAGCATCCTACTTGCTCTACTGGTTGCCTTGTCACACTTCCTGGCTGTTTGTTTTAGATCATCCAATATGATTACCCCAGGTCTCTTTCCTGCTTTGTCTTCATCAGTATGAGTCCACCCATTTTAACAAAGAAACATAGAAACTGATGGCAGATAAGGACCGCTTGGCCTACCTAGTCTACCCATTTTCCCTACCTGCTGTAATACCACAGACTTTACTTGATCTCTGGCTTTATCCCCTTCTTTCCTAACCACAAAGGTTCTATTATGCCTATCTTACGCAGTTTTGAATTTGGTTACCATCTTTGCCCCCACCACCTCCCCTGGGAGTCAGTTCCATGTATCCACCACTCTTTCAGTGAATAAGTACTTTCTCACATTTCCCCTGAGTCTACCCCCCTCCAGCTTCATAGCATGACCCCTTCTTCTCGAACATCATTTTCCCTGAAAAAATGCTTCCTTCCTGTACCTTATTTATACCCTAGAGGTATTTAAAAGTCTCTGTCATATCCCACCTCTCCCTCTTTTCCTCCAGGGTGTACATATTGAGGCCCTTTAGTCTTTCATCATAGGGCTTTTGGTGCAGAACCTGCACCATTTTAGTTGCCCTTCTCTGGATCACCTGTACTCTATCTATGTCCTCCTGGAGGTGTGGCCTCCAGAACTGGACACAATACTCTAGATGTGGTCTCACCAATGATTTGTACTGTTGTATCACCAACTCCTTTCTGCTGGTGATACCCCTCCCTATGCACCCCAACATCCCACCGGCTCTCCCCACTGCCTTGTCACACTGCTCGGCCACTTTTAGATCATCAGATATGATTACCCCCAGGTCCCTTTCCTCTTTGGTGGTCGTCAGTACCACCCCCCATCCTGTACTCCACTACTGGGTTTCTGTACCCCAAGTGCATGAATTTGCACTTCTTCACATTGATTCTTAATTGCCACACTCTTGACCACTCCTTAAGCTTGCTTAGATCCCTTCTCTATTTTTGCACCCCTTTGGAGTGTCAACTCTGTTGCAGATCTTTGTGCCATCTCCAAAAAGGCATATTTTTCCTTCTAACCCATCTGCAATGTTGTTAATAAAGACATTAAAGAGGAACAGCCCCAGTACTGATCCCTGTGGCACTCCTCTGGTCACCCTCCCCTCCTCGAAGTGAATTCTGTTTACCACCACCCTCTGCTGTCTATCCCTCAACCAATTTCCTACCCATTTTACCACCTTAGGACCCACTCCCAGACTGCCTAGGTTGTGTACTAGTCTCCTATGAGGAACGGTTTTAAAGGCCTTATTGAAATCTAGGTAGGCCACATCCACCTCTCCACCCTGATCTAATTCCTTTGTCACCCAGTCAAAGAAATCTATCAGATTTGTTTGGCATGACCTCCCAGTGAATCCATGTTGCCTCAGATCATGTGAGTCTCCTGATTCAAGATATTCCACAATCCTTTCCTTCAGCAGTGATTCCATTAATTTCCCCACCACTGAAGTCAGGTTGACTGACCTGTAGTTGCCAGCCTCCTCATTGCTCCCACTTTTGTGAAGTGGGACCACATCTGCCCTCCTCCAGTCCTCTGGAACCACACCCATCTCCAGCGAGTGGTTGAACAGGACTGTTAGTGGTGCTGCCAGCACCTCTCTGAGCTCCCTCAATATCCTTGGATATATCCTGTCTGGCCCTGTTGCCTTGTCCACTTTCAGTTTTACGAATTCCTTCAGGACTCTCTCCTCCTTAAACTGACTGGTGCCAGTCTCCCTTCCACTGATGCTTCTGTCACTTATCTATGGTCCATTTCCTTCCCCTTCTGTGCGTACTGAGCAAAAATATTTGTTTTTGGATGTCTGTTATGTCCTGGTCCCCCTCTGCACACTCCCCTCCTTCCCTTTTTAGTCTTACAATCCCTTCCCTGGTCTTTCTCCTGTAACCCCTTGGTGGCACTATTCCAAGGCTACTATGCCTGCCTGCGTGATTAGTTGCAGGTTAAGGGGCCTGGGTACTGAAAACAGTTGCTCCACCGGAATACAGGGTTAGTGCTAGCATAGCTGACCTTGGTACAGCCCTCCGTGACACTGTGACCCCCATCTTTCCCTTCTAGTGGCCTAAACAATGAACAGCATACACAGGTACAATAGCCCCTAATCAGCATACAAATCCCCACTCTGTTTGCACTTACCACCAGGGCTGGTTCCACCAGTCTGACCCTGGAAAGCCCATGTAAAATAAGGTTAGACACCGCAGGTAACAACAGTACAGTGCTTCTGGTACAAAATGGAACCACAGTCAGGTTAAATGCAAAAAGAATTAGATCTGATTTATTCAGAGGGAATGAACAAGGGAGGGGCACAATTTGGCTGATTTGTTCTATAACTGATTCTATCAGGCAATCATGCATGCATTTTAGAGTCCCTTCACAGTCATAGTCACACACTCTGGGTACCCAGTTGGAACAAAGGGGGGCTAGCCTAATTCGTTGCCCAGGGTAGGCTGGTGTTGCAGCTGGTCGGGGCCCTGTGATGGAAGGAAGAAGCATGCACAACCACACACAATTTGTAATCTGGAGCCAGGAGGCACAGTTCATGATAATTAGACAAAACAACTAAATCAGATAACACACTTTGATTGAGCTGTTGTTGCAGGGAGCTACCCTGGTGTTTACTCATGCTACCCAGTACAGGACACAGGATAGGTGAAATGGAGACTTTAGGATGACTTGCTGGTTTGCCAGGAGAAGCAGGGCCCACACAAATCACTGAGGTGTCATTTCTGTTCGAGGTGTTGAGCAGAGGGCTGATCCCCGGGCAGGTCTCTCGTCTATGGTTTTCTTTGCACTGCGAGTAGCTGGCTGGGCTAAGATGCCAGGGCCCAGGCTGGGTGAACAGTTCGGATTCAGTCCGGTAAATGCTGGATGTGGCTTCCAGCAAGCGTGACACAATTAGGCAGTGGGGAACCAAATCGTGACCCACTAATAGCATTCAGCACGCTTATAGTAAAAGAAAAGCAATACCACAGTTCGGATGACAGTCTGGTTGCAATTTCAGCTTTCCTGAGCAAAACCGTGATCTCTATGGTGATTCAGATGTCCTGACAGGCCAATCAAATGGAACAAATCTTCGGTCTTCTTCAGGAAAAGGTACAATCACAATTCGGTGGCTTTTGTCACAGTTGGTTCGGATACAGTCCAGTTATTTAAGCACTCTTTAAGGATCCCTTTCGAGGGACAGCAGGCAGACAGGCCAAACTTAGCTTTTCCACCAGTTTCTGTGTGACTATGCAGGAGCAGCTGCTCGAATCACTCGAGTTGTTCACTATCTCAACTCCAAACTCAGACTGACACTCTGCTGCAGGCAGCACTGGGACTTCCTCTGAGATCCAAAAGGTTTGTTGGTAGATCCATCTGTCTGTCACAGCTAGAGCTCTCCTCCAGGTCCATTTAGGCCAGTGGAAAACCACCCAACATAACTCACTCCCACAAGACCCCGGGGACAGACTCTATTTAAGGTCCCCAAAAGGTACTGATTGGTGCAATACAGAAATGTCCATGCAGCAAAGAGAAAAGCAGGTTAGACAAACTATAATACCATTGTTATTAGAGCAGTTAATCAGCAAAACAATACAGTTCTAATAGAGCTCCCTGTGCACTATTAGCAATTGCAGAACAGAGTAATATTATTGCAGCTCAAGGGACTTGTGTCTGGAAACACTCTGCCCTACCTAGATTAATCATTACTACAAAAATAATGTCTCTTAAGAGACAGGCACGGAGGCTAACAGATCACTCACATGCAAGCATTTTTACACTTAGTAAGACACAGAATGCCTGCACTGGCAGTGGCATTTACAGCACCCAAGGAAGACTTTGGGAACCCCCATTTATAGGGGTTGCATTCTTCCTGCCTGGAAAGTACTTGCATCTGTGTCAAGTCTATGTCACAACAACGTTATTTGAAGTCATTGTACTTATACAAAATATATGCTTCATTACCATTACTATCATGTATCTAAAATAGCTAATACATATGATTATGTATATATATATATATATATATATATTATGGCAACAGTTATGCATTTTTCATACATTAAATAATAATTTTACTAAGAGTCACACAATAATATTACTATATTCATTCATGTTATAATTTCTTGCATTCTAAACAACATAGATTGGGTCCCATCCCTATCAGCTAACTTGGGGCTAGACAGAGCAGGGGCACCATGTCCTGAAGGATGGACAATCAACTTGGAAGTAGCAGAAAGGCTCAGTTTGGGCAGTGAGCTCTTTGAAACATAGATACCCTTGTGGACAACATTTAAAGGAAGATCTACTGGTCTTCCAGGGGAGTTGTAGCTCAGACATATTACAGGTTTAACCACTCTCCCAGACTTCCTTAGGGAAACAGGTACAGTCTCTGGAGTACCAGCATTTGCATAAGTCTCGTCTTCAGTAGAAAGGGGTACCTTTGCACTGGGTGAAGTCTCCAGTAGCGGAACATTATTGGCTCCTTGCACAGCAGATTCTGCTTCCAACATTACTTTATTATTCTCTCCTGAAGAGGGCCCAGGTTGCTCAGCCTGAAGGAACTCTTGGATCATTGAATTTTGTGGCACTGAAGGGGTGCTGTCAACACTGTCATATTGTTCTGCAGGTTCTGGTGTGTCACCAGGGGATTTCTTCACAGCAGACTCCTCCTCAGGTAATTTAAAATTAGTTCCAGCTAGACACAAGGAATCGTTATTTCAGATGTACTCTTTGTACCTCACTTTCAGGGGCATTGGTTCCAGGGAAGAAGCTGGGAGGATAGGCAGCTCTGAAGGCCCAGCTTCTTCCCCACAATTCTGCAGAGGATTGCCTCAAAACAACTGGCTCAGTTCATAAGAAGGATAGTAGGCATTTTGTCACATTCACTTTCATCAGAAATGGACTGACAGTCATCATCATCATTCAGGACCTGCAGGGGGGAAGGCCTTAGGTCTGGAACAACAGGGGTAGGTTGACTCTGTCTCTCTTGGCAGCAGCAAGTACGTCACCAGCCTGGGGAAGTGTTGCGTTGATTCAGCATCACGATCACTTCGACCGATGGGCAGTAGGTGATTGCGTATGGTCTTGACAGCTCTAGAGCTGTTCTCAGGGCGCACGTTGTACAAAGGCAGTTCATCCAATTTACTGATCACTATGTGTGGAAGGTGATGCCACCTGTCAGCAATTTTATGCTTTCCATGCAGTCCCAAATTTTGCAACAATACATGGTCTCCGGGCAGTAGCTCTTGAGCCTTCACTTTCTTGTCGTGCCTCTCTTTGTTGGCAAGGTTTCTCTTGGTGGTCATTGTTTGAGCCAGCTGATAAGCATGGTTCAATTGAGCTTTCAGTTTCTGTACATATTGTAAATAGTTCTCTGCTCTGATCCCATCTGGGAAGATCCCAAAGCAAACATCTACGGGTAACCGGGCTTCTCTCCTGAACATGAGACGATTGGGAGAGAATCCGGTAACATCACTTTTGGTGCAATTGTAAGTGTATACCAAGGTGCTAATCTGCTGACTCTACTTAGACTTGTCTTTAGGATGGAGAGTACCCAACATGTCCAGAAGGGTTCTGTTAAAGCATTCTGGCTGGGGGTCCCCTTGAGGGTGATAGGGAGTGGTTCTGGACTTTCACACCCCCCATAGAGAGAGCATTTCTTTGATCAGTCTATTTTCAAAGTCTCTTCATTGGTCAGAATGAATATGTTGGGGTGCACCATAGTGGACAAAGAACTTTTCTACTAGCACCTTGGCCACCATAGAGGCCTTTTGACCCTTGGTCAGGAAAGCTTGTGCATATCGGGTAAAGTGATCGGTTACTACCAGTACATTGCCAATATTCTTTTGATCGGGCTCCAGACACAGGAAGTCTATACAAAGCAGTTCCATGGGAGCACTGGTAGTGATGTTGACAAGTAGGGAAACTTTCTGGGGCAAAGCTTTCCGCTGGAGGCAGCGACTGCAAATTTTGACATGATTCTCAACATCTGCCCCCATTTTCGGCCAATAGAATCGGGATCATACTAAGTCAAGAGTCCGGTCAATACCAAGGTGTCCCATGTGGTTATAGAGGGACTTCGGTACCAGCTGTTTGAAGGCTGTGGGAAGGACCAACTGCTGCTTGTCCTCTTCACCTTGATGGTCTACTGTCTCTCTATATAATAACTGATGTCGTAACTTTAGTGTGGGGCCTTATTTGAATAACAATGCAATTCGTAAGTCAGTAAAATGTAATTTAGACACATCCTTCCCCGCATGCAGGGCATCAGGTGAAGGCTGAATCATGGGGTTATGGGATTGAGCCCACTGAATGCTGTCATTATCAAACTGGAGCAAAGCACTGATATCTAATGCAGAAAAATGACAATAAGTGGCAGGTATGCAAGTATCGGGGGACCCCAAACAGTCCACCAGGCAGTCCATGGTGTCTGCAGACAATTGCTCATCTTTGCAAACTTTTGGTGCAGTGCTTTAATAGAATGTTCAGACAGCCTCATCCAATTGTCTTTGGAACTTGGCTGCCATGAAAGGGTGTCAGCATCAATATGGTTCAGTCCAGGCCGGTATTCAACCGCATAATCGTAAGTTGACAAGGCAGAAAGCCACCGGTGCCCAGTGGCGTCCAACTTGGCTGAAGTCTGTACATACGTTAGAGGATTGTTATCGGTCTTTACTAATATCTTGGCCCCATAGAGGTACTCATGGAACTGATCGACTATGGCCCACTTTAGTGCGAGGAACTCCAACCTGTGCACAGGATAATTCCCCTTGGAGGGTGTCAAGCTGCGACTGGTGAAGGCCACAGTTCTCAGGCCATCCTCATATTCTTGATATAGCACAGCCCCAAGCCCTTTCAGATGGGCTTACGTGTGCAGGATGTATGGTTTGGTGGGATCAGCATATGCAAGGACTGGGCCATGGGTAAGCTGATAGATGACTTCGAAGAATGCCGCCTCACACTCGGGGGTCCAACAGGTTCCAAAGGTTCACCTGTTCGAAAATACACCTTGTGTTTTTCTTTTTTGAGGGACCCCTTCTTGTATCTGTGGTTGGTGGGAGGATAGCCTTGGGTAAGATTATGGAGCGTCCGGATTACCTTAGAATAGTCCTTAATGAACCGGCGATAGTAGCTGAAAACCCCAGAAAATGCTGCAGCTCTTTCAGGTTAGTGGGCTGGGACCAGGTGGTCAGGGACTGTACTTTACTGGGGTCTGTCTGTATCCCCTCAACTGACACTATATGTCCCACATATTTTACAGACACTTGAAATAACTGGCACTTGTCTATGGATAGCTTGAGGCCGAATTCTTTCAAGCGATCGAGGACTTTGAACAGTCTGGCCTCATGCTCTCCTAGCATGTGACCAAAAACAATGACATCATCCAAGTACACTAAACATTGTAGCAGATTCAAGTCTCGTACTGCACATTCCATCAACCTCTGGAAGGTAGCAGGGGCACCCGAAATCCCCTGTGGCATCCTCAGAAATTCGTAGAAACCCAAAGGACAGATGAAGGCTGTTTTCTCACGGTCCTTCAGGGCCATCGGGATTTGATAATATCCGCTGCAGAGAACAAGTACTGAGAACCACTGACTCCCGTTCAGGCAGTCCTGGGCATCCTGCATGCAGGGCATGGTGTACTGATCTGGGACAGTCCATCGGTTAAGGGTCCGATAATCCACAAATATCCTCACGGACCCATTTTTCTTGTGCACAACTACGATGGGAGATGCGTAGGGGCTTCTTGACTCTTGAATAATTCTGGCAGCGAACATCTCCTGTAGGTGTCACCAAACATTGTCTATATCAGCTGGAACAAGATGGCGGGACTGCTCTCAGAAATGTCTGTCATCGTGCAGCTTAATATTATGCTCAGCACCATGGGCACACCCCACATCCCATTCTTTTAGCGAAAACACTTGGTCTCTCTGGGCAAGTTTCCTACTGATCTGAGTCTTCCACTCAGCATTCAAGGGGGAATCACCAAAGTCAGATAGGTCTGGGGTCACCTCCTCCTTCTCGCCAAAATATTTGTTGCTGGGTAATATTGCAGTGTCTGAGCAGTGTACTGTAGCTAGTGTAAACCCTCTGTTCACTCAGACTTCTTGAGCTGACACATTTGAAATGTGGACCATCACTCATCATGCATAGGCATGGGCACGGGCAGATAGGATACTGGATTTAACCAATAGCCCCTCTAGCAACTTTCCTTTACCTGGTGCATCCAGTATAAATATTTTGTTTTTCACGTCTCTTCTAAGACAGACTCCTCCATGAACAGAATACTGAGTATTGGGTGGCAATATCAAGGAATCAGGGTCCTTCTTCCAGACAACTCCAACGGGCTCCTCCTGGTCTTCTGCCACAGACTGCCTCTGCAGGCCATAAGCTTTCCTGATCAGAGCTGGAATTCTCATTGCCCAACCAGTCTGTTGGTCTAATTTCTCTTGGCACAACTGTGCTAACCTCCCAAACATGTGGGCGTTGGTTCCAATAAGTAGGGGGGCCCCATCATACATTCCTGTAGGAGGGCACACCAGGGCCAGAGTCTCTACTTGTTCATCTACACCAGTTACAGCCGCATGAAAAGACAGCTAGAGGTGGACATATCCTAGGTAGGGATAAGCCTTGTCACTCAGGCCCCACACATGTAGGCCTTCTAGAGATTGTAATGGCACATCAGATAAGTGTTTGTCATACCAGTCCTGGAATACAATGGTCACTTGTGACCCGCTATAGAGCACAGCCCGAGCATGAATACCACTGACAGTCACATAAGTCTCCATCGAAGGGCCTACTATCTTCGACCAGTCTGGAGAGGCAGTAGCAGAGGCCTGGATAGATGATTCAGCCAGAAATAAGTTTGAGTTAGGATTTCTTGATCCTTCACTGCGGTCGTTGCCGGCGACCCTCAGCCATGGTCTCACTTTCCAGAGCTCCCCTTGAAGTCTGTACACAACTTTATCTAGGTCTTTTGAGGACTGGTATTCTTTCTTCATATGCTCGTCTTTCCCATAATTATGAAAAAATATGCTTTCCAGGTCTGGCGTGGCCGAGACATCACATTGGGAGCTGAGGCAGGGGTACTACCAACAGAAAATATTGGTTCCACCTCTATCTGCGGTGTGGCGAGCATTGGGAGATGTCTGAGTAATTCTCTCACTTCCATAGTCAATTCATCAATTTTTGAGCTGCTGTCAGCAGGAGATGCCTGGGTGTGCACCCCCACCCCCATAGCAGACGCACTCTGATAAGGATCGGGGTCTGTACCCACAAGAGCAGTCTTCATAAAGAGACCAGCTTTTGTTTTTCTGAACTCCCTCAACAGTTTGTCCCATGGCTGAGCATCCTTAGCATTCCCTTTCTTGCTGGGCTCCCCGGGACTGGCACCAGCATTTAGTTCTCGGATTCTGTCATGTGATTTCTGGAATTCCAGGCCATCAGCAACTGACTCCATGCCTGGAGCAGGGGTTGCAGCAGCTACGACTGCACAGGGTTCCTGAGAGCCTTCCTCCTCTTCAACTTCTAGTACCTCCTTCATCAACATATGGAAGGGCAGGGGACCAGATTTCCTTTGATGCAGTTGCAATTTGAGCAACACCCAGCTGGAATGCCAGGCAGAGCGGAGTATATGATCCAGTCTTACCTGGTCCACCTCACTAGAGGCCCAGCCTCCTTTCTGAAAAATGGTTTGTAGGATTCCCTCTAATCGATCCATGTAGGCAGATAACAATTCCCCCAGCTGTTGTTTAACATCTTTTAAGTTTCAGTTTCAAAGCTTCAACAATAGTGGTGCCCCAAACACATTTTCAAGGGTGACTAAGTACTCTTGGGCTTTGGCGTCAGGGTCAGAGGACCTCAAGGAGTGAAAAGCACGTAGGGTGGGCCCCTGGAGGCTTTTCCCCAGGTGGGCCCTTTTTTCGGCCTCTTAGCATTGCCAGTCTTTTACCGCAAGGGTAGCAGAGTCTATCCAGGTCTCCAGGTCGACTTCCCCATTAGGAGTAGGGAGGATGCCAGAGAACACCTTGAGCTTGCAGTAAGGGTCATGACTACCTGCTGGCACAAAGGTAGGTACAGAAGTTGGTGAAAGAATAGGTGCTGGGGCTGGTGTGGACAGCGGGGAAGGGACACTCCCAGGTGGCAGGAATAATTTTTTAAAATCCTCCACGGTTTTACCATCCTCCAGTAACAACTTGGCAAACTTCTCCTCAAAAGACTCAGATAATGGTGGGGGCTCATCCTCGAAGGGATCCTTACTATCTTTAGTTATCACTCTCAAGGGGGCTAGGAATCCCTCTGGGACGATAGTCTGGGGCACCATTGAACTGTCCATGGGGTCACTACACTCCACCAAGGCCATGAGAGTTTGGGCAGTTAAATCAGCCTGTCGACCCACCACTACAGCTTTTTTCAAACATTCAACTTTGGAAAGTGCCCCTTCAACAGTGTTCTTACTAGTGCCCATAGGTATATCCAGTATTAGCAAGGCATTGTGGGGGTCAATCTCCTGCCCCATACACCACCCCACCAACTGATGTACAGCCATTTCTACTGGGGTAGCCATTAATCTTTAACAATAATTCTTGATTTTGGCCACTGGGGGGGGGCTAATCCCAGCGGCTGCCTCCAAGATGTAACCCCTAGGTGGCACTATCCCAAGGGCTACTACCCCTGCCTGCGTGACTAGTTGCAGGTTAAGGGGCCTGGGTACTGAAAACGGATGCCTGCACCTGGAAGACAGGGTTAATGCTAGTGTAGCTCACCTGGGTACAGCCCTCCGTAACACTGTGACCTCCCTCTTTCCCTTCTAGTGGCCTAAGCAATGAAGAGCATACACAGGTACAAAAGCCCCTAATCAGCATACAAATCCCCACTCTGTTTGCACTTACCACCAGGGCTAGTTCCACCAGTCCGGCCCTGTAGACCCCCTGTAAAATAAGGTTAGACACAGCAGGTAGCAACAGTACAGTGCTTCTGGTACAAAATGGAACCACAGTCAGGTTAAATGGAAAAAGAATTAGATCTGATTTATTCAGGGGGAATGAACAAGAGAGGGGCATAATTTGGCTGATTAGTTCTGTAACTGATTCAATGAGGCAATCATGCATGCATTTTAGAGTCCCTTCACAGTCACACACTCTGGGTACCCAGTTAGAACAAAGGGGGGCTAGCCTAATTCATTGCCCGGGGTAGGCTGGTGTTGCAGCTGGTCGGGGCCCTGTGATGAAAAGAAGAAGTATGCACAACCACACACAATTTGTAATCGGAGCCAGGAGGCTCAGTTCGTGATAATTACACAAAACAACTAAATCAGATGACACACTTTGATTGAGCTGGTGTTGCAGGGAGCTACCTGGTGTTTACTCACACTACCCAGTACAGGACACAGGATGGATGAAATGGAGACTTTAGGATGACTTGCTGGTTTGCCAGAAGAAGAAGGGCCCACACGAATCACTGAGGTGTCATTCCTGTTTGAGGTGTTGAGCAGGGGGCTGATCCCCGGGCAGATCTCTTGTCGATGGTTTTCTCTGCATCGCGAGTAGCTGTCTGGGCCAAGTTGGTAGGGCCCAGGTCGGGTGAACAGTTCAGATTCAGTCCGGTAAATGCTGGATGCAACTTCCAGCAAGCGTGACACAATTAGGCAGTAGGGAACCAAATCGCAACCCACTAACAGTATTCAGCACACTTACAGTAAAAGAAAAGCAATTCCACAGTTCGAATGACAGTCCGGTTGCAATTTCAGCTTTCCTGAGCAAAACTGTGAGCTCTGTGGTGATTCAGACGTCCTGACAGGCCGATCGCGTGGAGCAAATCTTCGGTCTTCTTCAGTCAAAGGTACAGTCACAATTCGGCGGCTTTTGTCACAATTGGTTCAGATACAGTCCGGTTATTTAAAGGGACACTGTCAGCTTTGCCACTTCATATTTAAAAAAATGCAAGCACTGTGCCTCTTGGCACATATCTGTCACACATGTGCTCTAGAACTCATCTATGTATACAGAATTGCAGCCTTTTTAGTATTTTTCTGAAAATTTGCTTAAATATTTGGATGCGCAGTCCAACGGTAATTTACCGTGTCCTGGAAGTACATGGAGGTCTGGATTACGAGTCTGCCCCGCACTCTGTCCCAAAATCTGTTTTTTCCAGATGCATACTCTAACAGTACACTGAGCCAGTCCCTTGTGTTTCAATAAAGTGCTGTTGGTACGACCACTTAAAAAACGAGTACTGCGAGGTGTATAATTCCAATTTTAATATTACAGCCAGAATCCCGTGCATGTGCTTGAGATGCATGAACAAAGATCTCGCGCATGTGCAGGAGCGTGATGTTTGTACGCATGCGCGGGATTCCTGCTGTAATATTGAAATCAAAATTAAACACCTCGCAGTGCTCGTTTGTTAGGCGGTCATACCAACAGCACTTTATTAAAACACAAGGGACTGGGTCAGTGTACTGTTAGAGTATGCATCTGGAAAAAACACATTTCGGGACAGCGCACGGGGCACATGCGTGTTCCAGACCTCCTTGCACTTCCGGGACGTCGGACCAAGTGTCAAAATATTTAAGCAAAATTTTGGAAAACTACTAAGCAGGCTGCAATTCTGTATGCATAGAGGAGTTCTAGGGCACATGTGTGATAGATATGTGCTAAGAGGCACACTGCTTGCATTTTTTAAAATACGAATGGCAAAGCTGACAGTGCCCCTTTAAGCACTCTTTAAGGATCCCTTTTGAAGGACAGCAGGCAGACAGGCCAAACTCAGGCTTTCCACCAGTTTCCCGTGCGACTACGCACTCGAGTTGTTCGCTCTCTCAACTCCAAACTCAGACTGACACTCTGCTGCAGGCAGCACTGGGACTTCCTCTGAGATCCAAAAGGTTCGGTTGTTCGATCCATCTGTCTGTCACAGCTAGAGCTCCCCCTCCAGGTCCATTTAGGCGCCAAAGTGGAAAAACTACAATTCCAACATTAATTCACTCCCACAAGACTCCTGGGGACAGACTCTATTTTAAGGTCCCCAAAAGGTACTGATTGGTGCAATACAGAAATGTCCATGCTGCGAAGAAAGGCAGGTTAGACAAACTATAATACCACTGTTATTAGAGCAGCTAATCAGCAAACAATTACCAGTCCTAACAGAGCTCCCTCTGCACCATTAGCGATGGCAGAACAGAACAATGTTATTGCAGCTCAGGCAGGACTCGAGCCTGGAAACACTCAGCCCCTACTCAGATTAATTATACACTACAAAAATAATGTCTCTTAAAGAGACAGGCACGGAGGCTAACAGGTTACTCGCATGCAAGCACATTTACACCTGTAAAGACACAGAACGCTCACCTGGCAATGGACATTTAAGCACACCCAAGGAAGACTTTTGGGAACCCCCATTTATAGGGGGGTTACGCTCCTTTTGCTTGCGTACTAGAAAAATGCTGTGTTTCCTTTCTCTACCGCCTGGGCTATTTTCTCCTCCATTTGGGCTTTTGCACACCTGACTGCTTTTCCTGTCTCCCTCTGCTTCACCTGATACACTTCCCTGTCCTCCTTCCTCTGAGTCTCCTTATACCTCTTGAATGCTAACGCTTTGTCCCTTACCTTCCCCGCTACATTCTTTGAGAACCATACCATTCTTTTTTTCCTCTTGCTTTTGTTTACTGGCCTAACGCCAGTTTTTGTACTCCGTTCCTGGGTTAGTATGGCCCAAGTGCATTATTTTGCACTTTTTTGCACTGAAACCCAGCTCCACTCCTCCAGTCTCTTCAGATCCCTACCTGTCCCATCCCCCCCCCCGAGTGTCCACTCTGTTGCAAATCTTGGTGTCATTGGCAAAGAAGCAGGCCTTTCCTTCTAGTTCCTCTGCTATGTCACCTATGAAGACCTTGAAGAGGACCGGTCCCAGCACAGATCCCTGATGTATCTGTCAGTCTCCCTTTCTCAGAGTGAACTCAGTTTGCCACTACCCTATGCATGCTCTCCGCTAACCAGGTTTTTACCCAAGTTACTACCTTGTTACCCAACCCTAAACCCTCCAGCTTGTCTATCAATTTCCTATGTGGAACAGTGTTGAAAGCCTTGCTGAAGTCAATGTAGGCCTCGTCCACTGCCCTCCCTGATCCAGCTCCTTGGTCACCCAGTCAAAGAAATCTATCAGATTTGTTTGACATGACCTTCCTCTTGTGAAACCATGCTGACTTGGATCTTGTAATCTGTTGGATACAAGATATTCCACAATCCTTTCCATGAGTAGTGTTTCCATGAAGTTACCCACTACCGATGTCAGACTGACAGGCCCGTAGTTGCTTGCCTTCTCCTTGCTACCAGTTTTGTGAAGTGGGAATGCCTCTGCCCTTCTCTAGTCCACTGGGACCATGCTGGTCTGGCTCTCCAGTGACCTGCTCAATAGGTCTGTCAGAGGTGCAGCCAGTACGTCCCTGAGCTCCCTCAGCATCCTTGGATATACCCCGTCTGGCACTATAGCTTTGTCTACATTGAGGTTAGCAAGCACTTTACACACTTTTTCCTCAGAAAATGGACTGGTGTCCACTTCTCTCCCCTCAAAGACCCTGGTGTATTTTCAAGGTCCCTCCCCCTCCCCTTCTACCGTGAATACTGAGCAGAAGTATTTGCTCAAGATGTTTGTCTTTTCTTGATCCCCCTCCATACAATCACCCCCTCCCTCTTTAACCGCACAATCTGTCCCTTTGTCTTCCTTTTCTTGCTCACACACCTCAAAAATGTCTTGTCCCCTTTTGATATTCCCTGAGCTATTTTTTTCTCAGTGTGCATCTTTTTGCTGCTTACAGCTTTGCTTGCTTCCCCTTGTTTTGTTAGATATACAGTACCTCCCTCTCCTCCTCCCCCCTCTGGGTCTTCTTGCAGCTTTTGAATGCTATTCCTTTAGCCTTTACTTTTCTGCCACCTCTTTGGAGAACCATAGCGGTCTCCTCTTTCTTTTACATAGAACTTAGAAGCTGTTGGCAGAAAAGGACCTCTTGGCCCACCTAGTTTGCCCCAAAGTCCCTACCTCCTGTGCTACTGTAAACCCTATTTGATCTCCGGCCTTTCCCGCCCTGTTACTAAGGCATCCCTGTGTCTATCTCATGCATGTTTGAATCTTGCTACCATTTCAGTACCCAGCACCTCTGCTGGGAGTCTATTCCAGATGTCCGCCACCCTTTCCGTGATTAAGTATTTCCTTATATCCCCTCTGTGACTCCCCCTTCCAGCTTCATATCATGCCCCCTTGTTCTTGAGCATCTCCATCTGTGCAAAATGCCTCCCTCCTGTACCTATTAATACCTTTGAGGTATTTGAATATTTCTATCATGTCTCCCCTTTCCCTCCTTTCCTCTTGGGAATACATCTTTAATTCCTTGAGTCTTTGCTCATAGGGCTTCTGATGTAGGCCATGCACTATTTGGTTGCCCTTCTCTGTACTACCTCCATCCAATCTATGTCTTTTCAGAGATGGGGCCTCCAGTACCGGACACAACTCCAGGAGAGGCCTCACCATCGATCTATACAGGGTTAACACTACCTCCTTCTTTCTGCTGATGATACCCCTCTCTATAAACCATAGCATTCTACTAGCCTTTCCCACTGCCTTATCACACTGTTTTGCTATCTTCAGGTCATTAGATATGATGACCCCTCCAGGTCTTTTTCCTGTTTAGTGGTTGTTACCAACTCCCCCACAAATGATGCATTGCCCTTCAGTTGCTGTGCTCGATGTGCACAATTTTGTACTTTTTGGTGTTGAAGCCTAGTTGCCAAACCCTTGACCAGTCTTCCAGCTTTTTTAGATCTTCCCTTATTTCTCTCCCTGCCCCCCTGTGTGTCATCCATGAACAGGCATACTTTCCCTTCCAGTCCCTCTGCGATGTCACTAATAAAAACATTGAAAAGGACTGGTCCAAGTACTGACCACTGTGGAACCCAGCTGGTCACCATGCCTTCTTCTGAGAGAACTCCATTTACCACCACCCTCTGAGTCTTGTTACTTAGCTAACTTCATACCCATTTTACTACCGTTGGACCTTCTCCCAGGCTGCCCAGCTTGTTTTGCAGTCTTCTGTGTGGAACAGTGTTGAAGGTCTTACTGAAATCTAGATGTGCCACATCCACCACTCCTCCCTGACCCACTTCTCTGGTAATTCAATCAAAGAACTTGATCAGGTTTGTTTGGCAAGATCTCCCCCTTGTGAACCCATGCTGCCTTGGATCCTGTAATCTGCTGGTCACAAGGTATTTCCCAATCCTTTCTTTTAGTAGTGCTTTCATAACTTTGCTCATCACTGAAGTCAGGCCTACAGATCTGTAGTTTCCTGCCTCCTCCCTATTTCCCTATTTCCAGTTTTGTGAAGTGGGACCACATCCACCCTCCTCCAGTTCTCAAACTTCCCTCATATCCAGAGATAGATTGAACAGTGCTGTCAGAGGCGCAGTCAGCTCCTCCTTTAGTTCCCTCAGTGTCCTCGGGTGAACCCTGTCTGGCCCCATTGCCTAATCTACTTTTAGTTTCACTAGTTCCCTGAGGATTTCTTCTTCCATAAAAGGGTTAGTGTCCCCCTCCCTTCCCTTCCCTTAATGCCCTTTTCCCCAGTCTTTGGCCCCTCATCTACCCTTTCCTTCGTGAATACTGAAAATAAGTACTTGTTCAGTATGTCTGCTTTCTTCTGACCTCTTCCACACTTTCCCCTCCTTCCCCTTTTAGTCTTACTATCCCTACCTTGTTTTTCTTCTGCTCACTTATGTTCCTAAAGAATGTTTTATCCCCCTTTTTTACTGACTTGGCAATGCTCTCCTCCATTTGTGCCTTTGCTCTCCTACCTGCTTTCCCTGCCTCCCTTTGTTTCTCTGGATAACTCTCCCTATCCTATTCCTTCTGAATCAATTTGCACTTCTTGAATGCTTGCTTTTTTTTTTAACCAGGAGAGACGCACTAAGCTGAAAGCTTGTTTACAGGAGTGACCTGGGAGCACAAGGAAGTTAAGTGACTTGCTTAGGGTCACACAGTATGCAAGTGGGGGCTGTGGGATTCAAACCCAGGTCTCCAGGTTTGCAGCTCAGAGCCTTAAACCACTGCGCTATACTGCCTCCACCTTTACCTTCTCTGCCTCTTCCTTGGAGAACCATAGTGGTCCCTTTTTTTCTCTTGCTCTTTTTTACCTGCCTTACACAGAGGTTTATTACCTTCTCAATAGCCTTCCTCATTCTTGCCCATTGTTCCTCTACCCTACCCATTTTTCCTATCCCTGCTTGGGCTTCCCCGAGGCACTCTCCCATTTTCTTGAAATTGGCCCTCCTGAAGTCCAGGACCCTCTTTTTTAATGTGGTTTGATTCTGGCCCAGTCCTTATATTGAACCACACTGTACGATGATCACTAGTCTCCAGGTGGCTTCCTACTGTGATGTCAGCAACACTATCCCCGTTTGACAGTACCAGGTCCAGTATCACCTCCACCCCCCAGAAGCGGGTTCCTTAATTAGTTGCCTGAGGAATGTCCACTGCAGGAAGTTTACGATTTCCCTACTTTTAACTGTTGCTACAGCAGGGATGCTCTAATCCACATCTGGTAAACTGAAGTCCCCCACTAGCTTTTGCTAACTCCAAACACTTGCAACCAGTACTCAATGAAGGAAGTGGGGTGCACTGAGAAAGGGTGGCTAGCCCTGTTACAACATGCCATTCACATCCCCTGAGGAAGGCTTTTGCCAAAGCACTGGGGCTTGTTTGTACACTGGGTGATGACAATTGTTAACTCTTACTGATTTGTTATTTTTCAATAAAGCATAATAACATTTTGCTTGATTTGGTTTTGGAATACTCTTTTGTAGTACATTTAGGTGAGGAGTGATGCTGAGAGTTCAAAACTGCATTTTACTTTCGCTTACCTGCTTGACACATAGATTTGTTGCTCTCACTATGCCCTCCTTTAGTTTGACCCACTTTTCCTCTACCCCTCCAGGTCCTCACCTCCCCCACCAGGTTATTTCTGAAGCATTCTCTCATCTTTATAAAGTCAGCTCTTCTGAATCCCAGGACTTTCTCCATCAAAAGGTTGGATTCAGTAGTGGTTCTTATGAGGAACCACACTATACGATGATCACTGGTCCCCAGATGGCTTCCACCTAGATATCCTCAACCCTATCTCCATTTGTAAGCACCAGATCTAGTACTGCCCCATCGTGAGTGGGTTTACTGACCAGTTGCCTGAATAATGTCTAAAGCATGAAAGAAGCACAAGTAGTCAAGTCCAGATATCAGATCGATCAATATCAAATTTATTGTGCTTTCACGTGCCACACCCCCTGACAAAGGCTTAGTGCCAAATCACTGGGGTACTGGTATTGTCCGAACTGAAGTGGAAGCACAGTAGATTTGCTATTGATTGATCTGATCTCTGGATTTGACTACCTGTGCTTCTTTCATGCTGTAGTGAGGGCAGGTACCAGCATCTTCTTGTTGCTGTTGGTCTGGCCACCCATTTACCTGCACCTGCCCTGCACCACTGTTCTCATCAATTGCCCTGTGGACTTTGCCTGATTAATGTCCCATGCAGGGATTCCAGGATGTCCCGGCTCCAAGCTGAAGCTGCTACAGGAAGGCTCCAATCTACATCTGGCATATTGAAATCTCCCACCAGCAACATCTCCCCCTTGTTAGCTATTTTGCTAATTGCTTCTAACATTTTCCTTTCTAGGTCCTCCCCCTATGCCGGTGGCCTGTGGATCACCCCGTCTGGATAGTGGCACCATTGCCCAACTCAAGGGTAACCCACAGCATTTCTGCTTTTACCTGAATACCCTGTATTTCTGTTGCTTTAATGCCATCCTTAACAGTACGCACCACTCCCCCACCTCTCCTGTACAAAAAAACAACAACCCACAAACCTGTACGCAGAGTAATCTCTATTTTGTATCTCAGTTAGGTTATCAAGGGGAAATAAACACAAATGTCAACAAAGAATAATCTTTAGGTTATACTTTAGTAAGGTTATCCTGGGGAAATTAACTAAACAGAAACCTGTATGCATAACAATCTTCACATTGTACCTTAGGTTATTGTGGGGAAATAAACTATACTCAAACATGTATGAAGAAAAATTTCTGTACTGTACTGTACCTCTGTGTGGTTAGAATGAGAAAATTAGGGCAGGCCTGGTGCTGCTGGATGTTGAAGCGCTGGTTGCTGCAACTTGCACCATGCTGGCGACCCAGGTTCGGGAATGATTGGTTGGCAGAGGGGAGAGAGGATCGAGCATCCAGAGGACTGCTCTCTTCTCTTGGGTGGAGGGAGACTAGTTGTACCACTCATTGACTTCCCTCTGGTGGTGGCTGGAGGGCAATACAGGTCAGGAGGCTTGATCTGATGCCCTCACATCAGAAGGGAGGGAGACAGGCAAAAATGGAAGAAAAAGAGCTTGGTGGAGTTGATGATGGTCTGCCGCTCCTGGGGGCTGTCCCTGAATTCTGGATTGGGTCTCCAGGAGGGGGGAGAAGCTGACAACCTACTCCTCACCCTTCCATCTGGGGCAATCTGCAGGGATACTACCGGGGCCCACAAGTACAGGAGCAGTGGAACTGGAGAGAGAGTCCCTCTGTCAGAAGGGCCAAAGCTGCCTGCCAGAGCTCTGGAGGATAAAGAAATAATAGAAAAAAGAAAAAAAAAGAATGAGAAAATTAAATAAACAAACCTGTTTGCAAAATAATCTCTATAGTGTACCTCAGTTATGTTATCGTGGGGAAATAAACTCTACACAAACCAGTGTATAGAGTAGTCTCTACATTGTACTTCAGTGACACTATCCTGATGAAATTAATTTAGCACAAATCTGTAAAAAGAACAATTTTTGTTTAACTTTAGGCTTCATTGAGAGCATTTTTGACACATACATTGTACGAACATTTTCTTGTTCCAGTAAAACAGATGACAGCAATCATGGCAATTAATTTCAGTCCATTATATGTGAGCAATTCCTTGGGATGTTGTTCTATTTTTTAAGGTGAATGCAGCTCTCATTAGTCCAAACAGACAGCATTCTGTGCTGGCTTTTAGCCTGAGATCTTTTCATAAATAGCAGTTAATAAACATTTTGGTCTCAAAACTGACCAAGTAAATATCAATACAACTGTGGCAATGTACAACAGTTTGTCTGTGAGATCATACATTTCATCATACAGTTTAGTCTTTCTGGGATAATGTATAACTTCATTGGGAGGTACAGTTGTTAGGTATAGTTCCCACTTACTCCATTTGTCAGTAAACTTGTCCCGAACCAACTTGAGTGTGGCCATGATTCTTTCAATAGACATTACCTCATTTATGCAATTCTTCCACTCTGCTATTGTGGGAAGGTCAGCTGAAAGCCAGAAGATGTTATCCCTGCAATGACAACATTGCACATTGTGTGGAACATGTCTCTGTGACTCCTAGGGTGTAGATTTCTTGGCGACAGACCCAGCACTCAGTTTTGGAAGGTCATTGAAACTTGTTGCCCAGACCTTGCTCCGCTCATACTTGATCTGGGACAATTAGTCTTGGATATATGGGCACTCCAGAAAATATGGTAGTGATCCCCTTTCTCTGTACATCCCCATCTACACCAATCTGTGTAGCCCACACTGAAATGGGCTATAATTGTGGGAATGTGGTAATCTATTGTGTCTTCCAGCAAGGCCATGGAATATCCATGCTTTGTATTGAGCCTTGCCAACCAGTAGAGAAAATCTTCCCACTTTGTGGGCAGCTTAGCCACCTGTGCTAGGCAATTATCTGTTTGCAAGTAGTGTTTCACCTGCAGGAACCTAATTAGGTCTGCATTAGGGATTCCATGAGATGTCTTCACCTGCTCGAATGAGACACGTGTACAGTACCCACTGCCACCAACTGTGAGTACCTGCTAAGGTATAGTCTTTTCTCTAGCATAAACCCAGGGTCTTTATGCATCAGAGTGAATCCTGGCTCCTCTATAATTGTGGTGAATGGTCCAATTTAATTCAGAGTGTTTGTTAAGGTTCCGATAGCAGAACACTCCTTATATTGCACTTCAACCAGATTATTCTGGATATTAGAAAATGGCAAGAATAAATTCTCACACCTGATTGGCTGAGACAGGCTCCAAGCTGGGCATTTATTTTTCAATAGATGCCCAGCTAAAAATAAAAGCCAGTCTAACTGCCACTTCACAAGGTACCCTTATACCCTGCTGCCCAGCCCACTTTCTCATTGGCTGAAGACACCTGAAATAATTTAAAATCCCTGCCATGTTTTTCTGTCACTTAGCAAGAGACTACTGTCCACCTCATACACTATCCCTCAGTAGCAGGCAGCAGTAACTAGATAAAAAAAAAAAAGACATTCCGGTAACTTTGTGGTCAGAAGAGTGTAAACAGTTTTCTTGTAAAACTGCACCACTCTCTTGACCGCACTATCTCGATGGCAGCTCACTAGAAAGACAACAAAGCCGTCACTCGTATAGGCTTCATCCTTCACGCGGCAAAGCAGGAAACCAGCAATTTCAAACCACACTGTTTTGTTTCAAAAAATGAGTAAATGTACCTCGCAAGTTTCCCTCACACCAAATACGGGGGAATGCGCTGACTATAACAGACTATGAAAGAGGGGAGAGAGCAAATGAAGCAGGAGTGCTCCTCTTATTTTACTGATACGGACCGCTGTCTCCCTCTCCCCAGTTAAATTCCTTCTATTCCTCTACTCAGATCGGTGGCTGAAATATTCAAGAAGCTGCTCGGCTGCCGGTGTCCTGCTAGTTCGGTTCCAGATATCGCAATGGTTCCAAAAGACAAACGGGCATACGTGGCAATTATGCATGCTTGCGCGTACGGCTCTTGCACTGAACAGGAACCAAACCCGCATGGCTAGTAGTGTGAGTTTGGTGCCGGCTGCTTTTTGGGGTGGACAAATGTTTCTCCTGACTGATCTGCTGCTTGCAGGAGCAAGACTCCTGGATTGGAAAAATGATGCAAACTTCTGATAATGTTTTTAAAAAGAACTGGGCTTGTCCTGCTTAATATACAGTTTTTTTTCTTCAGTCTGCGAGTGGGTGTGTTGGGGGGGGGGTCAACTCCATCAGAAGGGCTCTCTAGACAGGATGGAGGAGCAACAGGATCTGGAATAGCCTATGCACTACTTTTTCAATAAAGTGTTTTGTAATACTTATAGACATTTTTTTGACACTAAATTACTATCTTATTTTATAACTTCCCAAATATTTACTTAGATGGCCATTTTCTAAGTGCAATAATACCCTCCAGGATGGGCATTATTGGGAAATAACGGACCTTCCAGGGGCTATAAGGCCCTCCGCCTATGGCGTTGGGCCTCATTACGCCCCTGGGCAGTCCGGTATTTCCCAATAATGCCCACCCTGTCAGGTATTATTGCTTACATAAACTAAGCACACACCTGTACACAGAATAATCTCTGTAGTGTACCTCAGTTAGGTTATTCTGGGAAAATAGTAACAATCCTGTATGCTGAGTAAACTCAATATTGTACATCAATTGGGTAATCATGGGGAAAATAAACCAAATATGAACCTGTTCATGGAGTAATTTCTATATTTTACTTCAGTTGTGTTATCTTAGGAAAATAAACTAAACAAAAATCAGCATGCAGAATAATTTTATATTGTACCTCAGTAAGGTCATCTCAGGAAATGTAACTAAACACAAACATGTGCAGAAAACCTTTATATTGTACCTCATTGGGGTTATTGTGGGAAAATAAACACAAACTTGTCTGCAGAACTATCGCCATATTGTAGGGTTAGGATAACTGGTTTGGATTAATTCAGAACCTTCTGGAAGCTGGGCCATTAAAAAAACCCTGACAGAACTTTTTCAGGTTCTTGTAAGGTTCTGATCATTTTAGGGAGATATAGTTACAAACTGTAAAACTACTGCTCCTCTTGAAAATAGTGACCATGATATGGTCAAATTCTCACTTGTAAAGACATCTGCAAAAATAAAGGGTACAACTAAAATCAAATGTTTTAATGAAGCAAACTTTACAGTCATGAGGAAGGAATTGGAAGATTGGGAATGGAAAGGTGATTTTAGGGAGAAATCATTAGAAGATAAGTGGGCCATCCTAATAAATAAAATAAACAACTTAGAAAGAAGGTATATATCAGAAAAGAATAAATATAACAGAAAGAGGAGGATTCCTCCAGGGTATAATAGAAGAGTGGTGAGGATTACAAGTAGAAAAAAGGGGATATATAAAAAAGCAAAAAAAGAAAACTCAGTGGGAAGTTGGATAAAGTAGAAATCAATATCAAAGGAATGTAAGAAAACTATAAATAAATCAAAATGTACTTATGAATTCGGGTTAGTAACAAAAGTAAGGGATAATTACAAAATCTTTTATACACACATTAATCATCTACTTGGAAACAGTGTACAAGTCGGCCCTTTAGCAAAACTCGCTGGAGAAATATTTAGGGATGAAAAGAGATGGCTAATACACTGAATGAGTACTTTGCTTCTGTTTTTAATGATAAGGCTGATATGGGACAGACAAGGGAAACAAACAAGGGTAGTCCATCTTTAAAATTAAAAATAGAAGACATAAGAGATGAACTCAATCAGATAGACCCAAACAAAACATTAGGACCTGATGGTGTCCATCTGAGAATATTAAAATAACTAGCTAATGAATTGGCAGCACCTGTTCTGGAAATTTTCCAAAATAATTAGACACTGATCAAGCAGTACAGAACTGGAGGGAAGCCTTTGCAGTCCCAGTTTTTACAGAAAGGTAAAAGAGAGGATACTCAGAATGGCTCTAGGATGCTGGTTTGACAACAGACTCGTTGGCCGGCATCACAGCTCCAGGCTCCATGTCAACCGTGATTTAAAGTCAGCAGGGAACGGTGCACATCGTAGTGAATGTTTTCTTCTGGGAGCTTTGCCCCTGAATCCCCCACACAGGGAGCTCTGACCCCTGCAACCCCCATATATTTAGATTCCAACTCCGAATCGGAGTTGGTTTGGAGAGGGGGTGCCGGATGGGGGAAAGTGTTGCTGGGTCCCAGGTGAACTTCTACAGTGACATGGAGCTGTTGTCAATATTGACGTATGTCGCTGTAGAAGTGTCACTGTATGGGGGGGCATACCTACTCAGAACTACAGGCCTGTTATCTTGACCACTGTTTTTAGAAAAAATACTTGAAAAGATTCTGAAAAAAGAAACAGAAGAGCATCTAAGAATAAGAGGAGTAATATACCTGTTCAAAATGTATATTGCATCAATGAAATGCGGAGAAGGAGTCAAGTTGGCAAAGTTTGCAGATGACGCAAAACTTGGAGCAGTGGTTAGGACTCAGACAGACATTGCTAACTTGAGGAAAGAAATGGAACAGCTTGACCAGTGGGCAACTGAAAGCAGACTGGGGTTCAGTTTAGATAAATGTGCAGTCATGCATTTGGGCAGAACAAAGACAAGAGCACAATATAGTTTAGGGGACACATATTAAGGGATAACTACAAAGAAGACAGTAACAGACACCCTAAAACAGAGTAGAAACTGTTATGCGGTGTTACGAAAGGCCAGGGGAGTACTAGAACCCATAGCCAGGAATATAGACAGTAGAGACAGATGGTTATTGATGCCACTTTATTCATAGAAACATAGAAACATAGAAGTTGACGGCAGATAAGGACCGCAAGGCCCATCCAGTCTGCCCATTTCTTTTTCTACCTTATAAATGTGCCATCGGCCTTTGCTCTGTCAGTGACCTATCTATTCATAGTCATTTGTATTGCTCCCTTATGCCTATCCCATGCCTGTTTGAAGCCCTGCACTGTATTCATAGCCACCACTTCTTGTGGTAAGCCATTCCATGCATCCACCACCCTTTCTGTGAAAAAGAATTTCCACATTCCCCTTAATCGGCCTCCCTCTAATCTCATGCTGTGTCCTCTTGTCCTGCTATTTTTCTTATATTTAAACATGTTAGACTCTTTCACCTTGTTTATGCCCTTAAGGTGTTTGAATGCCTGGATCATATCACCTCTCTCCCTCCTTTGCTCAAGGGTATACATATTGAGCTCTGTTAATCTGTCCTCATATGTCTTCTGATGCAGTCCCTGCACCATTTTGGTTGCCCTTCTCTGGACTGCCTCAATTTGGTTAATGTCCTTGTGAAGGTGTGGCCTCCAATACTGCACGCAGTACTCCAGATGGGGCCTAACCAGTGTCTTGTACAGAGGGATTATTACCTCCCTCTTACGACTTGTGATACTCCTACTAATACACCCTAACACCCCTAGCCTTACCTACTGCTTTAGAGGTCTGCTTAGATGATTTTAGGTCATCAGTGATGATGATGCCCAAGTCTCTTTCTTCCTTTGTGACTGCTAGCAACTCCTCCCAGCCTATAGGTGGCTTCAGGGTTTCTCTTCCCTATGTGCATGATTTTGCACTTGTTTGCATTAAATCCCAGTTGCCACTCTTCTGACCATTCTGCTAGTTTATCCAGATCTCTTCTCATTCTGCCCACCCCATCTGGATCATCTACTCTGTTGCAGATCTTGGTGTCATCTGCAAACAGACAAGCCTTACCCTCTAGTCCATCTGCAAGGTCACTAATGAAGATGTTGAAGAGGACTGGCCCCAGGACTGATCCTGAGGTACCTCACTTGTGACTTGCATCTCTTCTGACTGTATACCATTTACCACCACTCTCTGTTTTCTGCCCACAACCAGTTTGCCACCCAGTTGACCAACTTCTGACCCACCCCAAGCCTACCCATCTTATTTATCAATCTTCTATGTGGAACAGTGTCAAAGCTTTGCTGAAGTCAAGGTAGATGACATCAACTGCTCCCCTGGTCCACCACTCTGGTTACCCAGTCAAAGAAATCTATGAGATTAGTTTGACAGGACCTTCCTTTGTAAACCCATGCTGTCTTGGATCCTGTGCCCTATGGATTCCAGGTGTTGCACTATCCTTCCTTAAGGAGTGCCTCCATAATCTTGCCCACTACTGAGGTAAGACTGACCGGTCTGTAGTTCCTGCCTCTTCCTGCTACCACTCTTGTGGAGCGGGATCGCATGAGCCCTTCTCCAGTCTTCTGGGACCTCTCCTGTGCTCAGAGACTCACTAAACAATTCTGCTAATGGCTCTGCTAGTTCCTCCTTTAGCTCCTAAGTACCCTGGGATGTATGCCATCAGGTCCCATTGCCTTATCCACCCTGAGCTTAGCAAGCTCTTGTAGGACCCTTTCTTTTGTGAAGGGAGTAGTGCTCACCTCCCTCCCCCCATGTCCATGATGCTGAGCTGTGGGCCCTGCCCTACCTTCTCTTCAGTAAATACTGAGCAAAAGTATCTATTTAGGATAGATGCCTTTACAGGGTCTTCAGTATTCAGTATTGGTAACATCTCATTTGGAACATTGAGCTCAGTTCATTTCTTGCATTAATAGGGCAGATATTAGGGTAATGGAAGGGGTCCAATGCAAAGCCACAAAACTGGTTAAATCAGTTAAACATTTAAATTACAGTGATAAATTAGAAACATTGGGATTGTTTTCATTGGAATATCGACGACTAAGGGGAGACCTGTGCCTGGTATAAAAATCATTCAAGAATGACGATTTATGGGAATGTATGGGATTGGAGATAACGACAAACATCTACAATATAAGATCCCATATACTACAAATAAAAGGAGAAACTTGTCATACAAAGAAAAGAGCAAGCTGGTTTAATCAGACGATAGTAAGGGTGTGGAATGGACTTTCTCAAAAGGCAGTGGCAAGTTCAACCATGAACAAATTTAAAAACAAATTAGATTTATATTGTAAGCAAAATAACATCAGAGGATATTCCCTTAGAGCAAAGGGCAAGGTATACAGGGGCACAAGCCTGATCTGGCTCGTACTTTCCTATGAATCCTTTGAAAATCCTATGAATATACTCACCCAGCAGGTCTTTATCTAAGACAGACCTGGTGATGTTGGAAAGACCCAGAAAGAACGCGGGAGGCCACGAAAGGACTCGATGAGCCTGGTCTGTTTTAAGTGGCCATACTCAGTGGTGTTACATAAGGGGTACAAACTAACTATATGATACTAATTTTATTTACTATGCTACCACTCCAAGTTGTTTTTAGATTATTTGCCATTCACAGATAGTAGCTATGGGTGAAAATGATTACTAAAAGGCTTTGCACTTTAAAAGGTTTTGTAAGTTCTGAGAAGGTTTGGATAACTATCAGAACTTCTCCTGGCTTGTCAGAACCTTTCAGAATATGAAACTTTGTGGGTCTCCCATCCCTACTATATTATATCTGTGTTAGGCAGTCCTGGGAAAATAAATTAAGTATATACCTGTATACAGAAAAGTCTTAACTGCATATTGCATCTCAGGTTATCCTATGAAACTATACTAAACACAAATCTGTATGCAGAAAAATCTTCATAATATACCTCAGTGAGATTATCCTGGGGAAATAATTAAACACATCTGTGCAAAGGATAATCTGTATTATAAAATAGCAAGAAGTATTCATGGGCTCTGATTGGTCAGTACTGACCTTCAGCATTGATGTTATTTCAGCACAACATCAATCCCATTCAAAAAGCAACTAAAAATATATTTTAAAAATGTGTGTTTCACCTTTTTTCTTTTCTTTTTTCTTTTTTCCAAGCAAGCATAGAAACAAAGACTTTGATGGCAGATGAGGACCACTTGGCCCACCTAGTCTGCTCATTTCCCTATCTATTGGATAACCTGCAAATCCTAGTTAACCAACGGCCTATTTTCTCTTACACCCTACTATAATTGCCTTATGTCTGTCCCATGCACTCTTGAATTCCCCCAGTTTTTGACACCACGACCTTCTCAGGAAGGCTGTTCCATGCATCCACCATCCTCTGTGTGAATAAATTCTTCCTTGCGTTGCCCCTGAGCTGTCCCCCCTGTCTTCAAACTGTGCCTTCTTATTCTTACACATCTCTTTTTCTGAAAGATGCTACCCTCTTGGACTCTGTTGGTTCCCTTGAGGTACTTGAAAGTTTCTATCGTGCCCCCCCTCTCCCTCTCTTCCTCGAGGGTGTACACATTATGCCCCTTTAGTCTCTCTTTGTATGATTTCTGGTGCAGATCCTGCACCGTTTTAGATGCCGTCCTCTGGACTGCCTCTATCCTGTCTATGTTCTTGCAGAGATGGGGTCTCCAGAACAGCATGCAGTACTCCAGATGGGGTCTCATCAACTGTCTCTACAGAGGGATGACAGCATCTTGTTTTCTACTGCTGATGCCTCTCCCTATGCATCCCAGTATCCTCCCAGCACTCCTTACTGCCTTTTCACATTACTTGCCTACCTTTAGGTTATCTGATATGACTAACCCCAGGTCCTCTTCAATTTTTGTTGTTGTTAGTACCTCCCCCCCATTGTGTACTCTTCCCCTGGGGTTTTGTTTCCCAGGTACATTACTTTGCACTTCTTTGCATTGAATGTAAGTTGCCATACATTTGACCATTTCTCCAACCTTGCCAAGTCCCTTCTCATCCTTTCCACCACCCCCCCTCGTGTATCCACCCTGTTGCAGATCTTTGTGTCATCTGCAAAAAGGCATATTTTTCCTTCCAGTCCCTCTGCAATGTCACTTATAAAGACATTGAAGAGGACCTGCCCCAGTACTGAACCCTGCAGTACCCCGCTAGTAACCCCCCTTTCTTCGGAGTGGATTCCATTTATTGTTACCCTCTGCATCCTGCTGTCCAGCCAATTTTTTACTAAGGCCACTACCCTGGGCATTTTATAATTGTAGTAATGCACTCCAGGATGTGTGTCATGGGGATAACATCGCTTCTTGGGTGCTGGATGCACTTGACCTACAGCCTTGTGTCCAACCACCCAAGGTGTGATGTTACACCAGCATGATACATGCTCTGTAAAGCATTATTGCTTAATGTTGTATCTCAGTGAGGTTTTCCTGGGAAAATAAACTAAACAAAGCCTGTATGCAGAAAACCTTTTATGCTGTACTGTAGCTCTATTAGTTAACCCTAGGAAAATAAACCAAACGCAAACATGTACATGCAGAAACTTCTGTAGGATTTAAGTGGTAGTTTGAGACAAGACCCCTTGTCAACATAATATAGTCACAATGGAAAATAATATCCTCCAACTTTATCTTTCCTGTGAGACAATTTATTTAAATAGAGGTAGTGGCAGCTTAGAAGTCTGGTGACTTTACATTGGCCATCAAAGCAGAACTAAATTGTGTTTTGTGACAACAAGACATTCATTGACACCAAGTGTTAGAAACATTACCAAAATGAACATGCTGCTGAAAATTTATTGCTGGTTACAGAACTGCATTCAGATTGGGAGGCCTGTACTCCAGGCCCATAGCCCTGTACTATATGGAGTAGCTTGTAATCCAGGCCCATAGCCCTGAATCAAATGGTTAGGACCTCTGCTCTATTATGTGTTAAAGGAAAGCTTGGAAATCAAAACCATTCTTATTGACTTGAACAATGGCACAGTCCTTCTCTGTTAATACTGCCTCTTCCTTCTACTCATCAGGTGCCACGTTCTCTCTGCAGTGACCACTGTGCTGTTGGATTTCGAAAGGCTGCACGACCAGGACAGCCGATCTGTTGTTATGACTGTGTTCCATGTTCCAAGGAAGAAATCAGCAACCAAACTGGTGGGCAAATCCTTTGAAAATAATAGATTCTGGCTGGGATTACAACAATTGTTTGTTATGTTGGTGGAGTAACATTCTTCAAATTATAGTCATCACAAGCTGTCAGTTACAAAAAAACAAAAAACAACAAGTATCAGTATGTTACTAGTGCATGTCCTGCTGGAATGTCTGTCAATATTACATAGGAAATAGTGTATTGGCAGGTACAGTATGTGTTATGATGTTTTTTACACACCCAAGGTGTGTGATGACCTATAATATAGGTCACATTATTTCTTTCTCACTACAATTTATGATCTAAATTTCTTGGCAGTGGCTAACACTGCAACAAAAACATCTAATTGTCAAACCAGTTGCTCCTACAGTAGTTGCAGGGTTTGCAATACCAGAGAAAGGAAGTATGTCTGCTAAGAGTCAGACCAACCATGTGAGCCTATACCTCAGTGGTTAGAGCACCAGCTATTCTAGGGGCCTGGGTTCAATTATCAGTAGGTCACATTATTTCTTTCATACTACAATTTGTAATCTAAATTGCTTGAAGTGGCTAATACTGCACCAAAATCATCAAATTGCTACAACAATTGTTCCCAGTTGCAGGATTTGCAATAACAGAGAAAGGAAGTGTGTCTGGGAAGAATCAGACCAACCATGTGAGCCTATAGTTCAGTGGTTAGAGCACCAGGACAGTGTTCCATGGGCCTGGGTTCAATTCCCAGTAGGTCATATTATTTCTTTCTCACTACAATTTGTCATCTAAATTGCTTGACAGTGGCTAATACTGCACCAAAAACATCTGATTACCATAAACCTTGAGAGTTAAGCTCAAGAGGGTTATGTGGTCATCACACACCACGGGTGTGTAATAAAACCTCAAAGGCACAGGCACAAGCCTGCTTTATATTTTTATAATAACTGGTGCAGGTATTTGTCTAACAAAACTGGCTATCTGAAGAGCAAGCATGCCTAGGGATGTAAGTTTGTCATGGCAGTCATACACGTCATTGATTCCATGACGTTTGATCTTTATTCAGGACTTCCATGACTTTCACTAGTGTCATTAGAATGTAGCAATGATGACAGTGCCACAACATTTACTACTGTTTACTAATGATTTCATGAACAAACAATGAGTCATTAAAACCTCATCCATGACAAACTTACATCCCTAAGCATGACCCAGAGAACTGGCGCTACCAGGTGAGAGGGCGGTAGCAAGTGTAAATTTACAAAAAGCTCTTTTGAGAGATAAACTTCTTTTCTAAAAAAAGTGTTAAACTGGTGTGACAGAAGAGTAGTTAAAAATGCTGGAATGAAATGCCATAATAACCAGGTGTGACATTATACCCAGTTATTATGGTATTTGAAACAACTCAAAAACAAGTTTTGTTAGGGCACCAGTTATTAGATATTGAAAAAACTGCACCCAACTGTACATAATAAGAGTATAAAACTATGAACAGATTTTGGTTATATTTATAAACCACAAGGCCAAAGGCCAAGAGGTTTGTGTCACCAGAACCCTGAGATAGTTTTACACCCATGTTTTATATTAGTTGGGTCTGAAGTTTTCATTATAAAATGTCCTGAACTACATAAAAGTGAATATACCTTCCCATCCAACCTTTTATATGTAATCTACCCCATTTCCATGTAAAGCCAGTGTTCATGGTCCAACTTGGCCATCCAGTCTTTGATATTTCTCACTTGTGCAGCCAAGTAATGACTCCACATACAGTACTAAGAAACTACAGGCCCCCCCTGCATGGTATCCCTCTTCCATCTAAGGAAGCTTGCCCTCGGTCTCATGTTGGCCCATATAAACTCAGTGCAAGTCACTTCAGATCATTATATATCCCTCTTATAACATGTGTAACATCTGCGTGGGGTATAGAGGCTCTGCAGTACGGTCATCTTATTTTTTTTTAGCTCAGCTTTAATAGTATTGGTAAGTATTTCATACATATGACATGACAGTCATTTACATTCAATACGTTCATTAAGAGATTTTTACATTTGATAATAGTCACATCCTATTTGAGTTGATGCAATTTAAACCATGTACTATTATGTAAGTAAATTATTATAGCATCTTCAGCTGTTGCTACAGTAAGTAAAATCATGATTATGTTCTAGATATACTTCTAAGATATTTGTCTGGCTCTGTCTAATGGTATGCTGGTATTGTCCATGTACCATAATAAAGCTCATTAAAATGGCATTGAACAGTTTGCGGTAAATAAACAACAGTCTCTAAAATGAAACCAAACTTAACTATGCGTGTCTCTTTCTTTATAAAGGTTAATTAAGTCGTCACTATTTGTTACACTGAGATACGTCCCCAGCTCTTTCTGCAACCGATAACTGGCTGGCTATTCTATGAGCTGGTTGGTGTATCGTAGCCAGGGCTGCCATGCTTCCCTACATTTCTCTCCTGTTAGACACAGAGTGGCGGTGAGCTGCTCCATGCCAAAGATCTGAGCCATTCTCCCTTTCTACTCTGTAACCTCTGAGACCTCAGGACTAAGCCAGTGTGAGGATAATGTTTTAAATGCAGCCAACACTATCCACTAGAACACTTCTGTCTTTTTTTTTTGTTGTGTTTTGTTCCCCTATACCCATGTGACCAACAGATAATGCTGGAATTCCTTTGGTATACATGCCCCCAGATCTTGGAGAGCTCCAGTCTAATACCAGACCAAGATGGCCTTATTTTGGGGATATGCCCAGTTTGCTCAAAAAACATGGAAATGTGTGCCAACTTGCCGCATTCCCTCCAGCACTGATCAGTATTCATTGTTCCAAAGTGCTTGGTGACTGTGGGCACGTTGAAAAATCTGGTCAAACATTTTCAGCAGAATTCTCTCCAACTCTGTGAGGCAGAGACTTTGCACACCCTTTCAAGTCATTTAGCTCACTGTTCTTCTGTGATGTCCACCCTGATCTCTTGTTGCCATTTGTTTGTAACTGATTAGTTGGTTCCACTTTCTTTTAGAAAAAGTTTGTACACTATGGGCATTTAGAAAATGGCTAAGAGAATCCTAGCACTCTGATTGGCTAAGACACCAATCTTAGCGGCCCGGTATATTTTAATAAAGCCCAGCAAAAAACAAGTTCCCATTCAGGGTACCCCATTACTTGCAATATTCATGGACACCCTAAATGTTCAAACGCAGGTGCCACCATTTTTTTGTATCGGTAACGGACGAACGACCAAATGAACAAGGAGTCACCCCCCTTCTAAGAATGCAGCTCTCACATACATGGCGACAGAAAGAATTTACCTCTCCACAACCCGTAGAGCCAAGCCAAAGTTTTCAAGCCACAGCAGAGTTTAAAAAATGGACACAAGTGCTCGCAGCTCCTGCTTGCTCAGAGCTGGCACCTGTAGTTCTTTGTGAAACCGGAAAGCAGTCCACATGGTTGGGGAGCCAAAACCAAGTAAATCCACCTCTGCTTCTCACTTCCAGTCTCCTGATCCCCTAACAGTCCAGATAACCCCCACCCTCTCCAGTACATTTCCTTACCTGCTTCATCCTCTTTTTAGGGCTCAAGACTTTTCTCTTTGCATATTTTTTTTTCTGTTACTGTCCACCATTTTTAAAAGCTGCACCGACTCTGACCTGCCAGGACTCCCGCCTGCTCTCCGAATAGGTGCAGCCACACCGCATGTGACTTGAATAATTTCACCTTTCCCCTCCCAACTTCTCCCAATTTCTCACATAGGTACATGTCCCATAAACCCGTGGGGCAACTATCACTCAGAAATTAGCATCTTCTAAACAGAAGCACCCTCTACTGATAAGAACAGCACAATACAGGGACTACTTTGCAACATAAATGTAATTAATTATTTTTTCTGAACATTTATTATACTTGCTAAAAACCTTTTTTTGAATGTATTAAAAATATTACTTATGGGACATTTTCTAGGCATAATAATACCCTCCATGGTAGGGAGCATTGGGAAATACTGGACCTTTTAGGGGCTATAAGGCCGTCTGCCTGCAGTGTTGGGCCTCATTACGCCTCTGGGTGGTCTGGTATTTCCCAATACTGCCCACCCTGTTGGGTATTATTGGTTACATATTCTGCTTGCTCCTTTAGTATGGTGGACCAATATATATGCTCCTCTCTCATTTGTTCTAGATCTTCCAATCTTTGGAAGTCAGCCCTCATCCAGAAGGTAGCTGCAGATCTGTCACAATCTGTGAAAATCTACCCTGTTCAAGGGGTATTTGTCCTGTAGAAACTGGTATGAGGTGCAATGATCCCCTTCCAGAAGTTGTTCATGTGTAACCAGTCCCATTCTGTTCCATGCCCTGAATCTGGGATCCATGCAACCTGGACTAGAATCCAAATCTTCAGTTATAAGTGTAAGGGGTGTTATATAATGTGGGGTGAAGGATGCGACCCTCAGTTTCTGTAACATGTAGAGAGATTGTTTAACCCATCTGTTAGACACCTGTTTCATCAATGCTGGGGTGATTCTAGTTTTAAGGAAAGCATGAAGAAGCACGAGCAGGGGTCCACCACTCTCCATAAGGTATCATACAGACTGTGTACATTGTTGTGCCCATGTAATGTGCGGGGTGGCCTGAACTGACAAGTAATATAACCTAAGGTCTGGAAGGCTAATCCTCCCTCCTCTCAAGGCAGGGACATGGTTCTGAAGTCCCCCCGTGTTTTTTCTCAGCTCATAAAAATGTCTGTAACTGCTTATCAAATTTTCTCCAAAAAGTGATGGGTATGGGGACTGGTAGTGTCTGGAAAAAGCATTACAACCCAGGTAGTATGCTCATTTCAGACACTCCTGTTCTACCCAGCAGTGAGAAGGGTATGGGTTGCCATATTTTTAGATCCACTATGACCGCTGCAAAGGTTTTCTCATAGTTAAGCCAACACAGCTCATCCAGTTTGGAGGTGATCAAAATGGGGATGGTGTGGCACTGATTTGTATTGCCTAACATTTAGAGTAGTTCTCTTTGTAATCCAATATCCTACAGTATTCCCAGAAAGGCTGGGATTGAGGTTTCTGATTCACTAACAAATAGGAGGGCATCATCAGCATAAAGGGAAATCCTGTGTTGATCTCCTCCCCACCACTATGCCCTGAAATTCCACAGATTCTCTTACTCGCACTCTCATAGGTTCAATACATAGGGCAAAAATCAGGGACGACAGGGAATACCCCTGCCCAGTGCCTTGAGCTAATGGAAATCTGTGTGAGGTAACCCCATTTATTAGGGCTGCAGGTAGGCGGAGCCTGCAACCCTCTTGCATCATCTCTAAAAATTAGCTACCAGATTCAGACCGTGGAACACTTCCTTTGGAGTTTTTGAATGATCCTTCCACATCTTTGCAGCCCTTCAATTTAACCCTTGCAGTGCTGCAGACTGAACATCTGCCCAGGGCTCAATCAAACCCTTGCAGTGCTGCAGACCGAACATCTGTCCATGGCTCAATCAAATAGATTCATTTTAGTTCTTTTGGCAGCCTAGGGATTAAGAAACATATGCCCTGGACAATCACCTCTCCTCCCCAACCTTGTAGTGCTTCAGTGAGTACAAGAAACATGTTTTGTTTTGAATCCAATTTGGTAAATAGCATTTTAGAGCTAATACAAGAGTGCTGTTGAGTAGACCAATTTCAACACTGTTTTCTCAGCTTTTTTTTATTGAAATGTGACTTGCTATCTTTGGAGACTAATAATTTACTGACATGACATTCAACAGATAACAGCTTCTAACTGCAAAGTAGTGTCAAATTATAGTGTGGCAATGATTTACAGCATTTCCTCTGAACAGTTGATTTATGTTAACCCTTTCTGGACCTAATTAGTGGCTTTGGATGTGGGAAGGGTTTTAAATGCTAGGCAGCTAATGTTTTAGGGAGGGAATTACAAAGAATGATAACTGTGTCAATCACAGTGTTCCCAGACTGAACAAAGCATTTCTGTGTAGGGCACCCTCCTTTTCCCTGTATTTCCATATAAAACTGGTGCAAAACTCCTGTCCATTTTTCTGTATGCTTGTAAGGATGTGGGACAAAGATGGACACCAACACCAGAATAACTTTAGTAGTGGAAATTTACTTTACTTCAGAAATAATAATAAGGCGTACTTGATAAAATAAATGGAAATAAAAATAAGGCAATCAATATCAAACCAACATCTGATACACTAGAAACAAGCTAGTGATGTCCTTGGGTCAGCATACAACTGATCCCTGCAGCATTCTGCTAGACTCTGACTAGAAGGATTCTTATATACCTGTCTTAAACATGTGACTAGGGAGACTCCTCCCACAATGTTTGATAAACAAACAATAAATCAGCTAGAAGCTTTATTATAATCAAACTAAAATAAAGAAACTGTCTTTACAGTGCTACAATATATGTAGTGCTGTTTATAAGTAAAATAAACATGAAATAGTGAATTAAAGAAGAGGTCCCAAGTGTAGGCTCTGCCCACCTGATGCCTGTCCTGTAATTATAGAACACAGAGGACCGGTCGGGTCTGTAGGGCTAGCCACAGGTCACAGCAAGATCTCCACTGGGAGGCTTTGTCAGGTAAGGTTTGCATAACTCTAAATACCACCAGAGTTGTGAGATAGCAAATAATGATATTATAATAGCATTTTGCCTAACATTTATAATTGCAACCTTTTGCCTATGTCTTCTTGTTTTGGAAGAACACCTTAGAATGGGGCAGCTTCTGTTTGGGTGCCTGCAGTGCAATACTGCAACAACAGAAAGGACTAATGTCTGCTTTCTAGCACCGCTTGTACAGTCGCTGCAACTGCAAGTGGGTAGCACTGTATCCTTAAGCAACCAAATTCATCTCCAGTGGACCTATCGCTAGTCTCAATGCCAGCATCCATACTGGAGGTATTTATGCAATGTGGCTGCAAATGTGCAGCTCTAGTCAGCTCTGCAATGCTCTCCCAAGCTCAAAATCTGAGCTTTTACACCAGAACATGCATGCAGAGCTAGGGAAGGGGGGGGGTTACCAAGTGGCAGCAAAGAGCCAAAAAAAATCCTCCATTCAAAGCAGCCTGTTCTCCCTCTTGTATTCCTAACACAAGAACAGCAGGAGTAAAGCCATGGGCTAAACAGAGGGTGAACCACGGAATACAATCAATACCAATAAATTAAACCCCTTCAGACAATCAGGACATATTTTAATACATGTGCTTATGTTTTACAAGCATTTACTTGTTTCAGTAATAGACAGTCCATTCCTAAGCAGACTTATAAAAATGGACGAACATTACAGTACTCTGCTACGCATGCTGTCTCACTGGGCACCAGATTAGATTAGACAGCATAGCTAGTGCAACAGAGGGCTAACAAAATGAGGGATCTGGAAACTAGGAATGATAGAAAGAGGACATAATACAGGTGGCCTGCCTGTACATGTGTTAGAAAAAAAGATAGCAGGTAGATAGGACAATAGCGCTATTGAAACAGACTTGGGTATAGAGAGAAAAGAAAAAGATCCCTTGTATGTGGCACTTTTGTCACAATGCTCAAATCAATACATGTACACAACTGACTTCATTATGCCTGTCAGTAAAATCATTATAACAAATGCTAAGGCTCTTTTTATTTATTTTAAATGGTAAAACCCAGCTGCGACATATCACAGAGGTTCTGGAAAAATGCTGAAATTTCTCAAGCTTTGCTCTTAATGTTCACATATCCCCAGAACCACTTGATGGTATTATAGCATTATTACAATGTACTGACACAGCCGGATAGCCTGGCTGAGATGCAGTATGTCATATTCAGTGGGGTCGTACTTTTATCCATTTTGGCAATGTACTGACACAGGATAGCTTTGATGAAACGCAGGATCTCATTTTCAGAGGGGTCCTGATTTTACCCACTTCTACAATGTACTGATACACATTAGACTGGCTAAGATGCAGTATCTCATTTTCAGTGGGGTCTTACTTTTACCGGTGCTGACAAACTATGCATATGTGAGTATGGTGCATATGTAGTCGTGTCAGTGCTGCCATGTTACAGCTGACTTCGAGGCAAACTATGCATGTGTGAGTATCACACATGTGCAGTTCTATAATAGCAGCAGTATCAGTTACATCTGATTCTGGTGCGGCAAGAGCACCTCATATTCTTTTCAATGCACTTGCCACTCCTAAAAGCTCTCCACAGCCATATTTTTTTTTTAAACACATCTTTATTCATTTTCCAAACCAACGACAAGACAAACAAAATCCTGGAACCCCAGGGCACACAATCCAAAACTGATTGTGTAAACTATGTACAGTTTAACCATTTACATGCACTGAGATAATATCCCCCCTCCCACCGACTCTAGGTCTATATTCAACAACACCCCAATATAAGGACATCAGGCTGCTTGCAAAACAAACCTTCTTCCCTTGCTCCCAGTAAAATCACTAGTCAGATACTCTATAGCCCAATTTCATAATGAGTTAAGACTTATTCAGGGGGTGACACCTCTCTGTGCCCCCTGGAAAGAGAGAGAGTCCCCATCCCCCCATCTTCCTAGCAGACCCATCTTCTTATTGCTACGCTCGTCCCAAGACCCTACCACTCCACGTACATGCACAAACCTAGCCCTATAATCTCCCTAACATCTCTATTGACCTATACTCATTCCAGCCCAAATTTTCAGCTAAACACAGCCCAACAGACAGACCTGTGTCTAACCATGCGCCCCTTACTGGGAGTAAATTGCCTCCAATACCGCCCACCTTTTGGCATATAGCACCTTCCTCCCCTCTGAATATAGATGTCTTTTTATCCTAGCTAGGGCCCCAATAAGGTCTCCCACCCACTGCTTGTATACAAAAGGTTGATCATCCTTCCAGTGCTGGACCACATATGATCTGATTACAGCCGCCATCAAAGATACATGATATTTGGGTGTAACACCAGCAATTTGCGAGAGATCCCCTAAGACACATATCTCTGCTGCTATGAATTCCGAATAGTCCAGCATTGGATCCATCCGCCTTTTTATTTCGCCCCACAAGGGCGATATTTTGCTGCAGTTCCACAGCACATGTAATAAATCTCCTCTCTCCAGTTCACATCTAAAACACAGGTCTGACTGTCTAAGGCCTCTGTCACATAGTTTCACAGGGGTAAAGTATAGATTAGAAGCAATAAAAAACTGTAAACTCCTATATTTAGGTATCACTATATATTTGCTATTCTTCCATATGTTAGCCCAGTCAATGCTTCGAGGCGCCAACCTATTGTCCCAATATGGCACTGATATAGGAGAACACAGACCAAAGAAATCTAATAGTATTTTATAAACTTGCAGTAGGGATCTGGTTTTCGGGTCAATTTCCCTCAGCTCCTCCCACTTGAATGAACAATCTGAAAGGCCCCCTAATCACTTTAATACCCCCTCAAGCATATGTGTAAGTTGCAATCTGTTGAAAAAAGGCATTCTATCGCACTGCACCAGAAGGGCCACCCTATTATCCTGGATAACATCCTTTAAATTCAAGACCGAAACCCACCTAGCCCATTTCCCTTTAATTACCTTATTCCCTATGACTAGATTGGGGTTACCCACCAGTGATTGTTCTTGGGCCCTCATCTGGTCCTTTTTCTGGACCAAAGTCAGAAATGACCACCAGGCTTCTGCCGCCTTCAAAATTGGGCTTCCCAACCTTTGCTTAAAGCAAGTAGTTATATTAGCATATAATGGTGCCTCCGGAGAAAGGCCGGCTTCTCTCATCATTTGAGTCTCTAGATATAACCAATCTGGGACATAATCTTCTCCCTCAATACTATTGCCCCAACGAACCATTAGACCCAACTGTCCTGCAACGTAATACAAGTGAAGGTCTGGTAGCTTGATCCCTCCCAAAAAAGGAGGGAGTCGCAAGTCATTATATTTTTTCCTGGGGGGTTTACGGTCCCATAAGAAATCTGAAAGTAATTTCTTAATCATTCTGAACAACTTATTAGAAATACTATATGGAGCTAGATACACCGGGTATAACAACCTAGGCAACAGGTTCATTTTAATAAGCCCAGGCCTAGCCATAAAGTTCAGGGGCAGCTTATTCCATCTTATTAAATCTCCCTTGATAGCTGACAAAGTCCCTTCCATATTCGTTTCAGCCCCAACCTCATTATTCCTTATGATACAAATGCCCAGATACTTAATCTTATCTGTCACCCATTGGATTCGCAGCTGAGCAAAGTCTGCCTTATATACGTATGGCGTCAGGGGGAGGATCTGAGTTTTTAGTCAGGTTTAGTTTATAATTAGAGACTTTAGCAAATCATTCAATTAGCTCTCTAGTCCTTTCAAATCCAACCACCGGGTCTCTTAGGTGCAAAAGTACATCATCCACAAAAACTGAGAATTTTAACTCCCTTCCCATTATCTCGACCCCCCTTATCTGCCTGTCCTTATTAATGGCTCTCAACAGGGGCTCTAAGTAAATATTAAATAATATCGGGGAAAGTGGACATCATTGACGAGTCCCATTTTCTAACTGTATTTCCTGTGAGATATAACCATTGCAAAGGACTCTAGCCATCGGTGCGGTATATAGATTTTTAATGCCTCTAAGTAGGCCTTCCAGGAAGCCCATCTTCTCCATTGTAGCAAAAAGAAAAGGATGGGAGACCCTATCAAAGGCTTTCTCCGCATCTAAGGATATTAAAGCTATAGGTAATTGAGAATCTGCTGCATAGTTCAGGATATGATTAAGCTTCCTCAGGGCGTTGTGGGCCCTGCTCCCTGGCATAAATCCCACTTGCTCCTGACTAATTATAGCGGGCGCTATTCACCAAATTCTATTGGCCAATATTTTTGTTAGAATCTTAATATCCTGGTTCATTAATGCTATGGGCCTATGATTACCTAGTTCATCTCTAGGCTTGCCCGGTTTAGGGATTAACATAATGTAGGCCTGATAAAGGGAGGAGTGAAGCACTCCTTCCTGCATTATAGTATTGTAGAATTCTTGGAGTATGGGCATTATAGTATGAATATACAGTAAGTCTGGTAAAACTTCGCTGTAAGGCCATCCGGCCCTGGTGTCTTGCCCGCAGGTAGAGACTTGACTACCTCCACAATCTCTGCTGCGTCTATGGGAGCTGCTAATTCCCTAGCCTGCATGGGATCTATCACAGATAGAGGCACTTCTTCCAAAAATGCCTTGATCTCCTTCTCCCCTGCCATGTTCCCAATCTGGTATAAGTCTTTAAAGTACGACGCAAAAGTATCTGCTAACTCCTGGGAGTCTGTTATAACCTTCCCATCATACCGGATGGATGTCACTGTTCTGCTCGCCTCCCACTCCCTGATTCTGGCCATCAGCAAGCGTCCCGGGACATCTCCTTTCAAAAGATATTTAGCTTTAATCTTTTCTAACCAGAAATCTATCTTGCCATAGACAATATCCCCCAAATCACGCCTTAGACTTCTGAGTTCCCCATCAATTTCCTCTGTGGACCCCTCCATTGGTGTCAAATAACTAATAGCCCCTAAAATAAAATCCTCTTTTGCCCTCCTCTGCCTATTTTTCTGAGTTGCAAGCTCCCAAGCCACTCCTGCGTAAAGCACTTTGCAGGTTGGCCAAGCCAGCTTTCTGTTTAACAACGTGGATAGTTGTTGTTGCATAATTTCTATCAGGGCTCTCTCGAGTTTATCTTTAGTTGCAGGTTCCGCCAGTAGGGAGTCGCTCAGCCTCCATCGAAATGGTCTAGGTGGGCCTATTTTCAGTTCCCAGACTAGTTTAACTGGGGAATGGTCTGAAAAAATTCTACCTTCCATCGTCAATCCCCTAATACCCATGAGTACCTCCCTATTAACTAAAAAAAAGTCAATACGAGATTGAGTTTTATGTGCCGCCGAGTAGAATGTCATATTATTGCCCCCATCAGCATGAGTCCGTATCGGGTCCACCAGAGCCACAGCCTCTAACAGTTTATTCAAGGCAATTTGAGCCTTCGTTAATGGTCCTCTCGCCGACGGGATCCTATCCTCCCAGTTATCCCCATACGCATTCCAATCTCCTGCTAGAATAAGAGCGTGCCCCGAGAAACCAGCTATATCCCTCTCTATCGAGGCAAAGAATTCCGGATTGGGGGGTGTCAGTCCATATATGGAGGCCACTGAGGTGGCCCTACCATATAATAAGCCCGAAATATAAATCCCTCTGCCATCGTTTCTTGTAACCACCTGCTCCACACTATATGAACAGGATTTTCTAATTAGAATCGCTACTTCTCCTGAAGCCCTCTCCTTACCTGCCCCAAAAACCTGCCCCACCCATAATCGCTTGAGACTATTCAGTTCCTCTGTCAATAGGTGTGTCTCTTGTAGAGCAACAATATGGGCCCCCAGCTGGTCCAGATGTCTCATAATTACCAGTCTTTTACGTCTACTCCTGAGTCCTTTAACATTCCAAGGAATTAGTCTAACATTCGTCATAAACCGTGACAGAAACTTATATTGGGACTGTTGGCCCTTAAAGCCCTGTCTGAGCCTGCCTCCTTTATTTCTATCCTGAAGGACTCGCTCTCTTTCCGAAACCCCACCTCTTCCCCCCTATCCCCCTGCCCCCGATCCATAGATCGCTCGCCTTCTGTTCTTCGGGTCCTCGATGAGCTCCTTCCTATACTACTCCCCTGCCCCTCCATGACCTCCAGCTCTCCGAGATCTATTTATAAACAACACAAGACTGCTGCTATACTGAAACCCTATTTAACCTATTTAACCTACACCCCCCTCTTCCCTGGTCCCTCAAATTGTCTGTCCTTCCACCCCATCTCTACCTATAGTCTCTATCAAGCTGTTCAGGAGTAGCCTCCTCCATGTATCAGAACATTATTAACCATTATTATCTCCCGCTCTAGTTATTGGGAGACAACATATATTCACCCTTCTTCCCATCCATGATCACCCTAAATTATGGCCTCTTTCAGTTTCTGTCCAGTTGACTCTGACCTCCGCACCCCCTCACCCAGACCGCTCCACGGACTCCTATACCACCCTTCTTTGTATTAGCGATAGCATTAAGCCATCTCTTTGTTTATTAACGGCCCCCCACCTGAGGGCAAGTTTCCCTTGTGGATACTGTTAGAATCTTTGGCTCGCATCATAACCCACTCAATAACCGCCACCCTTTTCTTTCCCCTGAATGGTCGAGGTAATAGGGAGCAGTGGTCATCCCCAAAAACACCAAGCAAGAGACATGGGTGAACAAAGAATCCCTTTGGGTAAATCCTCCTAAAAGCCCGAGGGTAGGATCGGTCCTCGCCACTCTATACCCTTCCAGTATGGCTTCCATACCCTCCTTTTACCCTTAGCTAGCGCTTGATTAGACCTTATGATCGCCCCTCAAGCCCTTATCTTGCCTAGTATCCCTCAAAACTGGCCCCCTTCTGTATATTCTGAATCAGAGCTCGCGTCCACTGCCCTTTTAGCCTTCTCTCCCTGACAGTTATACGCGTCCCCATGTCCCATTCAAATTATTTGACAAAATCCTCCAGTCTCTCCTTGTACTCCTATACTTACCCTCTCCCCCACTTTTGCTCCCTTTTAGAGTCTCATTCCTTCCCCCAGTCCTATAATAAGCTATTTCAAGTCCTCTTCCCCCTTAATTACCTCTTACTGAGCCCATTAACATCTATGGGATTTCTTCTTCCACCACTTCAATACCCCTTCATCAAATCAACCAAATAAAGATTCAAGCTCAACAAATTAAATTTAAGTTTAACAAGGTTTGCAGTTCAGAAGTCCCAGTCCAAACACTCCTCGTCTCTCTCTCCATGGCGTCTGAAGCAGATCAACTCGGTGCTCTAAATAGGTCCGGGAGCTCTACTCGTAATCCTTCCAGTGCATCCTTAGCCATGAGGTATCGCTTCTCCCCAGCTTGAAGCCGAACCACCAGGGTAGCAGGATACTGGAGTCGAAACTTGATTCCAGCCAAATATAACTTATTTTTAATTTCCACATATTCTTTCTGCTTTCCTCTCACTGCAGGTGATTGATCCTGAAACATCCACAAGGTGGCACCATTCCACTGCATTGATTTCTTTTGCCTTGCTGCAGACAGCACAAAGACTTTTTCTTTATAGTTAAGAAAGCACATGATGATTACTCGGGGTCTTGCTCCCGGCGGTGGTACCTCTCTCAGAGCCCTGTGTGCTCTCTCTAGGTTATAAGCATCCCCATATAGTGTGGGGCCGAACAATTTAAGCAACATATCTTGGATAAAAAGAACACAGTCCAACCCTTCTGCCCTCTCAGGTAGCCCTGCCAGGATCAAGTTGTTCCATCTGCTCCTCGACTCTTGATCTTCCAGCCTCTCTTCAAGTTTTTTAACTTGTTTTCTAACCATCACAAGCTCCTGCTCTACTACAGACACTCTTCATTCCTGAGATGCAATCCGAACCTCTGCGTCTCCCATTCTCTGGGCCAATGATTGCAACGCTGGCTTAACAGCTGCAAAATCTACTACTAGCCCTTGTAGTAATTGCTTAATTTCCTGGATGTCTTCATTACTCGATTTAGCTCCCCCTTCTTCTCCTGCCACCTCCTCCTGTTCACTAGGGGTGGGGGATTGGGGCTTTGGCCTTTTAGAAGCAGGAGATCTCCCTGCCAGGGGCTCCACTACCTCGGGTTCTATTTCGGCTTTTGGACGCGGCCTGGTGTTACTTGCGAGTGCTCACTGCATACCGCAGTTCCGAACTGATAAGTCTCCCCTTTTTGTTTCAATTCACCACCGATCAGGTCCTCTAACACCTCACTAATCTGAAAGGGGTTTCTTTATGCTGATCAAGTTGATCCCGAAGAGATTAAAGCTTTATAAATGGCATTGGGCCTCGGAGCAGTTCAGAAGACGTCTTACTCGACTCATCTCATCACGTGATCCCTCTCCACAGCCATATTGACTCAGTGCTGGCAAAAGCTAAGGGATGGGTGACACTGGGGACTGCTCTACTGTCTTCATGTCCACAGTCTCTATTGGCAGGTCAGTTTAGAAGGCCATCACCTGCCGGCCCGGTGACACAGAGGGTTGAGGCATCTAGCCTTACCTTGTGCCATGCCGGCGACCCAGGTTCGGGAATGACCTCGGGTCGTTGGACAGCCGGCCGGGGGGAGAGGGTAGGAGCAGGACTGAGCCACCTATCGGCAACTCTCCTTTCCTGGGGTGAATGCTGTTCACCCTGTTGTAGGGCTTGATTAAATAAAGCTGTATCTGAATTTCCTCCCTGTGGACGAAGTTATACTTTTTCAATGCCAAAAAATAAATAAATTGCAGTGCATTCCCTGACTCTGAATAAATTTCATATGGGGTGATATTATACTTTGCACATTCTTGTGTGGTGTGATTCTGGTATGTTCATCTATTAAAACAGCAGTGCAATAATCTGGTTAACACATTGACCAATGCTTTTTTATGCTATTTTAGATTGCCACTTACCTTCTGACTTGTATGATACCCTTATTTCCACAGTCTGAGTCTGCTTTAGTACTTCTTTCATGTCTGAAATAATTGAAGGAGCACCCCTTTTAACCCTTGCTATGCCACAGACTGATATATCATTCCAAAATTCCTAATTCTTTCAGCAGCCTAAGGGTTAATACGGTGCGGACCAGGTCTTCGCCAGTACTTTCAGCTGTTTTTGACCATCTGTTGTTTATATATCACTTCTGTTGTGACTAAAATGAACTATTATGCTGCAGACAGTGCTCTCTCACCTTATAGGACAATAGTTCATACCAGTGTCAGTGGCTCAGTAGGTAGCACACTCGCCTCTGAGGCCGGGAGATCAGAGGGCTGTGAGTTCAGTTCCCACATCTGGCACTTGCGCTAATATCCCAGTACTGACACTGTAGTGTAGCATGAGAGGGGTGCTGCACTTCTGAGGTGCTGTCTTTCGGATGAGACGTTAAACCGAGGTCCCATCTGCCTGTTCTGGTGGTAGTTCAGGTGGATGTTAAAGATCCCATGGCATTTATCGAAAAGAGTCAGGGATTTTCCCCAGTGTCCTGGCCAGATTTCCCTTATTCACTAAAAATACCACCAACAGCTTAATCTGGTTCAAGGTCAGTTGGCATTCATCTGTATCTCCCTCCCCCGGGTCGTGCCTGAAAATAGGCAGGATTTGTCTAGTGCACTTACCCGGTCAACAAAAACTAAATAAATAAAATAAAATAGTTGTCCAAAAACAGCTACAAATACTGATGAAAACCTGGTCCAAGCTGTATTAAAAGGAGTGTTCCTTTTATTATTTCAGACATGAAAAGAGGTACTCAAGCAGACTCAAATTGTGGATAGAAGGGTATCATACAAGTCAGGAGGTACGTGGCAATCTAAAATAGCATATAGGTCAAAATGTTCACCAATTATTGCACTGCTGCTTTAAGTTATGAGGCTATGCTGAATTTTGCAAATGCAGGCTCATAACTTTGGTAATATTCAATATTTTTGCCACAACATTGCAACATAACCATTTTGGACAGCGACTCATTAATGTGACAGCTGTCATTTTTCAGCTCCTGCTCAAAATGTGTGTTGCAGCCCAAAAGTTGATTTTGCATTTCCTGCATGACATTACCTTTAGGCCAGGAGTTGAACATTTTCTTTGCCCTTTTTTATGAGGCAGGTTTATCACAAGGCTGTGTTGAAAAGTAGGTGTAAAAATATAAAAAGAAAAATAATTTTCAATATTTTTAACCCGGATTCCTCTCCTGCAGCCCTATTGGCTCTGGCCAGAGTTTGTCATCATCACCACTGCCTCTGGGTCCCTATACAGGGCCTCAGTGCAGGCCTGGAAGCCTGGAACAAAGTTCATCTCCTGCAACACTTTTTAAATATTCCTATCTCACCCTGTCAGATGCCTTTTCAGCGTCCATAGAAATGACAAGTTGTAGTTCTTTAGAAGGGGCCTGGGATGAAAAGATGTTGAGCACCCGTTTGGTATTATTTTGGAGTACCCTCCCCTTAATGAACCCAGTTTGGTCTGGGTCTGCCAGGGCATGCACACAACTTTGGAGCCTGTTCGCTAAAATTGCTGTAAATACTGTATGTTCATATCCACTGGGATCAAGGATATGGGTCGGTAAGAGCTGCAGAGTCCAGGGTCTGTCCCTGGTTTGGGGAGAATTATGATTTGAGTCTGCCTCCAAGTGTTGGGTACTGGCTCCCCCTCCAGGATTTTGTTATCTATCCCTGAAGTAGGAGTGCTACCTGCTCTGCAGATTTCTCATAAAATTCAGCTGGTAGGCTGTCTACCCCTGGCACCTCGCTGCTTTTCAAATTCTTTATTGTGCTTAATATCTCTGTTCGGAACAACTGGGCATCCAATCTCCCCCTGTCTTCCTTAGATAATTGCTTTAGAGTTACTGTGGACATTAATTGTAAGGCCTTTTCAGCTGCCTTGCCCTCCGTGTCCTCATAAAGCCTGGTGTAGTATGTGGCAAATGTTTAGTTACGTTTATGGGGTTAGTGCATATAGTATCGTTCTGGACTTCATCTCTAATTTTCTGCCCTGCCCTGCCCTGCTAAAGGCCTGCTGGTAGAATTGCCATGCCAAGAGTTTAAAACACAGGAAGGAACCACACTGGGAGGAGATGCTCATGATATAAATACATAAAAGTTACTGAAAAATCAGACACTCACCACCTCACATCAACACATACACCACTCAGAGGTCAAAGGTGAAGAGTCATTTTTTTTTATTCAGCGCCAAAATAGTCTAATGTGTTTCGGAACATCGCTCCTTTCTCAAAGGCATGTAGATCAAAAGTGGACACAGACTTAAATACACACTAAACTATGCTGTCATAAATACGCAATAAAACTTTAATAGAAACATACAGAAAAACATGATAATTCATGTAAAACAAGTGAGAGTTAATTAACTAATCACTCCCTGCATATCAATTCTCTATTTTCCTGCAAAACACGACCACAAAATCACCTTTCAGGATAGATGTCCCTTATTTCACTGCCATTGTTCTTGAGGTGGGATCCCAAAAATCGCACGTTGAAAATTTGGGGCAAAAATATAAAAAAATGACCGAGTTATGCCACAAAGTTCAAAACCCCATTGAAATACATGGAAACGCATACCTCAGTTCTTCAGTTCGCTGCCTGGCGTTGAAGAGTGAAGACATGTCTGTGTTGCAGAGAGGACTACGGCACTGGGTTCCTGGTGGGTAAATAAGGGCTTGGGGGGTGGAGTGTTGGGTGCTGAATGGGATGATCAGGTGGGAGGGACTAACTGCAGCGGCAGCAACAGACATTGATGGACAGTTGTCTTTTTTAGGCATGGGGTCATAATGTCGTATGCAAAAACAGCTAAAGGCAGAACAGTGTTTACCTAGCAGCTAACACAATAACAGCTAACAGACAGATGGCTGCACAGAGAAACAGTGCAAGCAGGCCAACGTGACATGGGCAGGAAGCAAGAGGTAGGACAATAGACATGTGTGCAAATAGTGTTTACTAGTGCAAGCAAGGCAAATCACACAGTGCAACAGTGAACGTGTAAATAGACATCCCCCCAAAACCTCTCCCTCTCCACAGAACTCAGCAACACAGTCACGTTACACCTGGAGGGACAGGTTGAATGCTATGCCATGAAGGTATTCCACAGTGGACTGCTACCCATAGGACCCAACAATGGCAGCAATCCTCCTCCTCCTCCCGGCATCCTTATAGCACCTCTTAGGGGTGGGCATGGTGTTCCCAGCAGACAGCTGGGATAGCATCACACTGGTAAGCTGCTCCTCAGCCCCCAGCACCTGTATGAAATGCCACAGATTTGGATGGCATGCCCCCAGGCATGTGGCAAAACCCCTATGCCAGGCCTCCATGGCATTGGTGGTTCGGGAGTACCATCATGTGTGGCATCATGGACGTTCCACATGGCAGTGTCATACAGAGGACAGCAGCTTGCAGAGTGTTCCCACAGGCTGACCCACGCATGTGTCCTCGAAGTAGTCCATCAGCTGGAAAAGCAGCTCACCACTGGCCTTCATGTAGTCCAACTCACGCAGTGTGGTGCAGGCATCAACAACATTGGCAGGTGGCATGAAGGCAAGTGCAACAACCACATGGGCATGAAGGGTGAACTCAGGGTCCTCAGTGTATTGGGCCATGAAACCATCAATGAACGGCGCCACACAGCCTGGGCCAGGTAGAAGAAGCAGCCCTGCTGGTGACTGGCAGGGAATATGCTGGAGAAGGCCTGCATGGCTGCAATTTCAAAATCCATCAGGACAGCCATAGGTGCGAGGCCAGAGAAATGAGACCTCACCTGCTGGAATGAAGCTATGTATGCAGCGGTGGTTCAGGAGCTCATAAGCAGATAGACGGCTGGGAAAGTGGTGCCCACCAGCAAGCCATGGATGGTATACACCTGCTGGAACAGTGGCTGGGTGACAATGAATGTTCCATCTGCCAGCATGGTGGCACACCCCTCCAGTTGTGCCAGTGTGGACCACGTTGCAAAGACCAACAGCCTGTTGTCCCCTGGACCACTGTCATGCAGGAGAAAGGGGGCACCCGTCTCAGTCGATGTGTACTCTGGGGGGTATCACAAGCTGCTGCAGGCTAGATGGTTGTGGCGGTGGTCTGTGCACCACAGTCCTGCCCCTGGCAGAGGTCCTTTTGATCAGTGGCAATGCTGGCAGTCTCCCTGTGATGGATGTGGGCACACCCAATGTGCATGCTGCCACTAATGCACTGCAGGGCTCAGTGGTGCATCGGGCACTGTCCTTCACCAACGCCAATACCTCCCTGGCTGCGATGTTGGCATTGTGTGGGATGTGGTTGTGGCTACCTGTGCTGTGCACCACCTCCTCAGCCTGCATATGCATGCACACAGGACACGTCGCTTTTTCATACTCGACACACTTCCAGTATGTCCGCTCAAGGTGCATGCATTCCCGGCAGTACAAATACCCCACTTGGTGCAGTAGGGGCCTGCCCTTCTGGCTGTGGACATACACCAGAGGCATCCTCTCACATAGACAGACTCCATAGAATGAGTTACCCAATGTGCTCCCTTTATGGACCCCAATGTAGGCCTGATTGGTCCCACCTGTGCACACACACCTCTGCAGCACCTGTTGACCCTGGTGGTGTGCACAGAGGCACTGGGACACAGCATTGGTCCACAACAGGGAGCAGGTGCACATGACTGAGTGTGCATGGGGCATGTCACAGGGTATATAGGGCTTGCACAGTCACTGCCCCCCTAAACCCAGCCCTGGGGCACTCGTGGGGCACTGCATGTTTCTGGCCCACCAGTCTGTACAGGTGCGGCTCTCACACAGTGGGTGGGTACACATGACAGGTGAGCCAGCACACAACAGCAGGCATCTCATCGCCCCATGCAACACTACCACTGCACATAGGATCCCACACAGCCATTCCCGATGCATGTCATGCCCAGCTGGGCCCTCTGTCAGTGACACCATGCTGTGACAGGCAAACCCCACCCCCGCCTGTCCCTCTGTTGGTGTCGGGTGTTGCATACCGACCAGAATTCCGCATGCAGGTCAGGGTTCCTTGTGGGTGTACATGAGAATGGATGACTCATGGAGTCGGGGCACTAGGGGCAGCTACACTGAACTCCTGCACACCGTTTGTATGGTGCATTGCTTTGCATTAGGAGCTTGCATTTAGCATTTATTCCCTTTGTGCACTGTAGTTTCTTGCTCACTGTTACCTGCTGAACTGTTTCCTTGTTGGTGTTCATGCCTGCGGTATTGCCCCCATCAGTCTCCTGCATCCCCTAAAGAACCCTTGCTGTCCTGTGCCCACCTTGGCTACCAGTACAATGGCAAAAGCTGAATACAGTGATTAGGTTGTGTGATGCTGTTTACACATTCTACCTAACTGCCATTGTAACTAAAAGTTGTTGCCACGCATATGTTCCTTCTGTTGCCGATGGTGGCAGTACCTTTGCCTGCAGTCTTCACCTCCTTTACAACACAGTGCACATGGTGTACATGGCACTTATCTCATGGCCCCAGGGGGTGCAGTATGGGGAATGTGCTGGCTGATCCTCCATTGCACGACAAGGTCCATCTCCTCTGGCTCCCGTGACTGACAGTGGCTGGTCATGTTGTGGTGTGGTGGGTGACTGCTAGGTGGACAGTGAATGGTATTGTGTGTGGTGGACGGCAACTGTCGGATTCGAATGTCCGATGCTGGTTCTCCCGTGGCTCCATGGCGTGCTCACCACTCTGTGCTAAGGTGCTGCTGTTCAGGTCCCGACTCCTGTGTGCTTGTGTGTGGGTTCCACATGCACACAGCATGTGCGGGGGTACTCCACTGGACTGAAGACACAGAAACTGGGGTGTTCTGTTGCAGGGTAGGCTACCCTGTCATTTCCTGGTTCCGTTTTGCCATCTGCTGTGTTGCCGTGCGTCCCTTATTCCTGTGTGGTGGAGCCATGTGCTGTTCTGGCATGCACTGTGTCAGGTGTGCGCTATACTCCTACCATGCATGCTGATGTGCTCTGCCTCTGTGCTATTCTGGTATGTGATCTGCTGTGCCATGCGCTGTTTCAGCTCCACACTGTGCTACATGCACTGTTATCCATGCACCCTTCTGGGTGCACTATATTGGACCCTGTAGGTCTTTTTTACAGGGTATGTTTAAAAAAACCTACAAGGGATGGCTTTCTTTATTTTAGATGGTGACACTGAGGGATTGGGCACCCACAGTGTCAGTGTTATGTTTGTGAGGGGTATGGGGTGGTGGGTACTGAGTGGGAAAGTGAGGTTGGGGAACTAACGGCAGTGGCAACAAAAGATATTGATGGATGGGTTCTTTTTAAAGGGCATATTTAATAATAATAATAATAATAAAAATCTACTAGGGACAGTTTTTTTGTAATTTCAGGTGGCAACACTGGGGGAATGTGCACCCCTAGTGTCCATGTTATGTTTGTGGGGGAGGGGTGTTGGGTGCTGAGAGGGAGGGTCATGTGGGGGGAACATTAATGGCACTAGCAACAACAGACATTAAAGAATTGTTTTGTTTGTTACAGGGTACATATATATATATATGTATATGTACCATATATATACCATATATACTCATGTATAAGCTGAGAATTTTGTACCTAAAAGTGATTTATTCATTAGGGGTCCTGGCTTATACGCAGGTCACTTTTCAAACGCCAATTGTAGTGTGAACCAGAATGAGCCTGCTGTGAGAAATTGTGTCCCCAATCACATCCTCAGATGTTTGCATATAGCACCAGAATGCATCACAATGCACAACTTCACCAGAATGAGAGCTGGGACAGCTGGTAAGTGAAAGCGCAGTGCTTATGATGCAGCCTTCAAGTTGCGAGTGGTGGATTATGCTGAAGCCACTAACAACTCCTCTGCAGCCAGACACTTCTCTATTAATGAGAAGCAAGTGAGGGACTGGCAAAAACAATGAATGGATGTGTTCGGGGGCAGGAGTAGTAACAAAAGCAGGCAACTTAAAACAACCTGACCTTGATGTTGTCTGTTAGTGGGTCCTTGATGCATGGGAGTCTATCCCTCTTGACATGGTCATATGTTCTCTTCTTAAGTGCGGTTTCCGTAACTGCATGGATGGCACCGAAGATGATGCCCTTTTTCGAGGAGGACAAGGGGGACACTGAGACAGAGCAACAGGAAGAGGAAGTGGATGACTACACCGACGAACTGCTTACTGAGCAGTTGCTGCCTGACAATCCGCAAGCACTTGGGATTTCAGATGCTGAACTGGGTGAGGATGAGGAAAAGGATGACTGACTGACTGGTAAAATGGATGTGTTCAGGGGAAGAAGCAGTAACCAAAGCAGGCAACAGATGACTGGCTGGTAAAATGAATTTTGCATTTCATTGCAACAAGTTTCAGACATATTCAGACATTTGCACTACGACCTTGCAAGTTCTTATGTTTATGCTGCACTTGTTGCTTATTTTTATGTTCATTGCTTTGTTATGCAGCACTGGTCTCTGAATTTTCAATGAATTGACACAGAATATTATGCCGAATATACAGTATATGTCTGACAAAAAAAAAAACCTTCTTGACTTATACACGAGTCACTGCTTTTTACTGAAAAAAAAAAAGCCACGAATTAAAGGGATCAGCTTATACACAGATCGGCTTATCTGCTAGTATATACGGTTTATAAAAAAAACTAGGAGACAGATCCATTGAAAGGGGCTATAATGCAGCAGTAACTAAGGAAGTAATGAATGTGACAAATCGAGTGGTAGATTGGATTTGATTTAAGGTAATAGAAGGGATTGTTCTAATCACACTAGGTATAACTTTGTGACTACTTATTCAGCCCATACTAGTCTCTTTGAAAGTATTATCAAAAAGAATTGAAAAGCAGCAGTGGGCAAGCACCAGGATTCAGTCGTGGTGCTCTTTGAAAGCAACAAACAAATAAAAGAAAACACTGGGCACCCAATGGCAAGGACACCAGGCCACAACATGGTATTAAAATATTCTTTTACCGGTTATTAGATTGGTTATTAGATAATGCCGCCATTGTGAAGCATGAAGTGACCACAAAGCCTGGAGTGAATGCATTACACCATGCTGGCTATTTATTTTATTTATTTATTTATTTTGTTTTTGTTGACCGGGTAAGTGCACTAGACAAATCCTGCCTATTTTCAGGCATGACCTGGGGTTGGGGATACAGATGAATGCCAACTGACCTTGAACTAGATTAAGCTGTTGGTGGTGGTTTTTTTTTTGTTTTTTTTCAGTGAATGAGGGGAATTAGGCCAGGACACCAGGAAAACTCCCCTACTCTGCCTGCAGGGGGCTTGACTTCCTGGGAGCAGAATGGAGGGGCCCAGTTTAGAGCTGGACAGAAGAGGAGGAGGAAGTACTGATGTAGCAGGGGAGATGGAAGAATCAGTGGAAGGAGACCGGGTGGAACTTTTCGAGGCTCCTCAGGCGACGGAGTTTTTTTCGGCTGTTGCAGTGCCAGAGAAACAGGATTTGCAAGAACCGGAGCCTTCAGTTCTTGCGGCTTTAATACAGAAACCGAGAAAGGAGGAGAGTTTTTTGCAGGATAACACTGACATGAGATTATTGGTTGGCAGGGAGGGAAATGCTGATTTCCAGTGCCAAGAGCCAAAACCTTGTAGTTCCTTGGAGGTTACGCGTCTTCATTTGTCATGGATACTAGAGTCAACACTGCAATACGGGCTATGGAGTCAGTTCGTCCAGTGATTTGCACACTGCAGAAACCGCTTTCCAAAGATGCTAAGCTTGTTTTCAAGCCTCTCCCCCTCTGCTGCTTTTACGCAGTCGCAACAGCCTGAGGTAAGCTGTATCTATCAAACAAACCCTTTGGATCAGGTTGCGGTGTCGGAATTTACTTTTGCCAAGAAATTAACTGCTCATATTGATTCTGTGTGGATTGAGGGAAAGGAAAAATGGGTGGCTGTTTTTTTCAGCTAAAAGACATTTAGTGACCTCAACAGATAAACCAGTAGTTATTGGGACACTTACTAAGGACTCTGAGCCTTCTTGTCAGCAGGACAGTATTGTTGATAACCCATTGTCGGAAGAAATTTGGACCCCTCAAATGGCACTGCGGGAAGCTGGTTGGTCCTTCAATAATGGTTCATGGTGTCCTTCTCCTGACTGGGACCCTAAATTAAACTTTTCTCAAAACAAGCCTTCGTGGCGGCCTAATGTTTCTGTTTTACCCATGACACAAGCTAATTTGGTACCAGGTGATGAAAAGCAAGAACCCCCCCAGGAACAAGTTCCGTCATCAGAGGTTTTAATTGATTTACATACTGAACATCCTCATACTGATAAAAAAGCTGTGGACTCTAGTAAACCTTTGTTGTCGGACTTATTTTCTAAAATTAAGAAGGAAGCAACCCCTAGACGTAATGCTGTTAGATTAAGATATAAGGGTGGTCTGGAAGCTGGGCCAGACAGGCATTATGTGGAAATATTTGTTGAAAGACTCTTTGCATTTTCCCACGTGAAGTGTTTGCTTTTATCAATATATCTGGTGAGGATAATTTTGATATAAGCTTCATTCAGCTTATGCATTGATTTATTCTGGGAACGTTACAACCAGGTCAAATTCTCACCCTTATGGACCCGCTTTTGGTAATCCCCTGACTAAACCATTGGTTAAATTTGTAACAATTATGTTTCGAATGAAGATGTGCATATTGATGACATTGTGTATTGGTTGTCCCAGAAATGTGATGTCTTGAGTTCTCCAGAGGCCATTTTAGATGACCAACAGTTTTGGAGCAGGGGGTGGAAATTTAAAGTTAAACTTGACAATCAGATTCAGGGATTTTGCATATTCCAAACTCTTTTTGTTGGGCGGGATCGGGGTCTGTTTTATGCAGGCCAACCTAGGGCATGTTACAAATGTGGTGCTAGAACATGCTTATCTAGCTCATGTGATAAACCCGTTGCTAGACACTGTGGAGAGATTGGTCACATTGCATTCCAATGTATGAACCATACTAAGTGTGATCTTTGTGATGACACAGGTCATGTCTTCACTGAATGTGTGTGCGGCTAGGAATAAGGCTACTATCAGTAGTCCTGATCTTCTTATTCAAAAGCTCAGGATTTGGTTTCTGAAGCAGGGCGGGACATCAGACCTCTGGTGGTGCCACTACGGTCCCTAACCCACAACCTTAATTGTGGACTCTGTAGTTTCATTACCTGATACCTTGAAAGATACCTTGCCTATGTTAGTCCCAGTATGTTATGCTGACAAACAGGAAGCTCGCCCAATGAGGCAGTTCAACAGTGCCTCTACAAGTAAGACGTCCTCCAGGAATTTAAACCTCCTTTGGTAGGCCGTTCTACTACAGATGTGGAAACCAGTAACCTTTTGAGGTTCTTTCTTCTCAGTGGGGAGACTCCATCATGGAGTGTCAGGACTTGGACTCACAACCAGCTAGGGACAGTCCCCCTTCCCCATTTATGGTTCAAGATGGGTACAAAAGTAAAAAAAAGAGAAGGAGGAAAAAAGATAGTTGAATGACTCATATTTAGATCTGGAATCATTTAAATTGGGGTCTCTAAATGTTCATAGTTTGTTAAACTTTAAAAAACGTCATGTAGTGTTTAATTATATGCATGAAAATCGTTTGGACATTTGTTTATTTCAAGAAACTTGGGTTTACACCATTGACCAGGTCAGGAATTTCCAGAAGGAATGGTATTGGGGCCCTTCTTACTGGTCCTTTGGACAACATTCAGCTGATGGCTTGGGGTTTCTTTTTGGTACTTACGATTTTTCTTTGATAAAATTAATGGACTTGATCCCAGGGAGGTTGATGATTTTGGATGGGGTTTGGAAGTCTTCGACGTGTAGATTTATAAATGTTTATTGTCCGCAAGTAAAAGCTGAAAAGTGGCACTAATGCAAATGATTAAACCTTTTTGATTACTTCATTTGCAGTTTGTGGAGATTTTAATTGTGAATTGGACCCTAGTAAGAAATTGACAACTACATTAAAAGCAGGGAAAATATATTGTGATACTGTGGCTCTTCGGCATTGATACACATCATCCGGCTGATTACGGCTAGTCTTAAACAGAAGGGTGGCCCTCGGTTTACTTATCAAAAATAAATACTCTTCTATAATTGATTATAGTTTTTATCTTCCAAATTATCTTTTCTTTTCAGACTATACCTGTGGCCTTTTGGACCATCTGTTACTTCATTGTAACATTTCTGGTGATTCACTTCCCCATTGGAGGAAATCCAGGTGGAAGTTAAGTGCTCCCTTATTAAGCTCCTGTGAGATTCAGCATAAATTAGGTTCTTTACTGATGGCAAGGTTGTCAGTTACCTTTTTATATGATGACATCGGTTAATGGTGGTGGGATACGAAAGCTGATTTATGCAAATTCTTTCAGAATCAAGGAAAAATAGCGTTGAATTCTTATTTTCTTCGCTATTTAGCTTTACGGCAACAATTGTATTATTTGTTTTCTAAGGCTAATACTTCAAAGTTCGATTATTCATCACAAATACACATACTTGAAAAGGAAATGTTATCAGTACAATATGACAGGGCAAAAACTGCTACAGTTATTCAACAATATGGGCTAAAAAAGCAACCTCAAGGTGACCCTTTTGAGGCCTTTAAGAAGTATAGAACTAATACTTCTTTAACTGCCTTAGTCAATCAAGCAGGGAATATAGTGATGGATAATGAGAGCATACAGAACATTATAAAAGACTTCTTTCTAGCACATGCACCTGCAGTACCTCCCAGCGTAGCAGAAATGGAACATTCCTTTTCTTCTATTCAAATTCAGTCAACCTTCCAAAAATTTTTCTGGTACAGCCTATACCGCTTAGAAATAGAGGATGTAATAAAATCTCAAAAGTAGGCATTTCTCCAGGACAAGATGGCTTAACGGCGGAGCTTTACAAGACTTTTCCTTTGGAATTCAGTCAGTGTTTAGAATTAGTTTTTAATTTTTTTTCTTCTTGTAAGGTTTTTCCAGGGTGGTTCCCAGCTGGATTGGTAATATTCTTGTACAAATCGGGGAAGCAAACCCATTTGGAGAATTGGAGACTGATTATGCTTTTAAACACTGATTATAAGCTTTTCACAGGAATTTTAAATAACCGACTAAAAAAATTTGCTGTCACGGTGCTTTCCCCTTACCAATTTTGCGGACTACCTGGCAGAAAATCCAGCAGGCCCACATGATCCTTTGTGATCTCATTGAATACACAGTTTTCAAGGGAAACGGAGCTGTATTGTTTCAGTGGACCAGAAAAGGCTTTGATAGGTGTATTGTCTGCATTTTGTTTTTTGTCCTTGCGGCACTATGGAGTACCTAAGGTAATGATTCATTGGATCACAGCACTTTATGAAGGAGCACTGGCCCACCCAATTGTGAATGGCATATGTGGTGTGGGGTTCCACATGCCTAGTGGGGTTCATCAAGGATGCTCTTTGATCCCTCTTTTATATTCTTTTACTATAGATTCTTTAATAAGATCAGTGACTACCATTCCCAAATGGGAGGGGATGTTAGGCCCATCCGGCTTGTCTGAGCATTTTATTCAGGCCTATGTTGATGATTTATGTATATTTTTTTCCAAAATTGAATCTATCACTATTTTTCTGGAATTAATGGTTTCTTTTTCTAGGGTATCTAACTCTAAAATTCAAGAACAAAAAAGTCAGGGCTTAGTTATAGGACGAGGGGATGTTGTAGAGGAAATTATTGGAGGAATTTCAATTTCATCGGGGCCTATAAAAATTTTGGGCTTATTTTACGGGTCGCAGAATTTATCAGAACTAAACTGGAACACTGCAATACATAAAATTGAGGGGAAAATTGACTTATGGAGAAAATGGAAATTGTCAAAAATTAAGAGAGTTCAGATATTGAATCAATTTGTTATTCCTTGCTTTTTGTATACGGCTATGGTTTTTCCTTTACCTATGTCCTTAGAAACCAGACTTTATAGTATATTTTTCAATTATGGGGTAATCGGTTAAATCCGATTAAACGGCAGTATACTTATTTAGAAAAAAGGAAAGGTGGACTTGGGATGGTGGACCCGGTAGTTTTCTTTCATACTTTATTCATCTCACATAATATTCGACCAGGGCTTCTTCCCCAAACAACCCCTTATGGGTCTTTGTTTAAACACATTTTGGCTAACTACTTTTTAGCCTGGCAAAATTTACCCCCGAAACCGATCAAATCATTAAAAGTGCCAAACTATTTTTTGTCAGTGGCAAAGAAGTTGTTTACCTGGGGTATTCCAGTTCAATTGGTCAAGGATAAGACTGGGCCGCAATTGTATAAAGAAGTAATGACATTGCTTTATCCATCTGAACCTGCCTTTAAAAATTGCCCTATGACTCATGTCAAATTTGCTATTCAAAGATTGAATACTCCTAGATTGCCCAAATGTATGTGGGAATTGATTTGGCTTTCCTTGTACGGTCGTTTGAACGCAAGGGGCAATGCTAAACATAAAGTTGTAACCGAAAGATACTGTCCTTATCCGGATCGTATTGCTCAAGAAGAAACAATGGAACATTTTTTATGTTCTTGCTCTTATGCCACGTCTTTATGGAAATTCCTGTCTGCTAAATGGAATATGTCTTGGCTGTTATATACAGATTATAATACCTTGATTTTAGGCATTAATTTCCAGTTGAGTAGACATTATGATAGGGAAACATGGCACCTTTTTTGTTGTTGTTTAATTTATTATTTATGGCAAGCCCGATGTCAGTGGGTCTTGTACCAAAAGAGGATGTCCTATGAAACTGTCAGCATATTAATTACAGGGGCTATGGAAAGGATTTATGTTCAAGATTGTGAACACTCCACTTCTTGGCAGGTTACCAGTTGGTGGAAAGGATTCCCAATGTTTATCAAATATAAATAGTATGCCTTTCTTGATCTGATATACATAATTTTTTTGTGTGATTTAACACAATGTGATATTTAATTTGACTTCTTCGTAATTAATGATTGCTTTATGTTTTGTGTGCTTTAACACTGTTGGTTTTCATTTGTCCTTGATGTTTGTACAAATAAAAAATTCCCCTACTCTTTTCGATAAGTGCCATGGGATCTTTAACATTCACCTGAACTACCACCAATCCAGGTAGGTGGGACCTCGGTTTAACGTCTCATCCGAAAGACAGCACCTCAGAAGTGCAGCACCCCCTCTCATGCTGCACTACAGTGTCAGTACTGGGATATTAACCCAAGTGCCAGATGTGGGAACTGAACCCACAGCCCTCTGATCTCCCAGCCCCAGAGGCGAGTGTGCTACCTACTAAGCCACTCTATGACAGGTGATGTGCCCCCAAGCTCCATCAGAGTGATATACTCCACATATTATATACTATGTGGTAACCACAGCAACAGTGTTTTCTTTTATTCAGACAGAATTGGGACATCTTATGAGGTCACCCAACATTAAGTACACTAGTCAAGAATCCCAACTTATGGCCTATCGTAGAGATATTACTCCACAGGACACTCCTGGACATAACAGACCAATCAGACTTGTAATAGACATGTGGCTTCAGAGTGACTGTAAGGGCTGCTGCCATGTAAGCAGTGCACATATTGTGAGGTGGTTTACCCTGGCAATAGCTTTGAAAACCTACACACTGGGAAACAATGCCATGATTAGGCAACTGATTACCTGTGATAGCAGTGGAGTGATAATCCAGCAAAAGTGTTCCAGTTAGATTTTAATGCCCGGTTCTTGCTTACAAGTTGTTGCTTCCTCTAAACTCTGGAAAAAACATGGCATGGCACTAATTGTGTAGTATAATTCTATTGCCATAGTCTGTAGTAAAAAATGCTACCCTCTCAATTCCTCCCCCACCCACCCATGGAGGACTGGGCATTGTATAGCACTTGTCACATATCACAATGCCTTTGCCCAAGCCTGTGGTTAGAGCTGCTGTCACTTCAGTTCCCCACCCACAGAGTCTGGGCATGGTATAATGCTTGTTGCATCATGCAATGCCGTTACTAGAGTCTGTGGTTAGAAGTGCTTCTGCCTCTGTAGCCCTCAACCACTCACAGAGGCCTGAGCAGTTTGTAACAATAGTCAGGTAGTGTAATACCATTGCCAGAGCCTGCTGTTAGAGGTTCATCTTTTTTGGTGTCTCCCACCAACTCACAATGTCCTGGGTAATTAATTACTTTAATTACATAGTGCAATTTTATTGTCCAAGTCCGTGGATAAAGTCACTCAATTTCCCTGTGCTCTCAGGTCACACCTGTAAACCAGGTTTCAGCTTAGTGTGCTACTCCTGGTTAAACAATTGAAAAACACAAAACAAAAAAAAGGTACCACTACATCAGTTCCCCACCCATGGTGGTCTGGGCATGGCTACCACTAGTCACATAGTGCATTCCATTGCTAGAGTGAAAACTATGACTGGTATGTAGCCATATAAGGTTATGCTCTATTCAGAAGGGACAGGGAAGGTAAAAAGGGGGAAGGAGTGGCTCTTTATGTGAGGGAAAACATAAAAGCTACTGAAATACAGAAGGAGGCGGGAGGAGCAAAGGTACTGTGGGTCAACCTGGAGACACAGAAGGGGGCCACTATTCACACATTAGTGATCTACAGACCTCCTGAACAGAACAGGGGGAGAGGTGGATAAGGATATGTTTGAAGCAATCCAATGGATGGTAAGCAAGGGGGAGGCGTTGCTGGTGGGGGACTTCAATCTACCAAACATGGATGGGACCCTCCCAGCTGCAGCAACAGTTAGAGGTAGGGACATCCTGGACTCCCTGCAGGGGGGAATTCCTCAGGCAACAAGTTAAGGAACCCACTTGTGGTGGTGGTGGTGGGGGGTAATACTGGACCTGTTACTGACAAATGGGGACAGTGTTGCTGACATCCCAGTGGGAAGCCATCTGGGGACCAGTGATCATCATAAAGTGTGGCTCAATATAAGAACTGGGCCAGTGGCCGGTCCAGTGGTGTAGAGGGCTGAGGCACTGGTGCCTTACCTCGACCCACGCTGGCAACCTGGGTTCGGGAACGAGCCCGGGGCCCCGGAGGTCTCAGCACATGGGGGGAGGAGGGCAGAGCTGGATGGAGCTGCCAACAGGCAGGCTCTCCTCTCCGGGGAGGAAGCGCAGCATCCTTCAGCGGATGTGTGACCCCCAGTGGAGGCTGGAGGAAGTTCTGACCAGGGGAGGGCCTAAGCAGTAGGCCAGGGAGTGGGGGAAGGAGACAATGACTGGGGCTGTTCAGCAAATGCGCACCTCCATGCACATGCGCACTGACTCCTGGGGTCTCCGGGAAAGAAAACCAGAAAAATGCCAGTGGGCAGGGTGGACTAACCCATCGCAGGTGCTGCTCCTGGGCTGGGCAGGTAAAAAGCCAGTGATTCCGGGGGACGAGGCTGGGGCAGGTTGGTTGGATGGGGGCCGACCAGCAGAGGGAGAAAATGTGCCATGATAAAAAAAATTAAAAAAAAGAACTGGGCCAGAATCAAGCCACAATTTCAAGAAAATGGGGTAATGCCTCAGGGACAACATAGCATGGATAGGGAAACTGGCTGGGCAAAAATAAACGAAGGCATTTAGAAGGCAACAAACCTTTGTGTCAGACAGGTTAACAAGGGCAATAGAAAAAAGAGACCGCTATGGTTCTCTAAAGAAGTAGTGGAGAAAGTAAGGGCAAAGAAGCTAGCATTTAGAAGGTACACGATGTCACAGCAGGACGAGGATAGAGAGAGATATCAGGAGAAACAAAGGGAGGCAAAGAAAGCAGTTAGGAGTGCAAAAATACAAACAGAGCAGAATATTGTCAAGTCAGTAAAATGGGGGCTAACACATTCTTTAGGTATATAAGCAAAAAGAGGAAGATCAAAGGAGAAATAGTAAGGCTAAAAGGGGAAGAAGGGGGTTGTGTGGAAAAGGACCAAAGAAAAAGCAGACATACTGAACAAAAGTACTTTTGTTCAGTATTTACAGAGAAAGGGGTAGGTGAGGAGCCACAGATAAGGGACAAGGGCATTAAATGAAGGAAGGTAGACACTAATCCTTTTTTGAGGAAAGAGTCCTCAAGGAAGTAGCACAACTAAAAGTGGACAAGGCAAGGCAATGGAGCCTGATGGGGTACACCTTAGGATACTGACGGAGCTCAAGGAGGTGCTGGCTGCACTGACAAGCCTGTTCAACCTATCACTAGATACAGGGGAAGTTCTGGGGGACTGAAAGAGGGAAGACGTGGTCCCACCTCACCAAAGTGATAATGGGGAGGAGGCAGGAAATTATTGACATATCAGCCTGACGTCGGTGTTGGATAAAGTAATGGAATCACTACTGAAGGAAAGGATTGGGGAATACCTTGTGATCGGTGGATTACAGGATCTGAGGCAGCATGGTTTCATGGGGGGAGGGATCTTGCCAGATAAAGCTGATTGAGTTCTTTGATTGGGTGACCAGAGAAGTGTATCAGGGTGGAGTGGTGGATGTGGTCTACCTGGATTTCAGTAAGGCCTTCGATACCGTACCAAACAAAAGACTGGTGAACAAGCTTGGCAGACTAGGAGTGATTCTAAAAGAAGTAAAATGGTTAAGAGGTTGGCTAAACAACAGGCGTCAGAAGGTGGTGGTAAATGGTGTTCACTCTGAAGAAAGCAAGATGACCAGCGGGGTGCCACAGGGGTCAATACTAGACCCAGTCTTCTTCAATCTCTTTATTAGTGACATTGCAGAAGGGCTGGAAGGGATAGTATGCCTATTCGTGGATGACACAAAAATCTGCAAAGGAGTGGACAAACTGGGAGAGTGTGTGTGGAAAAAATGAGGGACAATCTAAAATAGTTGGAAGACTGGTTAAGGGTTTGGCAACTGGGTATCAATGCAAAAAGAGTGCAAAATCATGCACTTGGGGCATGGAAACTTGTCGGTAACATATCAATTGGGTGGGGAGATATCGGCAACCACAAAAGAGGAAAGAGACCTAGTGGTAATCATTTCTGATGACCAAAAGGTAGCAAAGCAGTGTGATAAGGTGGTGGGGAAAGCTAGCAGGATGCTCAGGTGCATAGGAAGGGTATCACAAGCAGAAAGAGAGAAGCAGTATTACCCCTGTATAGATCGATGGTGAGACCACACCTCAAGTACTGTGTACAATTCTGGAGGCACCATCACCGGAAGGACACAGATCAAGAGGAGGCAGTATAGAAGAGCAACCAAAATGGTGCAGAACTGGCATCAAAAACCCTATGAGGAAAAACTCAAGGAATTAAATATGTACTCTCTGGAGGAAAGGTGGGAAGGAGGAGCACGACAGAAATGTTCAGATACTGCACAGGTATTACTAAGGTACAGTACATAAGGGTAGCATTTTACATAGAAAAAGATGCTTGAGGATGAGGGGTCATGCTATGAAGCTGGAGAGGGGAGATTCAGAGGGGCTGTGAAGAAATACTTCTTCACGGAAAGGGTGGCAGACACCTGAAACATCCTCCCAGTGGAGGTGGTGGATGCTAAAATGGTAACAGGATTCAAGCATGCATGGGATAGACGCAAGGGGACCTTAGGAATAAGGCAAGGGGGGAAGACTGGAGATCGAGTAGGGTCTGAGGTGGCACAGTAAGTCGGGAATATAGGGCAGACTATGTGGGCCAAGAGATCCTTATCTACCAACATCTGTGTTTCTATATGGTTAGAGGTTCTATTGCATCAGTCTTGCCCACCCATGGAGGCCTTGGCATGCATAAAATTACTTGTATACTACAATGTTGTTGCCAGATATATGGTTAGAGGTGCTATTGCCAACTAGAAGGGGGACAGGATCAGATCTACAGTACAGTAGCTTCTTCTTGTTGTTTTTACATTGTTTCTTGTGGATTCTACTTGGTAGAAGGTTATTTCTTTCCTTTCTTACTACTAAGGGGCTAGCAGGGTATTGTTTGGGACTGTTGGAATTTTGAAACCTGTTTTGGTAGCTATAAGTGGACTCATTTGTTTGATGATTCACTGTGTGGCAAGCTGCATTTGTGGAGGCCTATTTCTTCTGTTTTAAAATATAATTGGTGTGATTTAACTGGATCTGTTTCTTTGAATTGGAGACCTATATCTTCTAATTCCAAGCCTATTTTGATGTGTTATTGGTGAAGCTGTTTGAATTGGAGTCCTGTTTCTTTGGGTAGCAAACCTATTTGGGGGCTTTGAATAGAATTGTGATTCATTGTTGCTGGCTTCACTAGCTGCAAAGTTTTAGTGCAGAGTGGGGGAAGGGTGCTAATGGTCTGGCCAGGTCTCACTCAGTTAGGAGGCAGAGCTGAATCATGTGTGGTGTCAGTGCTTTGGCTTCTCAGAAGGAACTAGAAGGGGGACAGGATCAGATCTACAGTACAGTAGCTTCTTCTTGTTGTTTTTACATTGTTTCTTGTGGATTCTACTTGGTAGAAGGTTATTTCTTTCCTTTCTTACTACTAAGGGGCTAACAGGATATTGTTTGGGGCTGTTGGAATTTTGAAACCTGTTTTGGTAGCTATAAGTGGGCTCATTTGTTTGATGATTCACTGTGTGGAAGGCTGCATTTGTGGAGGCCTATTTCTTCTGTTTTAAAATATAATTGGTGTGATTTAACTGGATCTGTTTCTTTGAATTGGAGACATATATCTTCTAATTCCAAGCCTATTTTGATGTGTTGTTGGTGAAGCTGTTTGAATTGGAGTCCTGTTTCTTTGGGTAGCAAACCCTATTTGGGGGCTTTGAGTAGAATTGTGATTCATTGTTGCTGGCTTCACTAGCTGCAAAGTTTTAGTGCAGAGTGGGGGAAGGGTGCTAATGGTCTGACCAGAGGCCTCAGCTACCTGATTGTTTCTGGAAGACTTGGGCTGGTCACACCCCCCCAAACCCCTCACCCCACTCACCCCTGGTCCATGATTTCCTTTATACCAGGGGTTCTGACATCACTTCCTCAAACGGGCAAAGGATATGCACCTGTCATAGCAGAAGCAGACATCCAGGAAAGGAACAGCAGCAAGTGAAGAGGTGACTGCTATCTCAGTGGAAGGAAGTAAATGCAAATCTAGGAGCTTTTATTACTTCTTCGATTGATATTGCATTGGGGAAAGGAGGAGTAGGAGTTTGAAGAAGGTTGTGAATGGCTACTTAAAAGTCTCTTTTGAGTGTGGATAGGAAGGATAGGAATATAAAAGCAGTTGCTCAATATATCTAAACGTGTACAACAAAGGAGGTAAGGGAAATAAAGAAAATAATGTTTTGCACTGATAGAGGGGAGAGGAGACTTGGGGAGTGTTTAGTATCCTGCATCTGGAGGGTGGGGGGTCACAGCAGGGCAATGACAGCAATGGGTAGGGTGGTAGGCTGCAACAACTGCGGTGCACCAATCTTTCTAAAAATTACCTGGAGTGTGGGAGGATGTTTAGTGTGCAATCACATAGAAAAACTTAGAAAGGAGATTGAGGGTCTGAAGGAGGAACTAAGACAGGCAAGGCAGATTGGGGGTGGGTTTAGCCCAATACTGGAGGGAGGAAGAAGGGGAGATGAGGGAGGGCGATTTAAGCCAACAGTGGTTAAGAGAGGGTCAGAAGAAGGGAAGCAGAGACAAAGGGCCCAGGCCAGGAAGAACTATTGCCGGGAAACCAGGTCAGAGACAAAAGACAAATGGAAGGAGAGATAGGGACTTGTGAGGGAGGCGAAGAAGTGGCAAAAGTCATGGAGTGGAAAGGAGAGAACAGGTTACTATGAGAGAGAGGGAGCGGCATTTGTGAAGGGTCTTGAAAATAGTTTTGCACTGCTAGAGAGGAAGAAGGTGGAGGAGGAAATGATGAAATTAGAGGAGTAATTGATAAATGCCTGGACCAAACTGGAGCAGGGAAATTCTGCTCAGAGAATTGCAAACAGGGGTAAAAGGGGAAACAATGCAGGAGGAAGAAGAGGAGCTGGAAATGAGAGAGGAGATGAATGGAAGCAAGCAGGGAGTAAGAGGGGTGGAATCTTAGTGCTGGGGACCTCACACTAAGAGGAGTCAGGTGTGGGTAGCAAGGGGAGAGGCATAGTCACATTTGGGTGGAGGCCATGCTAGGAATGACAGCAGAAAGGGTGGACAATCTGTTCTGAAATATGCTAGAAGGGTAGGGACAAGCCTTATTTAATTATACATCTTGGGACAAATGACCTGGCTGACAAGACAGTAGATATAGTCCAGAGGAGGTTTGAGGAACTAGCACAATTATGTGAGGGGGCAGGAAGATCAGTAACTTTTTCAGAGATACTTCCAGTGCCAAAGGCAAGCACAACAAGAAAGCTGAGAATAGAGGAATTTAATGGATGGCTAAGAACCTGGTGCTGTGCTAAAGGGTATGGGCTGTTGGGGGGTGGGGAGGGACCTGGGAGGACAGTAGTCTCTATGCCAAGGACAGACTACACTTGAGTGAGGAGGGAAAGAAAGTGTTGAAACAGAGGATGGAGGAGTACATAGAGAAAGTTGGGAATTTAAACTAGGAGTGGGGGTGGCAATTGGGAAAGAGATATGCAGAGACCACAGGTTGGGAAACCATATGAGCTTACCCCCCATAACAGTGACAAAGGACAAATGGCAAGTACTATTGGTGATGCTAGGAAAGGGGGGCAGGATGGGAGGGGAAAGGGTGGAAGGTGGTTACCCTAATGCTAGGAGCCTTGGGAGGAAAACTGCAGAGTTACAGGTTCTCATGGCAGAGGAGAGGTGGACATTGCAGCCATCACAGAAACATGGGCCACCCAATACAATGATTGGGACCTGTCTATACCAGGGTACAGGTTATTTCGTAGGGACAGGGTGATTGGGAAAGGAGGGGTGGCACTATATGTGAAGGAAGGACTGAAGTGTGTAAGGGAGGAAGGGGAGGAGGGTAGTACGGAGTCACTTTGGATGCAAATCCAGGATTCCAAGAATAGGATTCTTAGAATGGGAGTGGTGTACAGGCCACCATCTCAGACAGAGGAGTTAGACAGGGAACTAGCGGGACAGATCAGCAGGACCTGCGAGAAGGGTAGTGTGGTGATTGTGGGGGACTTCAACATGCCAGGAATGGACTGGAGTACCCCAACAACCAGGAACAGAAGGAGCAGGTACTGCTGGATGCTTTCCAGGACAGCTTCCTGCTGCAAATGGTCAGTGAACCAACCAGGTTGGGAATACCCTTGACCTTGTGCTGGCAAATGGGGACTTTGTGAGAGAACTTACAGTGGAGGAACCTGTCAGGGATGACCACCACTCAGTATGGCTCACATTGGATATGGGCAAGGAAGGAGTGGAATCTGGCACAAGAGTGCTGGACTTCAGGAGGCCGACTTTGGGAGGATGGGGAAGTGGTAAAGGGTACCTGGCCAGAATTCAGTCTAGTATGGACACTAACCAGAGGTGGGAGCTCATAAAGTTGGGGATAGTGGAGGCAACCAAAACCTGCTGCAAAGCCCAGAGCAAGAAGGCTTGGGCTAAGAAACGAGCTGGTTGAGCAAGGAGGTCAGGAAAAGGTAAGGAAGAAAAGAGCTGCCTTTAGGAAGTACAAGAAAACAGGGAGGGGAGGACAGGGAGGAGTACTTGGCAGAATCAAGGAGGACAAGGGCAGTAAGGGGAGCCAAGCATCCACGGAACTCAGGCTGGCACAAGGCATTAAGAAGGGAGAAGGACTTCTTTGGTACATCGGGAGAAAAGGAGCTGTAAGGACCACATAGTAAGGATTAGGAAGGGGGTTGGGTGGAGGTGCGATAAGGCAGAAGCACCTAATGAGTACTCTGCTCAGTATTTACTAAAGAGAAGAGGGGGTGACACCTAAGGTGGAGAAATGGCAGAAACGGGGGGGGGTGGAGGGGTGACAGATGGGGAAATCATGGAGGGCAGAGTTCGAGAGGGTTTGAAGGCACTGAGGGTGGACAAGGCGCCAGGTCCAGATGGTATCCACCCCAGGGTACTGAAGAAGCTGGCAGAGGTCCTTGCAGGACCTTTGGCAGACCAATTTAATGCCTCACTACATTCGGGGTGTGTACCTCAGGACTGGAGGATGGCTCATGTGATGCCCCTCCACAAGAGTGGCCCCAAGGATGAACCGGGAAACTACAGACCAGTGAGCCTCACATCCATCGTGGGTAAGCTAATGGAGACTATTCTGAAGGAGAGGCTGGTGGCCCTCCTAGAGGCCAAAGGACTACAGGACAGCAGACAGCATGGCTTCATATGTGGCAGATCCTGCCAAACCAACCTGGTGGAGTTCTATGACTGAGTAACTAGGCAACTGGACAGGGGCCATGCAGTGGATGTCCTGTATCTGGACTTCAGTAAGGCTATCGACTCTGTGCTGCATGGAAGGCTGGGAAGAAGTTAGTAGGCACAGGGTTGGGTGCAAAGCTGAGTGAGATGGGTGGAAATGGCTTCAGGGAAGGCAACAGAGGGTGGTGGTGGGTGGGGAGCTCTCACACCCAAGGGCAGTGACGAGTGGTGTTCCACAGGGCCTCGGTGCTGGGACCAGTGTTGTTTGGGATATTCATTGCAGACATATCATGGGACATCAAGAGCAAGATCAGTCTGTTTGCTGATGATACCAAGGTAGGCGCGTGGTGGATGACCTAGGGGGATAGCAGGGATTGCAGGATGATCTGGCAAAGCTTGAAACCTGGTCAGACACCTGGCAACTGGGGTTTAATGCCAAAAAGTGCAAGGTGCTGCATTTTGGGATGAAGAACCCAAGGAGGAGATACCAGCTGGGGGGAGTGCAGCTAGCCCAGACAGAGGAGGAGAAGGATCTGGGTGTGCTCATTACAGGGTCAATGAACAACTCGGCACAATGTAGAAAGGCAGCTGCAAAGGCCAACAAAATGCTGGGTTGTATTGCAAGGGGTATATCCTCGAGGAGGGAGGAGGTGATTCTGCCACTGTATAGGTCATTAGTTAGACCACACCTGGAGTACTGAGTGCAGTACTGAGCCAGATTCTGAAGAGGGACATTAAGTTACTGGAGGGGGTGCAGCGCAGGGTGACAAAGATGATCAAGGGGCTGGGGGACTTATCATACAAGAGGAGGTTGAAGGAGTTGAACATGTACTCACTGGAGGAGAGGAGGGACAGGGGTGACATGATTGAAACCTTTAAATACATGAAAGGAATAAACAAGATGGGTACAGAGAGGCTGTTCAAAGTAAGGGAGGGGAGGGCCACCAGGGGCCATGATATGAGACTGGAGGGAGGAAGGTTCAGGAGGGAGATGAGGAGACACTTTTTTACAGAGAGGGTGGTGGCTGGGTGGAATGCATTACCTGAAGAAGTGGTATCCAGTAGAACAGTGGACTGCTTCAAAAGGGGATGGGACAGGGGGAGGGTTAATGAAGGGGAAGGGTGGAAGGGAGGGGCACCTGCAGAATAAGGGGTGCTAGCTGCACATTTGAGCAGACTTGATAGACCTCTAGGCCTTTATCTGCTGGCAAATTTTAAATGTTGGTATGTTCGTATTCCCCCCCAATGCATGGGTGTCTGGGCATGGCTAGCACTGGTCACATAGTGCAGTACCATTGTCAGAGCATGTGGTCAGCTATTAGCTAGAGTCTGTGGTTAGAACTGCTACTGTGTTAATCTCCCATCCACCCATGGCTGACTGACTATGGCTAGTACTTTTCGTATAGGGCAGTGCCATTCCCAGAGTCTGTGGTTTGAGGTACTTCATCATTAGTCCCCCCTACCCATCCATGGAGGGCATGACTTCCACTTGTCGCATAGTGCAATGCCATACCCAGAGTCTGTATTTAGAGCTGCTACCACCTCAGCCCTACCACCCACCCACAGTAGTCTGGGCATGAGAGCACTGATTGTAGAGTGTAATGCCATTGCCAGAGTTTGTGGTAAGAGGTGCTACCACCTCAGTCCCCTCCACCCATCTGGTACATCACCTTTAGACCTGCATGTGCTTCAAAAAGATATGTTTTGTTGTCTACCTCCAGTCTTTGCTGGGATTCCAGTGGCTCCCAACTCCCTGAGCTGTACAATGTCTCTGGCATGCAGGGGGAACCCCTCCTCCCTTGCTCTCATCCCATACATGCTGACCTATGTTTATTGATCCATTACTGATCTCAGTCTCCTGATGAAACCCTACCAACTGTTGTATGCCTTCACCACCTGTGACAACTACTTGTACAAGTTCTACTGGCTGGTGCGGTGCAATGGTGTGCGACTAGTGTGTGCAGGAGGTGGCAAGTGACAGTACATAGCACAGAGCACTATTTACATGCAAGATCCTGCATTGGCGTAGCTGTCTCTGCCTCTTTCCCTGAATTGTCGTAAGGTCCATTGTCATACCATAGGGAAAGGCTTCTGTACCCTGTGTGTGTAGCATAATAGGATACAAAGTTGCACTATGATGGCACAGTCTTAACAATGTACCTAAGAGACTCTCAAAAATTTAATGGGAAACATCCACCTGTAATCATGCCCCACTGCAGTTTGAGGCAGGGCCCGATTAGTGTTTTTGCAAAGGTTTGAACTTTTTGGCTTACTGTGAGTGTAGTAATTAAGATTCTATTTGGTCGATCCTGCTATCCCTTCTGCTGGCATTTTGAAAGGAAGTGTCCCTAGCTGCATACCCACAACTTCCCATGGCTGTCCTGAGAATGTCATATGAGCAGGGAGCAGCAATGGGAGCATGCATAGGGGTCCTGTATAGTCAGAGCTAGTAATAACTTTGGTTTGCAATGTACATGTCTCGGTGCCATGCCAATACCAGGTATAGACTGGCAGTCGACTGCTAGTCTATACCTAATCTCAATATAACACTGAGACTTGTACATTGCATAGCAGAGCTATTAAAAGCTCTGACTCTACAGGACCCTATACACATTCCTCCGGCTGCTCCCTGGCTCATACATCATTCTGAGGACAGCCACGGATGGTTGTGAGTACACCGCTTGGGGTGCTTCCTTTAAAAATGCAATCAGATAAAATCTTAATTATTACACTTACAGTAGGACAAAAAGTTTAAAGTTTTTGCAAAAATGCTAATTGGGCACTGCCTCACAGTGAGATGGGTCCCAGTTACAGGTGGATATTTCCCTTTAATATGCACACAGTTTCCTTTTAACTACAGTACATTTCCTAACCCCCATTTTCCCATCACCTCTCTTTGTTCTCATCTTAACTGGCCCTTCCACTCCCTATACTGAATATTCTCCTATTTGGGTATCTTTGTACCTGAAGAACTCTGTATCAGTTTGAAACATTGCAACTGTAAATCATTTTGTAAAACCACCCTTCAAAGCCAACTCTTCAACACTCGCAGCTGCTCCTGTCTCTGAATGAGGCCCGACCTCAACCTCTCCACCCGTGACAACACCCGCCGGGTGGCTCTCCACCTAGCCCACCCCTCCACCCCTTCCCAGCACACCATACCTAAGTATAACCTTGCCAGTGCCTGCTGTCTTATGGTAATGCCAGTAGACTGCTCAACATATGTAACCAACTTGTGTAAGAACTATTTCAAATACCTGTACCCTGTAACTCAAATGTATTTTTGTTTGACCACAGTGTGACGTGGTGCCTCTGATGAACGCCTATTTTGAGAAAAACCTGTACTGCGTAATCTAAAATGCTATGTATGTCCTCAATGTGACGAGGTACCTTTAGAAACGAGCCCCTGGCTCAAAGGTTGTAAACTGATTTCTCACAAATAAATAAAAAATAAAATTTGTGTTCTTTTTACTGTCTGAGAAAAATTTTGACACCAGGTACAAGACCTTGACAACAGACTATATGTACTGTTGCTGCATTCCTCTGGGAACCAGTACACAATGGATGCCTGGTTTGCAGATGGACACCAACACCAATTGTGGTGCCACCATCTTGTGATTGTGTTTGAACCCAGTAATTTCTGCTATGGGGCTTTTCTGCAGAAAGAAAGACTAATTACTGTAGTTCTCACCTGAAAAATTGAAAACTAAATCAGGACATTATGAGCTTAAATAAATTATTTGAAAAAAACTGCAACATTATGACTACTATAGATCGAGGGAGCATGAGTGACTAACCAATCAGAGCACTCATTGCCCCTGCATGGGAGACGCACTTATTCTGTAAAGAGTATTTTATGCAAAGATGCCCTGGAAGCAGGCACATTTGAGGTTACATTTCTAAATGTTTAATTTATTGTGGATCACCCTCAATCAATCATTTTTGGGGAATTGTAGTACCCCTGTTATTATCTTTACAAATGCTGTTCTATGCTACATTTTTGCAAAACCCTAATTCCTTATGCATGCATGATTAGCACCTTAATAACACACCTCTTTCTGGACAGAAAAAAAATATATTGAGCATGTATTCTCTGGGGCCCAGTATCTCTGGATCCTGATTTATTTATTTATTTATTTATTGTGTTTGATTCAGTTGTTTAAAAGTTCTGAACAGTAGAAAAAAAAATTATTTATTTTTCTAAACCTATTTTGCTCACCAGTAGCACAAAACAGCTGGCAGTTCAAACCTGCAACTTTCAGGTTAGTAAGAATCTGCCCAAGGATGATTCTTTGCTATGTGGATTAATTGAGAAATGTGTAGATTATAAATTATTTACAAATGTTTTCCATTTTTTCACATGTGCAGTTTTTTTCATGTTCTTGTCATAAAGTATTTTTCATGACAAGAGTAGCTTTCATTTTCATGACTCAAGATCCATTTTTGTGCAATAAGACTTCCATTTTTGTGACTGTTAACGGTCATAAAAATGGGTTACTGAGTGGAAAACTTTGCACACCAAACAACATGACAAGTGGGAAACGTTGCACACCAAAAACATAATAAATGCTCGGAGCCATGACTTGTGTGATGTACAGAGTGGGGAGTAAGGTTGAGTTTTCAAGGTTTTTTTAACAATAGTCTTTAAATTTTTAATGAAATGAGTCAGTTGTGAGTCATGAAAACAATTCCTATTATGTCACTACAGAGCCTGTTTTCTTGACTTACTAAGCCATAACAGCTAGAAATCCCTCTCTAGCACAGCTGACACCCTGCTCCCCCATGCAAATAAATAATACTCCTATACCCCTAACCACTTAGTATCTATATCCACCTACCCCTGGCACCCATCTTTTAATCCATATCAATCATTGGATGACACGCACAACCTTCCGTCTACCTCAGTCAGCTGCCATTTACTAATGAAAAAAACCTGTAGAAAACTTATTTTCAAAGTGTGGTTATTCCACATGCATATGAATTTACCTTTTGCTGTTTTTTTTTTTTTGCTCATAACATAGTCATTTTTTGGCACTTTGTGGCCAAATTTTCAGGGTGCACAAGTCATCACCTTAAATTATGATCATGTAAGTAAACTCTTGTAAATCTGACCCAAAATAGTTTGGCATTTGACTCCCCAAAACACTTTCCGATCAGACTTATAAGGTAACATGTATGTGGTCATGAGGGGGGAGGCAACTTTGGCACCTTGAAAATGTGGGCTCAAAGTGGTCCAAAATTGTCAAGTTATAAGCAAAGGAAAAAAAACTAATTACACATGCATGTACAATTACCATATTTAGAGAATGAATTTGTGTACAGGAATGTTTTTCTTATGCTCATAACTTGACCATTTTTAATCATTTTAGACCAACATTTTCAGTGTGTCCGAATTACCACTCCCTCATAAACACCTGCTTGAACCTTGTAAATCTGACCCAGAATGTGTTTTGGCGGTCACCCCTCCCCCAACACATTTTGGGTCAGATTTACAAGATGCCTATTGTGTGGTCGTGAGGTGGCCTAAAACTTGGGCACCCTCAAGATGTGAGCCAAAAATGACCGAAAACAGACAAGTTATGTACAAAAGAAGAAGAAGAAGAAAAAACTAAGTCCAAATGCATGTACAATTAGCACATTTTGGGACTTAGGTTCTTTAAGTTGTTTTTTTTTTAATATTTTGTAAAAGTGGCCAGCTTAGTGGAGGGAGACTTGTGCAGGTTGTCTAATGCTTGATCTAAAAGATGGGTATCAGGAAGTATGGTGGGTATGAGTTCTAAGTGGGCTGGCTGGAATGGAGGTATTTTTTACCTGCATGGGGGACGGGTGCTAGTGGGTGGAGGGTTGTTTTCAAATGGTTGCCCAACACCAGAATTGGACACCCTGGCCCAGATATTCAAACTGCGCCAGTCTGAGTCGCAAGCCCCTGCGCTGCTCAAAATAGTTGCGCAGGGGTGTGGCCGGGGTGATATTCAAAGGAGTTGCGCTGTTGAGCAACTCCTTTGAATATCACCCCTGAGCCACAGCACTTGCGCATGGTGCAGTGGAACTTGCGCCACCGCAAGTTGCCAGAGTTGAGCATTAAACTTGCGGTGGCGCAAGTACCATGCGCCCTTGCGCAAATTTCCGATATTCAAAAGGTGACATGCAAATGGGGCCATAATTTATGCAAGGCGCAGGGGGGGCCATTTGCATCTATTTATGGCCCCATTTGCATGCCATTTGCATGTAGGTGCGCCGATCCCCGAGGACTTGCTCCTGGCCACCCTGCCAGGCAGCAGCCATCGGGGACCGGACCGCAATGCAGCTCCGATCGCGGGCATCACAGTTACATGACACCCCCACACATCTCCCACAGCCCGATCCACGGGCAGAACCGCGTACATGTCACCCCCACACATCTCCCACAGCCCGATCGCGGGCAGAACCTGTATGACCCCAGTGCCCGATCGCGGGCGAGAATGTAACCCTCCCCAACCTGAATAACTCCCTAGTGGTCCAGTGGACCATAAAGCCGATTGCGGGCAGAATGTCACAGCACAACCCCCAAACATCTCCTGATGTCTAAGTGTCCCCCACCCACCACGAAGCCCCTACATGACAGTCTAGGGATTTGTGAATGATCATTCACAACTGACTGTCATGTGGGGTGGGCTGCACGCCTATTGGCTGTAGCTCTTTACCGGGGGCAGCCCTACCGACAGTCAGTCGGCGGGCGGCGGGCGGCAGGCGGTGGATGCTGTCGCCTGCCGCCGCGGGGAGCGGGGTGGAGGGGCTTCGTGGTGGGTGGGTGGGGACACTAGACACCAGGGAGATGTTTGGGGGGTTGTGCTGTGACATTCTGCCCGCGATCGGGCTTTATGGTCCACTGGACCACCAGGGAGTTATTCGGGTTGGGGGAGGTTATATCTCTGCCCGCGATCGGGCACTGGGGGGTCATACAGGTTCTGCCTGCGATCGGGCACTGGGGGGTATAGGTTCTGCCCGCGATCGGGCTGTGGGATGTGTGGGGGCGGCATGTACGTGTTCTGCCCGCGATCGGGCTGTGGAGATGTGTGGGGTTTCATGTAACTGTGATGCCCGGCGATCGGGCTGGTGGGGGGCACAGGGACCGAGTTGGGAGCCAGCCAGGGGTGGCAGCTGTGTTGGCGCCCTGTAATACAGCAGCTCACCTGTGGGTGGCCCTCAACTTGATCCTTTTTTGTCCCAAGGTTGTGCAGGCGCAGGTTGGTTGGGCGTGATGACAACTCTGCACAACCCGACTGAATATCAGGTTGTGCAGGTTGCGCATGGTTCCTCCCTCCTGTTGAGCATGCATTCATTTGCATTGCTCTTTTGCGCAACCTGTTGCCAGTGGAGCAACTGCCTCCTGCTGAATATCGCAGAATGGCGCAATGTAGGACTTGCACATGCGCAACCCTGTTGCGCATGGAGCAACCCTTTTGAATATCTGGGCCCCAGTATTTAAACACCAAAATAATTAGGGAACTGCTTCAGGGCACTTGAGGGCTGATGCACTGCATGTCACTAAGCATCTGCTTTCTGAATGGATTGCAGGACCACACACAAAGCAAGCAACAGGTCTGCTGTAGTGAGTGACATTATGCAGCTGCTTCAGGACCACACACAAAGCAAGCAACAGGTCTGCTGTAGTGTTACATTATGCAGCTGCTTCAGGACCACACACAAAGCAAGCAACTGGTCTGCTGTAGTGAGTGACATTATGCAGCTGCTTCAGGACCACACACAAAGCAAACAACAGGTCTACTGTAGTGAGTGACATTATGCAGCTGCTTCAGGACCACACACAAAGCAAGCAACAGGTCTGCTGTAGTGTTACATTAAGCAGCTGCTTCAGGACCACACACAAAGCAAACAACAGGTCTACTGTAGTGAGTGACATTATGCAGCTGCTTCTGGACCACACCCAAAGCAAACAGCAGGCCTGCTGTAGTGTTACTTTATGCAGCTGCTTCAGGACCACACACAAAGCAAACAGCAAGCCTGCTGTAGTGTTACATTATGCAGCTGTTTCAGGACCACACACAAAGCAAACAGCAGGTCTACTGTAGTGAGTGACATTATGCAGCTGCTTCATGAAAAGCCTATAGACCCATACATGAAGAAAGCTACAGGTCTGACACAGCATGCATCACTATGCAGTAATCATAACGAGGTGTAAGAAAAACATACGGTAATGGTTTCACGTCTCAGTCAATATATACATTTTCAAAAAGTATGTAAATTAATTTAAAAAAAATCTGTGTTAAAGCATATATTAGGGTTGCAGCATAAAACATATAGAAATGAAAAAACAAATTGGGTAAAAAGTCCCTGAACCTTGGTAAATTGGTCAGGTGGTGTTCCTCGGGGTTTAAAGGAGCATGTGATACAATGTTGGCACTGCCCTAATATTGCCACTGTCTTGTTACACAAAGTAAATGACACCGCAATGCTTGCATACAGTATGCCAATATTAGGGCAATGCCAACACTGCATCACATCAATGTTCAGACCCCCAAGAACACTACACCACTGATTCACCTTTGTTCTAGGGACTTTTTACGCTTTATTTATTTCCCTACTTTTTTATGTTGTAACATAGGTTTTTGTAATTAATGTAGTATTACATCTTCAAAGATCAGTCTAATTGAGGAAAATTGCAATAAATTAAGTGCAGACACGTGTGTGATTAATGCATTTGAGGACATACAGTAGATCTTTTACAGAGATTTTTTTTCCTTTAGTAGATGTCGACTGGCTGAGGTGGAGGGAGAGTTGTGCCAGACATCCAATGCTGCATTTTATTTTATGTTATTTATGTATGCATTTATTTATTTATTTATTGTTTGTATACTGGAAAGTATGATAAGCTAAATAGGCCATTTTTACAAGTGACCAGTTGTACAAAAAAAATACATCATACAAACAGAGAATTGCTAGTACATGACAATCTAAAACAATTAGAAACAATCACAGTGCACAATATACATCAAACATTGATGGAACCTGCAGCTGAAGGATGGACTATGATTTCCCTCAGTGATTTGAGAGGGTTAGATGTTATAAGATCCAGTACCCCAATGAGACAATGCTCTCTGTTGAAATATGTCCCCAGCATGATGGAAGAATGCTGAAAAAGCTCACTTATACAAGTGAGAACTTTACCAAGAATCCCCTTATGGAGGAACACCACAGACCTTTGAACCAAGCAATTCTCCAGGGATAGACATGAAGCAGATTTATACAATTTACAATGATAAGTATGCTAGTGTAGAGCAGTTAAAAAATTAGAAAACATGGTTATAAACAGTGCGTACGTTGGAGAGGACCCTGGCAAGAGCAGCAGCATACACAACAGAACCATATTTAATAATAGGGAACATGAGGCTATTGACAAACAGTCTCTTAGTTTCCAGAACTAAAACCTTTCAACTCAATATAGAGAACCAAGTCTCTGGTGTACTGTTCTGATCAAATAGTTCACATGGATGTCAAAAGATAATTCAAATAAGTATCCAGTTAGAAAAACGAATCCTGAACAGTGCCATCTGAACCGCGCTGTCAGGACTGTGTAATGCCTGAATAGCGACAGGGGTTAAATAGCGTATGTTAAGTACCACTATCCCTGTAACCATTCAAGAAATTTTGAGGATCTTCAAGTAAGTGAAAAGTGTGGTAGTTTGCTGAGCTGCTCCCGTGGTGGTGAGGTTAAAGGCAGCATCTCGGCAGCACAAAGTTGGAGATCAAGATTTTGTTCCTGGTCTCCCGACATGCAGATTTACTTTCCCCCTGCCTGAAGTGCAAATATTTTTTTATTACCCAGCACAAAAATCCCTCCCCCTGAGTTTCTATTTTTCCCTGGATATCCGTGCCCCCTTGGAGTTGATTACTGTATATAAGTCACAGGGGATGCAGGGGGGCAGAGTAGAAAAGTGCAAAATCTGCATTTTAGCAATGGTAGTGGTTGTCTGTGTGGTTTACAACCACTATCATTGGCAATGTTTTCATTTGTGGTGTTTTTTCCTGGCACTGTTGTTGACAGCACTGTTTGTACAGCATTGTTCTTGATGGTGCTGTACTGGCTTTTGTGATTGTAACCTAGTGCCACCAAAATATTGGCACCAAGGGTAGTAGGGTGCATATGGGTGCTAAGTACGTCGGTCATACAGAAGAATTACTTGCATGAGGGGGATAGTGGCATGGAAAATTTGTAGGTGGAGAGGTTGCATGATATCCTGACAACAAGATTTGACATCTGGTGATGGGAACCCAAAATGGGGGGTTGATCTGGGCCACTAGAGGTCTGGAACATTGTATATCCCGAAGTTGTTGCTTCATGACTAGTGCACAGGACTACAGAAGGATAATCTGGCTTCTGAGTGGGGTGAGACAGGGGTGCCCCCTAAGCCTACTTCTGTACATATTTTTTTAGTCCCAGTAATAAAGAAAGTGTCTAAGGATGTAGACATTCAAGGGATTCAGTTGTCTGTTGATATTCAGCAAGCAAAATGTTAGCATATGCAGATGACTTTTGTATAATGATACAGGATAAAGAATCAGGAAGAGGGGCCTTGGCCATACTTGAGGAATATCCTATAGCATTAGGAATGGATTCAAGATAAGTAATTGTAAAAGCCAGGGTTTCAAGTTCAAAAGTCTAAAAGGCTGAGGAGGAGACATACAAGGGATTCCTATAATTCTGGAAAAAATCAATATACTGGTATCAAATTTGGGGACAATGATAACCCAGCTTTTTATAATTGGTCCTGATCACTAGAATCATGTGCACTTTTAGTAGAGCAGTGGAAACATTGATAATTATCCAAAAAGAAGATGATGTATATGATTAAAACATTTTTGCTTCCTCCCTTAAAGGAATTTTCTGATCTACACATATGGACTTCATAGCCCAATACCACATGGAAGTATTAGCCAATTGCTGCCAAAAGTATACTTTTTAACGGTGTCCTTTAAGGTAGGGAAGGGATCATAACTGCAGCTGAATCAATGGCCAGCTGATACCTTCCACTTCCCAGTCTGCTGGCCCTGCTCCCGCACTCATACGTTTTGTGGCATCCAAGCAGGGAGAGCATTGAGGTGCGCTCCATACATGTCTATGGGGAAATGTTTCTTTTTTAATTTTGACTGTTTATTTCTCCTCTCACCCCCTTGGCTCTGGTCTTCCTCGGGAGCACATGGAGTCATCCCCCTACGGCACGCACCCTACCTGGGCCATCCTCTGTCGCCCATGTAACCTTAGTTATACCCCCTGGGCGGGAACGGGGCAGGCCTCAACACCAGTCAGGAGGATGCCAGGAGGGTGACCACAAATTAGGGGCAAGCTCTGGTGCTCCATCTCCGCCAGAGCCGAGAGGCATTTTCTCTGTTTTTCTGGGGAGTGGCTGGTGCCATGACGTCAAGGTGTAATCCCACGTCTGCCACTCCCCCACTCCTTCTCTCTACACCTCAGTGCCTGCTGTGTCTCCAGCTTCTGCCATAGATCAGCAGAGCACCGAACAGGGATCCCTGTCCCTTCCCGAGAGAGGAGAGCTGTCCTCCGGCTGCACAATCCTCTCCCTCCCCTGCCGACTCCCAGCAACCCGGGCTCGTTATTGAACCTGGGTCGCCGGCGTGGCACTAGGTGTGGCGTCCAGCACCTCAACCCTCAGCACCACCGGGCCAGCTGGGAAATTTTTTCAATGGCTTTTTATGTAAGTTTAAGCAGTTTTAGAGGGAAATAAGAGCCACTGTTCAACTAATAGGGACCCTATTTGAATTATGGAATTTTGAAAGTGAAATGCTGAACATGGAATTGCATTCTGCAGTGTAAACAAACTGCAGATTTATTTTCTGAAAACCACAGAATAATATTTCACAGTGTATCTAATCCACAGAATATTGTTCCCCTGTTTACATACAAATGTTATTTGGAATTCTGCAAACTTAAAAGAGAAAATCTGAAAAGCAATTTGGAAGCAGAATTACCATTCTGTATGAATTCCATCAATAGAATGTTACATTTCACACAGCTCTACTCCTTTCAAAAGTTTATTAATATATTCTATTTGGAGAGCAGGCAAATGTGAGACCCTAGCTTTATTATGCATCTGGGATAGCGATTAGTGATATATGAGTTCATTTTACTAAGTTTAGGAAGCAACATATCTGATGTTATATTAAAGTGGATTTGCTGTAATTTGAATGCTGTCAACCAGGTTTGGGAGAAATTGATGGCTTCCATTCATACCTCATATGGAATAATATGCCTAATATCTTATTATCACTTACCACATAAAGCAAACAGATTATTAAAGTCAGTTTTACCAATAATATTGCACATTTTAGTTAAAATATTTACGTGTCTGATTCAAACATTTCTTTGAATAAGAATGGTCTAGTGCAAGTTCCCCGATTCCTATAGATGAATTTTTCTTATCGCAGGTATTTAAAAATGCATGTGCGGGAGAGAATTAGTCTGTTTTAGGGATATAGATAAATGTAGTGTGTATCTGAAGTAACACAGAGAAAGATGTATTATCCTTTTCTAAAGGATAAAGCAGTGATTATGTGAAATGATAACTTGCAATTGGGCATAAGAGATGTTTTGTTCATCCTGTAAACCTAAAGCAAATTGCAGGCTTTACATGTTATTGCTGTTGATGTACACTTAATTACAGCGTTAGATTCAGTATAGAATCCTGAACATAGAATCTGTATGATTGGTTATGTATACTCTGTTCTTGATCTTATGTACTTGATGGTTCATTTATGAACCAGTCCTGGATTTATTTAACTAATCTGGACAGCCAGCTAGTGCCAATGTAAATTTGGTAATGCCAGTTCTCCTAGTGATCTGGGAAACTGTGTGGTTTGAGTTTGTGCTTTTTCCAAAGAGACACGATTATTTATTTATGTAAGTTCTATAAAAAAGAATCAGTAAGGTAAACAGTCTGGATCAGAAAAATAAATGTAGGTAAGCGGTTCATTTGTATGACACCACTGTATCCAGTTAAGGAGAGGGTAAGGGAACCCTATTTTCTCTAAATCTGCCTTAGTGTTATTAAGTAGTGGTAGCCTAGGAAGTTACACTATGCTTGTAATTATGACGCCTAAATACTTGATTTGGTTTACTATTTTACAATTGCATCTGTCAGGGAGTTGAATAATATTTTGTTGTCCCTATTGTATTAGGTCTGTTTTTAACCAATTTACTTTATATCCAGATGCATCAGCATATTTTCTAATTACAGCAGGTATGGTTTGGAGAGATTGCTGCAGGTTAAATAAATATAATAGGGTGTCATCAGCATATTGGCTTATTTCCTATTTTGTATTGCCTATTTTTATACCAGACGTATTTTCATTGTTTCTGATTGCAATGGCCAAGGGTTCTATAGCAAGAGCAAAGATAAGTGGAGGAAGTAGGCAGCCTGGTCTCATGCTTCTTTTAAGAACAATCTGTTCAGATATATTACTGTTAGTATTAATTTGGGCTGTAGGGTCAGAATATAGTGTTAAGTTTTTTATGTTAGTTATGGCCATTGTTTGCTGGTCAGCTTTAAGTTGCTAGAACATAATCGTGCCTGGTCTGTCCCTAGGATGTAATATTTAGACCTGGGAAATAAAATCTAACATTATGCTTCTATGAATGTCAGTTAATTACATATTTCCTATGCTTTAGTGAAGCCATTAAATAATGTATAAGTATTCATTAACATAGGAATCTTTGAGTTCAGCTACAGTCTTCTCTAGTTGACCTAATTTGTTCCTATTTTTACAATGAAACATATGAAGCATATGGGATAGCCATACCTCTAAATGCTGCTTTAAAAGAATTACAAAGGATATTATGGGATACCTCTAGGCTATCATTTTTTTTTTTTTTTTAAAAGCATATCTCTGAATCTACCTTATGAAAATGAATTAGACCCTGATATTCAGATGGATAGCATGGCAAAACAAGAATAACGCTATGCTAAGTAGACACAGCATTTCTGAAAAGGGCTGAAGCCATATTTACAGGGTTCCATAGTACAGTGCAAAAATCATGCTAAATACACCACTGTACCCATGTAAAAGAAGGAACCCTCATGCATACAGGGCTCAGTGGTATACTGAGAGGTGTTTGGAAGTGCTAAAAGGCTGCTGAGGCAAAGCTGTTTAGTGCCTCCAAAACATTACTCAACTCATACGGTGACTTGTAACCCCCCCCCCCTCGGTAGCACTGGTGCCAAGTAATGACAGAAAAAGTCCCTGCACCCACCCCAGTCCCCTTTCACATAATGCACATATGCCTGGCAGTCTAGTGATACTACCTCCTGCCCTGATCCCTCTTCTCATAATGAATATATTCCTGGCAGTCTAGAGCTATCTATCTCCTATCCTGATCCCCATTCACTTAAAGCTCTTCTAACCACCTTCTTGCACTGTCCGGCAACCTTTAGGTCCTCAGATATAATTATTCTTGGATCCCTCTCCTGTTTGGTGGCCGACAGTACCCCCCCCCCATTAAGTACTCCTCTCTAGGGTTTCCATGACCTAAGTTGACCTAAGTGCATAATTTTGCACTTCTTTGTGTTGAATCTCAACTGCCATGCATTTGACCAATTGTCTAATTTGCCCAGGTCCCTTCTCATTCTTTCCACCCCCCTGGTGTGTTTGCCCTATTGCAGATCTTTGTGTCATCTACAGAAAGGCACCTCTTCCATCCAGCCCCTCTGCAATGCCACTTATGAAGACATTAAAGAAGACTGGGCCTAGCACCGATCCTTGAGGCACCCTGCTGGTTACCTCCTTTTCTATGGACTGAACTCTCTACCACCCTTTGTGTCCTACCACTCAGCAAATTTCTAACCCAGTTAACAACCCTGGATCTGACTCCCAGGCTGCTCAATTTGTTTATTAGCCTTTTATGTGGGACAGTTTTGAAGGCCTTTCTAAAATCCAGGTAGACCTCATCTAAGCAGAGAGTTCAGAAACCGGCACCTGTCAAAGCACACTAATTATTGGCCATTTGGGACAAACAAGTGTGCAACTACACTACAGTATATTAGTGTGCTTTGACCGGTGCCAGTTTCTGAACTCTCTGCTTATACTGTTTTTTATCTGGCATGGTTGTTCCTTGGTGTGGCATAACCTCCTTTTCAGACCACATCTACCGCCCCTCTCTGATCAATCTCCCTTGTCACCCAGTCGAAGAAATCTTTCAGGTTTGTTTGGCAAGACATGCCTGCCTTGAAATCATGCTGTCTCGTATCCTGCTGTCTGCTGGACTCAGGCATGTCACAACCCTTTCCTTGAGTAATGATTCCATCAGTTTTCCTACCACTGAGGTTAGGCTGATTGGCATATAGTTACCAGCATCCTCCCTGCTCTTGCTCTTATAGAGACGGACAACATTCACCCTCTTCCAGTCTGCCAGAACCACACTAGTTTCTAATGATTTGCCGAACAAGGCTGTCAGTAGTCCTGCTAGCTCTTTTCTTAGTTCCTTTAGAATTCTGGGATGTATTTTGTCCGGCCCCATTGCTTTATCTGTTTTCAGTATTTCTAATTCCTTTAGGACTCACTGTGAATGGACTGGTATCTGCACTCCTCCCCATGATACTTCTTACACCTAACTGTGGTCCCTTCTTGTCCCCTTCTACTGTGAACACTGAACAAAAAATATTTATTCAGGATTTCTGATTTTTACTGGTCTCCTTCTGCTAACCCCCACCCTTCTCTTTTTAGTCTCATAATTCCACCCCTACTTTTTCTCTTCTCTCAAATATATCGTAAAAAGGTCTTGCCTTCTTTTTCAATTGCCTTGGCTATTCTTTCCTCTGTCTGTGCCTTGGCCTTTCAGACTGCTTTCCCTTCCTCCTTTAGCTTTTCCAGATACATTCCTTTATCTTCATCCCTCTGTGTTTCTTTGTATTTTCTGAATGCTGTCTTTTTTCCCCTCACCCTCCATGCCACCTTCTGTGAGAACCAGAGTGGCTTTTTCTCCCTCTTTGTTTTACTTTTCTGCCTGATGTCCTTGGCAGTCTAGTGGTGTCCCCATAGTGAACAAAAAAGTTTTCTACAAGTACTTTGGCTACAGTGGATGCTTTCTGGTCTTTGGTGGGGAAAGCTTGGGCATATCTCGTGAAATGGTCAGTGACCACCAGCACATTACTGATATTTCTTTGATCTGACTCCAAACTTAGAAAATCAATACAGACCAGCTCCATGGGTGCACTGGTGGTTATGTTAACAAGGGGCAAGCCTCTGGGGCAAAGCTTTCCTCTGTAGCAGCGACTACAGGATTCGAATGTGTTGCTCCACATCAGCCCCCATCTTAGGCCAATAGAATCTGGATCTCACCAAGTCAAGTGTTCTGTCTATACCAAGGTGCCCCATGTGGTTGTGCAAGGACCTCAATACTGAGTCTCAAAGGCAGTGGGCAGCACTAGTTGTTGTTTGTCTACTTGTCCCTCTGTCTACTGTTTCTCTGTATAACAGTTTATTGATCAGTTTCAACTTAGGACCTTCTTTGTATAACAGTGCAGTTCTCAAATCAGTGGGCGTAATTTGGACACATCTTTTCCTGCATAGAGGGCTTCTAAAGCTGCTTTGATCATGGGATCGTGGGATTGAGCCCGCGAATACTGTCATTGTCCAGCTGAGGCAGTGCACCAATGTCTATTGCAGAAAAGTGGCAATAAGCAGCAGGTATGCAATTCTCAGAGGCTCCCAAGCAATCCACCATGCAGTCCACTCAGTCCGTGGACATTTGTTCCTCCCTGTCAAACTTCGCAGAGTGCCCGAATGTCAGGTTCTGCCAGTCGGACCCAATCATTCTGGGGAACAGGCCTCCGGGAGAGAGCATCAGCATCTATGTGGTTCAGACCTGCTCGGTATTCGAGAGCATAGTCATATGTAGATAATGCAGAAAGCCACCTATGGCCAGTGGCATCCAACTTAGCTGAGGTCTGCACATAGGTCAAAGGATTATTGTCAGTTTTTACTAGTATTTTAGCCCCATACAAGTACTCATGGAATTGGTCAACAATAGCCCACTTCAAAGCTAGGAACTCTAACTTATGTACAGGATAGTTCTTTTCGGATGGGGTCAGGCTTCTGGCAAGGCCACTGGTCTCAGGCCATTCTACGTGCTCTTAATATAACACAGCCCCCAACCCTTGCAAGCTAGCATCAGTGTGCAGGACGTGGGTTTTCTTGGATCGGCATAGGCCAGCACTGGAGCATGGGTAAGTTGATATATGATCTCATGAAAAGCAGTCTCACAATCAGAGTCCAAGCGGGCCCAAATACTTCTTTCGGATGAAAATACACTCTTTCAGTCTTGAGGATGCTGACTTTAGTATTTTTGTGGGTTGGGGATACCCTTGGTAAGGTTAAGTAAAGGCGGATCACTCTTGAATAGTCCTTGATGAGCGCCGATAATAACCACAGAATCCCAGGAATCTTTGCAGTTCTTTTAGATTTTTGGGCTGTGGCCAGGTAGTCAAGGCCTCAACTTTACTTGGTCAGGTCTCTATTCCCTCGGTGGATACTATGTGTCCCACATACTTTACTGATGTTTGAAAAAATTGACACTTATCAATGGACAGTTTAAGGCCAAAGTCCTCCAGTTCGGTCCAATACCTTAAATAATCTGCTCTCATGTTCCTCCAGTGAGCTGCCAAACACAATAACATCATCTAGGTATACCAGGCACTCTAGTAAGTTCATGTCCCCACTGCACGCTCCATCAATCGTTGAAAAGTGGCTGGGGCACCTGAAATCCCTTGAGGCATCCTCATGAATTCATAGAAGCCAAGCGGACAGATAAAGGCTGTCTTTTCACGTCCTCTGGGGCCATCGGGATCTGATAGTACCCACTGCGGAGATCCAGCACAGAGAACCACTTGCTCCGTTTAGGCAGTCCAAAGCATCCTGAATGCGGGCATTGTGTACTGATCAGGGATAGTCCGCGGTTTAAGGTGCGATAATCCACACATCCTTACTGTTCCATTCTTTTCCTCACTACCACAATGGGGGAAGCATAAGGGCTTCTAGGATTCTTGTATTACACCAGCAGCTAACATCTCTTGCAGATGCTCCTCACATCATCTATGTCAGCAGGTGCCAGGCGCGGCCGACCTCACCGAAATGGTCTTTCGTCATGCAGCGGATATTGTGCTCAGCTCCTTGCATGCATCCTACATCCCATTCCTTTAAAGAAAACACCTGGTCTCTCTCTGGGCAAGCTTCTCACTGATCTTCACTTTCCATTCAGCTGGCAGCGGGAGTCGCCGAATCAAACAAGTCATGTATGCTACTCTGTCATTCTTCCTTGAACTCTTGCTGCTGGGTAGCACTGCAGTGTCTGCACAATGCACATTAGCCAGGATGCAACCTCTGTTTACTCGAATGTCTCTTTCAGACACATTATGAACTTGGACCATTACCCTTCTGGCATAAGCATGGGCTCTAGCTGGCAAAATACTAGGCTTGACCAGCAGTCCCTCTGGCAATTTTCCATCGCCTGGTGCATCCAACATTAATATTTTATTCTTAACATCCTTTCTGATACGGACCTCTCCTGTAAGGTACACTGGGCATTTGCGCCAGGATCAGAGACTCAGGATCCTTCTTCCATACAATTCCGACCGGTTCCTCTGGTTCTGTTTTTCAGCATCTCTGTGCCTCATAGGCCTTCTTAATTAAAGCCGAACTCTTAAAGCTCTACTAGTCTTTGACCCTGTTTTTCATAACACAACTGTGCCAGCCTTCCAACATATGAGCATTTGTTCCAATCAACAAAGGGACACCATCATACAGTCCAGTGGGGGACACACTAAGGCTAGGGTCTCTACTTGTTCGGCCACCCAGCCACGAGGTGGGGAAAGACAGCCAAATTGGATATACCCGAATAGGGTAGGCCTTCTCACTTAACCCCATACATGCAGTCCTTCTAATGGTTGTAAGGGTACGCCTGACAAATGCTTCTGATACCAATCTTGGAACATAATTGTCACTTGGGAGCCACTGTCTAATATAGCTCTTGTAGACACTCTGTTCACCTTTACAGTGGTCTCCATGGAGGGACCCACTATTCTGGACCAGTCTGAGAGGCGGTAGTGGGGGCCTGGGCAACTGACCTTGCCACAAAGGACGTGAATTAGCATTTTGGTGCCCTCACTGGGATCATGTCGTGCACCTCTTAACCACTGATTTCTTCTCCAAGCTCTCCTTGTAGCCTATATGCAACTTTGTCAGTGTCTTTTGGGACTGGCATTCCCTTTTCATGTGCCCATCTTTCCCACAATTATAGCAAAACATACTCTGGAGTTTGAGCTGGCCGAGGCGCACACTGGGAGCCAGGGCGGGTATTACTAACTGGAAACCTTGTGCCATCTCTGTCTGCGGCGTGATAAGCATTTGGAGACATCTCGTCAGTTTCTCCACTTCCATGGTCAAGGAATCGAGTTCAGAGCTGTTATCAGCAGGAGATACATGGTGGGTACCCCCCACCCCATAGCAGATGCAGTCGGATATAGGTCAGGGCCTGCATTTGCAGGCGTGGCCTTCATAAAGGGACTGTTTTTGAATTCCTGGATCTCTCTCAACAGTTCGCCCCATTGTGACATATCTTTTCCTTGTCAGAGCACTCATTGACTGCCAACCTCTGCCCCTGAACTTCACTTGATGGGTCACCCTCAGTCACTCGGTCGAGCCGCAGCTATTGGTGCAGGTCCCTCCCGAGGTCGTCTTTCTCAACTCCTCGAATTTCTCTCATTAACTCATCATGGGAGGGTGGGGATTCCAGTCGATCTGCCAGGTGTAACTGAAGCAACAGCAGTTCTGAGAAGGGGGAGACTTAAGGATCCTGTCCAGCCTGGTTCGGTCCAGTTCAATCGCTGGCAAACTACCTTTTCTGAGGCATTCTTGCAACAATTTTTCCAGCCGAGATACATACACAGACAACAACTCCCTTGGTACTGTTGTGCATCTCTTACTCTCCACCATAGGTCCTCATCAGAATCTGGGCTCCCATACACATTCTCCAAGGCCTCAAGATAGGCCTGTGCAGTCGTCAGGGTTACTGGCCCGTTTAGCACGGATGGTAGCCAGGGCAGGACCTCGGAGGCTCTCACCAACCCTCTTCGCTTTTCACCTTCCGAGCATTGCCATTCTAGCACTTGGGGCAACATAGTCTATCCAGGTCTCCCAGTCATCCTCCCTTGGGGGTGGGGAGGGTGCCAGAGAAGATCCTCAACCTTCGTAAGAGTCGTGACTAATGGCAGGTGCAGAAATAGGAGTCTGCATTGGTTCAGCCACCATTCACGGGCACTGGAGCAGGAGAGGTGTTGGGGAGGAACACCCTAGGTGGCAAGAATAGTTTCTTCAAGTCCTCCACAGTTTTCCCTCTCCCAGCAACTATTCAGCAAATTTCTCCTCAAAAGTTTCAGATAGTGGTGGGGCTGATTCCCCGGTCTTTACTGTCCTAGTTATCACTCTCAAGCAGTGAGGGCTCCCTCTGGGGTAATGGTCTGTGGCACTTTGGAGCTATCTATGGGATCCTTAAACTCTACTAGGGCCAGGAAAGTGTGGGTGAGCAGATTAGCATGCCGACCCACCACCACAGGGTTTTGTAAACCTCCCACCTTGGAAAGTACTCCCTGCACAGTGTCCGGATGATACCCAGGGGATGTCCAGGATAAGCATAGCATTTTGGGGTCGATCTCCTCCCCAGTACACCACTCCACCAGCGGTGCACAGCCACTTGTGTCGGGTACCCATTTTTCTTAACAGTGGTTCGTGAATATGGCCACTAGAGGACACACAATCCCAGCGTGTGAGCCTCCAAGATGTAACCCCTAGATGGCGCTATCCCAGGGGCTACTACCCCTGCCTGATTTGCCACTAACAGGTTGAGGGGCCTGGATCCAATGGCGGGTGCCTCCACCCAGAGGTCAGGGTTTGCAATAGTTAAACTAACTTGGTCACAGCCCTCTGGGACACTGCAACCCCCCTTTCTTCCCACTAGTGGCCCACACAATATATCAGAATTACCTTCACAGTATACACTTACCCCCAGGTCTGGTTCCGGCACTGGGACCTCCTGTGAAATGAGATACAGTGCAACAATCACACAGTACAGTACTTTAACATAGACAAATACCTCAGGCAGTATAACTTTGCTGAAACAAGCAGCTCTGATTTATTTAGGGGGATATAACAAGGACAGGGGGAAATCAGGTTAATTAGCTTATCACTCTAATAATCTATCCTATGGCTCTGTGCACAGGCCTATCCCTATCAGTTACTGTCCCTGGGTACCCAAGCCCTAGTGGCTAGTCCAAACCGTGGCAGCTGGTAGGGGCCTCTTCACACAGAGAAAAGGAGAATTAAACAGTCAGCAGTACAGTAATTCCATTTGGATTTAATGTGGCAATTCAACAGGGAGCAACCCTGAATTAGTACTCACGACCTCCAAATAAGATAGGGTCCTTCAATGTCAGCAGGGCTCACTTGAGGTACACAAACCTCTTCACACATCCATATAAAAGAAAGTACTATACCAGGCAGGCTGCATCTGTATCCCGATCACAATTACTGCACAATACCGGAGAACACACAGCAGATTCAGTTCCTGACAGACGAAGTGCAATTTTCAGCAATTCTTCCAGTCTTCTACAGGGTGAGCCTGGTTTCTACTCTTCAGAGATCCTTTGATTCTTTTCACAGGACGGATTCAGTCCTAATAAGCTGTTACACAAGCTGCAGACCTGAACTCTGGGCCTTACACACGTGTTGACTAAAACTGCACACTGAAAAAGCACAGGGCTCCTTCCTTCTTCACTGCCAAAGCTCAACTGAAGCTCCAACCGACAAAACTGGGCACTTCCTTTGAGTTCCTCCCAGTTCTTGACTGGATTGGCTGTCACTCACAATAGACTGCTGCTGTTGGTCCAAAAGGCACTGAAGTCTAAACTACATCTCCCAGAGTCACTGCCCATACAATCCTCTTGTGGCTGGCTCAGATTATGAGTCCAAGTTCTGATTCGGTCCAAGGCACCATTTTAGAGCTAGCTTACCCCACACTGATTGGTCCAGTTCAGCAGTTCAAAACTAGAATGGGGAACTAGCAGACACAGTTCTGACTGCAAAGAAAGCAGGTTAGACAAACTGTAATTTCATTATTACTCTAAATAATTTCTGGCAAACAGTTACATCTTTCAGATAGGTTCCCTTTGCACTCCTAGTGACTGCAAAATGAAGTGAATTGGCAGCAGCTCAAGTGGTACTCAGAGAAGCACACAGTCCCCCCATACAAACTAATTATGTCTGCAAGCAGACAGCTCTTAAAGAGACAGTACCAGAGGCTCTAAAAACACTCACTGATAAATGGCTTAAATGCCAAACACCATTCAGGCTTGGAGCATTCAAGCAAGCTCCTGGAAGTCTTTTGGGAACCCCCATTTGCAGGGGGGTTACACAAAGATGCAGAGACATTGTGTAGAGCTGCTAATAGCCACATGATTTATTTGTTTATTTATAGGTTTTACCAGGAAGGCATGCTGAGCAGACTACTGCTCGATTCCAGATGCATCCTGGGGGTAGAGGGGAAGGGGGAAATATACAACATTATTATACAGTGTACACAAAATCCTAGAGTGGTTGTGGTACTTAGGGTACAGCAAGCAATAGAGCAAGGCATATGACAAATAGTGCAAGGCAAATGACAATACAATATAATGTGCAGTTACATAATAGATATGTAGCATATACATACATACATACAATGTCAATTTACAGTCGAATAACCAGAGTGTTCTGGCCCAGGAGCTATAGATATATAATGGTGTACAAATGGCCTGCAAAATGGCCTGATAGTACCCTGCATGTCTTGTGTGGTCATTAGCCAGTATTAGTGTGGGTTTTTTTCATTTTTTCTACACCTAAAAGTCATTTAAATTAGTTTTCAGTTCTGATTAGGGATATATGTAAGGATAGCCTTTAGGGTGTGGGGGGTGGGGTAAGTGTACTGAGTTTTCCCTTTAAAGTAGATTGGTATTAATTCAAGGTACCCTTCAAAATGATGTGTTTAACAATATAAAGCATTCTGTTTTTTTTTTATCAGATGCAAGTGTCTGTCTAAAATGTGCTGCAGATCATTGGCCCAATGAGAAGAAAGATAAATGCATTCCAAAATCCATCGAGTTCCTCTCCTATGAAGAACCGCTGGGTGCATCTTTGGCTGCCATTGCAATCTGCTGTTTCTTGGCCACTGCTTTTATCCTGTCTGTCTTCATTAAGAACCGAGAAACACCAATAGTCAAGGCCAACAACCGTGAACTCAGTTACCTTCTTCTTCTGGCCCTCATGCTGTGCTTCCTCTCATCCTTAATATTCATTGGTCGCCCCATGAAGGGGAACTGTATGCTTCGACAGGTTACCTTTGGGATAATATTCTCTCTCTGTGTCTCCTGTATTTTGGCAAAGACTATAATTGTTGTCATCGCCTTCAAAGCCACAAAACCTGGCAGCAAATTACGTAAGTGGCTCGGGGCTGGGCCAACCAGTGCCACCATCATGTTGAGCACACTGCTTCAGGTGACTGTATGCATTGCTTGGTTGACCCATTCACCACCCTTTGCAGAACTCATCATGAACTTTGAAGGTGGGAAGATTTTAGTCGAATGCAATGAAGGTTCCCCCCTTTGCTTTCTGGTGCATGCTGGGATATCTGGGTTTCCTTTCAAGTGTAAGCTTCACTGTTGCATTTCTAGCCAGGAACTTGCCTGATAGCTTTAATGAAGCCAAATACATCACATTTAGTATGTTAGTGTTTGTCAGTGTCTGGCTTTCTTTTATTCCGGCCTACCTCAGCACCAAAGGGAAGTATATGGTTGCTGTTGAAATATTTGGGATCATTTCTTCTAGTGCTGGAATTCTTGGCTGCATATTTTTCCCAAAGTGTTATATTATTCTACTAAGGCCAGACAGGAACACTAGGTTGCATTTAGTAGAGAAGTCAACGTTTAGCAATAAAATGTAAAATTAATCCATGGAATTGCAATGCCGAGGGCAGGATTTTCAGAAGGATGGATCTGGATGCAAATGTATGTTATGCCTGAATCTGTATCAGTTCAAACGCATCCAAACAGCTTTGCTGCTATTTTCAAAAGATGCATCTGCTCACATCAACAAGTCACAATCTGGAGTAGAAGACTGACAACAATGTGATTTGCATTATTTTTTGCCGCAGTTGTGTTTTTTTTATTATGTAACATTTGAACACAGTTAAATTATCTAGTAGGGTCTAATAGTCTGAACATATTTCCCTTTAAAAACAGTTGTGAGCTGGCCTGTTGGTGCAGTAGTTGGATTTCCGCTTGTGATGCCGTTGATCAGGGTTCAGGAACAGATTTGGGTGGCCAGAGGGCCATCCGGGGGGGGGAGGCTTGAGCATCTGATGACTGCTCGCCTTTTCCTGGGAGGAGGGTGGGGATGTGACCTGGTGCTTGCTGACTTCTGGCAGAGGCCGGGGGAACAGCAACATGTGAGGACCTGCTGACTTGGGGTGAGTGGTGAACATCGGTGTACGCCTTGACATTCATGACGCACCACACCCTGGGGAGAAAATGGGAAAATTGCTCCCTGTTCAGCCAGATGATGGTCGCCAGCCCCCGCTGCCACAGAAGCCCTGGGACAGCCCAAGACCACCTCAGCAGCACCCGGGCCAAGACTGAGTGCGCTGGCCAGCTCCCACTGGTGCCTTCTCCCTCGGAGGAGGGGGACCCATCCAGCGAAGGGTTACGCCGGATTACATGGGTTGCTGCGATGTGGGATGGTGGTGGATGGTGTCGGGGCAGGTGCCAATGGGGTTCCTAGGCAACCTGAAGGAGTGGCCGACCAGGAAGCCTGGAGGAGCAATCAAAAAAAAAAAAAAAACAGTTGTGAGCGTATCTCAGACGAATTCTTTTGGTAATCCTGCTCATTGATTCTAGACTTGTTTAGGGTGCCCTGTTCCTGTATTGAAAGATAATCCTAGTTATTCCCATTCAGACATTAAGTTTTTATCCACATAAGGAGATCATAAGGAGACCAGCTTATAGAGATCTATTCAACAGAGTAATCCTGCCATAGTTGGAACAGAGTACAGTTTCTATAGCAAATACTAACATTTGAACAGTCATTTCTCAGACATTATGAGAGATAATCACTTGTAGTTTGGAGCACAACATATGATTGGAAATAACTTTCCCAGCCTGAGTGGGTGTTTAAGAATGGCAGGAGGCCCATGTTATTGCTTGACGATGATGTGTATAACTAGGCCAATCAAACTGCAGTCTTTTTACTAGCATTTTGTCTAGAACTGTAAGGAAATGTTGCTAGTCACTTATGTTACTGATGCAGTGAACAGTTTTCACTGGGAGTAATGGAATAGGTGGAGTATAATGAGGATTCCATGCAGGGGCATCATGCCAAAATAATTTTTTGTGGGGGGGGGGCACACAATGAAAAGTGGGCTAAAGGAACCCTAAATTAAACTTTTACAGCCTTTCTCAGTCCAAAAGGCACAACTTGAATGATAATTTGTTTTGCAGGGGAAGGGAATGTGCCCCCAGACTATATGTGCATGATGGCCCTGTTTCCAAGTGTCTCCTACCCACTACGATAGTGGCAGCCCTCTGTTGTCATGTGTTGAACAATAAGAGCAGTGATGAGGAGTCCAACCTATGTCAACACTAGAAATGGGAAATACCTTGGTGGGGAACCCACAATGTAATGCCCTGAACCTGATCTTTGGTGAACGTAGCACAAGTAGAGAACAGGTATATCATCTAATGGCAACTTTAATATGATTTTCTGACTCATCATCATGAATTAACCACCAGTCCTAACAATGTTATTTTTTGTTCAAATAAATGATTATTAGAAAGCAATGTTGCATGTGTCTGTTTAATCAAATAAAGTTTATTGACCAAAGAGAAGTCAGGATTCCATACTCCTGCTTCTACCTTCTCTTTGTTTGTGGTTAAAGTTACTTTGTGTTCAGTAAAGGAGAAGTTTGATAATTTGTAACATTTGTCTGGAGAATATCCAGACAAGCATACCGGAACAATATTTTAAATGACACAACTGGCTTGGCAACCACAACTTACTATTAACCAAATCCAAACAGAAATAATGTTGTTCGGAAGTCCCCAGAGACTAGCCTGAATCAAGGGTGATCTGTTTATTGTTTGCTCAAATGGGGATCCTGTCTAAAATGTTAATTGCAGCCTATTCAAATCTTAACCAAAGCTCTGCAAAAAGTCTTCTACCTGCATGCAAATTAGCCTAATGTGCGAAGGGTGGTATTAAATCTTACAATGTTTTTTAAAAAAAAGCTACCCTCTTACCTTAGAACCTTAGACACTTTCTTTTGCTTCTGATCGCTAACCGCACACCTTTCTATCTTGCTCTGTTTCCTCCCACTGCTCTATTCTGTTTCATTAAGTTCGCTTGCTTGCATGTGCAAGGAACGTTTTGGGAGAGTAGCACACTTAGAGGTGTGCCTCTCCCACCCAATGCACTGCTCCCTTGAGAAAGCGTGGCAGTCCTGCACCAATGGTGAGTAGTTTCGTATGACAGCGGTGTTCCTCTGCTTCAAAGAAAACACCGCTGCCATACTGGAGCACTGCCCCCTCGTGTCACGCTTGCTCCCCCCCATGCGACGCCCGCCCATCACTCCAGTTTCATGCCACGTTGGAGCCCACTTCAGCGTGGCAACATTGTTTTGCCGCATGGGTGCCCAAACCCCTGCCGGCTCCATGGCCTCCCAAATATCCTGCTGCCACACTGGAGCCCACCCCAGTGTGGCAAACGTTGCTTTATTTTTGCCGACGGCGTGCCCAATCCCCGTCGGCTCCTCGGCCCCTCCCCAGCGTAGAGTTTGCCAACGGGTGCCCAACCCCGTCAGGCTTCCTCGCCCCCAGCCATCTTCTGCCATGCTGGGAGCCCACCCCAGTGTGGCAAACATCCCACGCCGTCTTTTTTTTCAAACCTGTAAAACAAAACAGTCTCCGGGCGCTCCCAACCCTCCCACAACCCGCACTCCACCCACTGCGCACTCAGCCTCTCCCTGACACCCTCACCCTATACTTACCTTCTGGACTCTGGGCGCGACGATCTTCAGTGGGCCGGAATGCCTGTAATTTTAAAGGCGACTGCTTAACTGAGGAAATGCCGGTAAGCTGTATAATAGGCTAGATGGGGGTTAAACTTATTGCATATCTCAGTCATTTTAAATTTTGCACCAAATTTTCAACATGGGGTTTTGGGACCCCTCTCATGAATGATGTCACTGTCATGGTGTTATTCGGGACTGAAGGGTGATTTGCCAGGCACTGCACAGTCACTAGGTGAAATCACCTTTGGCCTTGAATAATGCCATGACAGTGACATCATTCATGAAAAGGGTCCCAAAACCCCATGTTGAAAATTTGCAAAATTCAAAAATGACTGTTTTAGATGCTGCGTATGCAGTTCCTACGCAGGCTCGTAAGTTCACGAATTTTCAATATTTTACCCAGATTTTCAACCATTTTATCACACCTTCTTATGAGTTGTATAGCTGTCATTTTCACATCTCACCCAAAATGTGTTTCCACCCATGTAGCGCATAATGGCGCAGTTGGTGTGCGAAATCAATGTATGGAACGCATTAAGAAAATCACAGTGACACTGTTCATGAGCAGGGTCTTAAAATAGCTATGTTGAAAATTTGGTGAAAAATTCTTAAAATGACTGTTTTACGAAGCGCAGCAGCAGGTTCCTCACGCATGCTCGGGGATATGTTTGCGACTTTTCAATATTTGCACTCCAGATTTTCAAAATTGCCATTTTACCACACCTCCTCATGAGCAGTTACAGCTGTCATTTGTCACATCCTGCCCAAAATGTGTTTCTGCCCATGTAGCGCACAATGGCGCAGTCGGTGTGCGAACTCAATGTATGGGACACATTAAGAAAATCGCAGTGACACTGATCATGAGCAGGGGTCTTAAAATGCCTGTGCTGAAAATTTGGTGAAAAAATCCTAAATATGACTGTTTTATGAGTCTGCGTTGCGCAGTTCCTACGCACGCTCGTAAGTTTGCGAATTTTCAATATTTTCACTCCAGATTTTCAACATTGCCATTTTACCACCTCCTTATGAGCACTGCAGCTGTCATTTTTTCATCTTGCCCAAAGCGTGTTTCCGTAGCCAGCAGCACAATGGTGCACAGTCGGTGTCGCGAAACTCAGTGTATGGGACACATTAAGAAAATCACAGTCTCACTGTTCATTAGCAGAGGTTTTAAACTGCCAATGTTGACAATTTGAGAAAAATTCTAACAATCACTGTTTTACCAGCGTGCATTGCACAGTTCCATGCTGCTCTAGGTTTCGAATTTTCAATATTTCCTCCAGATTTTCAACATTGCCATTTTACCACACTTCCTTATGAGCAGCACAGCTGTCATTTTTCATCCTGCCCAAAACGTGTTTCCACCTATGTAGCGCACAATGGGGTAACAAAAGGTCATGCTGACAATTTATTGTGCAAATGCCAGCAATCGCACAGGGCATTAGGGTAAAGCACCATACATGCCAAACACCACTGCAAACACCTGCAAGCGAGCGTTCGGCATTGACAAATGCTTGTTTTTCAATAGTTATAACCTCTATGTTCAGTTTCTGTTGCACTCACCACCTTCCTCCCTCTCCTTTAATCTATCTCACCTCTTTGTAGGTCTCCCCTACTCACTCATCCCCTAGTTGCCCTAAGTCTCTTCTGCGTTCTCTTGAATCTTAACTAGCCCACTCCTGTTTTCATAACTCAGCCCCAGGGGGTGGTTTAAAAACCAAAGCATTAAATACTTCTCCCCTTGCTTACCTCCTCTGTTCTGAATAAGTCCTGGACTATCTACTTAGCACCTTAGTTTTAATTTCTTGTCATTCTAGATTTTTCTGTTGAATTTGAGTTTGCACTACCTTCTTAATCTCAATGTGTACTGTTTTGTATTCAGAGCTTATTTTTTTACTGAAACTGTTGTATAATTTGTATCTCATGCATTTTAATCTCTTACCTCAGTAACCCGCCCCCCTCCCACCGTAACTTTTCTGCACAATCCCATTCATTGTGAATGGCCATGCTCTAACTAATTTTATAATGTTTTGCTCTCTGTAACTGTAAATGTTTTGCTCTCTGTTATTGTACTCTCCCAGGTCATGCCTGAAAATAGGCAGGTTTTGTGCACTTTCCAGTTACCAAAAGTAAATAAATAAAATAAATAAAAATACTGCTAGCCCTTTTAATAAGCTGCAAGATTAACACTCGATCACCGCCCATAATTCTTAAGTCCCCTGTTGCAATGTAAATTACCCTGGTGTGTTTAAAGTCAAAAACACTGGTTTCTAGCCTGCTCTTTTTACAAAACCCCACCCAACCAGCCTCCTCCCGATTTTGTACACTTCAAGTAATTTAATAACCCAACCGATGTTCCTCCGAGAATGGCTTCCCACACACTGCTTTGTAAAATGGCGCTCAGCCAAAAAGACATTGAAGGACTGCTCTGTACTGCCTTACATAGTGGCTGCTCTCTCCATGAGCACTGTTGACTTGGGCCTGGAGGAGCTTGCTAGTCCAAGAGTATGAGAATATAAGTCTAGAGAATTATCTTTATAATTTAGTTATTGTATAGGTTAGCCTCAAGGACAGTGCTATACTATATGTGATAAATTATTTATTTATTTATAAGCACATTGGAATTATAACCCTTTGAGTCATAGACTCATTTTCAAAGGCTCCACATCACGATACAAAGAGTAAAATACAGATAGTAACGAAAATTGAAGGAACAGGTAATACATATGATGGAGAACATTGAACACAATTAGCAGGGTGATAGGGTCATCCAGCAGATGAACTCGTTCTATGCAAATAGTTGCTAGGCAGTTGTCAACATGTCCATCAGCAGATGAGCTGTAGTCCTGTACAATCAGTAGCTAGGCAGTTGCAAACGTACAAACACAGTAACTTCTTATGAAGTACAAAGTGTGCTGTCTCAGGAGAGACATTGTCAAGGCTGGCTAGGCTCCGGCCCCTAAAGAGAGAGACACCTAGAGGCCTAGGGTAGTTTTGGAAGAGGACACTCATAGTTGTGGTTGTACAGAATGTGAGTCTTGAGTGCAACTTTGAAAGGCCCTATTTTGGGGAGAGAGGTGATGGTGGGTGGAGAGCATTGTACCAAATGGTGCTCTGAAGGGGAAGGATCTTTGTGCTAGTGTATTCCTGTCCCTAGATATCTGTAATATAGTCTTGGAGGCACTGAGAGTGGCAACAGTAGGGGTAGCAGGGAGAAGGGATGTGGAGACCCCGGGTGGGGGCTTAACCAGTTGTGTTTTTTTTTGGCATAGTGGCAGGACTGATATTGAAGTCTCTCCTTGAGTGTGAGTACATAGGTTAAGAAATAAAGGGTGCAGGTATTTGTCCATTTATCGGCTCCAGACAGGAGCCGGCATGCTTTGTTAATGGAAATTTGGATTTTGTTTAGAGCAGTGGTGTCAGCTGCTGCATATACTGTGAGTCCATTTTCCACTAGGGACAGTACAGAGATGGTGACTGCCAGGTGCAGGGCTTCAGGTGACAGGCATTCCTTATGTCTGTATAACAGGTCAATGTGTGCATTGGTGGCTGAGGTGAGTGTATTGATATGAGAGTGAAATAAAAGGGTAGCGTCAAAAGTGATGCCCAGGTATTTGTAGGTGAGGACTTGGTCCAGTGGATGGAGCGAGCTGGAGAGGATCTGGAAGACGAAGTCCTTGGCTTTGCTGTGGTGATGGGTGAAAAGCATGGATTTGTTTTTTTAAATATTTACGATAAGTCAGTGGTCCATGAACCAGTTCTCAATTTGACTGAAGGAGTGCTGGAGGGAGGACTGGAGTGCAGAGGGGTCAGAGTGGGAGGAAAAGAGGACTGCATCATCTGCATAAAGAAGAACCCTACTTGAACAGAAGCTGGGCAGGGTGTTTAGATACAAACTAAAGAGCCATGGGCCCAGGATGGAGCCCTGGGGGACACCAGAGCATACAGGCTGGGTACTAGAGAAGGTGGTGTGAATTTTCACACATTGGGACCTTGAGAAAAGGTAGCTAGAGGGGTCTGTGAGAGAAGCAGAGTTGGTGGAGTGTGTTCAGTAAGAGGGGGTGTGAGACCATATCAAAGGCATTGGAGAGGTCGATAAAAACGGCACTGGTGAGGTGGCCATTGTCTAGGGCAGAGTGGAGGAAGTTAGAGAATTCCATGAGGGCAGTGATCGTGCTATGGGTAGATCAGAAGCCATGCTGCTTCCTGCATAGCAGGCCATGGGTATCAAGGTACTCTGTGCATTGATCGGTCAGTATTATTTTGAGAGCTTTGGAGAGCGGAGGGAGGATGGAGATTGATCGATAATTATTGGGGGAGGAGCTATCCCCACCTGTCAGTATGGGGGTAATGACTGCCATTTTCTAGGCAGTTGGGAACTGCCCAAGACACAGAGAGTGGTTGAGTAAGTCTGTGAGTGGGTCAAGGATGCAGTCAAGGACCAGTCGAAGGAGTTTCATGTCAAGGGTGTCATTGCAGGGGCTAGTGCCACTGAGTGCTTTGGTTAAGTAAGGTTTGGCTTCTTGTGGACTAATGATCCATAAGTGGAATGGTGGGTGGTAGAGATTAGGTGCCAGAGAGGGTGGAGCTGGGTCAAAAAAGTTGCCGGGGAGGACTGCACTGAGATCAGAAAAGGCAGTGTTGAGGCAGCCAGCAATACTTTTTAGGTCTGTAGAGGTGGCGCCATTAATGTTGAGTTGGGATGGGGATGGAGAACAGGATTTTCCATTAAGTTCTTTTATTTATTTATTTATTTATTTAGCTTTTGTTGACCGGGTAAGTGCACTAGACAAATCCTGCCTATTTTCGGGCACGACCCGGGGGAGGGGGATACAGATGAATGCCAACTGACCTTGAACCAGATTAAGCTGTTGGTGGTATTTTTAGTGAATGAGGGAAATTTGGCCAGGACACCGGGGAAATTCCCCTACTCGACAGAGGGGAATACTCTGTCCAAGATGGCGGAACCTCCTGTGCTTGCTGCAGAGGTAGCTGGGGAGGCAGGAGACTTGGTCTCAGCTCCTGTCTCTGGATGTTTGGAGACCTCGACTGACACTGTTCTGATTAAGGAAGCGACTGTTTCATCTGAAAATACCTCCATGAATGTATCTACTGTTGGAACTGTACCTCTCCCTGCCCTCACGGCAATGGACAGTATTACCTCTCTTGCTATCCCAGTGGTGGAAGACACGTTTCTGGCATTGATGGGTCCGAAAATGCAGGACCGCGACGTTGGAGAGTGCTTGGCTGAGTCGGTCTGCCATTCGGCGATACATGCTCCAACTATGCACGATGACCTACTGTGTGTATGGAGTGCCGCTACAGACGGCGATTGCTCCTCCGATCTCTCTGAGGGACTCACAGGGCTATCAGGAATGCCCCCTGTGCTGTCGCCTGCATTGGAGAGTTCAATGCTGTTAGTCACTGTTCCTGAAACAAGGCCCGCTTTGCAGGTGCCAACGAACCGCTCTGCTGGAACACACGATACGCTCCCTGAGCCACCCCCGGATGGAAGACCTTCTTTTAAATCCCTGCACACACTGCTGTTAATGATGTAGAACCTACCTGGTCAGTAGAATCTGAGCATTGCGGAGCTGGGTGGATTCAGGAACCTGGACTTGGGCATTGGATCTCGTCCGCTCCTATTCGGTCCCCTGTCCTGAGGACTTCCTGGAAGTGCAACAGGGAAACCGGATTCACAGTGTTCTTCTGACCCCTTGAGCACGCCAATGGAACTTCAACTCACTAAAATCCTGTTTTGTCCCTTGTGCAAAGTCCACTTGGAAGTATGCCCCTCTGATGGTAAAAGCAGTAACTGTCTTGGATTCTGTTAATAAGGATAAGACCCCTTCTGTACAGGTGGGACAATCTCGTTCCCTTCTCTCTTTATTTCATCACCCTGTCCTTGCTCTGAAAAGACATAATGCTGTGAGACTTGTTTATAGAGGTGGACTTCAGACCCTCCTGACCGCTGTATGTGGCCAGAACTCTGTTTAGGACTCATTGAAATTTTTGCCCATGAGATTTACTCTCTGATCCATGTATCAGGTGAATCCACATTCGATGTGAGTTTCAGACGCCTCGTGGCCTAGAAACGCTTTTGGGCTAGGTACCACGCCTTATGGAATACTGCTTTGTGGACTTCCTTTCAGGCTGCCTCCTTCAAACCCTTTTTAAGACCATTACGGTGATGTTTCAAATGAAGGCGTGGATGTGTCTGATATTGTGTACTGGTTGAAACAACGCTGTAAGGTGCAGGGCCAACTCCAAGCTATCCTGGACACGGAAAATATTTGGACGAGAGGGTGAAGTTTAAGGTTCTGATACATACCAATGACTGGCCCTGTCCATTTACCTAATTCCTTTTCTTAGGTTGTGATAGGGGGTCCTCTTTACCCGGTCAGCCCAAAGCCTGTTACAGGTGTGGGATCCCTCACACCTGAGTAATGTATGTGACAAGATAAATGTAATAATTGTGGTGAGTTGGGTCATTGTTGGGATCCATTGCCGAATATTAGCAGATGTAACCTTTGAAGAGCTAGGACATTCTTTTCAAACTTACCACTGGTCTGCCCACATTCAGGCGAATCATGATGGTGGCGTTGATCAACACTGTTGTGACACAGGCACAAAAGCTCGGCTTCACTCACAGTGGCCGCACCTCCTGCAGCGGCGGTGATCCCCAGCTCTGCAAACCTGTGCCTGTTGCCTACCCTGGTCATTGCTCCCCAGAAAGCGTGTGTGAAACCACCATTAGAGGTGGAACCCCCCCACCGACACATGCCCTGTCAGCTACATCTGACTTGGCTCAAATCCCAGGTCCTAGTACTAGCCACCCCCCTGTGAACCTTTTACTGTTATGCGTAGGAGGTCTCTGAGGGCTGGCCCTCGTACTTCACCACCTCCTACAAAGACATTGATAACTCAGCCCATAGCCCTGTCTAATACCTTCGAGGTGCTTCAGCCATCTACTGACGACGCGGGGGGTGAGTCTGACACTTCCTCCATCTCGTCTTCTCTCCCTGATGGCTCTACAGATTCGGAGCTCCAGCTGGGCACTGGCCTCTCTACAAAGCGTATATTAGAGTTAAACTGAAAGGAAAGAATTTGCTGGGAAGAGAAAGTCGATGTTTCTTGACACCTTATTTTTTATGACATGGCGCAATTTGTTTGCCATACTATCAATGTAAACAGTATGAAACGTATAGAGAAACATAAATTAGTGTTATCCTTCTTAAGACTTTTGCCATTGGGTATATTTTTGTTGCAGGATACTAGACTTCATACGGCGCAGGAGATTAAGCAAGCTAAACAAGACTGGCTTTTGGGCCCATCGTTTTGGTCTATAGGCCTGGACCCCTGTTCAGGTCTTGGCATTCTAATTAATATTCCAGACTTTCGGTTACTTAAATTGTTTGATTTAGTTCCTGGTAGGGTCCTCATTTGATTTTGTTTTAGGTAACTGCTCGCACGAGCCATTAACATTTATGCCCCCACAAGTTAAGTCGGTCAGATAGCCTTATTTTCCTTGATTCGCCTCATTTACACACGTCCTTCCAAGTAATTTTTCTGGCGATTTTAATTGTGGCCTGAGTCTTCAAGACAAAGTTCGTTTGCCACCACCAAAAATTTTTGTGACTCCCATGAATTGATAAACTAATTGATGGCGCACTTGACTGATGCTTACCACTCTTTCAACCAAACATACCCCCACATTTTCAGAAGAGCACGTTGGCAGCAAGGATTGATTTTGTCTTTTGTCCCGTCACGTTGCCAATAAGTTCTGCTCAGGTACAGGCAGTGGCCTTCTCTGATCACAAACTATCTCAGTCGGTATGGTTCAGTTGCCCTTTAGCAAAGGGCCAGGATTTTAATTAACACTTCCTGTTGCAAGACCTGATGTTTCAAAGATTTATTCTGTCCTCTTATATCTGCTCAAATCTGTGTTTATTTGCTATAACGATCCGATACGTTGGTGGCTGGATACGAAACATGCCCTGATTATATGTCTGAAAAGTTACAGTCGACAAAAATGTAGGAGGGATTATTTGGCTTATTTACAGAAGAGAACTCATCTACAGTCGCTGCTTTCTATAGCACATATGACTGGTCAGGACCTATCTCTTCAAATACAAGCAATACGGAGGGACATGCTTTGTTTTCAGTCCAAACAATCCCAACAATTGTACCATCAACATAAATTCCACATGTCTGGACCACGGGACGTAGTTTGCCCCTTTGAGTCTAATTCACGTCTCGTTTCCCAGAAATCAATGCTGAGCCTAGTAAATTCTGTAGGTGCGTTGTGCTCTACACGCTGAAATTCTGCAGATTGTGACAGATCACCACGACCACCTTGTTCTCCCCTTCCAGCTACTATGACTGACATTGCCACCCTGTTCACGGATCTTGAAATCCACTCCCTTCGGAACAGAATGTGGTTGTGGCATGTGCTACCGTGTGGTGCAAGAGCTGTCTTCAGTGATTTCCTCGCTGCCCTTGCAGAAACCCCTGGCCGGATGGTCTCCCAGCTAATTTGTATAAAGTGTTAAATGTTCACTTGGCCGCTGAACTGACTCTCAGTATTTAATGCCCTGTTGCGAGTTTAGGACATTCCTTTAGACTTTATTTAAGGGTACTTTTGCTGTATATCTATAAACAGAAAGGCGATATTCACCTCCTTGAGAATTGGCTCCTCTTTGTATGTTAAATACTGATTTCAAGATCCTTATGAAGATACTCGTAAACGCCTGACTGGCATTGTGGCGAGGTCTGCACCCTGCCCAGTCTTGCTCTATACCTACCAGGCGCATCTCAGATCACCTGATTCTCCCACGAGAACGTTGTTTCCCATGGATTGGCGGGCCTGACCTCTGGTATCATTGTTTCAGTGGATCAGAAGGCTGCATTTGATCTGTTAACCACGATTTTTGTGGATCTGCATTACGCTTTCTGCATATACCAGAAGACATGATACATGGCTACAAAAGTTCTACAGGATGGCCATGGTGGTTCCTGTGGTAAATGGGTGGGTAGGACCTATGATTCCTGTTAAAAGAGGAGTCCGCTAAGGCTGTCCTGTCAGTCCTCTGCTATATGTCCTGTTTTAGATGTCCTGCTTGACGCCTGAATGTTCACCCTCAGATCCATGCCATCTCCTGCCCCTGGCCATATGTGCACCGCTTATAGCTATTGCATATGCAGATGATATATGTTTCCTAGTAGCTGATACTGCCTCAGTAATGGCCTCCCTACAAGTATGTTCTTTGTTTGGAACTTATTCGGAGCCCGTCTGAACTTTGACAAAGTGTGGGTATTAGGTTGGGATCGGTCAGTGGCTCGATGTCCCACATTGGCCAGCTACTTGGTGGAGGGCCCTATTCGTATCTTAGGGGTTTATTTTGGGACCAGAGATTCTGATTTTTTAACTGGGATCATAAATTGCAACAGGGTAAACTGAAAGTCGCTCTTGGAATAGAGGTTGATTGGGAAAAAGAGAGTTTATTTGATAAAACCTTTTGATTCCATTGTTTCTATATTTAAGTTATGTTCTTCCTATTCCAAAACAACTGGAAACAACGGTTTCAGCCTCTTCTTTCAGGCGTTATGGGGAGCAGGCTGAACCCGATCAAGAGAAATGTTACTTATTTGTCTGCTATGGAGGGAGGTGTTGGTATGATAAATCTGTTGTTTTTTCTAGCATTTTTTTACGCCAATCTGAGACCACTTCTGATCAACGCTCAGAGAGGGTGGGAAATGTGGTTTTATGATTCCTGTGGAGTTTGGTTCCACCAGTGGGAACACAACTCCTTATGTGTGTTACGACATACAGAAGGCACGCCATTGTATGTGAAACATATGTTTTTACGCTTGAAACAATGGAAAGTATCGCCTCAGATACTTATTGCCCATCCGCATAAGACCCTATATAAGACTCTTCTCCTCTGTCTGTTTGACACAATCCCTTTTGAGAAATGTCCAGTCCAGCATCTTTCCTCCTTTATCTTTGTTATGTAAAAGAATACCTGCACATATGTGGATTTTCATTGGCTATCTTGCCATGAATGGATAAATGTTAAAGCCAACCACAAACATAAACAGCTTCCGGATAGAGTGTGTTCTAGGCCATTATGCACAGATGCACTGGAGACAATCTCCCATTTGTTTTTTGAATGCACATTTATTCGAATTGGGGCCTTTTGGCATGACAGTGGGCTACCCCGATTTTTTCAGTCTGTAACTTTTCAGATGCTTATGTATGGTGTTTTTTCCCTCAATGGTCCTCCTGGCATGCAGATACTTTAAATTGTCTTCAGTGTAATTAAATGGAACATTTGGATGGCTAGATGTAAGTTTGCTCTACAACAGAAAGACTGCACATATTTGGAATTAGAACAGAAAATAGTGAAAGATTTGAAAACCATCTACGAACTTGAACAAAACATGCACTCAGAGTCACGCCTGCTCGCTTTATGGATTGCACTTCCTTGGATAACTGACTCAGATTTTGCCGTGACTTGATGGTTATTCCTTCATTATAACTTTGTGATGCTTTTCTTTCTGGTTTGCAAATTGCTACATACTGTATTATCTTTGTATTCCTTTTTTCTCTCTCTGTTGTTTGTAGATTTTGTGTAGTCCTGGTATGTGTTACACGATTTTCTGTCTCAATAAAACTTTCCCCTACTCTTTTCGATAAGTGCCATGGGATCTTTAACATCCACCTGAACCACCACCAATCCAGGCAGATAGGACCTCGGTTTAGCGTCTCATCCGAAAGACTGCACCTCAGAAATGCAGCACCCCTCTCATGCTGCATTACAGTGTCAGTACTGGGATATTAACCCAAGTGCCAGATGTGGGAACTGAACCCACAGCCCTCTGATCTCCCGGCCTCAGAGGTGAGTGTGCTACCTACTGAGCCACTGACACTGCTAAATATTGTCCCAGAACTTGGGGGTGCTCCCCCAGGAGGAAGCCAGAAAGGATCTGTAGTATTCTGCCATGGCTTTACGTATGGCCCAGGTGCATCTGTTATGCTCTGTATTATAGGCTTTTCTATCTGTCTGTTTACCAGAAGCAGCGGCTTTGTGCCAGAGGTTGTCCCTCAGTTGCAGTTGCTGAAGAAGCATAGGAGTGACCCAAGGTGCATTACACTTCTTGGTATGGGTTTTGACAAATGGGGTGAATATATCATAGGCCTTGTAGAGGGAGCTAGTGAAGTAGTTGTCTGTGTTCTTGGCCAGTTTTATGGGGGACCAATCCCAGTAGGCTAGGTAGTGTTTGAGCTTACTGAGGCTGCCAGGTCATAGATGGCGATGGGAAACAAAGCTGGGCAGTGGTTTGGGTAGCCGACATGGCCAGGTGAAGAGTATTGGAGAGTGGTCACTCAGTGAGTTAGGGAGGACCGCAATGTCCGTGATTCTGTGGGGGCAATTGGTTAGAAGGATATCCAGCAGAGTGTGTGAGCCGCTTGAGGGGCTAGACCTAGTGGGCTGTGTTACCAATTCAGTTAGGTCTAGTGTCCTTGGCATGGGTTGCTGAACTGGTGAGCCAGTTTGCTTTGAGATCGCCCACCAATATCTGTTCTACTTTGTGGGGGAGGCTGGAGAGGTAATCAGAGAGGGATAGGATTGCAGGGTTTGGTTCCCCAGTGGGATATAAGCCACGGTGATAATAAGGGGAGCCTTGGCGGGATCAGGAGTGAGTTTTAGGGAGAGGGCTTGTGCCCCATGGTCCAGCGTAGGGGCGGGGAGTGCTTGGCACAGCAAGGAGGCTTGGATGTAGAAAGCACTACCACCACCACACTTTCTCACTCTATCCTCCCTGAAGAGGGAGTAGCCGGGGAGAGTGATGAAGGAGTCACGGGTCATTTTAGAGAGTCAAGTTTCCACCAATGCTAGTATGTCCAGTTGGTGTTGCACTAGCCAGCACTGGAGGGATGCTGTCTTCTTCAGGAGGCTGCAGTTGTTCATGGAGGCGATTCGTAGCTCGGAGGGGTCATCAGCTGGTTGGAAGTAGGAGGGCCTGGGTTGGGATGGATGTTACCAGACAGCAAGCGTAGTAGGGAGATTATCCTGAGGAGAGCTGAGAGGCGTTTATTAATTGCTGGATGATGACTGTAGGTGGACTTTATGGGGAGTGAGCAGGGGATGGGCAGGGAGCAGAGGGCTGGGAAGCTGAGGTAGAGCAAAGGGCAGGGTTGAGGGAGCAACGCGTGGGAGGGAAGCGGGGAGTGGGGGCTGAGGGGTTGTCAGGGTGGGCAAAAGGTGGGTGGAGGGAGGTCAGAGGGTACATCTGATATGGTAAGCATGGGAGGTGTCGCGAGCATATGGGGAATAAGTAGTTGTAGTGTCACAAGCAGGGCTGGACCGCTGTGCATAAAGATGTGGCCATGGTTGTCAGTGGGCGCTGGGGTCACAGCAGGTACAAGGCTGTGGGGTGCCTACCAGAAGTGAGGCAGCTACCTGTTGTTTAGAGTTCAGTGTGGTGTCTTCTGAGAGTAGAAAGTGAGTAGATGCGGGACGCCTTTAAAATGGGGAGAAATTAGGCTGGTTTAGAGTTCAGTGTGGTGTCTTCTAACTTAAAGAGTTAAGATTAACACCAACACGTGTTAGGCCCTATAACTGCATTCTGTATCTTTAAGGGGAGTTGCAATATTAGTGAGAGGGGAGGATGAAGATTGCCTGGGGTGGTGCCGAGTGGGGAAGGTGGGCAAAAAATTCAAGCAGGAAGCAGAGAAAGTGAAGCAGAGAAAGTGAAACAAAAATGGGATTATTTGCAGGGCATAGCTTACAACTGTGGCACAAATGAAACCTGCTCTACACTGAGAACTGTAATACTTTAAATCCTAAAAAAAAATGCATTCTAAAGGATCCTGCACTTCAAACAGCCCTTGAAGTGCAAAATTGCAGTAAACAGGCTTAGATTCACATTTCAGTTAGCATTCACAGGACAATTTGGAGAAACTTAACCAGTACAAGAATCAGTAAACAAAATTAGCTTGAAGTCCAAAAGGAGTAGCAAAGAATTTAAAAAGTGGAGCAGCCAATCAGCAGGCAGAGCCGATGGTTCCGGTCAGTGGGTGTGGAGACGCCAGAAGTTTCAGCAGTGTGCCTTCGGTCTGGTGATCGACGGGCAGTACAGCGAGGAAGGCAGCCAGCGGACAGAGGGGACCTGCCAGGCTGCTTGCAGCAGCAGAGGCACCCATGTCAAGGATGAAGCTTTGGTCTGGTGATTGGCGAGCAGTACAGTGAGGAAGGCAGCCAGCGAACTGAAGGGACCCAAAGGCTGCTTGCAGCAGCAGAGGCACCCGTGTCAAGGGTGAAGCTAAGGCAAATCATTTTTTATAGAAAGAATAACCTCTAGGGGGTGATCATTTAATGCATCACTTGATCCACAGATGGTTCTGAGGGAAAACTCTTAGAAATTGTAATGAAAAGGGGAGTCACGTAGAAACATAGAATTTGATTGCAGATAAGAACCGCTGGGCCTACCTAGTTTGCCCATTTTCTTTACCTGTCTCATATACCACAGATCCTAAATGATCTGTGGCCTTACCCTCTCTTTCCTATCGCTAGAGCTCCTTTATGTCTGTCTCATGCGTTTTTGAATTCCCCTTCCGTTTTTTCCCCTACAACCTCTGCCGAAAGTTTGTTTCATGGATCCACCACCCTTTCCATGAAAAAAATACTTTCTCACGGTATCTCTAAGTTTCCCCTCTATTTTCATATCATGGCCCGTTGTTCTTGAACATCTTTTTATGTTTGCTTGCACACATGTGCAAGAAACATTGTGTAACAACTTAGGAAGAAGCGGGGTTTGGAGGTGCATCACTGTGGCGGCCAATGCCCCCACAGCATTTAGAGGCTTGGCCCCCTTTCCCCAATGCGGTGGCATGCTGCTGCTGACACTAGTTCAGTAAGTGTGCCACCAATTTGAAACGAAATCGCTGCTGCATTGAGGGAGCGACCAGTCATTGCAGGGCGGTACCTTGCCTGGTGTAACATTTCCAGTAACATGGCGGTGGCTGTCGCTGTCCACCTCAGAGTCCCCATGAAAGCCAATGGGGGTGCCCAATCCCCCGTCAGCATGCCCCCTCTCCAGTTCATTTGCTGATGGGGAGCCCACCCCATCTGCATAATGTCCCTGTAGATCTTGTTTGCGAGGGGTGCCCAATCCCCTCGACATCATGTCTCCCCAACACAGATCCTTTTTTTTTTGTAGATGGGGGCCCAATCCCCTTCTGCTCAAGTTCTCCCCAAGAGAAACACACAGGTGGTACACTAGGAGCCCACCTCAGCGTACCAAATCGACCTGCAAAAAAAGTAAACCTTCCCACAATGTTTTTTTTTTTTACCTGAAAAGTAGAACATGGTCCCTCATTGTGTCTGGTGCCCCTCCCCCAACCTGCACCCACCCTCTGTGCTCCCACATCCCCGCACTCCCCTCATCCCATACTTACCTCTGGAGCCTGGTTCAACGATCTTCGGTGGACCGGGAACACGTCTGCACTTCTCAAAGTCGACCGTGAACTGAAGAAATGCCGGTAAGCTGAATAATGGCATAAACGTGTTTTTTTTTTCAACTTAGGTGGATATCTTACCCATTTCTGTGAATTTTGGCACCAAATTTTCAACATGGGGTTCTTGGGACCCCACCTCATGAATTCAGTCACTGTCATGACATTATTCGGTCCCGAAAGGTGATTTCGGGGTCATTGCATGGAATCACCTTTCGGGACTGAGTAACAAAACAACAGTGTTACTGTTCATGAGGTGGGCTCCCAAAAGGCCTGTGCTGCAAATTTGGTGAAAAAATTCTAAAAAATGACTGTGTTGCGTAGTTTCTATGCATGCTCATAACTCCGAGAACCTTTAATATTTTCCCTCCAGATTTTCAGCATTGCTATTTTTGCACACCTCTTTATGAACAGTATAGCTGTAATTTTTCACATCCTGCCCGAAATGTGGTGCTGCACATGTGGTGCACAATGGCGCAGTCACTGTGGGAAATCAGTGTTTGGGGCACAGTAACAAAATCACAGTGACACTGTTCATGAGCAGAGGTCACAAAATGCCTATGCTGAAAATTTGGTGAGAACATTTCACAAAATGACTGTATTACAAGCGTGCATTGTGCAGTTTCCACACACACTCATAACTTCGAGAATTTTTAATATTTTCACTCCAGATTTTCAACATTGGCATTTTTCCCCACCTCCTTATGAACAGGATAACTGTTATTTTTCACATCCTGCCTGAATTATGTTTTCGCACATCTGGCACACAATGGCGCGGCCGCTGTAGCAAATCAACATTTGAGACAGATTAACAAAATCACAGTACCACTGTTCATGAGCAGAGGTACCAAATGCTTTCATGAGGTGAGGGTCACAAAAATGCCATGTTGAAAATATGTAGTGAAAATACCAACAAACACACGGGGCATTACAGTTCCTAACCATAGCATCAAACCCTGTACAGACTAGCAGGCATCAGGAATGTGCCTTTGGATTGCTGGCTGTAATGCTCATGCCATTCCACCCCCATCCTACAGCCAGTGACAGGCATCAAGGTGTGCCTTGGACTCTTTGGCCCCAGACTTCACCCCATTCTCCTATACTACACCCATTTCAGCGTACATCTTTATGGAATGGAGTGACTGTGAAGTCAACACCCCAAGGCACCTCAACGCTTGTCAGTGTCTGCAGGATAGGGTGAGGTGAAATGGCATGAGAATTATGCGCGACAACCCTCAGGCATACCCAATGCCTGTCCATCTCTGCAGGGTGGAGGTGGGGCATGAAGTTCAATACTTCACTGCCATTCCTATTCTGCAACTGTCTAACTCCTGTACTTCCAATGCTAATACCAACAAGCAAACATTCAGCATTGACAAATGCTTGTTTTTTTAAGATGCTACCCTCTTGTACTTTATTTACACCCTTGAGGTATTTAGTATGCAAGGTACTGATCCTCATAATATCTATTTATTAAATACTGGCTACCATTCACATACTCACTGACTCCATTCATAGATGGTTTATGAGTTCTGTGGGCAGTGTTGCCCTTGATGAACTTGCCACCAATTTGTATTGGTGGAAACTAAATTTAGCATTACCCATGTATGAATCTAAATTTGTTTTGAAGATGTTAATTGTTTTGCTCTCCACAGTATTTTTAGGGAGTGTATTCCATGTATTAATGATTCTTTGAGTATATCAGTGATTTATCTTTTTTATATTGTTTTGACAGCCTATTAATTTCATGTTATGTGATCTTGTATTTACATTACAGGAGATTCTGGTTAGGTCTATAGTTTCTAATATTAAATCATCTCTAAAAGCTTTGTATCTTAGGCACAGATCTCCTCTCATTCTTCTGTACTCCATTGAGTAGAGTCCCAGAGTTTCTAGTCTTGATTTATAATCTAGCCCTTTTGCAGAATTTATTTTTTAGCTGCTTTGTGTTGCACCTTTTATATAATTTTTTTCCCTCTAGCCAGTTGAGGGGATACAACTGAAGAACAGTATTCCAAGTGAGGTCTAACAAGGCTTGCATAAAGAGGAACAATCACATTTTCATCTTTGCTTTTGATGTTTCTGAGGATACAGCCCAGGATTTTGTTTTCCTTTTTAACAGCATTATTTGTATGCATTTCGAAGGTGAGGACACTGGAAATAGTAACACCAAGGTCTTTTTCATTTTCTGTAGTTTGCAGAAGTATATTGTTCATAGTGTAATTTTAACCAGGGTTATTTTTTCTTAGATGCTTCACTTTGCATTTTGTCTCAGTAAATAATGGTTTGTTTTTAATTGACCAATTTTCCAAATCTGTTAAATTCTTCTGTAATTCTAAGGCAACATTTGGATTTGTTATACTGTAATGCCTACCAGTTTACAATCATCAGCAAATTTAGCCAACCAGCATTTGTTGTTCAGGGGAGCCATAGAAGATATTAATATATTAAAAAGGACTGGCACCAGGACTGAACCATGGGGAACACCGCTGGTAACCGGACCCTAAGGAGATAGGTGTCCATTTAATGAAACTTGCTGAGATTGGTCTGATAGCCAGGAGTTAATCCAGTTTATAATTGACAGGCATATTTCCAGGACTTCTAGTTGTTTAATAAGAACATAATGTGACACTGAATCGAACACCTTTGAAAAATCCAGAAAAATCACATCCACTGATATACCCTTGTCTAAGGCTTCACTGACAGGTTCAAGGAAATTTAAACGGTTGGTTTGACATGATCTACCCTTGGCAGACCCATGTTGGGTAATGTCTACATGTCCATGATCTGATCACTGTTTAGTTATTCTATTCTTTAGAAGTCTTTCCATTAATTTACAGAACACTGCTGTTAAGCTTATAGGTCTGTATTTTGGGATAGGTTCTTGCTGCCACTTTTATGTAAGGGGATTACTGTAGCCTTGTCCCATATAGGAATAGTGGAACCAGTATTTAGTGAAGTATTAAATAGTACAGTTAAGGGTCCAACCGAATTATTTGCTGTATTTTCTATGAAAATTGGAGGGATGCCGTCTGGTCCAGCCGAGCCATTTGGTTTTGTCAAATTAATCACATCCATGACTGCTTTTGCATCAATTTGCACCAAACAGCTTGAAGATTTTATATTTAATGGCATTGTTGGAGATTTGGGCCTAAAAACATGGGTGAAATAGTCATTTAAGTTGATGGCCATTTCTACTTCATCAGTGATAATACCATTTATTGTATTTAGAGGTCCTTTGGTTGGGCTATTTTTTTTCATTGAGCCAATATAGTTATAAAATGATTTTTCATTATCTTTGACAGATTTAGCCAAATTCTGTTCCATTGCAGATTCTCTTAGCAGAATACTAATCTACCTTCATCGTTTATACATAGATACACACATACATAGACACTGTCAGCAGATAAGGCCCTATGGCCCACACAGTCTGCCCATTTGAGCTTGTAAGTTCCCTTTACATTTTTCTAGAAGTCTGTTGCCCCATACCCCAACCTCCAGAATTCACTTATGTCTGTCCCATGCATTCTTAAATCCTGTGATTGTTTCATCCTCCACCACTTCCTCAGGCAGGGTGTTCCACTTGTCCACCACCCTTTCTGTGAAGAAATTCTTCTCTCAGGTCCTCTGAATCGCCTTCCCTCCAAATTCATCTCATGCCCTCTAGTCCTGAAACATCTTTTTTGCTGGAAAATAGTGTATTCCTGCACCCTGTTCCTCCCTGTAAGGTACTTGAATGTCTCTATCATATCCTCTCTCTCCCTCCTCTTCTCCAGGGAGTACATACTCAAGTCCTTCAGCCTGTCCTCATAGGATTTGTAATGCAATCCCTGTACCATCTTTGTTGCCCTCCTTTGAACCTTCTCTACCCTGTCTATGTCCTTATGTAGGTAAGGTCTCCAGAACTATACACTGTATTCCAGGTGGGGCCTCACTGGTGTCTTGTATTGTGGAATTATGACCTCCCTTTTCCTGCTGGTGATGCCCCTGCCTATGCATTCCACATCCTAGTTGCTTTACCTGCTGCCTTGTTGCACTGTTTCCCTATCTTGAGGTCATCAGAGATGATAACTCCAAGGTCCCTAACCTGCTTGGTACATTCTGTACAACACAACCAAAACCAACTGGACACAACATGCGATCAAAAATTTGGCATTGGCAAATGCTTGTTTTATTTAACCAAGTAAAAATGGACTGGATTCACGGCCTGTTTTCAGCCATGTAAAGCTCACAAAGCAAGGTAGTTGTACACAATCTGTTACAAAAATAGGTACACAGTGCAACATAAATAATTAAGGCACAGACAAATGCTTTCTGGGGCACTCTTCTACAAATCAGATGCATTGAGGCAGAACTTAGCAAGCAACAAAGGAAAAGGCCTTAGAGGTGTAGATAACTGAATTGTAATCTGTTTGCATCAATTTTCCCCTGGATCTGAAGAGATTTCAAAGGACATCTTGTACACTGTGCTGGTCATGAGATCCCCAACCTTCCAACACCAAATCGTTCTTTTCCTCTGGTGAAAGTGGTCAGTCCAGATCACTGCTCCTGACTGAATGCTGCAAAGTTAAAATTATTTTGACTGAAGTCAAAGGTTCTTTTCCTCTTTGTTTATCCCATCACCGATGATGCTGTTCTCTGCTTGCTGATATCCCCGCCCCATTCACCTCCCTTCCTGGTCACTTGCCTAGTTCCATAGGCTCAACTGGGGCACTTCCTCACTCAAGGGTAAGTCCCTGTGTGGAGGGTTCCTTCAGATGGCCTGTGGGCATGGTCTTCCCTCAGGCCTGTGATATACTGACACTGGTGGGCAGTCAGGAGTAGTGGGGCCCAAGAGTGCCAGTACCCTTCTTCTGTGCATCAGGGTTTTCCTTGTTTGGGTCTTACCTGGCCCTACCCGGTGTATCACACACTGTGGTAGCTGGTAGGGGGGATGCCCAGTAGCACATGATCACCTGTACCACAAAGGACATCTCCACCCTTTTAGCCAGTATTGTGGTGGTGGTGTCTGTGCAACCCTTCCCCTAGGAGGAGAGCATCCCTTGGATCCTCTGAGTCCTGCCTGCCCACCTCTGCTGCTGACATCCTGGGGTTGTGTCATGAACCTCGGTTACCAGAGCAATCCCCCAATACACAGCTTCACAAAATGGGCTGGCTGGTCAACATTGTCATAAATTTAAGTTAAAACAAAGTGTTACTGGTGCTACACTGTTTTATTTAAAGGTTTTAGGTTTTTAGCATTTTCCTTGGTTCCCTTTTACAGTAGTTCCAGGAACTGCCACACAATAAAACAGTCTGAAATAGGTACTCAGTGAGTACTACTGTCAAATAATTCTACTGCATGCTTTCTGCTAAAATATTTTAAGCACAATAGACTGTTGTGACCCCCAGTGATTGAACCCAACATGTATTTTCTCGTTTTGAGTTGTTGCCACAGTGAAAAGTTCACTTTGAATATTCTGGCAATCAGTTTGCTGTCAAAACAGGCAGAGACTGTCTGGTTTGGTTACAGCAATTGAAGTAAGAGGGTGCATTGTGGGGACACTGCTTTAAATTGTTGTCAGTATGATAAATTGAGGCCAGACACAGTAGCTCACATTTAAGGCCAATATCAAAGAGCTGTGTCTTGCCTTGCAATTTTGGGACTAAGTGACAGTTGTCTGGTCTGGGGCCTCAGATAGGTTTTAACTGGAGGAAGGTCTCAGTAGCATTGTATAGTGATGGTTAGTTTTGGATGCCTGGCATAGGTACAGGTGTCCCTATGTGTGATTGTCCCAAAATGTGCCTGCCACAGAGTAGGAGTACAACACTAGTGTCCATAGGTTGGCTGCAGTTCCACAGGGATCCTACACAAGTAAAGGAAGAACACAGGTGGGGCAAAATGCCATCTGTAAAGGAAGCAGGTATCCTAGGACAACTATGGGAAAGCAATGGGGAGCATAGGGAAAGAGGTAATAAAGAAAAAAGAGGAAACGAAATTGTGTTGATATTTGGCAGTAATTACAGATCTTACTTTGGGAGTTAGCTCTTGCAGCAGGTAACACAATGAGGACTGTAGCCGGCAGGTGACAGGACCCCACAGCAAACTTCTAGCCAGCAGTCTATGGTGGGGACCATCCCCCGACATCGTCCCACCCCTGATGTCACATATGGTATAAAGGGTGGGCAGTTCCCGACGTTCCCCAGTTCTAATTCCCACCATCGACTCGGATTCATCGGCTCCACGGCTTGCCTCTCACTAGTTCGACCACTATTTTTTTCCAACAATTTAGAGTTTGTTATTTTTTTTGAAAGTTCTGCTTTTAGCGATCATTTCTCCTGTATGTCATCTTTCTTGATGCCCTCTTCTAGGCACACTAACAAGTGCGCCTGTGGGAAGCAGAGCCCGTCCAAAGACGGCCACCTGGTCTGTTGTGTCGTGTCTGGGCCCAGACCATGACACCCAGAATTGCCCACACTGTCAAAATTTAACAGCCGGATGCAGATCCGATGCCAGAAGACCCTGCAGGCCTATCTCACAGAGCAACGGTTGGCTGCCATGCAGCGGGAATCCTCTTCTGAAAAAGATTCTTCCCACCATTCTCGCCACAAAAAGTCTTTGGGGAAACACAAAGACAAGGAGGGAGAAGTAGAGGTACTCCTCAAGATTGAGATCCTCTGTCTCTCACTCTGTCTGCAGAGGCAGTTCAGACTCCACTTCTCATGGGTCTTCGAGACTCACTGCGGTCAAGCCCCCCGGCCATGGTCTGGACAATGGGCACCAAGGACAGAGGATCTGGGTCTTCAGGCCCCTCTCTCCAGCCTATAAATATCAGGCCATCAGTACCCCCGACAGGCCGCTCTACTGACGCAGGTAAGAGGCACCCATCAGTTCCTTCCCAGTCATCCTCTGTATGCGGTGCCAACTCCCAGGACAGGCAAAAGGCCTCGGGTCACTCCTCTGGAAGATCATCCTTCCTCCCACCTAGGCATTCTAAGAAACCAGTGGACAAACACTCCAAGCCGCTGTTGGACAAATGTCTATCCTCCAAACATACATCGGACCAGGACTGACATCGGATATCTGATGACACCCGTATGGCTAACCAAACACCAGCACCGCTGGCAGGAGCACCGTCATCTCTGGTCTCACCCCTGCCACCGGTCAATAACAGGTCCCATGACAGCCCTAAGGAGAAGCCGACCACAGCCGCTGGTTCTGCTAACACCGCACTGTCATCGCCCCGGATACGCTTGCCATCGCCAGACCTAGGCATGGCACCAGACGATGGCAGCAGCACTGGACCGGACGAAGGTGCTAGACTGATGCGGAATGTGGCATCAGATTCAGATCCCAAATTGAACCTGTCACATATCAATGATCTTTTTAGCCATTGGTGGGAGACTATTTGCTCAGACATCATCCCTCCAAAGCCACAACCAGATGTGACCAATATTCCGGATAATGGGGCCCCTGCAAAGGTTCCTATCCCAATCCTGGACCCGGTCAAGGTCCCTACACCTTCTCCAGACAAGGGCAATGGAATAGAGTCTCCTCTCCCTGACAAGCCTAAAGGGAAGGCTCCCCATAAAAGATGTCACAGGTCTCAGGTTATGGAGCCAGAGCCCCTCAAGCTCCTCTGACCAGCATGGGCGTAGGAGGAGGCACCATAGATCACACTCCTCTTCCTTCTTTGTCTCATATCAGCCCTCGGATTCTTCCTATTCAGATTCATCCATCAGGGATCTATCGCCTCTGGATCCAGAAGACACACCCAAATCCCCTTCTGATGACCCCTCTTTTATGGAGGTCATGAAGCACATCCAATCGAATATGGGATGGGACACAGAGGACCTAGACCTGGAAAGACTGCGTCTGGTGAAATATTTTTGTGCCAGAAAGATACAAAGCCAGTGGTTATCCCACCCCTGGTGGGCACCTCCGCGGATGTCACACAGGTGGCTTGGAAGCACCCACACACCTCCACCACAGTCCCAAAGAAGGCAGATCACCTTTATAGGGCCCCCAAAGAACAACCTTTTTGGGCGGAGCATTCATTAATTGACTTAGTGGTGACTTCAGCAGCCCATGACCAGTCTCAGAGGCTGAAACACCTCAGCACACAACCCCTGGACAAAGAGTCTAAGCAGTTGGCCTCCATGGGGTGCAAGATATATTCCTCCACCACTTGCAGTATCAGGAGCTTAAACTATGTAACACACATGGTTCAGTTCCAGAACGCCCTTTGGAAACGGGGGATGGACATTGCCCAAGAAATCCCAGACTGTCCACAGAAGGCAGAACTCCTCAAGCTTCTGCAGACCAGATCTGATGTCGGTACCCATGTCCTCCGCTCAGCCTATGATTCTGTGGATACGGCAGCAAGGGCGGCAGCGATGGCAGTATGTCTATGCCGTCATTCCTGGCTCCCAGTCTTGGGGTTTGCACAGGATGTCCAATCCAACCTCCTCGATGCACCCTTCCAAAGTTCAGTCCTCTTTGGCAAGGACACAGAGAAGATCATTACAAAATTACAGAACTCTGGCAAAGCAGTTTGGACAGTGCAGTCCATGTACCACCCAAAGCAGAGACAATTTTGCAGGTCTCTTTAGTGGCTGTGGGGAATAACAGCCACAACAACCCCACTTTCAGCACCAACAGCCCCGGCGGGGAGGTTATAACTGGAGAAGTGCCCATAGAGGCTCTGCAGGACCTGCCTCTTGCTCGGCCAATCCAACCCAGGCCACTTTCCCCCTTCCAACTACTGCCTGACTCCCTGCGGGACCCACATCCTCCCATGACATGAGCAGGGGAGGCGATCAGAGGACGTTTTTTGCTTTATGCTGACACTTGGTGGAGGGTGACCTCTGATCAGTGGGTCCACCAGCTCATAGACAACAGACACTCGATAGAGTCTGTCCAGTTTCCATGGGCCAGGCCCCCCCCCATCCCGGAGCATGAAGGACTGATTCATGCAGAGATTCAAGTCCTACTACTCAAAAAGGCCATAGATCCCATTCCCCAGCCCAGGATTCTACTCAGACTTCTTCCTAGTGCCAAAAAAGACAGGCGACCTGAGACCCATTCCTGTCCTCAGTGACCTCAATCAATTTGTAGAGTACAAGAGGTTTCAGATGGTCACCCTTCAGGACCTGCTCCCCATGATACATCACGGGGACTGGCTGGCATCACTGGACATGCAGGATGCTTATCTCCACATCCTCATGGCAAAGCCTCACAGGAGGTTCCTCAGGTTCACCTTACAGGGCTGGCACTTTCAATTGAGGGCATTACCCTTCTGTCTTTCATTGGCACCGAGGGTCTTCACAAAGTGCCTCGTGGTGGTAGCAGCGGCCATTCAAAGTCAGGGTCATTATGTCTTCCCATACTTGGATGATTGGCTACTGACAGCACGTCCAAAGAACAACTGCAATCATTCATTCGAGACACCTGTTCTCTCTTTGAGGAACTAGGTATCATGATCAACATCCCAAAATCCTTTTTAATTCTGCCAAAAACCTGAACTTCATCGGTGCACACCTCGATACTACTTAAGGGAGGGCCTATCTGCCCCAAGACAGAGCTGTCTGGCTTCAAGTCCTAGCTCACCACGTCTTTTCTGCCTCAGTCGTACCAGCCAGAACTCTGTTAAGGCTGTTAGGCCACATGGCAGTGTCCATCAGTACAGTCCCCTTAGCAAGATTCCACATGAGGATGATTCAGTGGATCCTACATGTCCAATGGGACCAAAGATGGGACGACTTTAATCAACCAGTCTTCATCATGAATCCGGTCTGTCAGGAACTCCAGTAGTGGATGATATCCCCTTTGCTGCATGAAGGGATGCCCTTTCAAAGAGAAGTGCCAGACCAGGTCTTAACTTCCGATGCCTTAGGAACAGGATGGGGAGTACACCTAGACATTCACAGGACTCACGGCTTCTGGTCTGTGAACGAGGAATCTCTTCACATAAATATCCTAGAGATGAGAGCCATTCTCTGTGCTCTGCAGGCCTTGAGCTCTGTGCTCCAACCAGGTCACCTCCTTGTGAAAACAGACAATATGTCAGTGGTGTTCTACCTCAACAAACAGGGAGGTGCACACTCCTACCCTCTCTGCAGAGAAGCAATGAGGGTGTGGAACTGTGCCATATCCCATCATCTAGAGATATCAGCTGTCCACATCCCTGGGGTACAGAATACTCTGGCCAACACCCTCAGCCAAACTTGGTCAAGGGCACATGAATGGACTCTTCTCCAGTCTGTCATCGACGAGCTCTTCGACAGATGGGGAAAATCCAAACTGGATCTCTTTGCCTCCCCCTACCAACACATAATTGCCTAGTTTTTGCTCGCTAGATTCAGGGCCTGGTGTTTTCTGGTGAGATGCATTGTCCCTATGCTGGAAGGAGAGATTCCTCTATGCCTTCTCCACATTTCCTCTCCTTCAGAAGGTTCTTCTCAAGTTGCAAGTGGAGGGAGCAACAGTGATCCTTGTGGCACTGCTATGGCCTCGAAAGATCTGGTTCCCACTGCTACGGGAACTGGCTGTCGAACCTCTGATTCCCTTGCCATTGAGCACTTATCTGCCTTCCCAGGACAACGGGACCTTGGTCCACCTGAACCTTTGGTCCCTACACCTACACCTACATGCTTGGCTCCTGAGGACTTAGCCAGACTCCGTTTTAGAAGTCTCAGGCAGAGTTGCTGACATCCTGGTGGCTGCCAGGAAACCTTCCACCAGAAGCGACCTACGCAATGAAATGGAAACACTTTTGTCTCTGGGCTATGGCTCATCACCTAGACCCTTTGGCCTGTCCAGTGAACACCCTCCTTGAGTATCTGCTGTCTCTTTTGGACTCGGGCTTAGCCTATTCCTCCATCAAAGTGCATCTAGCAGCCATTTCTGCCTACCATATTCCTGTCCAGAGCAGAACTGTGGCACAGATGGAGGTAAATCATATTTAATTTAGAGGTATCCTACACATAAAACCTCCCATAAGGGACCCTGTCCCTTCTTGGGACCTATTATTTGTTTTGGAGAAGTTGACCGTACCCCCATTAGAACCAGCCGTGGATTGCGAACTTTGCTTTCTCTCTTGGAAAGTGTTATTTTTAGTTGCTGTCACTTCTGCTTGAAGGATTTCCAAGCTTCAAGCCCTGATGTGCAAGGAGCCTTATTTGGTGTTTCACAAGGACCAGGTGGCATTGAGAACCAATCCTAAGTTCCTACCTAAGGTGGTGTCTGAGTTGACTTTAATTCAGGACATTCCCGTATACTACCCTAGTCATTCAAACAAGGGAGAGGCTCTATTCCATACTCTTGATGTTCACCGCATTCTGCAGTTTTACTTATCCAGAACAAAGGACTGTAGACGTTCTGACCAGTTGTTTGTTTCCTTTCCCCCCAGGATCCAAAGAGCTCCTGTAGCCAAGCAGACCCTGTCAAAATGACTAGTTCATTGTATATCCTTTTGCTATCAGAAACACAAGTCCTTGCCAAGCTCGGTGAAGAGTCACTCCCCAAGGGGTGTAGCGGCCTCCTTTGCAGCACTCAAAAACGTGTCTGCATCTGACATTTGTGCAGCCTACATGGCACATAGTCCACACCTTCATAAGGCACTACAGCCTGGATATCACCTCTCGATGCAAAGCTGGCTTCAGCCTTGCAGTTTTGCAGGGACTCCTCTCTTAAGGGAACTCCCCCTTTCACTCTTCTCTTACCTACTCCCTGAGACTAGTATGGTTTTCTGTACTGCATGGGAATCAGTCCTAATTGTATTACCTGCTGCAAGAGCTGACTCTTGAGGTAAGATAACACAGTTATGTAGGAACTTACCGTAACAGTACATCTTAAAGAGAAGCTTTTGCAGCAGATATATTTTCCGCCCTCCTTCCCCATAGAGGTTTTCTTCTGCATCTGAGTTATGTCGGCTAATTCATGTTTACTCTGTGAGGTATTGGCCTCAGTTCCCTGGTTCTGATTGCCTTACATCCTGATGCCAGAGTCTCCGGCAGAAGAACTGGGGCACGTCGGGACCACCCACCCTTTATACCATATGTGACGTCAGAGAGCATCTCCCGCCATAGACTGCTGTATAGAAGTTTGTTGTGGAGTCCTATCGCCTGCCAGCAACAGTCCTAATTGTGTTACCTGCTGCAAGACCTTCTCTCGAAGATCCACTGTTACAGTAAGTTCTTACATAACTATACTTTTCTGGTGGTACAGAGGGACTGGGAGGAGAGAGGACTCTGAGAGAGGGAGGGTGAGGAAGGGATTAAACAGGAGGAGAAATGAGGGTCACATGACTTGGCCTGGCTAATATGGTGGCCGGAGTCCATTGATTGAAAGGAAGGCCATTTTAGTAGTCTTGTCCTCCTTGCAACCCGACGCTGAGTGGGACAGACGATCCCAGCAGGGAAGTGCTAACTCTTTTTTTTGTACTGTGCTTCATTGTGGGGAATAATGTGTTGACATTTGGCAGCAATTGCAGTTTCTGGTGGTACAGATGGACTGGGAGGAGGGAGGACGCCAAGAGAGGGAGGGTTGGGAAGGGATTAAACAGAAGGAGAAATGGGTCACATGACTTGGCCTGGCCAATAGGGTGTCCAGAGCCCATTAATATTTTCCATGGGGCCAAGCAACCCCTTGTGTGAGCGACCCCGTAGCGTGAGTGCCATGAAGCAGGGGTGTGGTGCCTGACTAAGGGGCATCTGCAGGGTGCTTGCAGGGAAGACCACAGGCCATGCTGAGGCAGTATAGTAAGGGGGAGTGAATATCAGGGGGGAATCTAGGGTACCCAGGGCAGCAAAGATACAAGGGAGGATGTGACACCCAAGAAGTTGGGGGGGGGCTGGGGGAAAACATGGAGGAGGGCTGATGGAGCAATGACAGTAGTTTGAGGATGGGGGGAGGACAGTTGGATGTAATGGGTGTGGAGCAGCCATCTTTATTTATTTATTTAGTTTTTGTTGACCAGGGTTAGTGCACTAGACAAATTCTGCCTATTTTCAGGCACGACCCGGGGGAGGGGAATACAGATGAATGCCAACTGACCTTGAACCAGATTAAGCTGTTGGTGGTATTTTTAGTGAATGGGGGGAAATTTGGCCAGGGCACTGGGGAAATTTCCCTACTCTTTATGAGAAGTGCCATGGAATCTTTAACATCCACTTGAACTACCACCAGAACAGGCAGATGGGACCTCGGTTTAATGTCTCATCCGAAAGATGGCACCTCAGGAGTGCAGCACCCCCTTCATGCTGCACAACAGTGTCAGTATAGGGATTTAACCCAAGTGTCTGGTGTGGGGATAGAACCCACAGCCTTCTGATCTCCCAGCCTCAAAGGTGAGTGTGCTACCTGCTGAGCCACTGACACTGCCATCTTCATGGGTATAATTTGGCATACACGGTGATGTCTAGTCTTTTTGATAGCTTGGATAACTCAGCGAGGAAATAGCAAAGTTGAGATAAGAACTGGGAAGGAGAAGGGGGGGCAGCAGAGGACATGAGCAGAGGGGGATGGGAAGGAAGATGTCACCATCGGGCAGTGCAGAAATTGGAACTGGGGCAGAATCCAGGGGGAAGACACACAGTCCAGGAACATCAGTGCCATGGGGACAAGGTGAGAATGAGGGGGATGGCAGGTGGTGAGGGGTAGATGCAGGGGAAGAGTCAAGGAAGGAGGAGGGATGGGGGAGCAGGGACAGGAAAGAGTTGGCATTTCAGACAAAGGGAATCAGACACTAAATAGGTTCACAGTATTGCAGAGTATGGACAATCAAGGGAGGAAGGGAGGGAGGTTACGGGGGACCAGAGAAACAGTATTGTAATGGGGGGCAGGAGAGAAGGGGAGGGACTAAGGTCAGGATGGGAACCAGTGGCAGTAGGAAAGGCAATCCAAGGGGGAGGGAGGACAAAAAAGTGAGGGTAGGAGGGATACAGAGGTGAGCCGTGAGTGCAAGACAAAGGCATCTCCAGGAGGGGAGACCAGCGGAGGGGGGGAGACTGGGCCAAGGGGAGAGGCAAACAGGGGACAAGCAGGAGAAAGGGGAAACTGAGGATAAGGGAAGAAGTGAGGCAGCAGGGGTTGATTAAAAGGGAAGGAGGGAATCATAGACACATAGAAGCTGACGGCAGATAAGGACCACAAGGCCCATCCAGTCTACCCATTTTTTCTACCTTATGAATGTGCCGTAGACCTTTACTCTGTCAGTGGCCTATCTATTCATACTTATCTGTATTGCTTCCTTATGCCTATCCCATGCCTGTTTGAAGCCCTGCACTGTATTCGCATCCACCACTTCCTGCAGTAGGCTATTCCATGCATCCACCACCCCTTCTGTGAAAAAATAAGTTCCTCTCATTACCCCTTAATCGGCCTCCCTCTAATCTCATGCTGTGTCCTCTTGTCCTACTATTTTCCTTATATTGAAACATGTTAGACTCTTCCACCTTGTTAATGCCCTTAAGATGTCTGAATGTTTCGATCATATCACCTCTCTCCCTCCTTTGCTGTAGGGTATACATATTGAGCTCCATTAATCTGTCCTCATATCTTTTCTGATGCAGTCCCTGCACCATTTTGGTTGCCCTTCTCTGGACTGCCTCCATTTTGTTAATGTCCTTGTGGAGGTGCGGCCTCCAGTACTGCACGCAGTACTCCAGATGGGGCCTAACCAGTGTCTTGTAAAGAGGGATTATTACCTTCCTCTTACGACTAGTGATACCCCTACTAATACACCCCAACATCCCTCTAGCCTTACTTTCAGCTTTAGTTGTCTGCTTGGATGGTTTCAGATCATCTGTGATGGTGGTGATGATGATGATGATGCCCAAGTCTCTTTCTTCTCTTGTGATTGCCAGCAACTGCCCTCCCAACCTATAGGTGGCTTCAGGGTTTCTCTTCCCTATGTGCATGATCTTGCACTTCTTTGCGTCAAACCCCAGTTGCCACTCTTCTGACCATTTTGACAGTTTGTCCAGATCTCTTCTCATTCTGCACACCCCATCTGGATCATCTACTCTGTTGCAGATCTTGGTGTCTTCTGCAAACAGACAATCCTTACCCTCCAGTCCATCTGCAATGTCACTGATGAAGATATTGAAGAGGACTGGCCCCAGGACCAATCCCTGAGGTACCCCACTTGTGACTTGCATCTCTTTTGACTGTATACCATTTACCATCACTCTCTGTTTTCTGCCCACCAACCAGTTTGCCACCTAGTTGACCAACCTTTGACCCACCCCGAGCTTACCCAGCTTATTAATCAATCTTCTATGTGGAACAGTATCGAAAGCTTTGCTGAAGTCAAGGTAGGTGACATCAGCTGCACCCCCTTGGTCCACCATTCTGGTTACAGAGTCAAATAAGTCTATAGAATTAGATTGACAGGACCTTCCTGTTGTAAACCCATGCTGTCTTGGATCCTGTGCTCCTACGGATTCCAGGTATTGCATTATCCTTTCCTTAAGGAGTGCCTCCATCATCTTGCCAACTACTGAGGTACGACTGACTGCTCTGCAGTTCCCTGCCTCCTCCCTGCTGCCACTCTTGTGGAGTGGGATCACATGAGCCCTTCTCCAGTCTTCTGGGACCTCTCCTGTGCTCAGAGACTCACTAAACAGTTCTGATAATGGCTCTGCTAGTTCCACCCTTAGCTCCTTTAGTACCCTGGGATGTATGCCAATAGGTCCTATTGCCTTGTCCACCCTGAGCTTAGCGAGCTCTTGTATGATCCTTTCCTTTTGTGAAGGGACTTGTGCACACCTCCCTGCCCCCTGTGTCCATGGTGCTGAGCTGTGGGCTCTGCCCTACCTTCTCCTCAGCAAATACTGAACAGAAGTATCTTTTTATTTATTTATTTATTTATTTATTTATTTATTAAGATCTAGGATTCAACACCTTTGAGCTGAGAGCTCCTCTTTTACAAAGGTCCCACGTCAGTGGGAGGGAAGACAGTATAACAAAGGATTAAACAACATAGAGTATCAGACATGTACAATAATTACAGTGGTTCATACAAGCAGGTTATGCATACAAGACAAATCAATAGAGGGTAGCTACCCTTGGTTTGCATATAGAATAAGATATTAGAGCGGATAGCTGAGGGTATGGAGAAAGCTAGCGGACAGAATAGTTAGTGGAGAGTATAGAAGGAGGTAGGGAAGTAAGGGGAAAAAAAGGATGGCGGGAGGGGGTGGAAGGTGAGATGAGAGTTGCAGAGTCATCGACCTTGTCATGGGTGTGTGGGGGGGAGAGGGGGTTGATGGAGGCCGTGAGTAGCAAAACCAGGGTTGCGAGCCACCTTGTGGAGGAAGGGGAGTGTAGAGGAGGGTAGAGGTGGCACAGGATTATGCCATTACTGGGAGCAACAAAGAGGTAGGTCAGAGACAAATGGCAGGGGGGCTAGTGGAAACAGTCGCAAGTGCTGGATGCTGAAAGCTGCTGGTGTAGTAGTCTCTTGAAGGGGCCCAGAGTAGGTTGACTGGAGATGGCCTGACTGAGGGCATTAAACCAGAGGGGTGCTCTGTAGCCACAGGAACATTGACCCTGCATCGTTCGAAGCCAAGGTACATGGAAAAGGTGAGTGCTGGCACTTCTTATCCATTGTGAGTTGCTGCTGTGTGGCTGAAGTAAGTTTGCTGTACCATGGTGAAGAATACCAAGTAGCGCTTTTTGGCAAGCAAGCAGGTTTGGTAGTGTAACCTCCCACTGAGTTGGAGCCAGCCCGATTGAGCATAGAGGTCACAGGTATGGGTGAGATGCTCAGCTCCTGTGAGCAGCCTGCAGGCTTTGTTCAGTGCAACCGATATTCTGCGTAGGGCAATGTGGCTAGCAGCACCATAGATGACCAAGCCGTAGTCTATAACAGAAAGGACGGAGCTGTTGATGGCTAGTCTAAGAGCGTCCGAAGTGAGACAGTACTTGTGTCTGTGGAGGAGACCGATTTTGTAGTTGACAGTCCTAGCCACATTGCTGTTGTGCTGGTCATAGGCCAGACTGCTGTCAAGTGTGCTCCCAAGATATTTAAAGTGCTGGGTATCTTTGAGCAGTGCTGCAGATTGGGTACTGATGTTGAGAGCGTGTGACTTGTACTTGCTTCGAGTGCTACAGAACATCATAGCATACCTCTCAACTGTACCACATTACGAGGAACGTTCCTCATTTTACTTCACAAAAGCTCCCTGTTCCACATTGTGAGGACTTGTTCCACATTCAGTATTAACATTGTAAAGCAAAAATCTATAGTAAATGATGCAAAAAATATATTATTCAATTAATAACAGACTTTCTGAACATAAATGCAAACCTATTAACAGTGTTCTGAGCCTCCTAGGTAAAGATTTGATTAAGTGTTCCACATTTTGCTCATTTGTTCCACATTTTGAGAGGCAATGTTCCATATTTGGGGGACAAAAGGTTGAGAGGTATGCATCATAGTTTTGGTTTTTTTGCAGTTTAGGATAAGTTTGTGGTTTTGGAACCAATCCTCAACAATCCCGAAGCTATGTTGCAGCTCGCATTCGAGTTTGTCTGGGTCAGAGCAGCTTGAGAAGATTACTGCATCATCTGCATAGAGTAGCATTTGCTGTGGGCAGCTGCATGGTGGATTGTTGAGAAAGATGCTGAAAAGGACCAGACCCAGTATTGAGCCTTGGGGGACCCCAAATTTTACAGACAGATGTTCAGAGAGGACATTGTTGATTTTCACTCTTTGTGTTCATTGTCCTGGGTAGCTTTTGAACCAGAGGGTTGATTTTGCAGAGAGGCCAATGGAGGTTAATTGGTTTAAGAGTAGGGAGTGGTGGACAGTATTGAAGGCCTTTGAGAAGTCAATGAATACTGCCCTTGCTAGAGTTCCTTGGTCCAGAGACCGGTGAATAAACCCAGTGAGTTCAAGCAGTGCTGTGGAGGTACTATGGCCTTTACGGAAGCCATGCTGCTCTGGGCATTGGATGGAATATTTTACAAGGTATTTGACCAGTTGGTCAGCCACTATGCATTCTAGCGCTTTGGAGAGCGGTGGCAGAATCGAGATAGGCTGGTAGTTTGACAGCGATACCCTGTCTTCATTTTTGTACACAGGATTTTCCAAGCACTTTGAGAAGGTATTTTCTGACTAGTGAGGGTGTAAGTTTCTTGAACTAAAAAGGAGGGGCAGACTGAGGGCGAGCATCAGTAGCAGAGGTGTTGGAGTGTGGCGGGTCATCAAAAAAGTCTGGGGAGAGCGTCCCAGAGAGGTCTGAGAATGCTTCATTGAAGGCGTTGGCCAAAGTTAGTGAATCCTGGGTAGGGGTACCCTGTATATTGATTAGGTTTGGTGCTGATTTCACATCCTTCCCTAAGACTAAGTTGGACCAAAAGTTTTTTCCATCACCCCAGGAGGCAGTAAGTGACTCCTTGAGGTGTTTTGATTTAGCCTGGCGTATCTTCTGGGTGCAGGCATTTCTGGCTTGCTTGTAGGCTAGTACAGCTGAGGGTTTACCCGACTCCCTGGCAAGGTGCCAAAGGTGATCGCGCTTCATCAGTTTGCTTATGAGGTCAGATGATAACCATGGATTAACTGACCCCCGTGCTTTGACCTTTTTGTAAGCGCATGCACGTCACAGACTTTCGTGAAATGAGTTATAAAATAATCCAAGGCAGCATTGACGTCAGTAGTGCGGTCAATTTGTGACCAGTTGGTGTTGACAAGGTCATGTTTCAGGGACTCAAGATGCCCAGGCTTTAGTACCCTACTAAAGGTGAAGTGGGGAGGTGGCTTGAGGAATTTGTTCGACCAGCTACAAGAGACTGGGGAGTGGTCACTAATAGCGTCCAGGTGCACTGTCACATTGATGAGTCATTCTGGATTGCTTGAGAGTATCCAATCTAGGAGGGTGCTGGTGCCCATTTTGTAATTAACCCTGGTAGGAGAAGAGACAAGCTGGGTGAGGTGTACTGCAGAGATGTCGTCCCTGTATGTGCCTGCATCTGGTGAAAGCCAGTTGACGTTAAAGTCACCTACTAAGATGGTCTCAGAGTTAGAGGGCAGGCCTCAGATGAAGTCCATTATACCCTTGAAACCCCTTTTGTGTTCATTAGGGGGAACATAGAGACAATAGTTAGAGTTTTGTTTTGTGCCCCAAATAGGGCTTTAATTGCTAGTACCTGGGCATAGGGTCCAAGATCCGCCTGGGGGAGGACGTGCCCTTTGATAGTGTCCTTGATGTAGATAGCACAGCTGCCTCCTCTCTTGGTAGCCCTGTTAAGCCTGAAGACGTTACAGCCAGGGAGGGCAACTTCATTGTCAGGAGATCTTGGGTGAGAGCTAGAGTTTCAACTCACCGACAGAATGTCGAGTTGTTGTGCTGTCCAGGCTTGAAGTTGATCCAGCTTGCTGGGGAGGCTCTGGATGTTTAATGATGCTATTTTGATTGTTCCATGTGTTGGGTGTTTTAGGGGGTGAAGTGGACTTGATGGGCCAGGGTTGGGATGCACATCCCCAGCCCTAAGCAATAGGAGTTGGTAGGCATTTTGGCAGTAGTCACACAGCTTTTTACAGAGACAGCAATTTTTCTTCATATACGTAGACTGAGTGTGGGACGCAAGGAGCCCAGGTGGTTTAGAGCGTAGAATTTTGTTGGGGCATAGGTTGCAGGTCCCCAGTGTCAGCCACCATTGTGGTAGTAGTAGGAGCCAGTGAGCGGACCAGATTCCCTTAGCAATCAGGAAGTAGTGCCCAGTGACACAATAGGGTTTGTAGTGGATATAAGTGCCAGGGTAAGTTGGTAGCTGGGGAGTCTGATGACATCTTAAAGAATGGCCATGGCATAGGATTGCTAAGAGGATGAGCTGCTGTAGTAGGGTGCAGAGACTGGTCATGTTTTATAGCCTAAGTAACCAGATAATGTGAGTCACTTGGCAGTGTATTTGTGTATGGCAAAGAGATCTGGCAGCGGGAACAAATAGTTGCAGAGCCCCTAGTGGTGGCACGGTATAGACTGCAGATGAGAAAGTCGATATTTAGTAATTTACAAGACCTCATGATCTCTCTCCCCATAAAGCAAAGTGTTGAGCTAGGGTGGGAGGGTGGGAAGTGGGTGGGGAGCGGCACAACACTGGTGAGGTTACACACGGCTGGCGGCGAGGCTGTTGGCCTTGGATCCGGCTGGAGGTCTCTGGCTGTGGCCTGAGTGGTGCTTGCCATCCGGGGAGCCATCCCGGGAGCCGCTGCAGAGCTGGGGGAGCCCTGTGTAGGGGGTCCCGGCTGCTGAAAGACAGAGAGAGGGCTCAGATTAAATGCTGGTCACAGGACAAAGAGGCAGAGCGAACAGTGGGGGACAGATTTAGCAGACAAAGAGTAGTTATCAGCCAAGTCTGGCTCCCGAGAAAGGAAAGATTCAAAAGTCTGTAACACTTTTAAATTAGGTAAGTAACACAGTAATACAATGATTACACTAGTTTTAGATCAATTTCTATTACTTTACATTAGCTAGAAGTCCAGAAAGCCAGTTTTAGTAGAGAAGATAGAGGAAAGCTTGAGGAGAAGGTTTCGGCTAATCGGAGCATGCCAGAAAACTATTTAGGATAGATGCTCTTCCTTGGTCCTCCTTCAAACACTTCCCCTTATCCCCTTTGATCTTAGCAATACCCCTTCTGGACTTTCTCCTTTCACTACTGTATCTATAGAAAGTCTTGTGCCCTTCTTTTACTGTTCATGCTAGTGTTTCCTCGGTTTGGGTCTGCAGTACTGCCTTCCCTGCTTCCCTTAGGGAAGTTTCGTATGCCTCCCTATCTTCTTCCTGCTGCGTTCCCTTATATTTCCTGAAGGCCACCCTTTGGCTCTGACCTTTTCTGCTACTGTTTTTGAGAACCAAAGTGGTCTCCTCCTTCTGTTGCTCTTGCTTTTTCTCCCTAACACAATGGGATGTTGCTTCAAGTATTGCATCCTTAATGCTTGCCCACTTTGCCTGTACTCACTCACCTGTATTTCTTCTTGCCAGGGCTAACTTAACTCTGTTGGCCACCTTATCAAAGTCAGCTCCTCTGAAGCCCCATATTTTTGCCTTGGAATGGGATGATTTAGTTCTAATGGCCAAATTGAACCATACCATGTGACGGTCACTGGCCCCAGGTGACCTTGTACCTGGAGATCTGTGATCCTTTCCCTGTTAGTCAATACTAGATCTAGGATAGTCCTGTCTCTTGTGGGTTGTTGTACCAGTTGTTTGAGGCCCTCCCCCTGCAGGGAATCCATTATGTGTCTAGTTCTGGTGGATGTTCCTGCTGGTATTGACCAATCTGTATCTGGTATGTTGATGTCTCCCATTATCAGAACCTCCCCTTTAGCTGTCATGTTTTGTATATCTTCTAACAGTAATGTGTCTATGTCCTCCCCCAAATCTGGAGGCCTGTAGACAATCCCAGTTCATATGGCTGTCCCATTTCCTGTTTCCAGAGTGACCCACAGTTCTTCTGGCTCCTTATGTGTATTCTGAATTTCTGTAGCTTTGATATTTTCATTGACATAAAGGGCCACTCCCCCCCCACTTTTTTGCACCTTAGTTTCTTCTGAATAGTACATAGCCAGGTACTGAAATCTCCCAAGTGTGGTTACTGGTGAACCATGTCTCGTTAATGGCTACTATGTCCAGTTTAGCCTCTGTCATTGTTGCCTGCAGGTCTGGGATCTTGTTTCCCAGACTGCAGGGATTTTTGTACATGACTTTCCATTGGCCAGATTTCAATGCGTTGGTTGTTGGGCGAGGTCCAGCTTTTCTCCTGCATGTCATATGGGGAGCCAGACCTTTTTCCTTATCTGGTGATGCAAATTAACTACAAACATGCTGAACTCCTGTTTGATCACTAGCTGAGGGGAGAGGGTGTTCTTTTCATTCAATGTATCAGGTGCTGCACCCCTCTCCCCATTTGCTAGTTTAAATATTCTGCAAAGATGTCAAACTTCTGCCCCAGCACACTGACTCCCTCCTTAGTCAGATGCAGTCCTTCGAATTTAAAGAACTTACCCCAAAACTGTTGCCAGTTACCTATAAATTTGTGTCCTTTTTCCTGGCACCAGCCCTGAGCACATGTTTAGCTGCCCTATCTCCCTTCTCTGACCTTCCATCTGTCTGCCCTCTCCCAGACTGGGCTACCAGGTCATATTGTTGCACACTTAATAGCGATGACATTATGGCTAAACGGCTACAGTGTAGTCTGTAATCATCAATGGTGCACACATATACTGTTGTACGCGGTATTGCACTAGTGGTGCTTCCAGGCAGAGGATATGACCTGTGCTGGGGAGTGGGTTGCTGAGCAGCCTGTGGCTCACAGGACTGAGCCACAGCAGCAGGAACCCAGGCGCTGTGTCTGGGATCTGGTTTGATTCCCGCAGAGCCCCCCACAGAAAAAAGACTTGTGCCTCATGGCAGAAATCACGCTGTATTGGCAGTATGATTTTGCCATGAGGCATAATGTCTTGCGACATGATGACCCCATGCCCCCAGACTGACAGGATCTCAGAGAAGGAGATGCCAGATGAAACGGATGACAGTTTGTCTCCCAGTCTGGTCAGGGGTTCCTTGGGCTCCACAACTGACCAACTGGCGAGATCATTAGTCCCTTTGTGTACCGGGACGTCGATGTTTTCTCCTGCTTCCTGCAATATTTTAACAATGTGGTCAGTGTCTCTCCATGCTGATGTACCTAGGAGACATCTGACCATTACCTCCAGCTGGAGGTAGGTATCAACTCTCCGAATCATGGAGTCTCCTATGATCAGAAGTGTTTTGGATTTCCTTTTTGCTTTTGTTGTTTTGGTCCCTGTTTTGGGTGAGTTTTGTAGCACTAGCTCCTGTGCTGCAGTGTCTTGCTCTGCAGTGTCCTCTGCCCCTTTGTTTGATTTCGGAAATAGAGGCAGATATCTGTTTGTAGTTTTTATCTGGTTTGTGGAGGAGATACGTTGGAAAGCATTGAGTGATGGGGCACCCAATTTGCCCCTCCTAAGCACCTGCCAACCTCCCAGACCAACTACCCTCTGCAGTCGAGGTGCTTCAATTGGATGTTAGGGAAATGATGTGGATGGGACAAAAGGGAGGGCATTACAACAGGGAGAGGCAGGAAGGGGGGGTGAGGGTTGTAATTGTGGTAGACTCAGTACTGAAGGGAATAAGATAGGGAAAGAAACACACCAGGACAAGCAGCAGGAAGGTGGATTGAATTCCATGCATGATTGCAGGGAGGGTGGGTGCTATTATACCAAAGTGTGTGAGGATAAAAATGGGAAGCCTCACATTGTGGTCCATTTGGGTACCAATGATCTTGGAGGATGTGAGGAGAAGGTGGTGCAGGAAAGGTTCAAGGAGCCGGGCGAGATATGCAAGGGGGTAGGAAAATCGGTAGCTTTCTCTGAGGTACTGCCAGTCCCGAGGGCCAGCACTGTTAGAAAGCTGAGGATAGAGGAATTTAACTTATGGCTGGGGGGATTGTGCGAGGCAAATGGGTACAGGTTGGTGGGAGGTTGGGGCAGGATATGGGAGCACACAAGGAACTATGTATCAGACAGGCTACACCTAAGTAGGGAAGGCATGGCTCCTGGAAAGACAAATTTAAGAGATACTTGACAGAAGAGCTGGATTTAAACTGAAGAAGGTGGCGGAGGCAGCAGAGGACAAGGCACTCAACATCAAGAGAGGGGGTCCACAGGGCATCCCCCACCCAGTGGAAATTGAAGTGGAAGGGGGGGGCATGGAGAGGAGATAGTAGGGGTAGGAGAGGAAGAGGGACACCAAGGGATAGCAGGAAGCAGAGAGTAAAAGGCGGCATGGTGGAAGGTAGTGTCCTTAAATGCTAGGAGTCTTACCAACAAGGGAGCAGACCTGCAGGTGGTGATGGCAGAAGGGGATGTGGATATAGCTGCCATCATGGAAACATGGACAACCCAGTACCATGACTGGGACCTTGAGATCCCAGGGTACCAATTGCTAAGAAGGACAGAGGAAAAGGAAGAGTGGGTGGAGTTACATTGTACATAAGGGAAGGGATACTGTGCACCAGGAAGGAGGGGAGGAAGGCTCTGCAAAAGCCCTGTGGGTAATGCTACAAAGCTCCAGTGATAGAAGGATTCATTTGGGGGTAGTGTACAGACCACCCTCACAGGGCATAGAATTGGATAAAGAGCTAGCAGACCAGATCAGGAAGGTAGGAGGGAAGGGGAACACTGTAATAGTTGGACACTTCAATCTACCTGGAACAGACTGGAGCACCCCAGCTACCTCCTGTCAAAGAAATCAGCTCCTCCCGGATGCTATCCAGGAGTGTTTCCTGACAGAGGGTGTTACAGAGCCATTTAGGGAAGGGGCCATACTAGACCCAGTGTTATCAGAGTAGGCCCAAGAGGTAGAAGTGCGAGATCCCCTTGCAGGCAGTGACCACCACACAGTATGGTTTTACATAAGCATAGGGAAGGAAATAGCCAAACCAAAACTAGAGTAATGGATTTCAGGAAGGCAGACTTCAGTGAAATGGGAAACATACTGGAGGGGCACCTGGCCATGCTGAGACCAGAGATGGATGCGGATCAGAAGTGGTCCGTCATCAAGAGGGGACTACTTGAGGCTATGGACATGTATGCAAAGGCTTGTGAAAAGAACTCTAAGGCCAAGAGACCTAGCTGGTTTAGCAGGAAGGTGGCAGGTAAAGTGAAGGAAAAGAGGGATGCCTTCCTGAGGTACAAGTGGAACTCGAGGGAGGAAGACAGAGAGGTTTATGTGGTGAAAGCTAGAGAGGCAATGAAAGAGGTCCAGGCAGCCAAGGCTGCAAAATAACTGAGACTGGTGCAGGGGATTAAGGATGAGGAAAAGGACTTCTTCCATTACATTAAGGGAGAGAAGATCCAGAAGGGATGAGATTGTAAGGATAAAGAGGGAGGGTGGGCAGAAAAGGGTAAGGAGCAGGCGGAGACACTGAATGAGTACTTCTGCTCTGTCCTCACTAGGGAACGGGATGGGCCCATGCCACAGGGGATTGTTGGGTGTTGCCCTAGGGGAAGGGAAGAACATAATGGAGAGATTGGGGTTGAGAGGGTCTTAAGAGGACTGAGGGAACTAAGGGTGGACAAGGCTTCTGGCCCAGATGGAGTACACCTGAGGGTCCTGAGAGAGATGGCGGAGGTTCTAGCAGTACCCCTGATGGACCTGTTTAATATCTCGCTGGAAAAGGAGAGCGTATAACACGACTGGAGGACAGCACATGTGGTACCACTTCACAACAGTGGTCCCAGGGATGAGCCAGGTAACTACAGGCTGGTCAGCCTAACCTCTATAGTGGAGAAGTTGATGGAGACCATTCTTAGGGAAAGGCTGGTGCCCTTTCTTGAGGTGAATAGTCTACAGTATGACAGGCAGCATGGGTTTGTCAGGGGGAGATCCTGTCAAACACACATGATAGACTTCTTCAACTGGGTGCAAGGTCACTGGACAGGGCATGTGGTGGACATCCTGTACCTGGATTTCAGCAAACCATTTGATTCAGTGCCTCATGGCAATCCGATCATCAAGCTGAAGGACCTGGGTATAGCAGACAAACTCCTAGGGTGGGTCAAGAGCTGGCTGAGGGACAGGAACCAGACAGTGGTGTAGGGGGGAACTATCCAAACCTAGGCCTGTAACCAGTGGGGTCCCACAGGGCTCAGTACTCAGACCAGCACTGTTCAAAATCTTTGTAAGGGACATAGCAGAGGGCATCAAAAGTAAGATCAGCCTTTTTGCAGATGATACCAAGCTCTGTGGGAGGGTGGACACAGTGGTAGGGAGAGAGAATAGAAAGGAAGATCTGGCAAGGCTGTAGAAATGGGTCGGGCATCTGGCAGTTAGGATTCAACACCAAGAAGTGCAAGCTCATGCACCTGGGAGTCAGGAACCCAGGGGCCAGCTACTGGCTGGTGAGGGGTTCTGGTGATCATCTTGGAAGAGGAAAAGGACCTTGGAGTTTTGGTCAAGGATGACATGAAGCACTCTGCATAATGCCGTAAGGCACCAGCAAAAGCTAATAAAATGCAGGGCTGCATCGACAGAGGAATCACTTCTAGGAGGAAAGAAGTTATTCTCCCACTGTATAGGTCTGTGGTGAGACCACACCTGGAGTACTGTGTACAGTTCTGGTGCCCTTATCTAAAGGAGGATGTCAGTCTACTGGAGGGGGTCCAGCGGAGGGCAACCAAGATGACCCAGGGCATGGGGGACAAAACATATGAGGAGAGACCGAGGGAGCTCAACATGTACTCCCTGGAGGACAGAAGAGAGAGAGGGGACATGTTAGAAACCTTTCAGTACCTCAAAGATATAAACAGGGATCTTTCGTGGGGGTACATTCAACCTAAGAAAGGAGGGTACTACTAAAGGGTACAGCCTGAAGCTGGTGGGAGTAAATTTAAGAAGGAAATGAAGAAACACTTTTTCATGGAAAGGGTGCTAAAGGGGTGGAATGAGTTGCTAGATGAGGTGGTAGCAGTGAATACAGTTGACAACTTCAAGGGGAGGGTGGGACAGGTTGAAAAACAAAATCAGAACGGGAAGAATCAGTTCTGGGAAGGGGAGAGGAGAGTGTTTTGGGGGGGAGATGTATGACTCCAGGAGGAGTGGGGGGAGCTCCAAGAATCTAAACTGAGCTGTACACTCAAGCAGACTAGATAGCCCATCATGGCCTGTTTCTGCTGACAATTTTGTATGTTCGTGTGTAAAGGGGGAGCTAGTAAATAACAACTGACTGAGCTAAGCAGACAAATTAATAAGGGTAGCAGTAGTTAGGATTCCTGGGGTTGTAAACAGTCCTAGAAAATCTTATTTGGGGTACCCCAAAAAAAGGGCCACAGACCAAAGGAGCACATTGAAAAAAAGGGGAGTACTGGGGGTGTGGAGACCTATAGCCAAGGCTTAACAAATGGTGAATTACAAAGAAAATCCAACCCCCTCCACTCTACCTAGCATTAACGTGGTGCAACAGTCATGGGAAAGTACATCTAGATTGCACAAACTAGGATTTTTAAAAGCTGGTTATTTTATTTTAAAACAGTACCATGCTTAGGAAAAATGTGTAAACATAGGGGGCTGGATATTCAAAAGGGTTGCGCCATGCGCAAGTCTGAAATTGCGCCATTCTGCCATATTCAGCAGGAGGCAGTTGCAACCCCCAAGTCATGCTGAGCAACAGCACAATGCTAATGAAGGCATGCTCAACCGGAGGGGGAGGAACCATGCATAAACTGCACAGTCCGATATTCAGCCGGCTGTGTAGAGCCAGCAGGCGCAACCCCAACCTGCGCCTGCACAACTTTGAGCAAAAAAAAAGTAGTAGCGAGCCACCACAGGTGAGCTGCTGCATTGCAGGGCACAACACAGCAGCTGCCACCTGTGGGTGGCTCCACTTCTTCCTGTGCCCCCCGCAGCCCAATCGTGGCATAATAGTAACCCCTCTCCTGACTGGGCTCCAACTGGCAAACCCGTAGTAATCCCTCCCCGACTGGCCCCATCACCGTGGCAAACCCGTAGTAATCCCCCACCCCACTCAGCCCGATCAGGGCAGAACAGAGTTCAACCCCCCAAGAACAATATCCCTGGTGGTCCAGTGACCGCCAAGCCCGATCAGGCATTAGAGTCCACCTCCCCAAGGTCCAAGTACCCTGGTGATCTAGTGGCCCCCACCCCACCCACTCCACGGAGCCCCACCACTCGCCACCCCCGCCAGCCGGGCGGGTGGCAGCACCCCACCCGCCCGCGCCCGCCGCCCACCGACTGATCGAGTAGGTGGGCTGCACGCCCATTGGTTCAGAGCAAAAGCCAATGGGTGTGCAGCCCATACCGTACAAGGCAGTCCAGATATGTGAATGAAAATGAACCACGATTGGGCTTCGCGGTCCACTGGACCACCAGGAATATTGTTCTTGGGGGGAGGTTGAACTCTGTTCTGCCCGCGATCGGGCTAGTGGGGGTTGGGGATTATTAATGGTCTGCCCACAATCGGGCCAGTCGGGGGAGGGGATTACAGGTTTGCCCGCGATCGGGCCAGTCGGGAGAGGGGATTACCACGGGTTTGCCCGGGATCGGGCCAGTCAGGGAGAGGGGATTTATCATGCCCGCCGATCGGGCTGCAGGGGCGCCGGTCCCCGATGGATGCCTGGCAGGGCGCCAGGTGCAAGTCATAGATTATTCACCTGCATGCTAATGGCATGCAATGGGGGCTATAAGTAGCTGCAAATGGCCCCCGCGCTTTGCATGAATTATGGCCCCATTTGTACGTCACCTTTGAATATCGAATTTATGCGATGGCGCAATGGAACTTGGCGCCACCGCATCTTGAATGCTCCACCTGACCACTTGCGGTGGCACAAGTTCCACTGCGCCATGCACAGTGGCTGTGGCCGGGGGGTGATATTCAAAGGAGTTGCTCAATAGCGTAACTCCGTTGAATATCGCCCCGGCCACACCCCAGCGCAACTTATTTGAGCAGCGCAAGGGCTTGCGCCACAGAATGGCGCAGTTTGAATATCCAGCCCACAATGTTTATTGCTGGCTCCTTTACCCAACCCAGACTCAGAGGAAAAAGCTTGTCAGCGATCAAAGTCTCAAAAAGTCCTCAGTGCAAATGATTTCTTCTTGCACACTTGAGGTGCCAGTATCCCAAATACATTTAGAAACCCTGGAGAAGAGGCAAGTGACATTGAAATGTCACCATCATGTGCTCTGGCACATAGCCAGTAAGTGACTTTATGGTGACCTATGGATTTGGGCCCACTATAAGCCATAAAAATGAGATGTTGAAATGCCAGTAAGGAAAGCTCGTTAATTTATTTGGCTGTAGTGACAGCAGAACTGAGCCTTCTCTGAAGCAGATTACAGTGGTCAATGCAGAAGGCAGACACTACCCTTACAGAAAGAATTATATGAAATACTTGCAGACTGCAAGCATGAAACTGCCTTGGTGGCATGCATGCTGCAAGCATGTACTTTGTGTTAAATTGGAACCAAGTGCATACATGTGGCATGTGTGCAGCAAGCAAGTGGTCATTGTGATTATATATTTTCTTTGACTGTTGTTCTTTGAATTCAATGTAATTGCACATATTTTGTACATTGTATTAATTTTATTTTTCATAGATTCTGTTCACAGATAAGGACCACTTGGCCCACCTAGCCTGCCCCAAAAATCCTCCCTAATAGTACTACCCAAGACACTACTGGGGGCCGCTGCCCACCACATTACATTATCCAAGATACCTGTGTACTTATCCCATGCACACTTAAAACCTGTGACTATATTAGCCCCCACCACCTCCGCCTGGAGACTGTTTCAGTCATCCACCACCTTTCTGTGAAGAAGAACTTCCTCACATCACCCCTGATCCAACCCTTCCAGCTTCATACTATGACCCCTAGTCTTAGAACATCCTTTCTCTGCAAAATGATTGCTTCCTGTGCCTTGTTCATTCCCTTGAAATATTTGAATGTCTCTATCGATCCCCACCTCCTTTTGTCCTCCAGGGACAAGTTTAATTCCTTAGGTCTCCCCTCATAGGTCTTCCAATGCAGGCCCTGAACCATCTTGGTTGCTCTCTTCTGCACTGTCTCCATTCTTTCCCTGTCCTATCAAAGGTGGGGCCTCCAGAACTGCACACAGTACTCAAGGTGTGTCCTCATAAGCGATTACTGTATACAGGGTATTACCTCCCTTATACAGGGTATTACCTCCCTCTTTCTGCTGGTGATACCCCTCCCTATGCATCCAAGTATTTGGTTTGCCTTTCCCACTGCCTTCTCACACTGCTTCGCCACCTTCAGGTCATCAGTAATGATAACCCTCAGGTCCCTCTCTTGCCGTGTGACCTTTACTACCTCTCCTCCAAGTGTGTACCACCCCCAGGTTCCTGGGCCCCAACTGCATAACCCTGCACTTCTTTGCGTTGAATCGTAGCTGCCACCTCCTTGACCACTTTTCTAACTTTTCTAGGTCTGATCTTGTTTTTATGTTTTCCCTTATCAGAAGGTTCTTGTGAACCTTCCTGCACTTTTTAACTTTTAATAAATACATAAAACAATAAATTAAGTTACAAACTGTTGTTGAAAGTTTAGCTTGTCACACGTGCAGTGCAGTCTTGTTTGTCTGTTTGCATGGCCTTAGCTGCTCATGCATCACCACTGAAGTAATTTCTGAGATACTGTACTCCCCAGCATTGCAGTCTCATGCCCCCCTAATCTGGATCTCAAGATTTAACGTTCAACCCTAATTCTCCTAGATCATAACTCTACCACTGAGCTAAAGGAGCAGCAGTTATATAGTAAGAAATCCCACTATTCAGCAAGTCTATAAGAACTAAAAAGTCACCTAGAATTTAAAGAGAAACATTAACAGGAAAAAGATGCAGACATGCTGTACTTTCTTTTAACACACTGCATCTGTTCTTGAAAACTGCTAACTCCACTGGCTGCATCCAGGTGGAAACCTCACTGTAGAACAAAAATTAACTCTGGCCAGAGCCAATAGAGCTGCAACTGAGGAATTTGGGGGTAAAAATATGGAAAGTTACCAAAGTGGTATATCCCCCCCCCCCGACAGCGACCTACAATGCTGCCGATATAATCGGCAGTCTGTCGACAGGTCGCTGTACTGGTGTACCAGAGACCAGGGCACACTGTCTCCCAGTCCTGCACCCCCTTCCCGAATCGACACCAACTCAGAGTTGATTATAAATAGTACGGTGGGTGCGGGGGGGGCAGAGCCTCGCATGGAGGGTCAGGGCAAAGCCCTCGATAGAAAAACGGACCAGGAGTCCATCAGATTTATGTTCACCACACCCTCAGGGTCATATAAATCTCCGCTGTTGCGGATGCCGTCAACGAATTGTTGTCGAACTGGCATCATACAGTTTACCAAAGTTATGAGCCTGGTCTGCAAAATGTAACATAGGCTCATAAATTTTAAATTAAATTAGTGAACACCAATTTTTAGAACTTAGAAATATAGATCATCCTTTTTTATGTGGTTCTGAGGGAAATAAAACTCCCTCGCATGATTGGATGTTGTATGAATGATGAAATCCATCTTTGTATGAAGGTACAAGTTTTTATAACATAATATTAGCTTTGTTGTAAAGTATTAATATTTGCTGAAATTGTTTTTTTTAACGTCAATGTATATTGTATTTTTAAGTTGGTTGTTTTTTTCTATTGCAAAATGTATGTAACTTTTTGTGGGATATTTGGCTGCAATGCGTGGTTAAATAAACTAATCTAAACTGAAATTTGTTGTTTTGTAATATTTTACACCAAATGTGCAACATAGACTTGTTATGACCCTGCCTCATGAAGAAGGGCAGAGGAAATGTTCAACTCCTGTCCTAAAGATGATTTCAGGCAGGGACTGCAAAATCAACTTTCCAGACACAAAAACACATTTTGGGTAGGAGTTGAAAAATGACAGCTGTCGCATTTATGAGGTGCTGTAAAGAAATGGCTATGTTGAAAATTTTGAGTACAAATATAGAATATTACCAAACTTACGAATGAGCCTGTATTTGCAAAATTCAACATAGACTCATAATGTTTTTTTTTTTTATATTTTTACAGCAAATTTAGCACATAGCTTTCTTATGACCCCACCTCATGAACAGGGCAAAGAACATTTTCACTCCTGTCCAAAAGGGGATTTTGTGCAGGGACCACAAAATCACCATTCAGGATGTAAAAAAAAAACATTTTGGCCAGGATCTGAAAAAAGACAGCTGTCACATTCATGAGGTGTTGTAAAGATATGGCTGTGCTGTAAATCTGGGGTAAAAATATTGAACATTACCAAAATTTACGAGAATGCATTTGCAAAATTCAATGTAGGCTCATAACGTTGTTGTTTTTCAATATTTTTACACCAAATTTTCAAAATAGCCTTCTTATAACCCCACCTCAAAAACAAGTGCAGAGAAACTTTTCGTCTCCTGCCTGAAAGGTGATTTTGCACAGGGACCACGAAATCACCTTTCGGGACAGATTTGCCTAATGTCAGTGCAATTGTTCATGAGGCCGGGTCCCAAAAAAGGCACTTTGAATATTTGGGCCAAAAGTATTCAAAAATGGCCAAGTTATGCCATTATGTTTAAAACACCATTGAAATACATTGAAATATATACCTGTTTCTTCAGTTCATGGTCCGGCTTTGAAGTGTGAAGATACATGTGTTTGCAGTCCAGAAAGGATTATGGCATTGGACCCCTGCTGGGTAAGTAAGGGCTTGATGGGGTGCGGAGTGGTGGTTGCTGAGTGGGAGGGCCAGGTGGGTAGACAGTAATGTCTGCAAAAGACATTGATGGATGGTTTTATTTTTAGAGGGTTATTTAATAATAATTAAAAAAGAGGAAGGTTTTCTTTATTTCAGGTTGTGACACTGGGGGTTAAGCAGCCCCAGTGTCAGTGTTATGTTTGGGGGGTGGGTGCTAAGAGGGAGGGTTGGGTGGGGAAGGGAAATATATGTGGATATTCAATGGGGCTTTACATCACTGTTTTTCTTAGAACTATCAACTGCAGTGCCAGTGCCTAATCAGAGATACAGGTTTGCATATGGATATTTACCATGGGACTATCACGGTATCCATATATCAGAGCTTCTCTGGATACCTTGTCAGGTGTTATTCCTTACTTATTAAATAGGTGATGAAATAGGTGCTGAAATCTTGCAATCTGATTGGATGAGAGCACCACCTGACTATCCAGTTATCAGAGCTCGCCCAGACAGTTCAGAACTTAATTTTTTATTTATTTATTTATGTATGTATCTATTTATTTGACATTACATTAACTTGATAAATCTATTAGATGCACCATCTAATTTACATGGGATGCCATGGAGGAAGGCAGCAGACAAAAGGTAAACATAGTCCAGCAGGAATAGTTACATACTGTACAGCTGAATATATACAAGGCAAAAAACAAAGTGTAAAGATAAGATGACTATTTACATTTCACATATCAATTTAGGACTTATTTTATAGGTGGAATAACACCCTTTGAGGTGTCTGGGCATGCTCTGATATATGAATTTCTTGGGTGGTTGAAGGCACTTGGCATGTGTCTTGTGCTACAAAATGCACCCAAGGTGTCCATACATCAGAGCATGGCTGGATCTCAAAGGGTGATATTCCTCACATATTCACCCTGGAACTATCAAGGCACTGGTGCATTATGGAGGTAAGGTACTCAGCTCCTGAGGAAGGTATGCACTGATAACTTGGCACTCCTATAGTCTTATTGGCTTATCATTGATGGCTATGGACTGGATGATAATGGGCAACCATAGTAATCCCAATATTGACATGTGGACTTAAAGAAAATTGAGAAATAAAGGTCCTTTCAGGCAGAGAAGTCTAACTTTGTCCATTTATCACCCACTGCACTTTTGTCCCTCCTAGCTGTAACATTTGTTAACAAACTCTGGTCAGAGCCAATATGGCTGTGGAGAGCTTTTGGGGTGCCTTTACCCATTGTTTCTAATGAATTTGCACAATGCAGATCTGCTGAGAGGCAGTTTCAATGTGGTCTTCCTTCTACACTGTTTTACAATGTATTTTCCTAGAATATGCCTACTGATTGCTATATATTTAGCCTGGATAGTTTTCAGTCTGCTTGAGCTTCCCATGGTGAGTAGCAGCCAGCTCTGGAACATCTGCTCCTCCACAGAGCTGGGAGTCTGCCAGCGCACCTGCCCCCTGAGACGTAGCTGCAAGTATGGAACTGAACACTGCATGGCTCCTCCTTGGCTGAAGTGGACCCTGAACTGAGAAATAAAAAATTGACCTCATAACTTCTTGCCTTGTTTTTCATGCTAAATTGTAATTTCTTGACTCTTTATTTATTCTAAATTTCTGTGCCTTCTCAGGGAATGCCTCATTGGCTGTCTTCCAGCATGGCACTTCCACATTGGCCCACTATTTTTCAGCTTGTAATTTAATTTAATTTTTCCTTTTGCAAATTATTTACACTGAAACTGGTATTGCTGCCATAACACCATTGTATGATTTAATTCAAACTCCCTGATTGTGTCAATTGCTGTTACTGTGGGCTTTCCCCTGAATGTGCTGCATACACTGTTTGGAGGCTGCGGGCGAGGAGTCTCCCATCTGCCGCTGAATTTCCTTGCATTACAACAGGACAAGAAATCAGTTTTTTGTTACAGAGTGGCATTAAGTGGGAAGTGTAGAAAATTCCTATGTTAGGCTGAAAGTACGAGGAAGGGTTTTACTGAGTGGAACTAGGTGTGAAGTGTAGAAATTCTTATGCCTAAGCTGAAAATACATGTTATCTGATCTTATTGTGTTACTTGCATATTGTAACTTACCTGATACATCCCCCATTCCTTTGTCCCACTGCTAGCAGACCTAGCTGGCTTCCTGCTTGCTGTATGAGCCACCCTACAATTTAAAATCCATTCTTTTTGTGAAGCAGCTGTTTTGTGCTTTGTTTAACAAAACCCTCTGTCCTATAGTATATTTAAATCTTGGCTGCCTCTTTCTCCTCCAGGTGCCCTTTCAGCCCATTTGAGCTTCCCACGGCGAGCAGTGGACAGCTCTGGAACATCTGCTCCTCCACGGAGCTGGGAGCCTGCCAGTGCCCCCGCTCCCTGAGACATAGCTGCAGGTACGGATCCGAACACTGCCTGGCTCCTCCTTGGCTGAAGTGAACCATGAACTGAGAAATTTGTCCCATGCCCCCACCCCCTCCCTAGGCCACCTTAAATGCTCTGTAACCACGCCCACTCCCCCAAAACTGATCCATATTGGTTGGCTTTCGGTTTTACTTTCTCTTTAATATTCTCCCCTAAATTGAATTCTTATTGGCTGCCCTTTGTTGCTAGCTTGTATCTTTCCTCATTGGTCTTCTTACTTTAACTAATCTTGTTGGCGGTCCTTGCTGACACCTTCTTTAGTCTTTGCTACTAAAGGGATGCTACTAGTTTGTGAGTTGTTCACTAGGCAAGTTTCCTATTACACCAAAATTATTGCATATTCGCCAGGAGATAGGGAACCTATCTTGAGCATTAGACTATAGCCCTTACTGCCCAGAAGCAGGGATTTAGGCAGGATTTTTATATTTCCCACTTACTTGATTACTAGCGCTCGTGCCAGCTAAACGTCAATGGACATGTTGAGTCAAGGCTTCACCATGCAGGGAAGTTACTGGTTTTCCTATTTGTCCCTTCTCTATTTGTACCTTTTGACTATACCAGCTACCTCAGTTGTCTCCCTAGGGAGTATGATACTCACTGGACTACCATGTGTTTGGTAACCTCCAACCAGTATCTATGTGCCTTCAAGCTTCCTCACCTGTGGCTCTATACACATTTACTTCACGGTGATGAAACTTGTTCCAATTGACCCCACAGGGCACGCCTCCCACCTCCTTCATCAATCAGTTCCCCTTATCCTTTGTAGTCAGGGTTTTAATTTATGCAGCTGTAGGCAAGCAAAGTTTTAGATGTGGGGCCTCATCAACCCTCTTAAATAATCCCTGTAGACATGAAAGGGCAAGAGAATACAAATTGTCTTTCAGTGCCATAAGGAAGCTTCTGCTCCTCCTATTGCTGTGCTCAGGTAATGCTGAGCTCAACCCTGGTCCCCCAGAAGCTATTGCATCTCCATCCAACTTACCAAGTCTTAAAGGAATGAGCTTTATGCATGTTAATGTATGTAGCCTATTAAAAAAGGTTGCCCTGATCCAGACTTGGATTAGCCATACAACACCGGATGTTCTGGTGGTCTCTGAGTCATGGCTCATCCCCAGCTATTCCCTGTTTAGAACTGATAGACAGGCCAGAGGTGCTGGTGTGACCATTTATGTCAAGGACAAATTCTCTGTATCAATTATTGACTTGACCTCTGTCCCAAAGGAATTTGAATGTCTGTCTCCCAGGGTTGAGATCTCTACCTCTGTCGCACTCCATGTGGTAGGATGGTATAGGCCCCATCAGCTGGTCTACAGCTTCTGAAGCACTTAAGCAATATTCTGGGATCTGGTTCCTAGAATCTATCATATTAGGGATCTCAATTTAAATTGTCTCTCCAAGGCCTCAACACCACTCAAATTGCTTTGTGATTCCCTTGGTTGACACAACTCGATGAAGTGATGCATCCTAACAAACAGAACCTTAATAATAGTACCCTGTTGGATATTATTTTAGCGAGTAAACCCCACTTATTTTTCAAGCTGGTACTTTTTTTCACTGATGTCAGTGATCACTGCTTTATTGCTTGTGTAAGAGCAGTTCTTAAGCCATTACCTGCATCCAAATGTTCTTTTAAGAGGTGCAGACGCAACTCGATCCCTTGCCTACATTGCTGAGTTAAGAAACTCTGCATTGGCAGGACTTCTACTTAGCAAATACTGTGAACAAGGCATATGATATGTTCCATGAATAGTGTCAAGCACTAAATAAGCATGCACCTCTGGTAAAGGTCCATGTAAGGAATAAACGTGCCGATGGTTTACTCCGGAACTGAAGGCCACAATGATGGATAGAAATGCTTTGGAAAAGGTGCAAAACTAAGACCCCAACGGATTGGTGTTCATTTAGGAGGGCCTGGAACATCTGCACTAAGATGGTCAGAGAGGCAAAAGCTAGATTTTATTACTCTGAACTTGACTCTGCCTCAAGAGCTCATCCAAATTTTGGAGAACAATTATGACATATCTGGTCACACCTCAGGAAATTCCTTACTAGCAAAGCTTAATTCTGCAATACCAATATCTCTGACAGAATGGAAACCTTGATTCCTTAACAACCACTTCCACCACCACAGGGCTTGCCTTCGACAACTCTCTCTGTGTGTTCTCTATGCTCCCAACTTGGCATTCAAAATCATGAAACCCTTGTCCCCAACTCTGGTTTCTCCCTCCAGCTTGTATCCCTGAAAGAGGTTGAAGACCTTCTGTTATAGCTTGACACCAAGAAAAGCGCTGGAGCTGACTTTCTAGACCTGTACTTCCTAAAGATTGGTTACCAAGTTTTAACTGTGCCAATTACGCATCTATTCAACCTATCACTATCTCTGGGGGGTCCTTCCACCTATATGGAAAACAGCCCATGTTGTCCCATTGCTTAAATCAGGTGACCCCTGTAACCTAAACAATTACAGGTCAATTTCCCTTCTCTCTATATTGTCTAAATTACTGGAGAAAATTGTAGCACCCAACTCAAGATTTACTTAGAGTCCACAAATCTATTAAATCCATTGCAATCTGGCTTCAGAGCCCAACACAGTACAATCTCGGCACTCGCTAAGGTGACCAATGATTGGCAGTGTGACTTGGATAATATGAATTTTGTTTGTGCTCTATTTCTGGACCCAAGGGCCTTGATACTGTCAACCACAGTCTGCTCCTCTCCTCCTTCAGTGCATATGCTTAGACCAACTTTCATTGAGATGGTTTGCTGATTACCTAACAGGTTACAGCAGGTCAAGACAGAAGGTGAACTTTCACCACTTAAACCTCTTCTACAAGGTGTGCCACAGGGTTCCATCCTGGGTCCCCTGCTGTTGCAATTTACATCAATAATATTGATGAAAGCATAAAAGACTAATATACACCTGTTTGCAGATGATACGGTGCTCTGCCTAAGCAGACCGATGTCCAGCTGCTTGTGTGACCTCAAGCTGAATTCAATCAGCAGCAGCTTCAGCTTCTAAACCAAAAGCTACTCTAAATGCCAAAAACAAAAGCTATACTTTTTCTCTCCTTTATTCATGCTTTGAACCCAGCTAGCACTGGATCAGTTCCACAGATTACCACAATCTTAGGTGAATAATTGGAATTTGTAACTAAAATTTGAACACCTGGGAGTGTGGCTTGACCATAGACTTTCCTTCACGGATCACATCGAGGAACTGACAAAAAAACTTAGACAGAGGCTTGGTCTCTTTTTTAGGCTTAACCATCTTCTTACTAAAGATGCTAAACTGAGATTGGTCCAAACAACCTTTCTTTCCCTATTAGATTATGCGGACTTCTTATATAGCCAAGGCCCTGCCACATCTCTTACAAAGCTTGATACACTCTATCATAGAGCTCTAAGGTTTATAACTGGTCTTCCCATATCCACACATCACTGTTCCCTGTACGCAGCCATGGGGTGGTCATCCCTCCTTTATAGGTGGCACAGAAATGCTGTACTCTGGCCCTTCAGAGCAATTACCAAAAAACTGCCCCAATATGTCTCTGACTGTCTCCCATTAAGCGTGTTAGGCCATTATGCACTGAGAAGTACCTCCTATATTTCCCTGAAAGTACCTAAGGTCAAAACATGCTTTGGTAGAGCTTCCATAAGCTTTGTGCTGCCCTCATTGTGGAATACACTGCAAAAAACTTTGAAACTGATCATCCCTGTCAATTTGCCTGTCTTCAAAACACTATATGCTTGTTCCTTTTAGGAATCTTGTAATTGCTTCCCTCATCCCTAATTAGGCTCTGCTCTTGCAGCGTCCTCACTGATTTGACCTGGCTCTTCATATTCTTACTTGGTCGCTTGGTTCCCAACCCTCTTTTTTCACCCAGTACCCCCTTTATACTCCCATTACTTGAATACTGCAACAGGCACTCCTCCATTATCAACTCTCACCAGCACCCTTTGATTGCCTTCCTCTTCCATTTTGAGGAAGGAGTTGTACCTTCTCCCTTGGTCGTGCCTTGGTTCCCTTGCTCCCGATGCCCCTTTTATTTGCCTTATTCCCCTTCATTATTCTTCATCCTTACCACCCCCGAATTAATCATTCTTCCTCCTCCCTATCTTCTCTCTAGTCATTCTGGTACCCCCCACCCTGTCCTGAAATTCCCTAGCCTTGCTGGATTTGCCCTAGCTTGCTGTGTGTCCACTGAATTTTGTTAAACTTGAACTTATGTTAATTCTGTTCAGGTATCGTGTATATATACTGGGCCGGATATTCAAACTGCGCCAGGCTGTGGTGCAAGCTTGGGCGCAGCTCAACTCGGCTGTGCAGGGGTGTGGACTAAGCGATATTCAAAGGAGCTGTGCCATGGCTCAGCAGCTTTGAATATCACACCCTGGCCACTCCCAGTGTGCATGGCGTAGTGGCACTGTGCCAGTGCAAGTGGCCAGATTGGAGCATGGAGATGCGCTAGCCAAGTGCCATTGCGCCATTCACAGCACCAGCGATATTCAAAAGTTGACATGCAAATAGGGCCATAATTTATGCAAGAAGCACATGGGGCCATTTGCATGTCATTATGACCCCCATTTGCACAAGATCTTGATCCCCGATGTCATGCGCCTGGCACCTGCCAGGCATGAAAAGCGTATCGAGGACCAACTCTGCAGCAGCCCGATCATGGGCATCTGTGTAATAATAGTAAAGATTCTGTCCTATATCCCTGGTGGTCCAGTGGACCGCTATGTGCCCGATCGTGGGCATCTGTGTAATAATAGTAAAGATTCCGTCCTATATCCCTGGTGGTCCAGTGGACCGCTATGTGCTTGATCACGGGCATTTGTCATGAAAACAAAGGTCAATATCCCTAGTGGTCTAGGGTGCCCCTCCCCACCTGCCCACTGGGCCCCTGCGCTCCACCACGGTCAGCGGCGGTGGCAGCACCCCACCGACTGCCGCCCCTGCAGCCCACCGACTGACACCTCTGAGAGATGCCGCCCATTGGTTCTGGCGTGAGCCAATGGGCGATAACTCTAGTACACATTCAGATATGGATAATTCATTCACATATCTGGAATGTGTCGTCAATAGCAACCCGCTGAATATCGCCTGCCACACCCCAGCGCAACTTATTTGAGCAGCGCAAGGGCTTCGCGCCACAGAATGGCGCAGTTTGAATATCCAGCCCACAATGTTTATTGCTGGCTCCTTTACCCAACCCAGACTCAGAGGAAAAAGCTTGTCAGCGATCAAAGTCTCAAAAAGTCCTCAGTGCAAATGATTTCTTCTTGCACACTTGAGGTGCCAGTATCCCAAATACATTTAGAAACCCTGGAGAAGAGGCAAGTGACATTGAAATGTCACCATCATGTGCTCTGGCACATAGCCAGTAAGTGACTTTATGGTGACCTATGGATTTGGGCCCACTATGCTCATAAAATGAGATGTTGAAATGCCAGTAAGGAAAGCTCTTAATTTATTTGGTGTAGTGACAGCAGAACTGAGCCTTCTCTGAAGCAGATTACAGTGGTCAATGCAGAAGGCAGACACTACCCTTACAGAAAGAATTATATGAAATACTTGCAGACTGCAAGCATGAAACTGCCTTGGTGGCATGCATGCTGCAAGCATGTACTTTGTGTTAAATTGGAACCAAGTGCATACATGTGGCATGTGTGCAGCAAGCAAGTGGTCATTGTGATTATATATTTTCTTTGGACTGCTGTTCTTTGAATTCAATGTAATTGCACATATATTTTGTACATTGTATTAATTTTATTTTTTCATAGATTCTGTTCACAGATAAGGACCACTTGGCCCACCTAGCCTGCCCCAAAAAATCCTCCCTAATAGTACTACCCAAGACACTACTGGGGGGCCGTTGCCCACCACATTACATTATCCAAGATACCTGTGTACTTATCCCATGCACACTTAAAACCTGTGACTATATTAGCCCCCACCACCTCCGCCTGGAGACTGTTTCAGTCATCCACCACCCTTTCTGTGAAGAAGAACTTCCTCACATCACCCCTGATCCAACCCCTTCCAGCTTCATACTATGACCCCTAGTCTTAGAACATCCTTTTCTCTGCAAAATGATTGCTTCCTGTGCCTTGTTCATTCCCTTGAAATATTTGAATGTCTCTATCGTATCCCCCCACCTCCTTTTGTCCTCCAGGGAGTACAAGTTTAATTCCTTAGGTCTCCCCTCATAGGTCTTCCAATGCAGGCCCTGAACCATCTTGGTTGCTCTCTTCTGCACTGTCTCCATTCTTTCCCTGTCCTATCAAAGGTGGGGCCTCCAGAACTGCACACAGTACTCAAGGTGTGTCCTCATAAGCGATTACTGTATACAGGGTATTACCTCCCTTATACAGGTATTACTCCCTCCTTCTGCTGGTGATACCCTCCCTATGCATCCAAGTATTTGGTTTGCCTTTCCCACTGCCTTCTCACACTGCTTCGCCACCTTCAGGTCATCAGTAATGATAACCCTCAGGTCCCTCTTCTGTGGTGACCTTTACTACCTCCTCCAAGTTGTACCCCCAGGTTCCTGGGCCCCAACTGCATAACCCTGCACTTCTTATAGTGAATCTGAGCTGCCACCTCCTTGACCACTTTTCTAACTTTTCTAGGTCTGATCTTGTTTTTATGTTTTCCTTATCAGAAGGTTCTTGTGAACCTTCCTGCATCTTTTTAACTTTTAATAAATACATAAAACAATAAATTAAGTTACAAACTGTTGTTGAAAGTTTAGCTTGTCACACGTGCAGTGCAGTCTTGTTTGTCTGTTTGCATGGCCTTAGCTGCTCATGCATCACCACTGAAGTAATTTCTGAGATACTGTACTCCCAGCATTGCAGTCTCATGCCCCCTAATCTGGATCTCAAGATTTAACGCTCAACCTAATTCTCCTAGATCATAACTCTACCACTGAGCTAAAGGAGCAGCAGTTATATAGTAAGAAATCCCACTATTCAGCAAGTCTATAAGAACTAAAAGTCACCTAGAATTTAAAGAGAAACATTAACAGGAAAAAGATGCAGACATGCTGTACTTTCTTTTAACACACTGCATCTGTTCTTGAAAACTGCTAACTCCACTGGCTGCATCCAGGTGGAAATCTCACTGCAGAACAAAAATTAACTCTGGCCAGAGCCAATAGAGCTGCAACTGAGGAATTTGGGGTAAAATATGGAAAGTTACCAAAGTGTATATCCCGAACAGTGACCTACAATGCTGCCGATATAATCGACAGTTCGTCGACAGGTCGCTGTACTGGTGTACCAGAGACCAGGGCACACTGTCTCCCAGTCCTGCACCCCTCCCGAATCGACACCAACTCAGAGTTGATTATAAATAGTACGGTGGGTGCGGGGGCAGAGCTCCCGCATGGAGGGTCTAGGGCAAAGCCCTCGATAGAAAAAGGACCAGGAGTCCATCAGGATTTATGTCACCACACCCTGAGGGTCATATATATCCTCCGCTGTTGCGGATGCCAGTCCACAAATTGTTGTCGAACCGGCATCATATAGCTCTACCAAAGTTATGAGCCTGGGTTTGCAAAATGTAACATAGGCTCATAAATTTTAAATTAAATTAGTGAACACCAATTTTTAGAACTTAGAAATATAGATCATCCTTTTTTATGTGGTTCTGAGGGAAATAAAACTCCCTCGCATGATTGGATGTTGTATGAATGATGAAATCCATCTTTGTATGAAGGTACAAGTTTTTATAACATAATATTAGCTTTGTTGTAAAGTATTAATATTTGCTGAAATTGTTTTTTTAACGTCAATGTATATTGTATTTTTAGTTGGTTGTTTTTTCTATTGCAAAATGTATGTAACTTTTTGTGGGATATTTGGCTGCAATGCGTGGTTAAATAAACTAATCTAAACTGAAATTTGTTGTTTTGTAATATTTTACACCAAATGCAACATAGACTTGTTATGACCCTGCCTCATGAAGAAGGGCAGAGGAAATGTTCAACTCCTGTCCTAAAGATGATTTCAGGCAGGGACTGCAAAATCAACTTTCCAGACACAAAAACACATTTTGGGTAGGAGTTGAAAAATGACAGCTGTCGCATTTATGAGGTGCTGTAAAGAAATGGCTATGTTGAAAATTTTGAGTACAAATATAGAATATTACCAAACTTACGAATGAGCCTGTATTTGCAAAATTCAACATAGACTCATAATGTTTTTTTTTTTTATATTTTTACAGCAAATTTAGCACATAGCTTTCTTATGACCCCACCTCATGAACAGGGCAAAGAACATTTTCACTCCTGTCCAAAAGGGGATTTTGTGCAGGGACCACAAAATCACCATTCAGGATGTAAAAAAAAAACATTTTGGCCAGGATCTGAAAAGACAGCTGTCACATCATGAGGTGTTGTAAAGATATGGCTGTGTTAGAATCTGGGTAAAAATATTGAACATTACCAAAATTTACGAGAATGCATTTGCAAAATTCAATGTAGGCTCATAACGTTGTTGTTTTTCAATATTTTTACACCAAATTTTCAAAATAGCCTTCTTATAACCCCACCTCAAAACAAGTGCAGAGAAACTTTTGACTCCTGCCTGAAAGGTGATTTTGCACAGGGACCACGAAATCACCTTTGGGACAGATTTGCCTAATGTCAGTGCAATTGTTCATGAGGCGGGTCCCAAAAGGCACTTTGAATATTTGGGCCAAAAGTATTCAAAATGGCTAAGTTATGCTATTATGTTTAAAACACCATTGAAATACATTGAAATATATACCTGTTTCTTCAGTTCATGGTCCGGCTTTGAAGTGTGAAGATACATGTGTTTGCAGTCCAGAAAGGATTATGGCATTGGACCCCTGCTGGGTAAGTAAGGGCTTGATGGGGTGCGGAGTGGTGGTTGCTGAGTGGGAGGGCCAGGTGGGTAGACAGTAATGTCTGCAAAAGACATTGATGGATGGTTTTATTTTTAGAGGGTTATTTAATAATAATTAAAAAAAAAGAGGGAAGGTTTTCTTTATTTCAGGTTGTGACACTGGGGTTAAGCAGCCCCAGTGTCAGTGTTATGTTTGGGGTTGGGTGCTAAGAGGGAGGGTTGGGTGGGAAGGAAATATATGTGGATATTCAATGGGGCTTTACATCACTGTTTTTCTTAGAACTATCAACTGCAGTGCCAGTGCCTAATCAGAGATACAGGTTTGCATATGGATATTTACCATGGGACTATCACGGTATCCATATATCAGAGCTTCTCTGGATACCTTGTCAGGTGTTATTCCTTACTTATTAAATAGGTGATGAAATAGGTGCTGAAATCTTTGCAATCTGATTGGATGAGAGCACCACCTGACTATCCAGTTATCAGAGCTCGCCCAGACAGTTCAGAACTTAATTTTCTTATTTATTTATTTATGTATGTATCTATTTATTTGACATTACATTAACTTGGATAAATCTATTAGATGCACCATCTAATTTACATGGGATGCCATGGAGGAAGGCAGCAGACAAAAGGTAAACATAGTCCAGCAGGAATAGTTACATACTGTACAGCTGAATATATACAAGGCAAAAAACAAAGTGTAAAGATAAGATGACTATTTACATTTCACATATCAATTTAGGACTTATTTTATAGGTGGAATAACACCCTTTGAGGTGTCTGGGCATGCTCTGATATATGAATTTCTTGGGTGGTTGAAGGCACTTGGCATGTGTCTTATGCTTCACAATGCACTCAAGGTGTCCATACATCAGAGCATGGCTGGATACCTCAAAGGGTGATATTCCTTTCATATATTCACCCTGGGACTATCAAGGCACTGGTGCATTATGGAGGTAAGGTACTCAGCTCCTGAGGAAGGTATGCACTGATAACTTGGCACTCCTATAGTCTTATTGGCTTATCATTGATGGCTATGGACTGGATGATAATGGGCAACCATAGTAATCCCAATATTGACATGTGGACTTAAAGAAAATTGAGAAATAAAGGTCCTTTCAGGCAGAGAAGTCTAACTTTGTCCATTTATCACCCACTGCACTTTTGTCCCTCCTAGCTGTAACATTTGTTAACAAACTCTGGTCAGAGCCAATATGGCTGTGGAGAGCTTTTGGGGTGCCTTTACCCATTGTTTCTAATGAATTTGCACAATGCAGATCTGCTGAGAGGCAGTTTCAATGTGGTCTTCCTTCTACACTGTTTTACAATGTATTTTCCTAGAATATGCCTACTGATTGCTATATATTTAGCCTGGATAGTTTTCAGTCTGCTTGAGCTTCCCATGGTGAGTAGCAGCCAGCTCTGGAACATCTGCTCCTCCACAGAGCTGGGAGTCTGCCAGCGCACCTGCCCCCTGAGACGTAGCTGCAAGTATGGAACTGAACACTGCATGGCTCCTCCTTGGCTGAAGTGGACCCTGAACTGAGAAATAAAAAATTGACCTCATAACTTCTTGCCTTGTTTTTCATGCTAAATTGTAATTTCTTGACTCTTTATTTATTCTAAATTTCTGTGCCTTCTCAGGGAATGCCTCATTGGCTGTCTTCCAGCATGGCACTTCCACATTGGCCACTATTTTTCAGCTTGTAATTTAATTTAATTTTTCCTTTGCAAATTATTTACACTGAAACTGGTATTGCTGCCATAACACCATTGTATGATTTAATTCAAACTCCTGATTGTGTCAATTGCTGTTACTGTGGGCTTTCCCTGAATGTGCTGCATACACTGTTCAGAGGCTGCGGGCAGGATTCTCCGTCTGCCGCTGAATTTCTTGCATTACAACAGGACAAGAAATCGTTTTTGTTACAGAGTGGCATTAAGGGAAGTGAAATTCCTATGTTAGGCTGGAAAGTATGAGGAAGGGTTTTACTGAGTGGAACTAGGTGTGAAGTGTAGAAATTCTTATGCCTAAGCTGAAAATACATGTTATCTGATCTTATTGTGTTACTTGCATATTGTAACTTACCTGATACATCCCCCATTCCTTTGTCCCACTGCTAGCAGACCTAGCTGGCTTCCTGCTTGCTGTATGAGCCACCCTACAATTTAAAATCCATTCTTTTTTTGTGAAGCAGCTGTTTTGTGTGCTTTGTTTAACAAAAACCCTCTCTCTTGTCCTATAGTATATTTAAATCTTGGCTGCCTCTTTCTCCTCCAGGTGCCCTTTCAGCCCATTTGAGCTTCCCACGGCGAGCAGTGGACAGCTCTGGAACATCTGCTCCTCCACGGAGCTGGGAGCCTGCCAGTGCCCCCGCTCCCTGAGACATAGCTGCAGGTACGGATCCGAACACTGCCTGGCTCCTCCTTGGCTGAAGTGAACCATGAACTGAGAAATTTGTCCCATGCCCCCACCCTCCCTAGGCCACCTTAAATGCTCTGTAACCACGCCCACTCCCCCAAAACTGATCCATATTGGTTGGCTTTCGGGTTTACTTTCTCTTTAATATTCTCCCCTAAATTGAATTCTTATTGGCTGCCCTTTGTTGCTAGCTTGTATCTTTCCTCATTGGTCTTCTTACTTTTAACTAATCTTTGTTGGCGGTCCTTGCTGACACCTTCTCTTTAGTCTTTTGCTACTAAAGGGGATGCTACTAGTTTGTGAGTTGTTCACTAGGCAAGTTTCCTATTGGCTACCAAATTATTGCATATTCGCCAGGAGATAGGGAACCTATCTTGAGCATTAGACTATAGCCCTTACTGCCCAGAAGCAGGGGATTTAGGCAGGATTTTTATATTTCCCACTTACTTGGTTACTAGCGTCTGTGCCAGCCAAACGTCAATGGACATGCTGAGTCAAGGCTTCACCATGCAGGGAAGTTACTGGTTTTCCTATTTGTCCCTTCTCTTACTTGTACCTTTTGGACTATACCAGCTCCCTCAGTTGTCTCCCTGTAGGGAGTATGATACTTCACTGGACTACCATGTGTTTGGTAACTCCTCCAACCAGTATCTATGTGCCTTCAAGCTTCCTCACCTGTGGCTCTATACACATTTACTTCACGGTGATGAAACTTGTTCCGAATTGACCCCACAGGGCACGCCTCCCACCTCCTTCATCAATCAGTTCCCCTTATCCTTTGTAGTCAGGGTTTTAATTTATGCAGCTGTAGGCAAGCAAAGTTTTAGATGTGGGGCCTCATCAACCCTCTTAAATAATCCCTGTAGACATGAAAGGGCAAGAGAATACAAATTGTCTTTCAGTGCCATAAGGAAGCTTCTGCTCCTCCTATTGCTGTGCTCAGGTAATGCTGAGCTCAACCCTGGTCCCCCAGAAGCTATTGCATCTCCATCCAACTTACCAAGTCTTAAAGGAATGAGCTTTATGCATGTTAATGTATGTAGCCTATTAAAAAAGGTTGCCCTGATCCAGACTTGGATTAGCCATACAACACCGGATGTTCTGGTGGTCTCTGAGTCATGGCTCATCCCCAGCTATTCCCTGTTTAGAACTGATAGACAGGCCAGAGGTGCTGGTGTGACCATTTATGTCAAGGACAAATTCTCTGTATCAATTATTGACTTGACCTCTGTCCCAAAGGAATTTGAATGTCTGTCTCCCAGGGTTGAGATCTCTACCTCTGTCGCGCTCCATGTGGTAGGATGGTATAGGCCCCCATCAGCTTGTCTACAGCTTCTGAAGCACTTAAGCAATATTCTGGGATCTGGTTCCCTAGAATCTATCATATTAGGGGATCTCAATTTAAATTGTCTCTCCAAGGCCTCAACACCACTCAAATCGCTCTGTGATTCCCTTGGGTTGACACAACTTCTCGATGAAGTGATGCATCCTAACAAACAGAACCTTAATAATAGTACCCTGTTGGATATTATTTTAGCGAGTAAACCCCACTTATTTTTTCAAGCTGGTACTTTTTTCACTGATGTCAGTGATCACTGCTTTATTGCTTGTGTAAGAGCAGTTCTTAAGCCATTACCTGCATCCAAATGTTCTTTTAAGAGGTGCAGACGCAACTTCGATCCCCTTGCCTACATTGCTGAGTTAAGAAATCCTCTGCGTTGGCAGGACTTCTACTTGGCAAATACTGTGAACAAGGCATATGATATGTTCCATGAAATAGTGTCGAGGCACTAAATAAGCATGCACCTCTGGTAAAGGTCCATGTAAGGAATAAATGCCGATGGTTTACTCCGGAACTGAAGGCCACAATGATGGATAGAGAAATGCTTTGGAAAAAAGCGTGCAAAACTAAGACCCCAACGGATTGGTGTTCATTTAGGAGGGCCTGGAACATCTGCACTAAGATGGTCAGAGAGGCAAAAGCTAGATTTTATTACTCTGAACTTGACTCTGCCTCCAAGAGCTCATCCAAATTTTGGAGAACAATTAAGGACATATCTGGTCACACCTCAGGAAATTCCCTACTAGCAAAGCTTAATTCTGGCAATACCAATATCTCTGACAGAATGGAAATCCTTGATTCCCTTAACAACCACTTCACCACCACAGGGCTTGCCTTCGACAACTCTTCTGTGTGTTCTCTATGCTCCCAACTTGGCATTCAAAATCATGAAACCCTTGTCCCCAACTCTGGTTTCTCCCTCCAGCTTGTATCCCTGAAAGAGGTTGAAGACCTTCTGTTATAGCTTGACACCAAGAAAAGCGCTGGAGCTGACTTTCTAGACCTGTACTTCCTAAAGATTGGTTACCAAGTTTTAACTGTGCCAATTACGATCTATTCAACCTATCACTATCTCTGGGGTCCTTCCACCTATATGGAAAACAGCCCATGTTGTCCCATTGTTAAATCAGGTGACCCTGTAACCTAAAACAATTACAGGTCAATTTCCCTTCTCTCTATATTGTCTAAATTACTGGAGAAAATTGTAGCACCCAACTCAAGATTTACTTAGAGTCCACAAATCTATTAAATCCATTGCAATCTGGCTTCAGAGCCCAACACAGTACAATCTCGGCACTCGCTAAGGTGACCAATGATTGGCAGTGTGACTTGGATAATATGAATTTTGTTTGTGCTCTATTTCTGGACCTAAGCAAGGCCTTTGATACTGTCAACCACAGTCTGCTCCTCTCCTCCCTTCGGAGCATATGCCTGGACCAACTTTCATTGAGATGGTTTGCTGATTACCTAACAGGCTGGTTAAAGCAGGTCAAGACAGAAGGTGAACTTTCACCACTTAAACCTCTTCTACAAGGTGTGCCACAGGGTTCCATCCTGGGTCCCCTGCTGTTTGCAATTTATATCAATAATATTGATGAAAGCATAAAAAAGGCTAACATACACCTGTTTGCAGATGATATGGTGCTCTGCCTAAGCAGACCGATGTCCGAAGCTGCTTGTGGTGACCTCCAAGCTGAATTCAATCAGCAGCAGCTTCAGCTTCTAAACAAAAAGCTACTCTTAAGTGCCAAAAAAAACAAAAGCGATACTTTTTTCTCCCTTTCTTCATGCTTTGAACCCAGCTAGCACTGGATCAGTTCCACAGATTACCACAATCTTAGGTGAATAATTGGAATTTGTAACGAAATTCTAATACCTGGGAGTGTGGATTGACCATAGACTTTCCTTCACGGATCACATCGAGGAACTGACAAAAAAACTTAGACAGAGGCTTGGTCTCTTTTTTAGGCTTAACCATCTTCTTACTAAAGATGCTAAACTGAGATTGGTCCAAACAACCTTTCTTTCCCTATTAGATTATGCGGACTTCTTATATAGCCAAGGCCCTGCCACATCTCTACAAAGCTTGATACACTCTATCATAGAGCTCTAAGGTTTATAACTGGTCTTTCCCATATCCACACATCACTGTTCCTGTACGCAGCCATGGGGTGGTCATCCCTCCTTTATAGGTGGCACAGAAATGCTGTACTCTGGCCCTTCAGAGCAATTACCAAAAACTGCCCAATATGTCTCTGACTGTCTCCATTGCGTGTTAGGCCATTATGCACTGAGAAGTACCTCCTATATTTCCTGAAAGTACCTAAGGTCAAAACATGCTTTGGTAGAGCTTTCATAAGCTTTGTGCTGCCCTCATTGTGGAATACACTGCAAAAACTTTGAAACTGATCATCCCTGTCAATTTGCCTGTCTTCAAAACACTATATGCTTGTTCCTTTTAGGAATCTTGTAATTGCTTCCCTCATCCCTAATTAGGCTCTGCTCTTGCAGCGTCCTCACTGATTTGACCTGGCTCTTCATATTCTTACTTGGTCGCTTGGTTCCCAACCCTCTTTTTTCACCCAGTACCCCCTTTATACTCCCATTACTTGAATACTGCAACAGGCACTCCTCCATTATCAACTCTCACCAGCACCCTTTGATTGCCTTCCTCTTCCATTTTGAGGCAGGAGTTGTACCTTCTCCCTTGGTCGTGCCTTGGTTCCCTTGCTCCCGATGCCCCTTTTATTTGCCTTATTCCACTTTGTTATTCTTCATCCTTACTCCCCCCAAATTAATCATTCTCCCTCCTCCCTATCTTCTCTCTAGTCCTTCTGGTACCCCCCACCCTGTCCTGAAATTCCCTAGCCTTGCTGGATTTGCCCTAGCTTGCTGTGTGTCCACTGAATTTTGTTAAACTTGAACTTATGTTAATTCTGTTCAGGTATCGTATATATATACTGGGCCGATATTCAAACTCATGGGCTGTGGTGCAAGCTTGGTAGCTCACCCCTCGGGCTGTGCAGGGGTGTGGACTGTTCATATTCAAAGGAGCTGTGCCATGAGCCAGCAGCTTGAATATCACACCCTGGCCACTCCCAGTGTGCATGGCGTAGTGGCACTGTGCCAGTGCAAGTGGCCAGATTGGAGCATGGAGATGCGCTAGCCAAGTGCCATTGCGCCATTCACAGCACCAGCGATATTCAAAAGTTGACATGCAAATAGGGCCATAATTTATGCAAGGCGCACATGGGGCCATTTGCATGTCATTATGGCTCCTATTTGCACAAGATCTTGATCCCCGATGTCATGCGCCTGGCACCTGCCAGGCATGAAAAGCGTATCGAGGACCAACTCTGCAGCAGCCCGATTATGGCATTCTGTGTAATAATAGTAAGATTCTGTTCAGGATATTGGGTGCTATGTGGCTTGGGTATCTGTGTAATAATAGTAAGATTCTGCCCCACCAGGGTTGAGTGATCGCTATGTGCTCGATGCAGTTTGCATAACAAAGGTTCATTTCGCGGTTGGCTGATTTGAGCCCACTGCCCCGCCCACCACGTCAGCGGGTGGCGGTAGCACTCACTTCGCGCACTATTGACTTTCAGAGGGCGCCGGCCATTGTGAGCCAGGCGGCAGCCCTTATTGGTACACACATTCCAGATATGGAATGATTCATTCGTTATCTGAATGTGTATTACGAGTTGCACGCCCATTGGCTCATGCTGTGAACCACTGGGCGGCATCTCACCGAGGTGTCAGTCGGTGGGCTGCAGGGGGCAGGCGATGGGGTGCTGCCACCGCCATGACTGGGGGCAGGGCAGGGGCCAGTGGGCGGGTGGGGAGGGGTACCCTAGACCACCAGGATATTGGACCTTTGTTTTCTGTACAAATGCCCGCTATTGGGCACATAGCGATCCACTGGACCACCAGGGATATAGGATGGGAGCTTTACTATTATTACACAGATGCCCGCGATTGGGAACATAGCGGTCCACTGGACCACCAGGGATATAGGACGGGAGCTTTACTATTATTACACAGATGCCCGCGATTGGGCACATAGCGGTCCACTGGACCACCAGGGATATAGAAACTTCTATCTTTTTCATACACAGATGCCCACGATCGGGCATGGGGGGGTGCCACCAGGTGCGGCGATCTGGTGGCCACTCAATATGCGGGTAGCTGCCGTGTTGCGCCTGCACGCGGCAGCTCACCTGTGGGTGGCCATCAGTTGTTTCTTTTTTTTTAATCTTGTGTTGGCAAGAGGTAGGGGTTATGATGTACGGCCTCTTGCACATCCCGGCTGAATATCGGGCTGTGCAGGTTATGCATGGGCATGCCTCCACCTGTGCCTGCATACATTACTGATGAGTTTCGGCGATCGGGATTTGTGCGTACACTTTTCCTTTTTGAATATCACGCTGGTAGCATCAGTGGTTGCGCGATGGTGCAACACTGTTGCGCCATGTGCAACCCTTTTGAATATCTGGCCCACTGTCTGCAGGTACTGAAATGTTCTGAACAGGCTTGTATGTTTAACTGTGTCACTGTTGCTGCTAGTCACCCTGAGTCCTGTAATTACTGTAAACCTATTTTTTCTTTGTTGTGTAAATTTATTGTACACTGACCTTGTTCTACCCATGTCCATCTTGAAAATGAGCTTTGCTTAATGATGCTCGCCTGGACAAATAAAGATTTTGATTGATTGAATGACAGAAGAAATGGCATCTTATTTTCAGGTGGCATAGCACTGGCAGTAGAACACTCCAATGTGTCATACATAGGCATGAGCTGTGTGCTAGCGAGAACGTCCAGTGGCCATACACCTCAGGCGCTCTCATGCAGATCCATCATCCTAGTGCCGTTGCACTGCTCAGTGCAGGTGACAGTCGATGCTGTACCCACTCACACAGGTCCCAGAACAGGCATGTTACAGCTGACCTCCCATTCATTTGTACAACTGGGGAATGGCAGATGCACTATCCATAGCCTGGAGCATACACTGCAAATGGCATTGCAGGATACCGCACCCCATGGCACCCAGGATACCTCAGCAATCCGGAGGGTGGCATGTTACACAGGGGAATGGGGGAGAGTGTGGCCTGCAGTGGTGTATGACAGCAGGAAGATACAGCATTGACAAGGCGTGCATTGGAGGTATGTCAATTCCCTCTTACGGTTTGCCAGGGACATACACATGGCTGCATACACTGGTGGGTCCGCAGCTTGTGTAGTGCCCCAATGCATGGTACAGCCACTTGGGTCATTCCAGAGTGCAGGTCCCTGGCCCAGGTCCAGTACAGTTGGCTGCTGGCTGTGGCAGGGTGTGTAGGGCAGTGCCAGTCTCCACAACAGGTCGGGTATGGAGGGAGCGGGGGGTTACATACCGAGGCAGTGGGTGGGGGTCCTCTATGCTATGGATAGGGACCTTGGTTTCCTCTGGTGCAATTGGGTCTGGGGTCCCCTACACTATGGAGCTCTTTGAGGATGGAGTTGGATCGATCAGGGATGGGCGGAGGTACCTCTAGTTCATTAGGGCTGCCAGGCTGCTGTGCACCTAGGTGCATTTCTGCAGCCTGCCTGTGGGTGGCTGGCTGGGTTAAGCCAGCTATTCATGGCCTAACTGTGGGCCACGCTGCTGTGGACTGTGAGGGGCGCATTCCCACTGAGTATTCCGCAACATGGCATATGCATGGAAATGCACCCTCAACTTTCACAGCATACTATTTGTGTGCACCTTGGCCCATTCCCTTGCAGCAGATGCATCCCACACATTTGAATATCATGCAACGGCGCATTGTTGGAGTTGCATGGCACATCTCCCTTTTCTGCCAGGATGTGCCAGACATCTCCTTTGAATATGGGGGCCCTGGACTAGGCTACCCTGAAGAAATACATGATCAAAATGGTAAAATAATGACCCCACTGAAAACAAGCTATTGCATCTAATCTGGGACAGCCTGAGTAAATACAGTGCAAAAATGTATAAAATGCAGATCCCTATGAGAATGAGATGTTCCATCTCCCCTGCGCTATACAGGATACAAAATATAGGATAAGAACTATTTAAAGGAAATCTACTCTAAACTGAACTTCACTGTGTTCTACATAACCAAGACTAACATAAACAAACATATTCTTTATTATTTTATAACATATTAGAATGCAGTATTTATTTTGAATGTTGTGACCATGAGGATGGTGTGTACAGAGTGTGTGTGTGTGTGTGTGTTTGCTGTAACTCAATATATTCTTTTTCCCAAAAAGTATAGTAGAAAATGCCTGCTGATTGCTACATATTTAGTCTGGGTAGTTCACCAAAGACCTGGCATATGTCTGAGATAGTGCTTATCAGATAGTGTCTTTAGAGGTTAAAAAAAACAGTGTAAATTATAGATTTGCTGTGAAAGGGTGACATTTATGAGGTATGAATCTTTCTTGAAAGACAATACAGTCCCAAGTGAAACTAGTAGCAAGAAGCTGTTTAAATGCTAACTATTTAAATGAGTAAGTTGTTGCATTCCGAAGGGAGTAAACAAATCTCCAGTTTAATAGGCAACCAATATTTAACAAATATTTAACAAGCTGTTTCAGTTTCCTAATGGCATCTGATAAGCAGCTTGAAGTTATGTCTCCAACTTTCTTAACAGAAAGAAGGGAGTATTTTATTTTAGTTGGCATAGTGAATTGTAGATGTGAAAGAATATATTGAAAGGTCCAAAACATGAGTTCCACGATACTCCATTTTCCAGCTACATATAGCAAGATGGCTGTAGGCTCTGCCCACAGCCATAAAAAAAGTAGCCTCCTTTCACACAGATGCTAACGATTAGATGTTTGGGAGCTCAGCTGGACAATCCTGGGATAAGGAAACTGAGAATAAGATTACAAATAAAATGTGATATTGTACTTGAAATGCATCTGTAAGCACTAATAAAAATGTTGATCTCATGCAGTTTCATCTTGTTTTTGCACAAGAATATGGTAGCTGATTGTGGGTTTTATGTTGTTATTATTGAAAGCTATTATTCACAGAAAGATAATTCCTGGTACCATAGTTAAGAGAGGAAAACTATACTTAACCTAAGAACAGTGTTAGAATCATTCTATACCTCTGCTTTATCCTTCAGGAGTGAAAAAACAACCCCTCCCTTTCAGTGGGAATCAACCCCTCCAATTTGTTGGAAATCATCCCCTCCCCAAGAGAGAAAACTCAACTTCTTTCCCAACAGAAACCAAGTAAATAAACTATAAAAACATCATAGAAGCTTTCTGTGTCAGTCTGAGGAATACCTTCTGGATGTTGCAGTCATCCAGGTCTGTGTTGGTCCAACTATATAAACCTTCCAGGGAGTCTGCAGCACCAGTGAAGGGAACATGTATCCTGAAATTAAAGCTGATTTGTTCTTTTATTTTCTTTGTACTGTAGATCTTAAATTTGAGATTTTCTGCTCTATTTTATGCTACGCTTCTTGATTTGGAACATTTAGGTGATTCGTTTGATGTAGCAGACTGGGAAAAACATGTCAATATGCTTTGGTATGAAGATCAAACCCTTATCTAACTGAAATGTACTGTTTTCTGATATTAGATTTGAAATTAGATTCAGTAAATGTCAGCTTGGCCTAGATTTTCTCTCCAGCCTCATCAGCTACCTGCTGTCCACACCAACAATGATGGTGTATAAGTTTAGGACTTTGTTGGTCCTTGCAATTACTGTTGCTACCTACAAGAATGCAAAGCCAGGATGTCAATTACAGAACCCAACCACACAAGGTTTTACGAGGGAAGGAGATGTGATTTTTGGGGAAATCGTCCCAATTCATTATAAAAATGTTTACAGTGAAGATACGTTCACAAAGGCCCCAATGATGATGCCCTGTGAAAGGTGAGGCTAGTTCTTTGTTAAGCCTTAGGCTGCCAGTAGATTTTGAGTGTACAGTATAGGAATCTAGGACATGTATAAGAAATCTATGGCACTGTTGTTAGTAATAGTAGCAGTATAGTACGAGTGCATTAGGAGTGGAATAGTACAGTATTAGTAATGTTAAGACTGTATTTCTCTCTTTATTATATATATTTATTTTTGTTTACCAGTAAGTGCATTAGACATGATATGCCTATTTTCAGGCATGCCCTGAGAGAGTTTAAATAGGGGCACAATATGTACAGTAGCAGCAAATCAGAAACATAAGAACAGAAAACTATTTGTGAAGCAACGTAGTACAGAGTAACTGAGCAAGACAGGCTACTCCATAGTACAGCAGCACTACAGAAAATGGATACAGTGCATCACATTACATGGTAACACAGCCTGGTATAATACATAACACATCATAGTATAACTATGCATATAATACTGTAAAATAAACATTATTTGATCATTAAGCATGGGTACAGAATTTACAGGCAAGTAAATACCTTTGCAGTTCATGCTTGAAAAGTATATGTGAAGAAGAAAGATGAAGGGCCACCAGAAGGGAGTTCCAAAATGTAGGCACCAATGAGGAGAATGCCTGTTCCTCCACATGGGTAGTATACTTAGGAAACAAATAGCAGGGATGTATCAGCAGATCTAAATGGGTAGGTCTGGTGAGGATGATGTAACAGAGCAGCCAGAGAGACAGGAGTAAAAGACCTGAGAAGTTTATCAGTAAAACAGACTAGAGTGCAGGAACGCCTAGCTAAAGAGATAACCAACAAAGTCCAGAATATAATAATCAGCGTATAATAGACAGATTATTCATATTATCATTCCTGTTGCTTTTCATAGATCCACAGAGGATTTAATAGTTTAATAGTACTGTATTGCCTTTGTAATGTGACACCTTTTGAAACAAACTCTAGCAAGAGCCAATATGGCTGCAAAATGATTGATACTGTGGGCAGTGAGAAATGTGTAAACTATCAATTTTTGCCGTAACCACTGAGCCACCTAACTACACTTTCTAATTGTTGTGACACACACACACTGACTAATACATATATGCATATATATTCTATTGTAAAAGGAGATAACAGAAAGGACATCAGAATCAATGTGTTAAATCCTCAACGGTGACGCAAATGCCCACTGTCTCAGGTGATGGTTTTAGTATGTGCACCCTCGGATTGAAATACAGGTTAGGGTTATTGTAGTGTGTCATGTAATGTGGTTGGTTTGCACTACTACACTGCAGAGAGCAGGTTCAATGCCCAGTGTAACCATGTTTGTGGTTCAGTGCTACTCTCCTTCCTCCATGTTACCTACAGGATAGCAGTTGAGCAAAGCCAGTGCATGACTGACACATTTAAATGAAGTGATTCTTTGCATCTATAGTGGTATGCAAAGAGGAACTGGGTGCTTTCCACAGGTGAAATATAATTAAAGCACAGAAAAACGAGACTGCAAAAGCCCCAGGTAATAGACCGCTCAAGCACTCAATTTCCACAATTGTGGAGTGTGCCAGCTAAATCTAGGCTTTGAAAATTTGTTTTTTGTTGGGGGGCACTACAAGGAAGGGATGGGGGGGAGAAGTATTTCTACATCCCTTGAAAATCATTTAGACACAACAGTTTGCCACTAGCCTCCCCCCTTGCACCTTATCATTAGAATTATGTAGCCCTGACTTTTGCCACTGCAATGCAGGTGGTACAAGAGAACTGTAGTACTCCATATTACTCCATGGAAAGGGGTATATTTTACACTTGTGAGGGACCATTCTGCTATAAGTCACCCCTCCCCGAGCAAGTAGTAATACATACCTGATTGATCCACTTATACAGTGAAGTATTTTAGATTGGTGTCCTTGTGGAATATGAATGAGTGCTCTGTCACTGGGCAGTCTCCCTCAAAGCATAAGAATGAGCTGAGTGGCACCGCAGTGCCATTTCAGGAGAGTCAATGCATTACTACCGTAAGAGGCCACTGGGCTATTCAGTCAAGTTAGGAAATAGCGGTGATTCCCCAGGTGAAACTTTACCAACACTCAAGTTCTGTCCCTCAAAGTGGAGTGTACCACCCCAAGTTTCTTAACATTTTTTCTACAGGGTTAACCGGAGATTAATCAGAAGAAGTGTTCTTTAACAATCTAGGGTAAATGAGAGGATTAATAATAAAAAAGAACATCAAAGAACCATAATCTACATACACACTTAAAGTAATAGGGAGAGTCACTGGTTAGCGAGTGGTTTTCTGTTTCTAAATGTGAAGGATGGACAGGAGAGGAACAGACAGTATTTGGATTTGGGGAAAAACAAGGGACTTATAGTACCGGGGACCAAAACTCTCTGTACCCAGGAACAGGTACAGCATGGGGTAATGATAGTGCAGGCTTCTCCATGCTGTAATGTATTTACTGCTGGTGAAAGTTGAGGGACTGACAGCACTGGAGACTGAAGTCCTCTGTTTATCCACAGGGACAGGTACAGTGGGGGGCATGGCTAGTGCAGGATTCCCCACACTGTGAAGTATGCACTGCTAGTGAAAGGTGAGGGACTGACAGTACTGGGGACCAAAGCCCTCTCTTTATACACAGGAACAGGTACAGTGTAGAATATAACCAGTGCAGGTTTCTCCACACTGTGACATATTTAGTGCTGGTGAAAGGCGAGGGGCTGATAGCAGTGGAAATTGAAGCCCTCTGTTTATCCACAGGGAGAAGTACAGTGTGGGGCAGGAACAGTGCAGGCTTCCCCCAAACTGTGATGTATTTAGTGCTGGTGAAAGGTGAGAGGTTGATGACTCTGAAGACAGAAGCCCTGGGCTCAATTTTCAAAGCCCCGAGAATGCAGTAAACTCCTTGTGCGGCACTTGTTTGGCCCACGGGGCTTGAGGCATTCTCCTGGCCAGCAATCGGGATTTTCAATCCCAAACTGCAAATGCCGCAAGTCAGACCTGCTTTTCCGTGGTCTAATTTGCACTATTTGGGGGACCCTTTTTATGAGGCTTGTGCCAAATCTTTGGTGCAAGCTGCCGTAAACTGAGGAAACTGTCGCGACTGTGCCTGATGTACTAAAATTGGATGCAGTTGCATCAAAAGTTTGGCACAGTGGCACAATAAAACAGGCGTGACACAGGGCATGATGCAAGCCCAGCATCACCCTTTAAAAATCGAGCCCCTATGTCTATCTGCAGGGACAGGTATAGCATGGGGCAGAGACAGTGCAAGCTTCGCCCACACTGTGATTTATTTAGTGCTGGTGAACGGTGAGTGACTGACAGCACAGCACTGAAGACTGATGCCATCTATTTATTTACAGGAACAGGTACAGTGTGGGGCAGGTAGAGTGCAGACTTCCCCACACTGTGATGTATTTAGTGCTGGTGAAAGGTGAGGGACTGATAGCACTGGGAACTGACACCCTCTGGTTATAGACATGGTCAGGTATAGTGTGGGGCAGGTAGAGTGCAGACTTTCCCACACTATGATGGACTTACTGCTGGTGAAAGGTGAGGAACTGACAACACTGGAGACAGACAGCCTCTGTATATCCAGAGGGACAGGTACAGTGTGGGGCAGGTGCTGTACAGTTCAGGCTTCCTCATACTATGATGGATTTAGTGCTGGTGAAAGGTGAGGGACTGACAACACTGGAGACGGACACCCTCTGTTTATCCACAGGGACAGGTACAGCATGTGTCAGGGACAGTGTAGGCTTCCCCCACACTATGATGTATTTAGTGCTGGAGGAAGGTGACAGACAGATTGCACTGGACACTGAAAACCTCAGTTTATCCATAGGGACAGTGTAGGGCCGTGAATGTGCAGGTTTACCCACACTGTGATGTATTTAGTGCTGGAGGAATGTGACAGATAGGCTGTACTGGAGACTGAAACTCTCAGTTTATCCATAGAGACAGTGTAGGGCAGGGACAGTGCAGCTTACCCACACTGTGATGGATTAAGGACTGGTGAAAGATGAGGGACTGACAGCACTGGAAACTGACACACTCTGTTTATACACACGGTCAGGTATAGTGTGGGGCAGGTAGCATGCAGACTTCCCAACACTATGATGGATTTACTGCTGGTGAAAGGTGAGGGACTGACAACACTAGAGATGGACACCCTCTGTTTATCCACAGGGACAGGTACAGTGTGATGCAGGTAGAGTGCAGACTTCCTACACTAACATGGATTTAGTGCAGGTAAAAGGTGAGGGACTGACAATACTGGAGATGAACACCCTCTCTTTATCCAGAGGGATGGCTACAGCATGTGTCACGGACATTGTAGGCTTCCCCCACACTATGATGTATTTAGTTCTGGAGGAAGGTGACAGACAGACTGTACTGGAGACTGAACCCCTCAGTTTATCCATAGGGACAGTGTAGGGCAGGGAATGTGCAGTTTACCCACACTGTGATGGATTTAGGACTAATGAAAGATGAGGGACTGACAGCAATGGCGACTGCAACCCTCTTTTTATCCACAGGGACAGTTACAGTGTGGAGGCAGGGATAGTGCAGGCTTCCCCCACACTGTGATGTATTTAGTGCTGGAGGAAGGTGAGAGACAGACTGCACTGGACCCTAAAACCCTCAGTTTATCCATAGGGACAGTGTAGGGAAGACAGTGTGAAGGTTTACCCACACTGTGATGGATTTAGGACTGGTGAAAGTTGGAGACTGACAGCAATGGAGACTTCAACCCACACAGACAGGTACAGCATGTGTCAGGGACAGTGCAGGCTTCCCCCACACTATGATTCATTTAGTTCTGGAGGAAGGTGACAGACAGACTGCACTGGAGACTGAACCCCTCAGTTTATCCATAGGGACAGTGTAGGACGGGGATAGTGCAGTTTACCCACACTGTGATGGATTTAGGACTGGTGAAAGTTGAGACACTGACAGCTATGGAGACCGCAGCCTTCTGTTTATCCACAGGGATAGTTACAGTGTGGGGCAGGAACAGTGCAGGCTTCCCCCGCACTCTGATGTATTTAGTGCTGGTGAACGGTGACGGACTGACAGCACAGCATTGAAAACTGATGCCATCTATTTATCCACAGGTACAGATACATTGTGGAGCAGGTAGAGTGCAGACTTGCCCACACTGTGATGTATTTAGTGCTGGTGAAAGGTGAGGGACTAATAGCACTGGAAACTGACACCATCTGTTTATACACACGGTCAGGTATAGTGTGGGGCAGGAAGAGTGCAGATTTTCCCACACTATGATGGACTTACCGCTGGTGAAAGGTGAGGAACTGACAACACTGGAGACGGACAGCCTCTGTATATCCAGAGGGACAGGTACAGTGTGGGGCAGGTACTGTACAGTTCAGGCTTCCCAACACTAGGATGGATTTACTGCTGGTGAAAGGTAAGGACTGACAACACTAGAGATGGACACTCCCTGTTTATCCAGAGGGACAGGTACAGTGTGGGACAGGTACAGTTCAGGCTTCCGCACACTATGATGGATTTAGTGCTGGTGAAAGGTGAGGTACTTGTGTAGCCCTGTCACCATAGCTACCGAGGGCTACTACCCCTGCCTTGCCGGCCGGAATAAGGTTAGGTGACCTGGGTTCCTATCTTGTTGTTACCAGGGGGGTCTTTCCCAAGATGAACAAACAAATAGCGTGGTGCCTCCACCCAGAGTACAATTTAAGTGAGTCTGATTTTTACCAGTACAACTCCTTGGGATGCTGTACCAACCCACCTCCCCATACAGTCACCCAAACACATGGATACCATAAAACAAAATTCACATTTTCAATAACTTTGAATTTAATAACTTCAGCTAATAATATGCTCACGAGTCAGAATTCTCTAAAACAGATAACACTCTTTATTTACAGGAGGACGGTTAGGATGGGGGTAGAGTAGAGGTTAAGCAAACATTATTGTCATTTGCATTTAGAGATTAGCATTCTTAGACAGCAATCATATCCCCTTTAAATTTAGATCTTATTTCAATGCTTGCAGCCACCAGCCCTCTATCTAGCTAACTGCTGCAGATTGTTACCACTAACAAGCGCCAACTGGTACCAGTTAACCCCCTTTGTCATCTGACCAGGTACCCAAGTATTAGTTGCATGCCTGGGGTGCAGCTGAGTGGCTGGTGTTGGTGCACTTACTTGAATCAAAATTAACTTTTAGCTCTCCCTTGATCGCTTTTCTAACCACTATGCTGTTGAGCAAAATCTTGAATCAAACTATTTACATCCCCCAGATGCAGGACAATTCCTGCCTATACTCACGGTTCCACTGACAGTCTCTGGTGGCATGGGAACTGTGCCTCTGGGGAAAGACAGAACAGCAGAACCTGAAGATTTGGATTTGAAAAGACTTGAGGTGTGGAGCAGGTACTCTGCATCTTGAATCTTCCGACTTGATTGAAGGTCTTGTAGGTTGTTCCCTTCAGTCTGCTTCCAGGCCAGACACAGAGTGCAAACGCAAGGCTTTCTAAACCACCAGGAGGCCAGACCCAGGAGAGACCCTGTAGTCAAGCTCCCCAATGAATCAGAGTGCCCTAGCACTCGGGCATGCACCCGTGGCTCCCTGTGGCCCAGTCTTGCCCCACTTGGTAGGAGCTGGTTGGTTTCCTATTTGGCTCCAGAATTGCAGCTTGCAAACTTCAGTCTCTTTAGCTTAGCTTGGCAGTTTTTAGTAGTAGAAGTTTAAGAAAAATTCTTCAGCCACACTGCCAAAGGGGCAGCCATGGCCCTTTTCTCACAGGTCACAGTCTCTCACTTCCCACTGAGCACACGGTCTCAGTGAGACTCGAGCAATTCCCTTGGACTCCTTCAAGGACCCTGAACTCGCCCTAGACCAAACCCTTTCCTTCCCATGATGTAGGCAAATCCTTTTCTTCACCGTGCAGGTGCTAATAGATGTAGAAGAGGCTCTTTCTTCAAACATTTCAAGCTACTTGGGTTTACTGGCCAAGCCTCTGCATGTCCGGGACACTCCCATACCAAGTATCCATACAAAAACAGGTCCATTTTCCATAATCTGTTTTCCAAAACCAGAACCATTCCTTGAACCTTTTGTACTTCCCTTTTCCTTAAGACACTGTGTCATACCAGGGTCAGACAGAAACCTTTGTCCTTGCAGGAACCTGTATCCTTGTTTCTCTCCGCTGTGGTGTAGACAAAATTTAGCCTTTCCTTGCACTCAGGACTCTGCAGCCCCCCAAGAAGATCTCCATCTGCCTTGAAGTTCCAAATGACTTTTTCCCTTGAAACCTTTAGATGAAAACCTTCACTGCTGTAGTGTAGTTTCTCCCCATAGCAGCCTGTTGCAGGACCTTGCAGTTATCTCTCACTCAACAGAGCTGTGAAACCTAACTGTGCCTGTTATTGATGAGTTTGTAAAATTGTGATGTATTGTTTTTGTATTTTTTGTAACTTGTATTGTTATAAATGTATAGTTGTAACTATTTTGCATAATGTAAACAGGTAAGCCTTGTGAATAGGGATTTTCGGACCCCTAATGGCTTTATCACTGTATAAATAAAAATGTTACCATACCATACCATACCAACTCCTTCATCACATTCCTCCACCATGGGGAAAGGCATGATCCTGGCCCCGTGGGACAAGTGGCTGTCAACCCCCAGGCAGGCCCTTTCCTAGTCTTGTAGCCCCATTTTCGGCATAGGGGCTGGAGCACCTCTCCCTCTGGAGGGGCTCCCACTGAACTGACTCAGACCCAAAAGTCCTTCTCCTTTTGGGAGATCTCTGGCAGCTCCCCATTGGCTGAATCCACCGTCCTTTCAGAAAATTTATATGCATTAATCTTCCTCAATGCCTGATGGGCTGTGTGAAAAGGTGCCAAGTATTGCCCCTGCTTTCCCCCCATAAGTCCATTTAACAGTCCCAGAAGTCCTCTGAAGAATCCTGGCCCTCAGCCAGCCCAGTGGCACTGAGGGTTGAGGCGCTGGATAGAAACTCAGAAACATAGACTTTGACGGCAGATAAGGACCACTTGGCCCACCCAGTCTGCCCATTTTCCTACCTACTGGATAAGCTGCAGATTCTAGTTAACCAACAGCCTACTTCCTGCCACCCCCCACTACAATTGCCTTGTGTCTGTCCCATGCATGTTTGAATTCCCCCACTGTTTTAGTCCCAACAACCTCCGCAGGAAGGCAGTTCCACGCATCCACCACTCTCTCCGTGAAAAAAGATTTCCTCACATTACCCCTGAGCCGTCCCCCCTCTATCTTTAAATTGTGTCTCCTTGTTCTTACACATCTCTTTTTCTGAAAGATGCTACCCTCCTGGACTTTGTTGATTCCCTTGAGGTACTTGAACGTTTCTATCATGTCCCCCTGTCCCTCCTTTCATCAAAGGTATACATATTAAGCTCTCTCAGTCTCTCTTCATATGATTTCTGATGCAGACCCTGCACCATTTTAGCTGCCCTCCTCTGGACTGCTTCCATCCTGTCTATGTCCTTGCGTAGATGAGGTCTCCAGAACTGCACACAGTACTTCAGATGGGGTCTCACCAACTGTCTGTACAGAGGGATAACCACTTCTCTTTTTCTACTTGTGATGCCCCTTCCTATGCATCCCAGTATCCCCCTGGCTCTCCTTACTAACTTCTCACATTGTTTTCCCACCTTTAGGTCATCTGATATGACTACCCCCAAGTCCTGTTCCATTTTTGTTGTTGTTAGTACCTCCCCTGCTATTGTGTACTCTTCTCCTGGGTTTTTGTTTCCCAGGTGCATTACTTTGCACTTCTTTGCATTGACTCTAAGTTGCCATATGTCTGACCATTCCTCCAACCTTGCCAAGTCCCTTCTCGTCCTTTCTACCCCCCCCTTGTGTATCAACTCTGTTGCATATCTTTGTATCATCTGCAAAGAGTCATACTTTTCCCTCCAGACCCTCTGCAATGTCACCTATAAAGATGTTAAAAATGACTGGATCCAGTACTGAGCCCTGAGGTACTCCACTAGTGACCCCCCTTTCTTCGGAATGTGTTCCACTCACTATTACCTTCTGTGTCCTGTTGTGAAGCCAGTTTGCAACCCAGGCTACCACCCTGGGACCCACTCCCAAGCTGGCTAACTTGATTATTAATCTTTTGTGCGGGACTGTGTCAAATACCTTGCTAAAGTCTAGGTAGGCCATATCCACAGCCCCTCCCTGGTCTATTACTTTGGTCACCAACAAATCTATTAGATTCATCTGAGATGACCTTCCTGCAGTAAATCCATGCTGCTTTGGGTCCTGTGCCCTACTGGCCTCTAGGTACTCAACAATTCTTTCTTTCAGAAGTGATTCCATCATTTTCCCTACCACTGAGGTCAAACTTACAGGTCTGTAGTTTCCTGCTTCTGCCTTGCTCCCACTTTTGTGAAGGAGAATCACATCTGCCCTCCACTAGTCCTCAGGTACCACCCTATCCTCCCATGATTTGTTAAAAAGTGTGGTCAGTGGTGTCACTAGGTCTTCCATTAGTTCTTTTAGGATTCTGGGGTGAATCCCATCAGGCCCCATTGCATCCACCTTGAGTTTTAGGAGTTCTTTCAGGACTCTTTCTTCTGTAAATGGACTGGTGTCAACCACCCTACCCAGAGTGCTTCTATTGTCTGGTTTAGGTAACTCCTCCTCATCATCTTTTGTGAATACTGAACAAAAGTATTCATTCAGTATCTCTGCCTTTTTACTGTCTCCCTCTTCCCACCTCCCCTCTTCCTTATTAATCTTCACTATTCCTACCTTAACCTTTCTATGCTCCCTAATGTACCTATAAAAGGTTTTATCCCCCTTCTTAACTGACTTGGCTATTTTTTCCTCAGTTTGGGCTTTTGCTATTCTGACTGCCTTCCCCACTTCTTTCTGCTTTAATTGATACAGTTCCCTGTCGTGCTCCTTCTGTGATGCCTTATACTTTTTGAATGCAGCCTTTTTCTCCTTAACCTTCCCTGCCACCTCTTTTGAGAACCATAGTGGTTTTACTCCGCTTTGTTTTCTTTATCTGTTTCACACAAAGGCTTGTTGCCTCTATGATGGCAGTTTTGATTTTTCTCCACCCCTCCTTTTTGGCCATTTGCTAGTGTATTCCTCAGGTATTCACCCATTTTGCCAAAGTCAGCCCTTCTAAAGTCCAGTATGCTTGTTTTTGTATGGCTTGTCTCCATGGTTGTGCTTATTGTGAAGCACACCGTGCAGTGGTCGCTTGTTCCCAGATGTCTACAGAACAAGCAATCCAGACATACCGGGTCAACCCCGGTATGTCTGGATTGCATCTCGGGGTGGAGGACACCGGCACCCTCCTCTTTGGCCCTGCCGTGGGGGGCAATCCATGTGGAATTGGCCAGGGTCGGCAATACGGGGATGTGAGAAGAATCCAGAGAGTGAGTATCCCTGCAAGGAGAGACTGCAGCCACCTGCCTGTGCTCCTGGGAGGAACAACAGCTATATAGAAAAAAACAGTAAACAATCCTGGCCCTCCAATTGGCTGTACTGTGTTCACATGGATGCAGTTATGGCTGCTAACACAAACAGTTCCTGGCGGTTCATCTACTGTCCCCTCTTTACAGTCCTCGTGTGGCAGCAGAAACATATTTATTTAACAATTCCCCCACAATTCTGTAGCAGCTTCTGGGCCCTTTCAAACCATTGCCCACTTTAACACTTTTGTTCAGCCCTCAACCTGTCACTGCTGCCATTTTAAATTGTCCCAAGGCAGCCCACACATAATCCCAATGCAATCCATATATGTCCCACCCTTCACATCCTGCTACGGCCAAAATAAAGTTTTAGTAATTCCAATGCCCCTCCGTTTTGTAGCAGCCTCTTTTCCCTTTTACACCTTTTTACCATTTAATATTTTTATTTCACTCCCTGCCTGTCACTGCAGTCAATATGCACTAACCCCAGGCAGCAGACAGGCTCAACTCATCAATATTCACAACCCTCATGAATATTTAAATTCCCCCCCTCGATCAAGAGCACTCATTGGCGCTCTTTAACAAAATACTTCTGTGTCTTCCCTTCTGCCTTCTCTGGGTCTCCGGTCCCCATTTAGCTTAGTACAGGGACCAGGACTTCTGGAGAGGCACTCATGTGGCTGCAGGAATGGCTGAAACACCAATGTGCTCCTGCGCATGCACAGACCGCGGCCCTGTACCGGAGTGCAAAACAAGGTGGTGGCTCCGCGATTGAGCTCCTCCAACACTCGAGTTCATCTGCAGCTAAAAAAAATGCAGAGGCCAGAGTTCCAGGGACAAGCGGGACCTCATGCCAGAAGTGGGGACCATACTGGGGGAAAATGGAGATCGGAGTAGCCCTGAGGAGGTGAAAAGGTAAGCCCCCAACAGGGGGGTTACACTGACAACACTGGAGATGGACACCCTCTATTTATCCACAGGGACAGGTACAGCATGTGTCAGGGACAGTGCAAGCTTCCCCCACACTGTGATGTATTTAATGCTGGAGGAGCACATTGTACTGCTCTGCCCATTATATGAGCCACAAAGGACATTCTGGCTGATATTGGCTACCCTCGGTCTTCACTCAGATCAATTGATCATTGCCTTGTTTAATACAAAAGATACCGGAACACTCAAAAGACATTCAATTTTTGATTTAAAGACATGAACTGTTATTACTATTAAATGTCAAAGTATATGTCAACCCTGTATCTTTTTATCATGTTTTACGGTTTATCTGTGCAATATTTTTATTTTTGTATTATAATTGTTGTGGTCTAAAATTGTAAAGATATTTTATCGAACAATAAAAATCAGTTGATGATGATAATAGTGCTGGAGGAAGGTGAGAGACATACTGTACTGGATACCGAAACGCTCAGTTTATGCGTAGAGACAGTGTAGGGCAGGCAATGTGCAGGTTTACTCACACTGTGATGGATTTAGGACTGGTGAAAGGTGAGAGACTTTCAGGAATGGAGACTGCAGCCCACACGGACAGTTACAGCATGTGTCAGGGACAGTGCAGGCTTCCCCCACAATATGATGGATTTAGTGCTGTAGGAAGGTGACAGACAGACTATACAGGAGACCGAAACCCTCAATTGATCTATAAGGACAGTGTAGCGCAGGGACAGTGCAGCTTACCCACACTGTGATAGATTTAGGACTGGTGAAAGGTGGGAGACTGACAGTAATGGAGACTGCAGCCCTCGTTTATCCACAGAGGCAGTTACAGTGTGGGACAGGGACAGTGCATGTGTCCCCCCCACTGTGATGTAGTTAGTGCTGGTGAAAGGTGAGGGACTAACAGCACTGGAGAGTGAAGCCTTCCGTTTATTTACAGGGACAGGTATAGTGTGAGGCAGGGACAGTGCAGGCTTCCCCCACACTGTGAAGTGTTTAGTGCTGGTGAAACATGAGGAACTGACAGCACTGGAGATTGAATCTCTCTGCTTATCCAAAGGGACAGGTAAAGTGCAGGGCAGGTACATTGCAAACTTTCCCACACTGTAATGCATTTAATCCTGGTAAAAGCTAAGGGACTGGAAAGCTAGCAGTGGAGTCTGTAAATATAAAAACTGTGGGAAACTTCAACAGTGGATAGGGCAGGTTCAAGGGGCAAGTAAGGGTGTCGAGGAGGAGCCATAAAACTGCAGAGTATATCTGTCTCATATCAGGCACACTGAACCGATTGCATGGTCTTCTGCTTGCTAAATTCTATGTTTTTATGTATGCCCACAGGGACAGACAGAAAGTGGGCAGTTACAGAACAGATGGACTCCACACTTCCTGCAGCAAACATACACACACACACAACTCATGAAATGCGCTGCAGCACTGCCTTTTTCAGTTTGTAATTTTCGCCTCCTTACATGCCTCCATCCCGCTGACCACTAGGGCAGAAAATATGTGTGTGGGGGGGGGGGCACATTTTGCACTATTTCTGGAGGTCTCCTGCCAGTTTTGTAACCCCCAAGCTGGAAAGCCCTGTACAAAACAAAAGCAATGAGGTGCGATCATATTTATTTTTTCAATAGCAGGCTCTAGCTTCGGTTCACATGCCGACACACTTGCAATACTACAGCTCTAGGCAGGAAGTAGTGTCAGAGTCAAGCACAGAATGGAGAGTGGCTGTTGATTGCACGTGTTGTCGGGGATAAAAGGAGAAGCGTTACCCCAGACTGTGGTTATATGTGCTGCAGCCATGGTTGATGTTGGCTCAGCAGACACCAGAAAAACATTTTTTTTTCCTTTTAATCGCCTAGTCTCTGATTAACTCTTGCAGTTAGCAGTGCTGTAGACTTTTAGTCAGAATGACTGATGATGGAATTCTGGAGGTGAGTGACAACTATTTTGGGTGGGTGGACAACTGGGCAGTGGGTGGAGGCAACTAGGGAAGGACCTGGCTAGCACCAAGATGGAGGAGGACTTGAAGCTTCAGCTAAACAAATTAAGTGGTGAGTGTGGTTTTTTTTCTTTGGTTATCCCCTCTGAGGTTGTTAATCTGCCCTCAGGTTTCTGATGTCCCCATTTGGAAAACCTGGGGTTGGGGGAATCCCCTTGTATTCAAAACTACATTTTTGGCCCTGGACCACCTCAGCCCCATCACGCCAGCTTCTCCCAGGACTTGCCAGACTATCTTCCTACAGCTTACTCCCTGTGGCAGGGTGGTGGGTAGTGCACTCAATCCACCAGGTCAAGGATCCAGTGGCGGTGCCTGAGTCACAGCATGCAGGGCCTGGGAGGGGTGGCGCTCATCCTGCCATTCAGGATGTTTCCTTCTTTTTTGTCTCCAAGGACATGGCATGGGGAGTGGCATGCAATGATGTCAACAGTGGTGCCACGTACATCCCGTATGTGGCACAATATGCCTCAACACTCTTTCGCTGCCCAATGTACTGTTCCCCCAGCCTCTGCTAGGGAACAGTCAATCTACAGATGCTGCTTCTCTCCATTCTTGGAGAAGAGTCCCTTGGATGTTCAATCCTCCTCCCCCTGGCCAACCCTCTGGTGACTTGAGCTGTTTCCCGAAACTGGGTCATCAGCATTGCAAGTGGTACTGCTACTGCTGCACTGGTGGGCTGGCTAGCACTGCCTGTTTCAACTCAGAGATTCAGTGATCTATCTAAGGTGACCTGCACTGGAGGTGTGTAGGCACTACATTTTGCATCTTTTTTTTTGGAGCAACCACTGCACTGAATCACTGACACTCACCTGTTGGGGGCACCATCCTCCTTCCGAAAAATGGAAAGCGCTGTAAGGGGATAAGGACAGATGGGGAATTAACTCTTGAACTGCTGTTCATCCATGATCAATTGAACCCAGGCTCTGCTTGGGTCGAAGATCAGTGGATAAACAATTCCTCGCACACTACCAGATTCAACAAACATAGGTACCACTGGAGTTTAAAGTCTGTGTTCCATCACCACCACCCCCCCCCCCCCGATGTTATCAGGCCCGGAATCCAAGTCCAGCTGCAGTTAGTAATCACAGTATATCTACCTTCCCATGTCACCGGTGGCTTCCAAACCAGGCCTTGCTGGGTTTAAAAGTCTGTGCACCAACCCTCCCACATAACTCAGTCCCTTCAAATGCAGACCCTGCTGGAGTTGAAAGTCTGTGCACCATCTCTCCCACATAACACAGCCCCTCAAATGCAGGCCTTGCTGGGGTTTAAAGTCTGTACACTAACCTTTCCACATAACATAGCCCCTTTGAACCCAGGTCCTCCATCACACAGCACCTTCAATATCAGGCCTTGTTGGGATTAAATGTCTGTGCACAAACCCTGCCACTGCCCCTTCGAACCCAGGTCCTCTCTCACAGACACCTTCAATCCCAGGCCCTGTTGGGATTAAAAGTCTGTGCACCAACACTTCCACATAACACAGCACATTTGAACGCAGGCCCTGCTGATGTTTAAAGTCTGTGCACCAGCCCTCCTACACAACACAGCCCCTTTCAACACAGGCCCTGCTGGGGTTGAAAGTCTGTGCACCATCCCGCCCACATAACACAACCCCTTGAACACAGGCCCTGCTGGGGTTTAAAGAACACAGCCCCTTCAAACACAGACCCTGCTAGGGTTTAAAGTCTGTGCAACAACCCTCCCACATAGCACAGCCGCTTCAAACGCAGGCCATGCTGGGGTTTAAAGTCTGTGCACCAACCCTCCCATATAACACAGCCCTTCGAACACAGGCCCTGCTGGGGTCTGAAGTCTGTGTGCCAATCCTCCCACATAACACAGCCCCTTCAAACGCAGGCCCTGCTGGGGTTTAAAGTCTGTGCACCAACTCTCCCAAATAACACAGCCCCTTCGGCATACAACCCCTCCCCCATCCACACCACAAGGACAACGTCTGCCCCCCCACAACAAAGCATCATATATTTCCTCCCCAAAAGAGCAGCATACATCCTCTCCCTCCACCGTTCCTCACCAAAGTAACCTTTGCATCCCCCAGCAGCGCAGGACAGGGAGTGAATGTTACCCACTGTACAATGTAAATGTGACAGATACATAGCTTTTGCCAGCAGAAAAGAACCACAAGGTCCATCCAGTCTGCTCTAACCCTACTTACCCTATGTGGTGGCAAGGTACCCTATGCAGCCCTCAGCTTCCACCACGCTCTCTGGGTGATTCTTCCTTTTATCGTTAACCATGTGCCTGGCCACAGCCTGAGAGTTAGAAAGGCAACACTCGTATCTGTCTGTTGACCTGTCTACTGCCAGGATCTATCTATCTATCTATCTGTCTGTCTGTCTGTCTGTCTGTCTGTCTATCTATCTCTCTATCTATCTATCAACAGTGTCAATCTTTCTGTTGACAGTATCTATCTATCTGTCTGTCTGTCTATCTATATATCTATCTATCCATCTGCAGACAGTGGTCTGTTTGTCTGTCGAGAGTGTCTATTTATTTTTATTTAGCTTTTGTTGATCAGGTGGTGTACACTAGGCAGTCATTTGCCTATTTTCAGGCATGACCCGGTAAAGATACAGTACAATACAAATACAGTACATTTCAGAGATATAGTACAGTACAGGTACAGTGCAATTCAAAAACTATACAATACAATGAGATGTTATGTAAGAATAAAAGGACAAGGCAGTGAATCAAGTGAGAGAAGGAATGTACAGTTTACTAGTATGATTTTAGCCAGGGCAAAGCGGTACGGGGAGAAACTAAAAGACAGTAGGGATCAGTGCATATTACATAGAGAGGCAACATAAATTGAAGTGCACAAGGGCCAGAGCAGCCAAGGATTGTTAAGTAGCATCGTTGGGCAGGACAGAAGAAACTAGATGGGGGAGGAATAAGAGGGATGGTGGGGTTGGAGGGAAGGCAAGAGAGGGGCGAGTGGTGGATAAGAACACAATAGGACTAAGGACAGGTGGATCTATCTATCTATCTATCTATCTATCTATCTATCTATCTATCTATCTATCTATCTATCTATCTATCCTTCCCCACCCCCTATTATGGGGACAGGACCTCTCTGTAACTGAGCAGGCAGGTTCAAAGGTCTACCCTGTACAAATATCTATCTATCTATCTATCTATCTATCTATCTATCTATCTATCTATCTAGCTATCCATCTAGATATCAGTCTATTTATATCTATACCTATATCTCTAGCTCTGTCTATCTGTCTGTCTATCTATCTATCTAGCTATCTATCTATCTATCTCTCTCGCTGTCTCACTCTCTCTCCATCCATCCTTTCCCACCCCCCAGTATGGGAACAGGACCCATTTGTAACTGAGCAGGCAGGTTCAAAGGGCTACCCTGTAGAAATATCTACTGACTCTACCTACCTACCTATCTATTGGCACTACATATGTATTTATCTACGTATCAACAATATCTCTCTGAGAAAATTTGATACAAACAGCACCAACATCTCGGCAACCTAACTCCCTCCTCCAAATAAATGTTTGCCTCAACAAATGTCACCCCTGTCCCCTTACCCTTACTGGGAAACACCTGTGCTGCAGACTGCAAGTGAAGGCCAGTCAATTCTGTGTCAATTGCTGACAAAGCAAAGAAACATCTCTGTTAAAAACTGTACATGTGACCAGTTTAGAAGGCAAATCAGCTTCCAGTGTACACACACATATTACCATAGCACCATACATCAACCCCCACCCCATCCGCAACAAAGGTAATCACAGAATCGGATAAGGAACTCCACCACACCCCCACTGGCCATATATTATCAGCCCTACCATCAGTTCACAATGTGAAAAGGAACTTGCATACTACAGCAGGAGCTGATATTACAGATAAAGTGTGCAGGACCAAGCAGGGTATATTAAACTCATGGCACACAGAATCCAAACAACTTTGGAAGCGAGTCAGCACTAATGCCAGGGTAAAAGAATAAAAATGTCTTGCCAAACTTTCAGGTGGTATATTTTATAATCCAACCTCCCACCCTGTGATGGTGCTCTGGCAAGTTTGCAATGCATAAAACAACAGCTTTTAACTAGTCACATTCCATGCAATGTGGCTTTGGCTGGGGGAGCCCTTAGCAGAAGTGAGCTAAATTTTCAATAGCATATTCATATGGACATCAGACACATTCCTTCAAAAGCATGTTTGCCACTCAGAAGATTCATTCCCAGGTCACCCCCCCCCATGTAATCCCAGCCCTGGGCCAGTAATTTGAGCGCTGGGTAACAGCATTAGATCGGTACCTCCACCCATGTAATTCGGCCCTGGACCAGTACCCTCATGTAATCCAAGCCCTGGGTAATAGCACTGGATCAGTACCCTGCTCATGTCATCCCGGCCTTAGACCAGTACCCTCATGTAATCCAAGCCCTGAACAATAGCACTGGATCAGTACCCCCACCCATGTAATACCAGCCCTGGACTAGTACACTCTTGTAATCCGAGCCCTGGATGATAGCATTGAATCAGCATCCCCCTTCCAAGGAATCCAAGCCCAGGATCAGTAACCTCATATAATTCGAGCCCTGGTACATTGGATCAGCATCCCACTCCCATGTAATACCAGCCTTGGACAAGTATCCTCATGTAATCTGAGCCCTGGATAATAGCACTGGATCAGCATCCCACTCCAATGGAATCCCAGTCCTTGACCAGTACCCTTGTGTAATCCAAGCCCTGGATAATAGCACTGGATCAGTACCCTGTTCACGTAATTCCAACCCTGGACCATAGAAACATAGAAAAAAAGCTGGTAGAAGAAGACCAATGGTCCATCTAGTCTGACCAGTACCCTCATGTAATGTGAACCATGTATATCACCACTGGATCAGTATTCCACCCAGCAATCCCAGCTCTGGACCAGTAAGTACTCTCATGTAATGTAATCCCCTTGATTTGGTGGATCAATACATGCAATCCTTAAACACCGGATTCATTCTTTATCCCCCTCGTACTCTCAGACCTGAACAAGCAACCCCCCCTGTCCAGTATGTATATAATCTGAGTCCATTGATGTGGGGTAGATGCGCCTTAAACTCCCCAGTGCCAGTCTCCATTCTTTATCCCCCCGTACTCCCAGACTTGGACAAGTAACCTTCATCCCATACCTATATAATCCGAGTCAAGGACCAATTCCCTAATGCGGGATAGATGCACCTCAAACTCCCAAGCGCCAATCTCCATCTCATTTTTCTTGCCCTACTTCCTGCTTGGATTGCAGCGCTCACTCTCCGCACGTGTTTCCACTGCTGGATACCCTGCCAATCAAGATACAGGCATGCCCCTTACTGTCGTTGCCCTGCCCCCTCCCTTGAGCCTCTCATCCTCCTGTGAGGTGTGTGTCCCCTGAAGGGGTGGGGGCTACTGACTGCCACTGCTAACAGCTGATAGTCCCAATTAACCAGTGGGTGAGTCAACATCCAGTGGACCATAGAAGACCACAACTACTATCAGTTCACAATGTGGATGAAGTGTGTAATACTCAGTAGAGTACATTATAAATTTGCAGCATACAGAATTAAATTTTGGAAGTGAGTCAGCACTACTACTGCGGAAAAAGAATACCATGCATGTGCGTGGTAATCCAGTTGCCATCTTGGGCATGGCAGACTGTGCCATGTACCGCCCATAGAGTTCAATATAGAGAGAAAGGCTAAAGGACAGACTCCAATGGTTCAGTTGATGCCACGCATCCAACATATTAGAGGAGAGTTGAGGTGCCAGCAGAAGTGCAGGAACCATTCTTGAAACTGAGATAACGGCATCAGTACACTGGTCTCACAGTAATCAAGTAACGCATTGCTGATAGAAACTTTCAAGTACCTCAAGGGAATCAACAAAGTCCAAGAGGGTAGCATCTTTCAAAAAAAGAGGTGTGCAAGAACAAGGGGGCACAATTTGAAGATAGAGGGGGGCAGCTCAGAGGTAATTTAAGGAAGTATTTTTTCACAGAGAGGGTTGTGGATGCATGGAACGGCCTCCCGGAGGAGGTTGTGGAGTCAAAAACAGTGGTGGAATTCAATCATGCATGGGACAGTCATAAGGCAATTCTAGGGGATGGGAGTAGGAAGAAGTAGGCTGCTGGTTAACTAGGATCTGCAGCTTATCCATTAGGTAGGGAAATGGGCAGACTAGGTGGGCCAAGCGGTCCTTATCTGCTGTCAAATTCTATGTTTCTATGTTTCTATGTTATACAAGCAAAGGACAAATGAGCATTCCTTGTTTTTGTCACCACAATGTACGTCTGTTTCATCATTTCCGTGCTGTCAATGGTGCTTCTTACCTAACTGGATCAGCAGATTGCTGTGAGACCAATGTGCTGGTGCTGCTATCTCAGTTTCAAGAAGGATTCCTGCACTTCTGCTGGCACCTCAACCCTCCTCTAATGTGGTGGACACGTGGCTTCAACTGAGCCATTATAGTCCACCCTCTAGCCTCTTTCTCTTTTGGAGTTCCAGAAGGATCATTCTGAAACTCTAAAATGAAAGCATTCCCTGGTGTGAATCTGGTAGCTTGTTTTTGGAGCTACCACAAGATGACTGTAGGCTTCGCCCAAATTCAGCAATAAAAAATGATGGAGTTTTAGCATACAAGAGCATGTCATTGTATCAGGCATCAAGAATCAACATAATCCCTGAACAGCATCAATTATTACAAAAACAGTGCCTGGTAATGCTGAAAAATATATTTATTTCCTCATAATATCGAATGCTGCAACCTCCCGGCTGGCAGGAGATAAGATAAGCACAATGGACATTTGTTTTTTCCAGCTTACATATCCTATCTGTCTGTCCATCCGTCCGTCCATCCATCCATCCATCCATCCATCCATCCATCTATCTATCTATCTATCTATCTATCTATCTGGCAGGACCTGGGTACATATAAGACAACCCCCCCCCCCAAGAAAAAAAACATATGTTCAATTAATAAGTTTTTTCTTGCAAGCAACTTTGTTTCTACTTAGTTATTTACATAAATGTCTAAGTTATGTGCATTCATAAAATATTGCTAATGAAGGAAATATAGCCAGCTAAAACAAACAATTGTTTCTAGTACTGTATTATATGTGATTGGGGAGGGGGAGGGGAGATGTTCCTTACAATGATAAGCCTTCCCATTTGTTCTGTTTCTCCTATCTGTTATTAAAGCATTAAGTTGTGTTTCTTTGATTTTTCAAGCTTGAAATAAACCTTACTGATTTCATAAGCCATGTTTCAGACATTATATGGAATGCAAATCTTGTCACACTTGTGGTGGCACTTCCCCAAAGACAAGGCTGTGCACAACTGACTAGTGATATGATGGGGGGGGGGGGGTATTAACGACAACAAAAATGGAAAGGGACCTGGGGGTAGTCATATCAGCTGACCGAAAGGTAAGCAAGCAATGTGAGAAGGCAGTAAGGGTAGCAGGGGGGATACTGGGATGAACAGGGAGAGGCAACACCAGTAGAAAACAGGAAGTTGTTATTCCTCTGTACAGACAGTTGGTGAGACCCCATCTGGAGTACTGGTGCAGTTCTGGAGACCCCATCTCTGCAAGGACATAGACAAGATGGAGGCAGTCCAGAGGAGGGCAACTAAAATGGGGCAGGGTCTGCAACAGAAGCCATACAAAGAGAGACTAAAGGAGCTTAATATGTATACCCTTGAGGAAAGGAGGAAGAGGGGTGACATGATAGAAACTTTCAAGTACCTCAAGGGAATCAACAAAGTCCAAGAAGGTAGCATCTTTCAGAAAAAGAGATGTGCAAGAACAAGGGGACACAATTTGAAGATGGGGGGGGCGGCTCAGGGGCAATGTGAGGAAGTATTTTTTCACAGAGGGGGTGGTGGATGCAATGAAAGGCCTTCCTGAGGAGGTCATGGGGTCAAAAACAGTGGAGGAATTCAAGAATACATGGGACAGACACAAGGCAGTTCTGGTGGGGGGTAGGAAGAAGTAGGCTGTTGGTTAACTAGGATCTGCAGCTTATCCAATAGGTAGGGAAATGTGTAGACTAGGTGGGCCAAACAGTCCTTATCTGCCATCAAAGTCTATGTTTCTATTTACAGCTATGGACTATATGATTACATAATTACCCTTTCAGGTTAATTACCAATGTAAGTTAATTGCCACTATCCTGTGACCACTGCTCCATGCGAATAGTAAATGATAGGCTGTGTTTGATTGCTAATTTTTCTTGCACGCCCTTTGTGTTTTTGCCTTTATAATTCACTCAAGCTTCATTCTTGTGGTTTGTGAGTCAATCAATTAATTAATCAGGATTCAATTTTATTTATAACAACTGTAAAAATTAATAGAGATAAAACATTCGACAATATAGACACACGTAACAGCTGAATATCAAACACATGTTAAAAATTCTAATGTTCATCAATATTGGTTGACATTATTTCAATAACATGTTCATTGCAATTGTTACATAGTTTGCCATTGCAAATACTGTGTGGTAATCATCCAATGACAGTAGATATACCATAATGTCATTGTCAGAGGCAAAAGTTATTTTTTGCATTATTGAATCAAGCCATTTCCACCTTATCAGATTAAGTGCAGGGCAATGGAGAACTAGATGCTGTATCGAAATGAATGACTCGTTGCATACACAATTTGACCAAGTCCTTTTTTCACAATATACTCTAACATTTGGTTGGTAACCAAGGAGAATACCCAGTCTCCATCTAACTAGAGCAATTCTGTGTTGTTTTTTGTTTTCACAAATAAGTGGATTTTTCAGTAGCTAGTACCGCTTTTATTTTACTACATAATTTGTTATCCGTATTATATTTGATTATTTTTCTTACACGCCCTCTTTGTTTTTGCTTCTATAAACCATTCAGGCATTATTCTTGTGGTTTATGTGTCAAAACACACCTAGAGTGTATAAAAAATTCTTATCACAGTCAATGAAATATATATATATATATATATTTTTCAGGTTTTCCAAATATATAAGAGTGCTGTAACAATAATGACTTCTTCATATGCTAGAAGTAAAATAAAAATAGAGGTCAATGGTGTGCATAGAAACATAGACTTTGACAGAAGATATGGACCGCTTGGCCCACCTAGTCTGCCCATTTCCCTATCTATTGGATAAGCTGCAGACCCTAGTTAACAAACAGCCTACTTCTTCTTCCTACCCCGCACTAGAATTGCCTTATGTCTGTCCCATGCATTTTTGAATTCCGCCACTGTTTCTGACCCCACAACCTCATCAGGAAGGCCATTTCATGCATCCAACCACCCTCTCCGTGAAAAAATACTTCCTCACATTGCTTCTGAGCCATTCCCCCTTTATCTTCAAATTGTGTCCCCTTGTTCTTGCATGCCTCTTTTTCTGAAAGATGCTACCCTCTTGGACTTTGTTGATTCCCTTGAGCTCCTTGAAAGTTTCTATCATGCCCCCCCCCTCTCCTTTCCTCAAGGGTATACATATTAAGCTCCTTTAGTCTCTCTTCATATGGCTTCTGTTGCAGACCCTGCACCATTTTAGTTGCCCTCCTCTGGACTGCCTCCATCCTGTCTATGTCCTTGCGGAGATGGGGTCTCCAGAACTGCACTCAGTACTCCAGATGGGGTCTTACAAACTGTCTGTACAGAGGGATAACAACTTCCTGTTTTCTACTGGTGATGCCTTTCCCTGTACATCCCAGTATCCCCCCAGCCCTCCTTACTGCCTTCTCACATTGCTTGCTTACCTTTAGGTAATCTGTTATGACTACTCCCAGGTCCCTTTCCATTTTTGTTGTTGTAAATACCGCCCCCTCATTGTGTACTCCTCCCCTGGGTTTTTGTTTCCCAGGTGCATTACTTTGCACTTCTTTGCATTGAATCTAAGCTGCCATACTTTTGACCATTCCTCCAACCTTGCCAAGTCCATTCTCATCCTTTCCTCCCACCTTGGGTATCAACCCTGTTGCAGATCTTTGTATCGTCTGCAAAGAGGCATACGTTTCCTTCCAGTCCCCCCGCAATGTCACTTATAAAGACATTAAAAAGGACCAGACCCAGTACTGAACCCTGCGGTACCCTGCTAGTAACCACCCTTTCTTCGGAGTGGACTCCATTTACTATTACCCTCTGTGTCCTGTTGCTCAGCCAATTTGCTACCAAGGTTACCACCCTGGGACCCACTCCCAGGCTGGCTAATTTGTTTAGTAATCTTTTGTGTGGGACTGTGTCTACTGCCTTGCTATAGTCTAGGTAGGCTATGTCCATAGCCCCTCCCTGGTCTACTGCTTTGGTCACCCAGTCAAAGAAATCTATTAGGTTCATCTGACATGATCTTCCCGCTGTGAATCCATGCTGCCTTGGGTCCTGTGCCCGCTGGCCTCTAGGTACTCAACAATTCTTTCTTTCAGAAGTGATTCCATCATTTTCCCTACCACTGAGGTCGAGCTAACAGGTCTGTAGTTTCCTGCCTCTGCTTTGCTCCCACTTTTGTGAAGAGGAATCACATCCGCCCTCCACTAGTCCTTAGATACCACACCATCCTCCCATGATTTGTTAAAAAGGGTAGCCAGTGGTGTCACTAGTTCTCCCCTCAGTTCTTTTAGAATTTTGGGGTGAATCCTGTCAGGGCCCATTGCCTTGTCCACCTTCAGTTTCAGGAGTTTTTTCAGAACCCTTTCTTCTGTGAAAGGACTGGTATCGACCCACCTATCCAGAGTACTTCTATTAATTGGATTAGGTACCTCCCTTCCTCTTCTTTTGTGAATACTGAGCAGAAGTATTCATTCAGTATCCTGCTTTTCACCGTTACCTCTGCCCACCCACCCTCCCTTTATTAAACCTCACTATCCCTCCCTTGGTCTTTTTTCGCTCCCTAATGTACCTATAAATGGTTTTATCCCCCTTTTTAATTGAGTTGGCTATCTTTTTCCTCAGTCTGGGCCTTTGCTATTCTAACTGCCATCCCCGCTTCCTTCTGCTTTATCTGCTACAGTTCTCTGTCCTGCTCCTTCTATGTTTCCTTATGCTTCATGGATGCTATGTTTTTCTCCCTAACCTTCCCCACCACCTCTTTTGAGAACCATAGTGTTTTTTTCTTTCATTTTGATTTGTTTATTTGCTTCACACAAAGGCTTGTTGCCTCTGTGATGGCAGTTTTGATGTTTCCCCATTGTTCCTCCACCCCTCCTTCTTGCCTGTTTGCTAGTGTTTTTCTGAGGCAATCTCCCATTTTGACAAAAGTCAGCCCTCCTAAAGTCCAGTACCCTCACTTTTGTATGGCTTGACTCTGCGGCTGTCTTTATTGTGAACTACAGTGTTTGTTGGTCACTTATTCCCAGATGGCTACCCACTTCTAGATCTGAAATCCTCTCTCTGTCCCCATTTGAGAGTACAAGATCTAAGATTGCTCCCTCCTGAGTGGGTTTCAACACTAGCTGTCTGAAGCATGCCCCCTGTAGGGCACTGAAAATGACCCTGCTCTCGGATGTGTCTGCAGCAAAGGTGCTCCAGTTAACATCTGGCATATTCAGGTCCCCCATCAACAATATTTCCCCTTTTTCTGTCATCCTAAGGATGCCTTCTATCATTTCCTTGTCCATTTCCTCCCCCTGAGATGGGGGTCTGTATACAACCCAAGTGCAGACTGTGTTGCCATTTCCGGTCTCCAAGGTGATCCACAGTGCCTCCTCTCCTCCATGTTTACCTTTTAGTTCCGTTGCTTTGAACCCTTCCTGTATATAGAGAGCTCCTCCTCCTCCTCCTCCTCTTCTACCCTCCCTGTCCCTGCTGTAGATTGTGTACCCTGGTATGTTGACATCCCAATCATGGTTCTCTGTGTACCATGTTTCTGTGACTGCCACGATATCCAGGCATCCCTCCTCCATAAAGGCCACCAGTTCAGGGAGCTTGTTACCCAGACCACAGGCATTGGTACTCATTGCCCTCCATTTTTTTGATGGCCTTACCCCTTTTAGCCGCATCCCTGTCCTTACTGCCTTTGCCTTTTCTCCATTTACCCTGGATGACTATAAAACTGATCCAGCCATGTATAGGCCAATTTCCCTCTTAGATCATATGGGAAAGATTTTTTCTAGCTTAATCGTGAACAGGCTTAGGTAACAACTTGTTAGGTTAGGGGATTTGTCAGAAGCACAGACAGGCTTCCAAGCTGATTACTGCACTATGGATAACTGTTTTGTAATCAGATATCTGTATGAGAAGTACATTACATTACGTAAACAAAAACTGTATGCTGCATTCATAGATTTCAGCACTGCATTCAATACCATTTCACAAAATAAACTATGGGAAATTAAGAAGGAAAAGGGATTTACTCATGAAATAATAGCCATCATCAGGGAATTACAGTATATACTTCCATCTGGGCCCAAGTTAAGCTTGGAACTACGAGGCAGATTTCGTCTACTTTTTTAACTAATATGGGAGTCAGACAAGGATGTGTCCTTGCCCCAGTTGTATTTTGTATTTACAATGATAAACTTCTGGCGGAATTAAAAAACTCACTAACTGACTCACCAATTATTTCAGGTAAACACTGCGCTGTCTTAGCATACGCTGATCACTTGGTCCTGTTTTCCCTTACACAGTCTGGGTTGCAGGCCAAACTTAACATTTTAGATAACTATGCAAAAGTATACAAGTTAAAGGTTAATGATCAGAAAAGTCAGATATACATTTTTGTAGGAAAAAGTAGAATGAAAAAATGAAGGATAGGTAGAAAAAAACTGGATACGGTAAAAGATTATACCTATCTAGGTCTGCAATTTTCGAATGATGGAAAATGGATTAAGCATACACAGAAAGTAATCCCCAAACTAAAAAAAAAACAGTACATCATTACATATGGTGGAAAATTTATTAAGCCCCTCCTGCAAAGTCCGCGATTGAGGTTGATGTGCCGGCTCACTGAGCAGAGCTTGGCAGACCTCCCTCGCTACGGGAAAAGAACTTGGCCCCTGCCTGGAGCAGGAGTTGTGCACCAAATCCACAGGATTCTTTTGCTGTAGACACACAGAAACCAAACTCAAAGCACTCCTTTACTGAGCGGGAGCCGAGCACTGGGGGAACAATTTATTTTTCATACTTTCTTCAGGACTGTACTTTGGGCACCAATTTCAAAAACTGCAGCTGCACCCGATTGGCCCCCTGCATTGTTTGATGACGCGGATTCCCCCTGGCTACATAAGGAAGGAATCAGAGCCCTGAGGCTCACAAAGGGACGGAGCTACAAACTAAAAACAGGGGTGGTGAGGGGGACCTCTCTACTGACCGGCCCCCCCATACCAAAAAAGCTGCAAAGTCCACGATCGAAGTGGAGGTGCCGGCTCACTGAGCAGAGCTCAGCAGACCTCCCTCGCTATGGGAAAACATAGAAACATAGACTTTGACAGCAGATAAGGACCACTGGCCCACCTAGTCTGCCCATTTCCCTACCTACAGGATAAGCCACAGATCCTAGTTAACCAACAGCCTATTTCTTCCTACCCCTCACAAGAATTGCCTTATGTCTGTCCCATGTGTTCTTGAATTCTCCCACAGTTTTAGACCCCACAACCTCCTCAGGAAGGCTATTCTATGCATCCACTACCCTCTCTGTGAAAAAATACTTCCTCACATTGCCCCTGAACCACCCCCACATCTTTAAATTGTGTCCCCTTGTTCTTGCATGCCTCTTTTTCTGAAAGATGCTCCCCTCTTGGACTTTGTTGATTCCACTGAGGTACTTAAACATTTCTATCATGTCCCCCCCTCTCCCTCCTTTCCTCAAGGGTATACATATTAAGCTCTTTTAGTCTCATCTCATATGGCTTCTCTTGCAGACCCTGCACTATTCTAGTTGCCCTCCTCTGGACTGCCTCTATCCTGTCTATGTCCTTGTGGAGATGGGGTCTCCAGAACTGGACGCAGTACTCCAGATGGGGTCTCACCAACTGTCTGTACAGAGGGATAACAACTTCCTGTTTTCTGCTGGTGATGCCTCTCCCTATGCATCCCAGTATACCCCCAGCTCTCCCTACTGCCTTCTCACATTGCTTGCTAACCTTAAGGTCATCTGATATGATTACCCCCAGGTCCCTTTCCTTTTTTGTTTTTGTTACTACCTCCCCCATTGTGTAATCTTCCCCTGGGTTTTTGTTTCCCAGGTGCATTATTTTGCACTTCTTTGCATTGAATCCTAGCTGCCATACTTCTGACCATTCCTCCAACCTTGCCAAGTCCCTTCTCATCCTTTCCACTCCTTGTGTATCAACCCTGTTGCAGATCGTTGTGTCATCTGCAAAGAGGCATACTTTCCTTCTAGTCCCTCTGCAATGTCACTTATAAAGACATTAAAGGACTGGACCCAGTACTGAACCCTGTGGTACACCTAGTAACCCTCTTTCTCTTGAGTGGACTCCATTTAATTACCTTCTGTGTCCTGTTGTCCAGCCAATGTTTACCCAGGCTACCACCCTGGGACCCACTCCCAGGCTGGTTAATTTTACTATTAATCTTTGTGTGGGACTGTGTCAATGCCTTGCTAAAGTCTAGGTAGGCCATGTCCACAGCCCTCCTGGTCTACTACTTTGGTCACCCAGTCAAAGAAATCAATTAGATTCGTCTGACATGACCTTCCCGCTGTGAACCCATGCTGCCTTGGGTCCTGTGCCCCACTGGCCTCTAGGTACTCAACAATTCTTTCCTTCAGAAGTGATTCCATTGCTTTCCCTACCACAGAGATCAAACTGACAGGTCCATAGTTTCCTGCCTCTGTCTTGGTCCCACTTTTGTGAAGGTCAATCACATCTGCTTTCCTCCAGTCCTCAGGTACCACACCATCCTCCCATGATTTGTTAAAAAGGGTAGTCAGTGGTTTCACTAGTTCTCCCCTTAATTCTTTTAGAATTCTGGGGTGAATTCCATCAGGCCCCATTGCTTTGTCCACCTTCAGTTTTAGGAGTTCTTTCAGAACCCTTTCTTCTGTGAAAGGACTGGGATCGACCCCCCTATCCAGAGTGCTTCTGTTAATTGGATTAGGTACCTCCCCCTCCTCTTTTGTGAATACTGAGCAGAAATATTCGTTCAGTATCCATGCTTTTTCACTATCCCCCTCTGCCCACCCACCATTCATTCTATTCAGCCTCACTATCCCTCCCTTTGTCTTTCTACACTCCCTGATGTACCTATAAAAGGTTTTATCCCCCTTCTTAACCGAGTTGGCTATCTTTTCCTCAGTTTGGGCCTTTGCTATTCTGACTTCCCTCCCTGCTTCCTTCTGCCTTAACTGGTACAGCTCTCTGTCCTGCTCCTTCTGTGTTTCCTTATACTTCCTGAATGCTATCTTTTCTCCCTGACTTTCCTGCCACCTTTTTGAGAACCATAGTGGCGTTTTCTTTCATTTTGATTTGTTTATTTGCTTCACACAAAGGCTTGTTGCCTCTGTGATGACAGTTTTGATGATTCCCCATTGTTGCTCCACCCCTCCTTCTAGCCTGTTTGCTAGTGCTTTTCTGAGGCACTCTTCCATCTTGCCAAAGTCAGCCCTCCTGAAGTCCAGTACCCTCACTTTTGTATGGCTTGACTCTGTAGCTGAGTTTAACATGAACCACACTGTTTGATGGTCCCTGCCTGGAGCAGGAGTTGTGCACTGAATCCATGGGGTTCTCTTGCTGCAGACACACAGAAACTGACCTCAAAGTGCTCCTTTTCTGAGCGGGAGCCGCGCACTGGGGGAACAATTTATTTTTCATACTATCTTCAGGACTGTACAATGGGCACCAATTTCAAAAACCGCAACTGCACCCAATTGGTCCCCTGCATTGTTTGATGATGCAGATTCCCCCTGGCTACATAAGGAAGGAATCGGAGCGCCGAGACTCACAAAGGGACAGAGCTACAAGCTAAAAACAGGGGTGGTGAGGGGGACCTCTCTACAAACAGGCCTCCCCGTACCGAGAAAGCTGCAAAGTCTGCAATCGAGGTTGAGGTGCCCGGCTCACTGAGCAGAGCTCGTCAGACCTCCCTCGCTACGGGAAAAGAACTTGGCCCCTGCCTGGAGTTAGAGTTGTGCACCGAATCCACGGGGTTCTCTTGCTGCAAACACACAGAGACCGACCTCAAACGCTCCTTTGCTGAGTGGGAGCCGCGCACTGGGGGAACAATTTTCTCCCACCCAGCCACCCACCCAGTTCCCTCCTCCCCTTAAGTGCTCAGTAGCCACTCCCACTCTTGCAGTAAGCTCACTAGGAGCCCGTCCCACTGACCACACGAGGTATCCGAGCGCTCACCTAGTGCTACATTGCTCCCATTAACTGCAAGGTGCAAACAGCCTGAATCTACACACTGAACAAACTCTAATGTTTGACTTGGGCTAACCATCTGACACTCCCATATGGGCCAGCCCCATGGAGACTAAGTAAGTACTGCTAACATAAGCTTCCATTAACTATACAGGTCTATAACTTAGAAGCCTTGCATTGTAAGCCTTTTTTCTCACTATGTGTGCTGTTTTCTAGGTGTCACTTCAGTTACATTACCTGAATTACATTAGGAGGGACCACCTCCCCTAGAATAGGCTGGGCAGCTATAATCCCCCTATGGGCCTGAGCTGCAGTGCCACCTTCAAGCTCTTGCATAAGAAATTATTTGCTTGCAGTCACTGCTTAAGACAAGGGTTAGCCAAAGTTGATGGACAGTGAATGCAGCCTAAAACATATTTAAATAAGTAATCTTGAATTGTGCATATTACTGCTGAAGACAGGGGTTAGCTAAAGTTGACGGACAGTCTACACAGCCTAAAGCATTTCTTAACAATGTAATCTTGAATTGTACATAACACTGCTGAAGACAGGGATTGCTAAAGCTGATTACAGTTGATGTAGCCAAAAACTCATTTTAACAAGTAATCTTGAATTGTGTATAGTACTGCTGAAGACAGGGGTTGGATTAAGAATCTAAAGCATACTTAGTAAAAAGCCTTGTATAGTGCACATTGCTAAAAGAACTTACTGAAGGCCGCAAAAACTACAGTAGCCCTGACAGGCTGAGCGGAAGCCCCCTTCACACCAGTAAAACCCAGTATTACAACCTCAGCTACCTCAAAAGGGAATAGAGGACTTCTACGTCCTAGAGGAGGCAGAGGTCTTTCTGTGAAATTACACAAGGGCTCTACCGCCTAGCAAACATGTCACCCAGGAGGCAGTCCACAGCCTGCTACCCACCCTGTCCCGGGATGGATGGTGAAAAAGCCTTGTACTCTACTCCCCAACAGGGGAGTACTCCTGGCAACACTCTACATACTCTCCCTCTTATGGGTAGACGTGATGTTAGGCCATGGAGACTCTGACATCAGGGAACCTCAGGACTATGACACCCCTCCCAGGGACCTACACTATGTCAAGCCCTGCCCCACTCTAGCACACTAACTCTACTGATAGCCCATCAGCTAGTGAGATGGGGTGTATACTATGAGGCGCTCCACTTTTCAAGTAGGAGACTCAGAAGAAACCTAATACTATCAGCCATCCCTAAGCTACTTGGACTACTAGCAGCGCTAATTCTCCTTGCAGGTGACATCCAGCCCAACCCTGGCCCTACTATTGCCAATACCTTAATATCTTCCCCTCAGGACCCTCACTGGGTATCCTCCAAGGGTTTGAAGATTGCTCACATGAACATTTGCAGCCTCAGACCGAAAATGCAAGAGGTACAAGCCTGGCTGGACCTCTACAAGCCAGATATACTTGCCATATCAGAGACTTGGCTCAAGGTCTACATCCTCGCCCATGAGATCATGGCCCAAGGATACAACTCCTTCCGCAAGAACAGGGAGAGCAAAGAGGGGCGTGTGTTAGCTCATACGGATGACTGCCCTATCGGTGTCAAACCTAACCCTGAAGCAGGACTCTGCCCCAAACAGTGAATCTATATTTATACAGGTTACCCTCGGCCAGACCAAACACCTCACTATAGGATGTGTCTACAACCCCCAAAGTCAGCCCTCCAATCTCTCGAGGCAATCACCAGAACTATGGCCAAAGACATCTCCTCAGAGCTCCTCATACTAGGGGACTTCAACCTAAATTGGGCTCATGATCCCAACAAAGACCTCTTGTCCCTGACATAAGAGGCAAATCTGGTTCAGGTTATCTCAGAACCCACCAGACTGAACCACAAAACAGGGAACCACACCATCCTGGACTGGCTCTGGTGACAAACCTCAACAATATCCAGAAAGCTGACCTTATGGCTGATGCCTTAAGTGACCACTCCCCAATATTCTGTGTCTGGAGGAACCATGTGCCCAGGGTCCAGCCTAGAATACTGACCGCCCGAGACTACTCAAACTTCTCAGTGGTACAATACAATGACTATCTCAACAGCCTGGACTGGAGCCCCATTAAGCTTCTCCCCTCCTTTGAAGAGGCACTAGAATACTTCCACAAATCACTGACTAAGGCAGCCAACCTCTTTGCACCGCTGAAGAAGCTCAGGGCAAAAGGTAGCTGCTAGAAGTGGATCTCTCCAGAGCTAAAAGCCCAGATGATCTGCCACGGCAAGGCCTGGAAGAGATTTAAGAACTCCTCTCTCCCGACTGACCTTGCAGCATACAAAGCCCTGCGCAACAAATGCAAGAGCGCCATGAAACTGGCCAAAAGGGAGTATGTCACCTTCCTCCAAAAGAACAGCTCAGGTAGCCCTAAACAATTTTGGTCCCATATCAACAAGCTGATCAGAGGAAACACCAAGGCTGAACCCGGACCTATGGAGGTCAACAGTAAGCTACTGAGCGATGGCCCACAAATTGCCACTGCCCTCAACAATCATTTCACCAACCTCAATGCATACAATGCCGGACTACCCCCTTCCACCCCTGCATCAAACAAAGCAGAGCCTCCAAAACTTCAATGAACATTATTTCACCTAAGGCTGGTCAGGACCAAAGAGGTACGGACTCTTCTGAGGGCCCTGAAAATCAAAGGCCCAGGAGGACCTGATGGAATTAACCCCAGGCTACTCAAGGATGGCACCCTATCCCTCTCCAGACCTTTGACCTGGCTCATATATAGATCCCTGCTGGAAGAAACTGTTCCCCACCAGTGGAAACAGGCAAACATGATTCCCATACACAAGGGTGGCTCCAGGGAGCACATGAGCAGCTACAGGCCAATCTCCCTGCTCTGTTTGCTGGCCAAACTGCAGGAAAGGCTCATATACAGCTAACTCCGTGACTACCTGGAGACTCACCATCTATTGACCTCCTCTCAGCATGGTTTCTGAACCAACCATGGCACACACGCAGCCCTCACGAACCTCACAATGGACTTACTCAGAGATATGGACAAGGGGACCCCCTCCGGGGCGGTATTCATAGACCTGTCCAAGGCCTTCGACTTTGTCGACCACAGCCTCCTGCTAGATAAGCTGAACAACATAGGCCTAGACCCACTTGCTCTCAAGTGGTTCAAGAGCTACTTATCTGACCACACCCAAAGTGTCATCTAGAAGGGAGCACTATCAGACCCGCTACCCCTAAAAAAGGGAGTACCTCAGGGCTCAATCCTGGGTCCCCTACTATTCTCATTGTTCACGAATGACGTAAACCTACACTGCGGAGGTAGCTAGGTAGTACAATATGTGGATGACACAGTCATCTACCGCTCTTCAGACAACCTGGCAGAGCTTGGCCCCTCACTCCAAACTCACCTCACGGAACTAGAGGTCTGGCTAAAAATAAACAGAATGGTCCTGAATGCAGGCAAAACTAAAGCCATGCTGTTCGGGCCCAGATCCCTGGGGCAAGACAGGACCAATGCCCTACAGATAAACTCACTTGAGGGGACCAGCACTGAAGTGGTGCCCTCCCTAAAATATCTAGGGCTCACGCCAGACCAAGGTCTCACCTACAAGAACCATGTGGAACAAGTGACCAAGTCCATCCATGGGAAACTCGGGATCCTGTATCGGATCAAGGATCAGCTCATACCTAAAGCTAGGCTCTCCATTGCCTCCAGCGTCCTGCTCCCCTCACTGACCTATGTTGCCCCGGTAATACAGGGTATGGCCAAGGCAGAGGTCCACTGGCTGCAGATCCTATACAACAAGATAGCGTGGTTCGCTACCCAGGATCACTCCAGAAGCCACTGCTGTGTTACGCTGGCCAAATTACAGTGGCCTTCTCTTGAAGCCCGCCTCCAATACCCCCTCCTCTGCCTAGCATTTAAGCTGCTCAGCCCGGTAGCTCCAATCAGCCTCGCAGCTATCATTGCCCTCAAGCACAATCCTCGGACCCTGAGGACCTCAGGGCGGACTCTGCTGGAAACTCCCAGGATCAGGACCCACACAGGCGGCAAGTGTTTCTCTGTCACAGCCCCTAATCTGTGGAACAAACTGCCACCAGTGGTACAGGAAGCTCCCACTCTCATGAACTTCCATACCAGGCTCAAGACACACCTGCTTGAGGCCAGCACTCGTCATTGTCATTGCACCTGACAGTCCACCCCACCCCCCTACCAACCCGCTTCAACCACCTCATTGGCACAACCCTGGCACAGGAGTACCCCCTATCTCAGTTACTCTCCAATGCCCTTGGCTCGGCTATACCACTATAGACAGAATGCCATTATTGCTCTGCATGTATGTAACAAAAAATCTGTAACTATTGCACCTGTATTCATTTTGTAACCTTCTCTCTTCCTGTATCTCTCCATGTAATGTCTCCCCGGGTTGCCCCTGAAAAAGGGACCTTCAGGGCTCAGTGGGCCTACCTGGTCAACAACATTTAATAAATAATAAATAAATAAATACTAGCCATTAAGACCAATTACAATGCCCAAGCCCAATATAATGGGGAAGTATGGCAGCCCAGAGAGGTGGATAAATTAGAAGTGCCATTAAACAAACTGCTCAGACTCAGCTTGGGAGTAGGCAAATCTGTTCCAGCTTCCATATTAAGAGCAGAACTGGGGATTCCTGGGATTAGAGAGTACTTTTCAGTTAGGAGAATTAACTACTGAATCAAAATATTGCAACACGAACAACATAGATTTACTCATGTTTGTTTGAAAGAGAAATATACCTGGTTAAGTTTGGGGCATTTAAAATCTAAGTGGTTGGCCTCAATCTTCCAGATGCTGCAGGAGACAGGTCTAGCATATCTAAAGAACTATGTTGATGTGGGTATTTCAATTAGTTTAAAATATCAGTCTTATGTCTCGACTAAAATTATAGATTATTACAGATCACTGGATCTTGACAATAATATGAAATTAAAGATCTCACCATGGTTTAGGGTTAATGACAATGTATACTTCTATAGATATCATGATGATATACTTACGGATCTAACATAGACAGTGTACTACACTGGATATAGGCTAGAGTTGTCTCCTAGCAATATCTTGGAAGCTAAGTATAGGATTATTTTAAGCGGGCTAAATTTTGTTCCTATTCTCTAAGTTCTATTGAAGATATAAAGAATGTAATGTTTGTATGTAGTTGGTACATTTTGCCAAGGGAAAAATGGACTCAACCTTTATGTAACTCCATATTAACTGCAGACCAAGAACTCTTGTTAAGGATATTTTTTACTACTGTACTAATGATGCAACAATTGTTAAAGCAGTAGCTAATTACATAGCGAGCATTGCTAGAGTTAGTCTCCAGTTCAAAACAAATAAGCAAAGTGAAGTTAGGAATGTTGTAAACCAGATAGGATAGTCCAGCTAGTGATTAAGGGGTATAAGAGTGGGATATATATTGCACCTTCTGAATGCTATTGCAATTTACCACTGTGGAAGATATTAATGTGTGTCTACGCATGTATGTATGTACCTATTTATTTATTTATTGAGGCAAACTTGAACTGTGATTTGTATTCCCAAACTAATTTTATATTGATTTATATGTGCATTGCTAAAATGTTTGTATATGATATATATATATATATATATATATATATATTTGAAATGGTCTATGACCAATCAATAAACTACTACTGCTATTACCATTTACCTGTACTGGGCCATAATGTCGTGCGGCTTAATAGCGTATGGCATTATATGGCTCAGACTATGCGCTCTCGAGATGGACCCCCAGGAGTTAGAATTTTTAGTGGGGGTCCGGGGGTACAACCCCTGTAACAGAGGATATGGGGGCAGAGCCCCCACAGAACAAAAGATATCAAGAATCACGATATGATTGTGTCATGACAGCATTCTGCCACACATATTGACCCTGTGCCCATTTACCCCTGCCCTTCTCCCTATCGACTTCTCTGTCTTAGTGTTTACCTCACTATCTACCCTGATTTTCTTTTTTAGGTGGGGGTAGGATTTCCCTGCTCCTTTTCAATGCCTCCACCCTTGGATAGTTTAAATGCTTGCCAATGAAGCATTTAAACCTATCACCTAGGATCCTGGTTCCTCTCCTGGACAGATGCAGACCATTGTGCCAGTATAGGCTTGTATCCCTCCAGGTGGACCCCCAGTCCCCAATGAAACCAAAACCCTGAGCTCTACACCCGGTTTTCAACCATTGATTGAATCCCATGGTGCAGAGCACCCTAGTCTCACCAATGCCATAGACAGGCAGCACCTCCGAGAAGGTTACCATGTGTGCTACTTGTCTAAGGCCCCTCCCAAAACTCCACAAACTCCTCTGCACTACTCTGATCCCTTTCCCAGCCAGGTCATTTGTCCCTAGGTGGACAATGATGTCCAGCTCCCTCCCCTGTGCAGCTACTCCCGTGATCCTGAGGATTCACCCCCTGTCCCTCCAAGCCATGGTGCCAGGCAGGCACCTTACCTCCCTCTCCCCCAGTTCTACCCCCCTAACAATTGAGTCCCCCACCAGGAGTTGTTTCCTTCCCCTGTGGGGTCCCATGCCACCCTCCTGTGGGTCTCCTTTGTGGAGTTTCCCAGCATCCTCCTTGATCTCCACTGTGAGTGCCTCCATAGAGGAACCACACTCTGTGAAAATGACGTACGAAGTGTGGAGAAGGTACAACTGGAGGGATGTGCCTCTGTTCCACCACCCTCACCCTCCCTGAGCCCACTGTGGTCCAACCACTCCTCTTTCTTGGCAAACTCTGAGGCAGTGGCAGTGGGCCTGGTGGGCCCTGGATGGGAGAGGAGGTCCCCCAAATCCTGGCCAACTTAGCCTAGAGACAAGCAACCTCCTCCCTCAGTCCAGAGAGGTGCCTGCAGATGGGACAACACCGCATTCTCCAGAATGTCTCCCAGAAGACTGCTGCTCCACAGCCACTACACTGCACCACTCCCATCATGTCTTATTTGTGTCCCCTCACCTATTGTTTTGTGTGCTTACTCTTTCCTCCCTCTGTTTACTTTTTTTTCTTTTGTTTCTTTTTTTTCTCCCTGTGTGTGCAAATACCTTCAGGCAAATATTCACTGAATATTGATATGTTGAGCCTATAATGCTTGCAATATTAAACCTTGACTCTAAATACTGCCATGTGACTGGTCAAAACTTCATGTGATTGGTCAAAATCAAGTCACATGGCAGTATTTTGTAGGAACTATTGCCCAGCTTTTGCTTAGCAATTGTTAATAACTCTGAAACTATTGACTGCCATCACTGACACACACATGTATCCCCTGGCACAAAATAGCTGCTTGAAGTTACTCTCTGCTCACATCTGCTGCCACCTGTCATCTCATACAAGTATAGTCATTTGTGTCATACAAGTAACTTTGTCAATATTGTACAATTTATTTAGAGTTTATTGACCGGGAAAGGAGGGCTAGACAATACTACCTATTTTCAGCCTTCAGGCTCAGCCTGGATGGGGGTATACTGATACAAACCAACTGAAAGTGAACTAGATTAAGCTGTTGGTGGTATTTTAGTGAATGGGAGAAATCTGACCAGGACACCAAGGAAATTCCCCTATGCTTCAGTCATCCTTAAGTCATAGCAGGCATTAAAATTATCAGGGAACTAGGAATAACATTTGGGATGGGTAATAATACGATCCAATGAATTGGCAGAAAAAATTGGTTATTGTTGAAAAATGGAGACTTTGGCCTACGTCAAAGAAAAAAGGGAATGTATGACAAAAGTCTTTTTATTGCCAATATTTTTATTCTTATGTGTTTCTTCCACCTGCAACTTTTAAAGCATCCCTATATGGCTTGTTCTTCAGACTACTTTGAGAAAGACATCTAAGTACAATTAAATGAAACCACACATATAGGCCAATAAGGGAGGAGGGGGTGCCTCGTGGTTAATCCTGTGGTTTTCTTCCACTCCATTATTTTATTCAGCAATATAAAGGCAGGTCTTAGGTCAATAAATACTGGGCTGAGCTTTTGTTGAAGTGGGACAGAAATCTTTATATTCAATGTGAAAGGCAGAACCTAAATGTGATTAAAGCAGCTGATGGGGTGCTACCTCTGTATATAAAGGAATGTTTTCAGAAACTCAAAACGTGGAAAGTATTGATACAGCAGGTTCAGGATCTGAACAGAAAAACATTTATATAATTGGATTATTGCTAATATAGTTTTACCAATATCCCACTTTTCATTAAAGGCCTAGAATTCCAGCTGAAAATATAACAAAGCAGCTGACTGACAAGACGGCACCAGTTGAAAAGTGGGGCATTGTTTGGATGTGCTGCCATGAGCATCTTAATGTCAGGGGGAATCATAAACACAAAAGCCTGCAGGACAGGTATTGCCCAAAGGGAGACTGTGTTCACCAAACTGAAACAATGAAACATCTTTGTTTTTAAATGTTCATATGTTCAGAATGTCTAGCCCTCAGTGACACATATGTGGGAGAAACATAGAAACATAGAATTTGAATGGCAGATTATGACTGTGCAGCCCACCTAGTCTGCCCATTTTCCTACCTATTGCAATACGACAGTCCCTAGTTGATCTGTGGCCTACCCTTTCTTCTCTATTGCCAGGGTACCCTTATGTCTGTCCCATGCATTCTTAAATTCCCTGTTTTTAACCCCACCACCTCTGCTGGGAGGCTGTTCCAAGCATCCACCACCCTTTCCTTACAATGCCCCTGAGCCTGCTCCCTTCTAGTGTAATCTTTTGCCCCCTAGTTCTTGTACATCTTCTTTTCTGAAAAATACTACCCTCCTGTACCTTGTTATACCTTGAGGTACTTGAATGTTTATATCATATCCCCTCTCTCTTTCCTGTCCTCCAGGGAATACATGTTCAAGTCTCTCAGTCTTTCCTCATATGATTTCTGGTGCAGTCCAGTTTAGTTGCCTTTCTCTGGACCACCCCCTTTTTGTCTATGTCCTTCCAGAGATGTGGTCTCCAGAACTGGATACAGTACTTCAGCTGTGGTCTCACCAGTGATCTGTACAGTGGCATAACCACCTCCTTCTTTCTGCTGGTGATGCCTCTCCCTATGCACCCCAGTATCCCACTGGCTCTCGCCACAGCCTTCTCACATTGTTTGGTCACCTTCAGGTCATCAGATATGATTACCCCCAGATTCCTTTCCTGATTGGTGACTGCCAGTACCTCCTCCTCATCTTGCACTTCTCCCTTGGATTTCTGCATCCCAAGTTCATGATTTTGCACTTCTTGGTATTAAATCTTAGCTGCCACAATCCTGACCTCTCCTCCAATTTGCTTAGGTCATTTCTCATTTTTTTCACCCCCTCTGGAGTGTCAACCCTGTTGCAGGTCTTTGTGTCATCTGAAAGAGGAATACAGTACCTTGCTTTCCAGCCCCTCTACAATGTCACTTATGTAGACATTGAAGTGGACAGACCTCAGCACTGAACCCTGTGGCACCCTGCAGGTCACTTCCTTCACTTCGGATTGAATGCCATTTTCCACCACTCTCTGTGTCCTCCCACTCAACCAATTTCTGACCCAGTTTACCACCTTGGAGCCCACCATCAGGCTGGCTAACTTATTTACTAACATTCTCAGTGCCAGATTAAGGGAACCTGAGGCAATAGGCCCAAGAGAAATCTGGGGCCCCCCCTCACTGCAACCATGCCCCTTCACCATGACTGTGCCCATTTGCCATGACTGCACCTCTTGGCCATTGCATATCAGTTACTGAAACTTGAAAAAAAAAGTTCTTACTGTCCCTGAAAAGTGGCATGAAACATAAATAACCTAACTAAAATGCTTCAAAATTAATGAAACTAAAAATATCAGAATTAAAAAATAACAATAGTCTGAGTTTTGATCATTTAAAGAAAATAATTACTAATTGGCCTGGTAAAAGTAATTTTTGGGGAGTGAAATGTCATGATTTACACTTCTTCCAAGCCCCCCTGCCAAACACACACATGTGCACTCGTAGTCTAGGTATTATCATTTTGTCCTATTAAGTAGCATGAACCAGGATAGCGGGTAGGGACCCATCTCTAAAAGATGCTAGGTCTTGGGTGATGTAAGAGTCAAGCTGGTGGTTTACCAGAGGAGTCATGAACTTTAGAGATTATATTGTAAAGTGAGTGATTGTTGGAAGAAATCATTCCAGGGCTCAAACATTTTTATTATTGATAAGTAAGTCAGGATAAAAAAAAAGGCAAGATTTACAGATGGGAATCTGGACATATGTTCATTTGTTCACCCTGAAAATGGAGCTATGTCAAGGTCAGAACTTCAATATACTGTAAGTAAAATGTGGGAATTAAAAAAAGTATGATTTTTAATTGTACTTTTGAAACACATTGTAGATTTCTTAATTTTAGGACCGTGATTAAAAATAAAGCATACACATTGAATTGCACTGTTAATCTTTTATATTTAAAAGTAAGACTTGATTCTAAGTGGGGATTCTAAAAAAGGTGGGAGATAAAGCAGAGGAAATGGGCCTGTTAACACCTTAAAGGTCAGCCTGGCAGGGGCCCCCTGAAGCTATCAACTGCACTTAACACCTAATCAAGGAGGTGAGAGGCATGTCACAGTTCAGTCCCTGCATTACTCAGTGGCTCAGTCCTTTACCAAAACAATGCAGCTCAGGAAAAAAGAAATGGAAATATAGTGTATTATATAGTAAAAATAGGTTGGGGGTTGCTTGGAGTCCCCAGGAAGGTAGGGGCCCTAGGCATGGGTCTCTGTTGCCTATGCCTTAATCCAGCCCAGAACCTTCTATGTGGGATGGTGTTGAAGAGCTTGCTGAAATCCAGATAGGCCACATCCACCGTCCCTCCCTGACATACCTACCTCCCTGGTCACCCAGTCAAAGAAATCTATTAGAGTTGTTTGACGAGACCTTCCTTCTGTGAATCCATACTGTCTTGGATCATGTACTCAACTAGATTCAATGAATGACATTATCTTCTCCTTTAGTAGTAACTCCATTAATTTCCCCACCACTGAGGTCAGGCTGACTGGTCTGTAGTTGCCTGCATCCTCTCTGCTTCCAGTTTTGTGGAGAGGGACCACATTTGTCCTTCTCCAATCTTCTGGGACTGCTCCAGTCTCCAACGATCTGTTGAATAGGGCTGTCAGTGGGGCTACCAGCACCTCTCGAAGTTATTTTAATATTCTGGGGTGAATCTTATCCGGACCCATTGCTTTGTCAATTTTCAGTTTCCCAAGTTCCTCTAGGACTCTCTCCACCGTGAATCGAGTGGTGTCAGTATTCCTACAATGGCTGCCTTTTCTGCTCAGTAGTGGACCTTCACCTTCCTCTTCTTTGGTAAATACTGAACAAAAGTATGTGTTCAGTATTGTAGCTTTTTCCATGTCCTCCTCCACCAGCTAACCTCCATCCTTCTTATTTATCCTGACAATCCCACTTCTGGTCTTCTTCCTCTCACGAATGTACCTGTAGAAGGTATTGTCTCCTTTCTTAATATCCTGGGCTATTTTTATCTCTGTTTTCTCCTTTGCAGTCCTGACTACCTTCCCTGCTTCCCTCTGCTTTTCCAGATACTGCTTCCTGTCCTCCTCCCTTTGTGTCTCCTTTTATGTCCTGAAAGCCCCTCTTTTCTCTCTCACTTTCCTGGCCACTTCCCTCGAGAACCATAGTGGTTATTTATTTATCTTACTTTGCAATGTAACACAGAGGCTTGTTGCCTCTGTTATGGCCCCTTTGAGAGTAGTCTACTGTTCCTCCACTTCTCCCCCATCCCCCTTTGCCAGGGCTTCTTTGAGGTGTTCCCCCATTTTAACAATGTTAGCCCTTCTGAAATCAAGGACCTTAGCTTTTGTGTGGTGTGCCTCCTACTCTGTGTTCAGATTAAACCATACCATTCTGTGGTAAGTGGGTCCGAAGTGGCTGCCCACCTTAACATCCTTGACCCTGTCCCCAGTTGAGAGCACCAGGTCCAATACAGCTGCCCCATGGGTGGGTTCAGCCATAAGCTGCCTCAGGCATGCCCCCCTGCAGGGCGTTTAGGATGTTCCTGCTTCTGGCAGTACTCACAGTCTGAGTGCTCCATCAACATCCAGCAGATTGAAGTCCCCTAGCAGCAGTAGTTCCCCCATGGCTGGCATTTTGTGGAGGGCTTCCACAAGTATTTGTCTACCTCCTCTCCCTGTGCTGGAGGTCTGTAGATTACTCCTGGGCAGATAGTGGTTCCATTTCCCGCCTCCAGGGTGACCCATAATGCCTCCAATCTGGCCTGTAACCACTGAATCTTAGTTGCTTTTATTCCCTCCCTCACGTGCATAGCCACCCCTCCCATCTTTCTGCCTTCCCTGTCTTTCCTGAAAAGTGTGTAACCTGGTATTGCTATATTCCATTCATAGTTACCTGTGTACCATGTCTCCGTAATAGCCACTATGTTCAGGTCTGCCTCTATCATCAATGCCACCAGGTCTGGGGATTTTGTTTGCCAGGCTATGGGTAATTGTGCACATTGCTCTCCATGTTTGGTAACCTACTCCTTTCCTTCTCTGTCTTCCCTCTGTTTTCTTCCTGTATTTAGTTCTATTTTTTCCTTATCTCCCCCATGCTACCTTGCGAAGGGTTTAGGTTTTAATGGTGATCTTCTGGCCCTAGTTTCCTCTTTTATGACTGCCTCATCCTATGGGGGGAGGGACAGCAATATTATACTTCATGCTTGTTTTCGCCTGCCCCCTTGGCTAGTTTAAATGCTTCCTTAGGAAACATCTAAACTTCTCATCAATGATCTCGGTGTCCCCACTGTATGGATGCAGGCCATCTGGCTTGTTCAGTCCTTTATTCCTCCAGGTGGGGCCCCAGTCCCCAATGAAGCTGAACCCCTCCTGTCTGCACCATTTTTTCAACCACTCACTGAATTTCCTGGTGCAGATGTCCATATCGTCCCCTTTGCCATAGACCGGTAGAACCTCCGAGAAAGCTACGGAGCATGCTACTTGCCTAAAGCCCCTTCCCAATTCCTTAAAATCCTCCTGTACTGCTCCTACATCTACCAGTTTCCCTGCCAAGTCATTTGTTCCCATGTGGACAATGACATTCAGCTCCTTCCTCCTAGGCACTGCCCTGGTGATCTTTAGGATCCACCACCATCCTGCCAAATCATGCCTCCAGGTAGGCACTTTACCTCCCTGCCCCCTCCACTGTCTATCCCCAACTCTATACCTCTCACAATGGAGTCCCCAAACAGGATTTGTTTCCTCCCCCTCTGGGGACACCTGCTTCCCTCCCTTGTGGCTCCATCAAGGAGGACCTGCTCATCCTCCCTAGTGTCTACATCAGAAGACTCTGTGGGACCTTCCCACTCTGCGAGGATGGCATAGAGGTTTTGTAGTTTCACCACCTGGGGGATGTGTTCGAGACCCACCTCCCTCACCCTCCCTTAGCCCACCATTGTTCAACTGCTCCTCCTTCTAGGCAACCTTTGGGGGAATGTTGGGGGACTTGGTGGTCCTGGGTGGGGTAAGAGGTTACCTGAATCCTAACCAGTTTGGCTCGGAGTCCCACAACCTCCTCCCTCAACTCAGAGAGATGCCTACAGATGGGGCAACACTGAAACACCCAGAAGGTCCTCCTGAACACTGCCACCCCACAGCCCATGCACTGTACCACTCCCAACATATTTCCCTTGTGATTTCAGTGCCTCTTTGTAGTTTTGCCTGTAGCCTCTCTGCTATGAGTTATTCTTCCCTTGGTTTCCACTTGGTTTTCTCTACTCTCTGTTCTCTGACCTACCAATAGAGAATACTCAATTTTTTTTATTTATGTTATTTGACCCCATCACACTCTTTTCTGTAATTGTCCTTGTTTAGTTAGTATGTACATATCCTGGTAGTATTTACCCTTCCTGGTTGTGTGACAGGAAGTACTCTTAGCCCCCCCTGCACAGGTCCTATGTAAGTGGTTGAACCTGGGGTGGCTGGGAGGGGGAATGGTGGGCAGGTGCTTTGTCCAGCTGCCCAGAAACAATCAGATTATAGAAAAAGGCAACCTGAACCTTTACTGCTTGCCCTACACTGTCTACTAAGAATTGCATTTCTGCTCATTCTCTCACACAAACCCTTTAAGCTTGAAATGAAATAAAATAAAATAAATCACCTAGTTCTTCTTTGCTCTGAGTAGTTCTTCTTAGCACTTCTTCAACAGAACCCACATCCAAGGTCCCCTTTTAAGCTCTTCTGCCCTGCAAGCATGCTTCAGCCCCTCTTCCAATCACATACCTGATTCACAGGTTGTAATTGTCCTGCTCAAGCAACAAGAGTCTGCAAAATATTCTGCTAGCCACAGCAGCAGTCCCCTTTCCTGGCTACTAAGAATTACAGAACTTAAAAAAAAAACCAAAAAAAACAAACAGAAAAACACTGATCCAAAGCATGTCTGCTTATTCACTCACTCAAACCTTTAGGGCCCCATATTCAAGGACTGGCATGGTGTATCCCAAGATGCATTGCACAAACTGAGAGGTGCACCAGCTGTCAAGGGCATGCTCATATTCAAAGGGCACAGATGCGCGGCGCACTCTGGACAGCGTTGACGCACACAAAATTGAGGGGTCCCAATGCATATGCCATGCAGCACAATACTGAAACATTTCAGAAGCACAAATCGGCCCCCAGCAGCAGCACAGAGTTACACTTCCAAAACCCTACCCTAACTAGTGCACTGCCCAGGCAGACCACTGTTTATGGCTGAACACCTTGGCGGATCCATGGTCCCTCCTCAGCCCCGAACACAGTGAACAGTATATACATAGCCTGATCCCCATATCCCAGTCCTTGTAGTTGTCCCCCCATAACCCTGGTAGTGTAGTGGTCCCCCTTCCCATGCCTGATCACAGTGAAATAAAAATAAGATCCTGATCCTCATTCTCCCTGGTAGTCTAGTGGGTCCCCACTCCCCGATCCCTAGTCTCTGTAAAAATAGTTGAAATCCCCCGTACTCCCTGGTAGTCTAGTGTGTCCTCCTTCCCCGATCCTGATCTCTGTAAAAACAGTTGAAATCCCCTGTACTCCCCGGTAGTCTAGTGGGCCTCCCTCCCCAATCCCTGATCTCTGTAGAAATAGTTGTAATCCCCTGTACTCCCTGATAGTCTAGTGGGTCCCCTCCTGATCCCTGATCTCTGAAAAATAGCTGAAATCTCCTGTATCCCTTTTAGTGAAGTGGCCCCCAACCCCCACCCTGTTAGGCAGTGACCTCCATCCTGCTTCCCCAGTCTGACCAAAGCCGTGACTGGTAAAGCCCTCCTTATACCACAGTGCCCAGCTGCTGACTGAATTGTTAATGAGCATGTACAGTACATAGTATGTGCTCATTGGCTGACTGATGTTAATGATGTTAATGGTGAATGGGAATGATTCTATGAAGCACAAAGCCAGCCAACAGACTGGGACGATAGTAGGTGGTGGAGTGAAAGCTGGATTATAAAAAAATATTGTTGCCCTCAAAATGTAGGAGAATAGGACCAAAGAAGAAGTCAAGGTCAATTCCAACCCATACTACCCTCAAGCCCACTGAAAGGGGTGAAAGGGGTGCCATGGCAAATGTGTTTGTGTTCAACTGACTGTAGTGACTCAGACAGATGGAATGGTGGTTGAAGATGATAACAGAGGATAAAATAACAATGCTTAGGGCCACAAATAGAGAGGCAGGTCTAGGACATTGCCAGCCAGCTTCCAGCAGCTGCAGTGCAGCTAGCCAGTGCTCCAGCACCACCGCACCACCTCACAATCAGTAATGTCTCAGCACTTGGTTTACAGGTCTCTTAAAGAATTATAGTATACAACGTTTCATATTTTATATGACCAAATGATTAATATTAGGGAATGAAAGAACTTTCCTCAACTCTGACCAACAGCAATGGATTAGTGTTTCCATCTTCCGGTCAGGGTGACAACACATCCAAGTATCTCCAGCATGTGATGCTGAATATCATCCCATTGATGCTTTAGCTGCTTCACTGTCAGGGCCCCCCAACTCTCCACCCCCACTGCTCACCAAACTTCTGCTCCACACCCATACTTTCTCCTACTTGATATACAGCAGCCTTTTGCCCCTCCAAAAAATTGGTAATTTTTGGCACTTCACTGACCAAGACGCTCATCTCCTCTGGTGAGATGTGTGCAGTTGGACACTTCTTAGTACCCCAGCAGCAGCCATCTCAAAAAGATAACACTTTGAATTTAAACTGTAACTCCTGTCTCACGCACTCTTTCTCTCTCTCCAGCTCTCACAGTCTCAAAAATTAAACAAAACCTTGATGCGCCTAAACAGTGGAATTTGAACCTGCTCATTAACTCACACTCCACGGTTAACAACGACCACTCTTTCAAAACTGTGGAATGCTAGTCCTGTGTTTTCAGAGTACTGCATAGACAGTATACATGAAATATTAATCATCTGTTCTAACCAAACACCCACATTAGCAGCTGAATAGCAGAATGGCATTGGTTTCCATATTTTCACTTACTTGCTCCTTTGCAGCAGGCTGGGCGGCTGCGTCAGCCCTGTTACATTGCACTAAGGCTGTCCCATGTCTCTGTCCATCTTTCCTAGGCAGGGCAGGTTTCCAGTGCTTGCAGGGAGGGCTTTATGAAGCTCACCCTCCTTTTTTCCCTCTGGTCTTCTCCCCAAGGCATGGCGTACGTGCAATGTAGAGCAAGTGCCCTCCTCCTCTCAGGAAGCACTCCAAGCATGCTGTATGCCCGCCTTTCCCCTAGTTGTGGGACCAACCCATGCTACACCTGGCTTCCACCAGGTGGCAGTCGAACAGCAAGTCATGAGAACCCCCTTCCCCGAGGGAAGAAAGCTGCCCTACAGACGCTCAGTCTTCCTTCCCTGGCCGAGCCCCCAAGCGATCCGAGACCATTCCTGAACCTGGGTTGCCAGTGTGGTAGCAGGGAGGCATAACCCGCTGAGCCACTGGACCAGCAGCAGAATGGCCTTTTGTCAGTTTAGAAGTGCACAATCTCTAAATCAAAAAACAGACATGGAATCACAATCTGCAGTTCTGATAATGTATCCATGAAATACTTTCAGAATTCCACAGAATTTCCCCCAAAATTCTGAAATGCATTTTGTAAGTGGAATTTCCATTCTAAAGGAAGTCTGCTGGTGGAATACTTATTTCCTACATCAGTAGCATTTATTGATTAATTGATTTGAAATGTGCAACAAACTGATGGTGGCATGGCTCCATAAGAAACAGTATCTTGTTTTTGTGGGGGTCCATTGGTTCAGCAGGGTACAGAAAGTGCTCCAACTGCAGTGCAGTACAGCAGGATAGCCACTTGCTACTTCTAGAAGGATGCACAATGCAAGTTGCTTGCAGAGCGTTCATCCCAACACTGGAGTACCATTACTCTGTGGGTAAGAGAATGACAGTCAAAGTCGTTGAGGGTTACCCCTTTAGAGAGGTAGATAGAAGGGGGGTTAGTTCAGGTGGAGGAGTAGCTACATGGATCTCTGAGCTGTTCAAGCAGCAAACTTTGAAAAGAGGAATTTGGGGGGTGCAGTACAAAGGTATAAAATCACATGGCAGCAGCAAACTGCAATGTATAGTTCTAGTTCTGCTGTAGCCACTCCAGTCTTTACATTCAGTCATAGGCTGAGATTTAATTTAATTTTCTCTTGAGTTCACCATGGCTTTTATCCTCCCATTATGATCAGAGTTTTTCTGGATCTTCTTTCTCATTCATATTCTACACTAAAAATCAAATCCTGGGTTGAAGATCGGCACCATGAATCCGCAGCAATGGATATGAATAATATCCATTCCTCTGGAGTGCTTTCTTGGTTACTGACATTGATACTTTTTTGACAGGCCTCTCCATTCTTTTAGTAGTAGTAGTTTTTATTTTAATCTGTCACCTTTACGCAGAAGCTCAGGGCACTATTACAAACCATGGTACATAAAAGGTAGATCAGACATAAAATTGCACAATAAAGCATAAAAACCATCATAAAACAATAAATAAGCAAACTATGTCAGCCTAGACTTCATAAAATAAATGTCAGATCCAGTAAATCAATCATTCAATAAATAACTGGTAAACAGTAGACTGGGATGTAAAGACATAGATGGAGAATTAGTCCTCAAAAGCCTCTCTGAACAGGAATATCATTAGGTCCTTCTTAAAGGCCTGCAGCAAGGGGCCTCCCTCAGGAGTGCATTCCACAATACCGGGCTTGCTACCTCAAAGGCCCAGTCTCCAGAGGTCTTCAATCTGGCTCTGGGTATCATGAGGAGCTGGGGAGGGGAGGATAGTTCAGGTAGGTTCTGCGGTGACAGTATCGGGAGGGACAAATGAGGCAGACTACATGGGCCAAGCAGTCCTTATCTGCTGACAAATTATATGTTTCTATGTAAGGAGGCCCTCTTCAGTGGAGCACAGAGGGCACAAGGACACATAGCAAGGCAGGAGAGCTGTCAGATATCCCGGGCCCACCCTATGCAGGACTTTGTAAGTTAGTAAACCAACTTTCAAGGAGACGCACTACTTTACCAGCAGCCAGTGCAGATCATACAGCTCCAGGGAGACATGATTCATCCTTATAAGGCTGGTCAGAAACCTAGCAGCAGCATTCAGCACCAGCTGTAAGTGCCATAGAATACCCCTACTGCTCCTGAGGTACAGGGCATTGCAGCAGTCGAGCCTCGAAGTAACAAATGTATGCACTAGCATAGCCAAGTCTGGACAGGGATAAGTGATTTAATCCACCTGATGTTCTTAAGATGGTAAAAGCCATTCTGCAGTTCTGCCAATATCTGAGCCTCAAATGTCAGCCTTTCATCCAGAATAGCTCCCAGATTTTTCACCTTTGTGGCAGCCAAAAGCCCAGAGGAACCAAGCCAAAGCCAAGACTCCCTCTGTTTAGCTGCCACTCCTCCTCTGCAACCCGACTCAACCATCAGTACTTCAGCCTTGTCTGGGCTGAGTCTCAGCCAGCTCAATGACAGCTGGTCCTGGATCTCATCAAGGCAACTGTTAAGCACACTGACTGCACCTGGCATCCTGGGTGTGAAGGACAGATAGAGCTGGGTATTATCTGCATGACAGTGAAACACATGTCTACACTGTTTAATGATCTTCCCCATGGGCAGCATGTACACTGCAAACAACATGGGTGAAAGGGTCAACCTCGGGGGCATGCCACAGGGCAGTGCCACAGGGAGTGAAGGGCACTTTCCTAACACCACTTTCTGAGACCTACCACTGAGATCAGACTTAAACCAGCAGATGACTTTGCTGGTGAGACTCCCTGAACTGATCCAATAACAGCCCATGGCTCACAGTGTCAAATTCTGAGAAGATATCCAGGAGACAAAGAACTGGCTGTTCCACCCTATCCTTCACCCTGAGGAGGTCATTATGCACCCTTGGCCAGTGCAGTTTCTGTGCTATGCCTAGCCCTAAACCCTGACCAGAGAGTCTCATAGATCTCAAAGGCAGTGAGGTATACCACAAGATTCTGCACAACCACACTATCAATAACCTTGTCCAAAAAGGGCAGATTAGAGACTAGTCAGTTATTCACCAGGACTTTCAGGTCCAAAGATGTTTTTTTTCAGAAGGAGTTTCACCAGTGCATCTTTCAATGCAATACACCCATTGGTCCACAGCATGGGCCAATGTGCGTGCAGACCGTACCGTACTACACAGTCCAGATATGTGATAACGGAAACAGGCGCCTACTGGCCCACGCCTGTAGACCAATGGGTGCAGCTGTACTGTACGCAGCTCAGTCAGCGGTGGCCGGGCGGCTTGCGAGGGGAGCTGCCACCCGCCGCTGACTGGGGGAGGGGTGGCAGGGCTCAGTGAGGGTGAGGGGTACCGCTGGACCACCAGGGATGGATTTGATCTGTCTTTAGACTTCTGCTCGTGATCGGGCTGCGAGCGGTCCACTGGACCACCAGGGATATAGGACATTTTATATTTATTACATATGCCCGCGATCGGGCTGGCAGCGGTTCACTGGACCACCAGGGATATAGGACATTTTGGATTTATTACAGATGCCCGTGATTGGGCTGCAAGCGGTCCACTGGACCACCAGGGATATAGGACATTGTAATTATTATACATATGCCCATGATCGGGCATGGGGGGGGCTCTACCCGACGGAGGGTGCTGCTGGAGCTCAGGTGGCCACCCACAGCTGGCAGCTGCCGTGTTGCACCCTGCAATATGGCAGCTCACCTGTGGGTGACCGGCTGTTGCTCCTTCATTTTTTGGAACAACTGTATGCGGCGCATGTAGGGGTTGCGCCTGCATGGGCTCCGCACATCCCGGGCTGAATATCGGGATGTGTGGGGGTATGCATGGGCACGCCCCCCTACTTGCACTGCCATACATTACTGATGCACCCTGACGCATCGGGATTTGTGCCACACACTTTCCCTGCTTTAATATCGCATCACAAGATCAGTGGCTGCGATGGTACAACTGTGTTGCACCATGCGCAACCCTTCTGAATATCCCACCCATGGTGTACATTAATGCAACAAAAATAGTGAAAGCAGAAGTAGTTCTAGCAATTTACATACAGTATTTACAAAATAACACAGATGGTTAAAAGGAGGAAGTAAAACTCATATAATCAGTACATGGTGTGCGTTAATGCACCAAAGAGAGTGTATAATGAAATTGGTTCTAGAAATGTACATATTTACTAAGTAACATAGGTAGTTAAAAGGAGAAAGCAGGGGAGGGGAGAGGATTCAGTAGAAAGATAGAAAAGCAGGGATGGTTAATGGAGGAAGTAGGGGAAAGGAGGTATTGGTAGAAAGATAGGAGAGCAGGGAGAGAGGTGTGATAGATAGCGGGTGTAGGAGGGAGCGGGGGAGTTAGTAGGAAAGCCAGAGAGGGTGAGGTGAGATATAGGAGGGCATAAGAGCTAAGGAGAAGGGACTAGGAGAGGTAGTAGAGATACAGGATACTACTGAGTGGTATAAGGAGGATGTTAGGTACAGTTGCCACTGCAGGTTGGGGGCAGAAAGAAGGTTTCCTTGTATACTCTCTTAAACTGGGGAAGAGAAGCACAGGAGAGTAGACTCTGTGGAAGGATATTCCATTTTTGAGGAGCAGAGAAAGTGAAAGATCACCTGCCAATGAATAGGCGAACTTTTGGTAGTGTCAACAGTGGAAGGTGGGAGTGACGAAGGGTCCTGGAGAAGGTTTCCCCATGTGATTAACCCAGAGAGAATAGGTGGGGGAGGGAGGTGGGCTAGTTTGAACATGGTATAAAGTACTGGGAAGTCCATTTTAGGCTTGAAGGATGGCCAGCCTTGGGCTTTGAGTACATCGCAGTGGTGTGCCCGAGCTGGAGCTGCTCTGGCAAAGCGAGCGACCCTGTGGTAAGCCTGTTTGATTTTGGCCAGGGTAGTGGTCCTGGAAGAGTGATTAGTTAGTAGTTAGTTATTCTAAGGGTGCCCCATAGAATAAGGCAGGTAGCAAGGTAGCTGAGGAGATTATCTTCCGAGGACACCCAGTAAGGTAGGGGGAGGTATGATGGAGGAGGTAAAGTTTCAGATTAGTATCTTTGACGCTGTTGTTAACATGAGTGTCAAAGGATGAGTGCTCGTCGAGCATCAAGCCCAGGTATTTGAATAATTCCATGCCTTCCAGAGGTTTGCCTGAGGATGTTCTGATTAGCAAAGGAGGCTGGGAGGTTATGTTAAAAGATGTATGGTAGAACAGCATGGACTTAGTCTTCTTTGTGTTCAAAACCAGCAGGTTCTCTTTAAACCAGCCTTCCAATTGCTGGAAGTCATTCTCCACGCTGTCATTAATGGAGAAGATGTCTGTGCCATGACGGTATAAGATGGCATCATCATCGTATAGCTGAATTGATCCTTCCCCACAGTTTTGGGGCAGGCCATTTATAAAGATGGAGAAAAATAGGGGCCCAAGAATAGATCCTTGAGGGACCTCGTCCGTGATTGGAGATAGAGAGGAGAGGGTCCAGGCCCATTTTGCACACTGGAAGTGGTTGGATAGGTAGTTTGAGATCCAGGAAAGGGAGTTGGAATCGAGACCTATTGCCTGTAACTTTCTGATTAAGAGGGTATGGTTAACAAGGTCAAAGGCCTTTGTGAGGTTGATGAAGACAGCCCCGGTGGCACTGCCATGGTCCATGGCATGAAAAATGTTAGAGGATACCTTTAGTATAGCAGATTCGGTGCTGTGTGATTTCCTGAAGCCATGTTGATGTTTTTCTTAGGGCATCTGACTGTTCAAGGAAGGCGTACAGGTGATTATATAGGATTCTTTCTTGGATTTTTGCTATAGTACACAAGATGGAAATAGGTTTATAGTTTTTGACCAGGTTAGTTGGACCCGATTTGTGGACAGGGACAACAGTGGTGATTTTCCATTTGCCTGGGATAGTCTGTGTACTGAAGGATCTATTAATCAATAGGGCAATTGGGTGAGCCAGCGAGGGGGCACCGATCCTAAGGAATCTAGGAGGCAGGGTGTCAAAGCCAGGGGAACTATTAGGGTTGAGGCCCATAAGGAGCTTAAGGACTTCATTATGAGTGGTAAGTTTTAGGTAAAAGAGGGGGTGGTGAGTTTCAGGGAAGGTGGTTTTTGATGGGGGTTGGCATCCAGTAGGCCTACTTTGTAGACAGCAAGATCAGTAAAGAATGAGTAAATTCCTGTAGTGATCTCAGACGGCGTTGAAAGTTCTGAACCCTTCAGGATCATGGTTTGGGGAGTTGTCTGCTAATGATCCTTAAGGAGGCTGTTTATTTGCTTCCAGAAGCATTTGGGGTCTCCAAGGTTGCTAGTTTGAAGGGACTGAAGATACAGCCGCTTGGATTTGGATACTTTAGCTTTGCAGATGTTCCGCAACTGCTGGTAGGAATTGCAGTCAGAAAGGAGTCCTATCTTTTTGTAGGATCTCCATGCCTTGTCTCTGGAGCACATTAGAAGCTGACGCTCCTGGGAGAGCCAGGGGAAGTGAATTCCTTTAGCCCTTCTTAACTTGAAGGAGGCCTGCAGGTCAAGAATGGAGGTGAAGGTGTTGATTAAATAGTCAAGGGCCAGATTCATGCCAGGAAGGATGATGATTGGTGACCAATCAGAGGAGGCAAGGCTATGTATGAATTCAGAGGTGTTAAAGTGAGTTAGGTCTCTGGTTTTGTAAATTCTCAGAGGTGGGTGGGGGGAAGTAATTTTTCCAGATACAGAAAGTCGGTGAGTGATTGCTTAGTACATCCGGGAGGATGCCCACTGCCCTGATGTGTGACCTGTTGTTTGTTAACACTCAGTCAAGGAGTTTGTGGTTCCCAGATTTCATATTTAGTCTGGTTGGTTGGTCAATAAGTTATTCTAGTTTAGCATCTGATATAGCGAATAGGTAGAGAGAATTTTTAGGGCTGTACAAGTCCAGATTGAAGTCGCCACATATTATGGTGTTGCTTCACTTAAGTGTGTCGCGACAGGAAAAGATGTCAGTGTAGGAGGTAGATGCAAGTTTGGGGGGTAGGTAGTTACACCCAACATTTAAACATATTGTTTGACCAAGGGTGATTGTAATGAATAAATGATCAATGTTTGGGTCAATGGTGATGTCAGGCAGCTCACTGACAATCAAACCAGCCCTGGTGTATATCAGTACACCTCCTCCTTTCTTTCTGGGTCTGTCTGTGCAGTAGGAGGGGTAGCCTGGGAGGGCAACTTTGTGGGAGTGTATAGAGGGTTTTAGCCATGACTCTGTTAAGCAGAGAACATCTGGCTTGTATTGTTGAATCCAACCTTCAAGTTCAGCCATTTTGTCTTTGGATGTTCATGTGGGCTAACTTAAGTCCCTTTATCTCTGACCATGTAGGACAGGGAGCTTGGAGGTGGGGCATAACCTTTGTATTGGGACCAGGGTTTAATTCATTGTTGCCAGAGAGCATGAGTACACATAACTGGGAACGGAAAACAAGTAGGCATATAAAAAGAGACATGTTGCCTCCAAGACCTTTGCACACATAAGGCCGTTTTTGCATGTAGGGCAATGGCTTGGCATCTGAGGTTAGGGGTGGATGAGCTTGGTGTGTGATGTGCAGTATAACAGAAGGGAGAGAGAGAGAGAGAGAGAGAGGATAAGTAGGGAAATGTGGGGCCAGATGCCTTATCCAAGCAGTTTAGATAAAGTCGTGGAAAAACCAGGGGAGAGTAGAACAACAGCAACCTAGTTGTCATAGGGAAGAGCATGATTGCTTGATTAGGAGTTTGGAGAAGGCAAAGCAAGGATTAGGTCAGGGGAACATTTAGATAGATTAGGGAGCCCAACAAAGTAGCTCGGAGGACAGGTCTTGTACAGGTCAATATTAAAGTCAACTTTAAGCTAAATAGTGGCTGTCAGGCGCCGAGCAAGGATTAGTGCAAGATAAAATTTAGATAGATTAGGAAGCCCCAGAGAAGCAACATAGCATACAGGAGAAATCAGTACAGTATTACAGAGTTAACAAATATTTCAGGAAGGCAGTAGACAAGAAAATATTGCAGTTCCCATATAACGCAGACAGCTACATTTGGGTAGGGAGTAAACACTTAAATATAAACATTCATCACTTTAACTTTCAGTTTAGCAAAAGCCTTTCAGTTTAACGAAAAACCCTTGAAAGTTAGGTGGAAGGGGGATTCAAATGAGGCAGTCTGTTCCAAAGACAAATACTATTTAGAGAGAGCAGGGCAGGAGGGGAGGAGCTAGACTGTATTTAATTAAGGCGGCGGGAGGGCAAAATATTCAAGCCCAGTTAAGTAAAGAAAAAGAAAGCCATTCTCATTTGCAGACTATAGCTTCAGCTAAGCAAATTGCCTTGAAGCCATAGTATACAGCGTGGAACCAATCGGGGAGAGAGCCGTAAGTCACAGACCAGTAGAAGGGAAGCAGGGCCAGGCAGCAGCCAATCGGAGGCTGAAGAGCTCCCCCGGTCGAGCCAGCAATCTTACGGGGCCTAGCAGGCTTTGAGGTGGATACCGGAGGCAGCGCGGCCGGTAGTCACACCAGCTGCGGCTGCTTGGATAGCAGAGTGCCCATCGGGGCTGAATCTGGAAGGGGAGAGATAGAATCAGAGGTTAGCAGATAAAGAGTATGGCACAAAGAGCAGACAGAGGCTAAATCGGTCGGTGTGGATAGGAACAGAAAAACAAAGGTGAGATGAGATAGCGAGGGGGAAAGAGAAATAAAGCTGTTCTCGCTCGCAGACTATGGCTTCAGCTAAGCAAAAAGCCCTGAAGCCATAGTATAGAATGTGGAACCAATCAGAGAGAGAGCCATTAGTCACAGACCAGTAGAAGAGAAGCAGGGAGAGGCAGCAGCCAATCGGAGGCCGAAGAGCTCTCCCAGTTGAGCCAGCAATCTTACTGGGTGCTAGCAGGCTTTGAGAAGGAAACAGAAGGTGGCACAGCTGGCAGTCACAACAGCCATGGCCACTCATGTAGCGGAGTGCCTGTCAGGGCTGAATCGGGGGCTAGCAGGCTTTGAGGTGGATGCAGGAGGCAGCGCGGCTGGCAGTCACAACAGTTGCGGCTGCTTGGGTAGTGGAGCACCCATCAGGGCTGAATTGGGGGCTAGCAGGCTTAGAGGTGGATGCAGAAGGTGGCACGACCAGCAGTCACAACAGCTATTGCTGCTTGGGTAGTGGAGTGCCCATCAGGGCTGAATTGGTGGCTAGCAGACTTTGAGGCGGATGCAGGAGGTGGCACAGCCAGCAGTCACAACAGTCGTGGCCACTCAGGTAGTGGAGCACTCGTCAGGGCTGATTCGAGGGCTAGCAGGCTTTGAGGTGGTGCAGGAGGTGGCGCGGCCAGCAGTCACAGCAGCCGTGGCTGCTTGGGTAGCAGACCACCTGTCAGTTACATCATTTTCATATCATCAGTGAAGTGAGATTTTTTTAAATTATTACCCACACATTATGTGACCTGTGCATTATCAACCATGTGGCCCTATGTGCCATAATACATGGAATGTGGGCCAAAGATAATATGCTTATTCTGGGTGTCTAGGACACCCATGGATACCTAGTAGCCTGCCTCAACTGCATGTCCCTGCCAGGGCCTAACCCTGTCTGTACTTGTGCAACTACACAACTGGACAGGGCCATGGCAGGTAGTGGGCATGTCAGCAATGTGCTGGTGAAGTGCAGTATCCATGATGCCATTTGTGCTTCACCAGGCAGGTGCCAGGAAAGCATTTGTTACACAGCCAGAAGGCTGCTGTAACTGGTACACACACCCACTGACAGGCATCTAGAGAATCCAATGTTGCCCTGCAGCATGGACTCAAGCTCTCGTCCTTGCCACAAAGTGCTGGGGTGAGGATGAAGGCTGGGGGACATTGTTTCCCAACAAAGTAAATACTGTAATCTTTGCTGCACAGGGGGGCATGGCAGTCCTTATGCAGACTACCATATCCCATGACCTTTTGCTTCCACAGAGCAGGGGATCTACTGTGGGACCAGCCAGAGCATCTGACTGGATGGCCCTGGTGCGGCCCAGTTCCATCCCCTGGAGGGCCCTTTCCCTTGAGCTAGACTATGCATCTACACATTGGACTAGCCAAAGATTGTGAATCCTGGCCCGCGGTGACTGGCTAGAGCCAGGTGCATGGCACACAGTTGCTTGATTCTGTATGTGGCCTTTCTGGCACCTACTGAGCTCCATTGTGTATAGGGTCTATGTTTGTCAATGTGAAGAAATTTGTCAGCTGCAGAACCTTCAAAAGTATTTTTCCTTCCCATTTACATGTTGTTCCCCGGCATATTTATGTTTCTGGGATAGGAACATAGGAAAATAGAATTTGATGGCAGAAAATGACCGCTTGGCCCACCCAATATGCCCATTTTCCTACCTAACGGATAAGCTGTAGATCCTAGTTATCCAACAGCCTACTTCCTCCTACCCTCCACCAGAATTGCCTTATGTCTGTCCCATGCATTCTTGAATTCCCCTGCTGTTTTTGACTCTACGACCTCCTCACAAAGGCTGTCCCATGCATCTACAACCCTCTCTGTGCAGAAATACTTCCTCACATTACCTCTGAGCCGTCCCTCTTCTATCTTCAAATTGTGCCCCCTTGTTCTTACACATCTCTTTTTCTGAAAGATGTTACCCTCTTGGACTTTGTTGATTTCCTTGAGGTATTTGAAAGTTTCTATCATGTCCCCCCCTCCCTTTCCTCGAGGCTATACATCTTAAGCTCCTTTAGCCTTTCTTCATATGTCTTCTGGTGCAGACCCTGTACCATTTTGGTTGCCCTCCTCTTGACAGCCTCCACCCTGTCTATGTCTTCGTGGAGATGGGGTCTCCAGAACTGTACACAGTATTCCAGATGTGGTCTTACCAACTGTCTGTACAGAGGGCTAAGAACTTCTTGTTTTCTACTGGTGATGCCTCTCCCTATGCAGCCTAGTATCCTCCCAGACCTCCTTACTGCCTTCTCACATTGCTGGCCCACCTTTAGGTAATCTGATATGACTACCCCCAGGTCCCTTTCCATTTTTGTTGTTGTCAGTATCTCACCCCCCATTGTGTACTCTTCCCCTGGGTTTTTGTGTTTCCCAGGTGCATTACTTTGCACTTCTTTGCATTGAATCTAAGCTGCCATACATTTGACCATTTACCGTCAAAGCTAAGTTATAATGACTGTTGACTTTTATTGTGTATTATTCTGTACTATTGTATGTCATGCCTGTTCTGCAAAGTATTGTCACTGAATGTGTCCTATGTGTCCAGGACCATCTTGAAAATGAGCTTGCTCAATGATGTAACTGCCTGGTTAAATAAAGTTTGATTGATTGATTGATTGATTGATTCCTCCAACCTTGCCAAGTCCCTTTTCTTCCTTTCCCCCCCACCTTGCGTATCAACCCTGTTGCAGATCTTTGTGTCATCTGCAAAGAGACATACTTTCTGTTCCAGTCCCTCTGCCATGTCACTTATAAAGACATTAAAAAGGACCGGCCACAGTACTGAACCCTGTGGTATCCCACTATTAACCCCCTTTCTTCACTGTGGACTCCATTTACTATTACCCGCTGTGTCCTGTTGTCCAGCCAGTGTTTTAACCAGGCTACCACCCTGGGCCCCCACTCCCAGGCTGGCTTATTTGTTTATTAATCTTTTATGCAGGACAGTGTCAAATGCCTTGCTAAAGTCTAGGTAGGCCATGTCCACAGCCCCTCCCTGATCTACTACTTTGGTCATCCAGTCAAAGAAATCAATGAGATTTGTCTGACATGACCTTCCTGTTGTGAATCCATGCTGCCTTGGGTCCTGTGCCCCACTGGCCTCTAGGTAAACAACAGTTCTTTCCTTCAGAAGTGATTCCATCATTTTCCCTACCACTGAGGTCAAACTGACAGGTCTATAGATTCCTGCCTCTGTCTTGCTCCCACTTTTGTGAAGGGGAATCACATCCACCCTCCTCCAGTCCTCAGGTACCACACCATCCTCAAATGATTTATTAAAACGGGGAAGTCAGTGGTGCTACTAGTTCTTCCCTTAGTTCTTTTAGAATTCTGGGGTGAATCCCATCAGGCTCCATTGCTTTATCCACCTTCAGTTTTAAGAGTTCTTTCAGGACCCTTTCTTCTGTGAAAGGACTAATATCAACCCCTCTACCAGAGTGCTTCTATTGACTGGATTTGGTATTTCCCCCTGCTTTTCTGTTGCGAATACTGATCAGAAGTATTTGTTCAGTATCCCTGCTTTTTCACTGTTGCTCTCTGCCCAATCACCTTCCTCTTTATTCAGCCTCAGTATCCCTGCCTTAGTCTTTATTTGCTCCCTAATGTACCTTTCAAAGGTTTTATCCCCCTTCTTAACTGAGTAGGTTATCTTTTCCTCGGTTTGGGCCATTGCTATTCTGACTGCTTTCTCCGCTTCCTTCTGCTTTAACTGGTAAAGTTCTCTGTCCTGCTCCTTCTTTGTTTTCTTATACTTCCCAAATGCAATCTTTTTCTCCCTTACCTTCCCCGCCACTTCTTTTGAGAACCATAGTGTCTTTTTCTTTTGTTTTGATTTATTTGCTTCACACAAAGGCTTGTTGCCTCTGTGATGGCAGTTTTGATGTTTCCCCAACCTTCCTTTTTGCCCGTTTGCTAGTGCTTTTCTGAGGCACGCTCCCATTTTGACAAAATCAGCCCTCCTGAAGTCCAGTACCTCCACTTTTATATGGCTTGACTCTACAGCTAAGTTTATCGTGAGCCACACTGTTTGGTGGTTGCTTGTTCCCAGATGGCTACCCACTTCAAGACTGGAGATCCTGTCTCTGTCCCCATTTGAGAGTACCAGGTCTAAGATTGCTCCCTCCCAAGTGGATTCCAAAATTAGCTGTCTGAGGCATGCCCCCTGTAAGGCATTGAGAATGGCCCTGCTCTTGGATGTGGCTGCAGCAAAGGTGCTCCAGTTAACATCTGCCATATTCAGGTCCCCCATCAGCAATATCTCCCCTTTTTTCTGCCATCCTAAGGATGCCTTCTATCATTTCCTTTTCCATTTCCTCCCCCTGAGATGGAAGTCTATATACAACCCCTTTGCGGATTGTGGTGCCATTTCAAGTATCCAGGGTGACCCACAGTGCCTCTTCTCCTCCTCCCTGTTTACCCTTTAGTTCTGTTGCTTTGATCCCTTCCCTTACATAGAGAGCTACTCCTCCTCCTCCTCTTCTTCCCTCCCTGTACCTCCTGTAGATTGTGTACCCTGGTATGTTGACATCCCAGTCATAGTTCTCTGTGCACCATGTTTCTGTGGCTGCCACGATATCAAGGCATCCCTCTTCCATCAAGGCCAACATTTCGGGGAGCTTTTTACCTAGACTACGGGCATTGGTAATCATTATCCTCCATTTTTTTATGGTGTTATTTCTTTTTGCCCCATTCCTATCCTTACTGCCTTTGTCTTTTTCTCCATTTACCCCTGCCCTTCTCCCTATCGACTGCTCTATCTTGACATTTACCTCACTAACTACCCTGATTTTTTTTGGGGGGAGGGCTAGGATTTCCCCTTCTCCTTTTCAGTGCCTCCCCCCCTTGGCTAGTTTAAGTGCTTGCCAATGAAGCACTTAAACCTATCACCTAGGATCCTGGTTCCCCTCCTGAATAGATGCAGACCATCGTGCCTGTATAGACCTGCATCCCTCCAGGTAGAGCTCCAGTCCCCAATGAAGCCAAATCCCTGAGCTCTGCACCAGTTTTTCAACCAGTCATTGAATCCCACAGTGCGGAGTACCCTAGCCTCATCCATTCCATAGACAGGTAGCACTTCCGAGAAAAGTACCATGTGTGCTACTTGTCTAAGGCCCCTCCCCAACTCCGCAAACTCCTGTTGCACTGCTGTGATCCCATTCTCAGCCAGGTCATTGGTCTCTAAGTGGAAAATGGCATCCAGCTCACTCCCTCTTGCAGCTGCTCCCACGATTCTGATGATTCGTTTCCTGTCCCTCCAAGCCATGACACCGGGCAGGCACCTTATCTCCTTTCCCTCCCTCCCTCCCCAGTTCTACCCCCCTAACAATTGAGTCCCCCATCAGGAGTTGTTTCCTTCCCCTGTGGGGTCCTGTGCCACCCTCCTGTGGGTCTCCATTGTGGAGGTTCCCAGCATCCTCCTTGGTCTCTACTGCTGGTGCTTCCATAGAAGAACCAGGCTCTGCCAGAGTAGTGAATGAATTGTGGAGAGGCACAACTGGAGGGGTGCACCTCTGTTCCACCACCATCACCCTCCCTGAGCCCACCATGGTCCAACCACTCCTCTTTCTTGGCAACCTCTGAGGTAGTGGCGGTGGCCTGGGTGGTCCCTGGGAGGGGGAGCAGGTTTCCCGAATCCTTGCCAGGTCAGCATGGAGACGAACAATCTCCTTCCTCAGACCAGAGAGGTGCCTGCAAATAGGGCAGCAATGCAGTCTCTAGAATGTCTCCCGGAAGACTGCTGCTCCACAGCCAGTGTATTGCACCACTCCCCACATGTCTGTGTCCCTTCCTGTTACAGATGCTTTTCTTTTTTTTTTTTGTTCTTGTTTTAGTGTGTGCAAGCTTGTGAGTGTCTCTACCCCCTATTCAGTGTGCTGTGCCTTTAAGGATATGAACAGGTGTATGTTGTTAGCAATTTTGGGGAAGTGATGTCAGAACCCCTACCAAGATACTTGCATAATGCTGCTGGCTCCATATTACTAGTAGCTTAATTATCTCTGATATACAAAAATTAGGAACCCATGAGAGGCAGTAATACAAAAGAATATCACTCATCTGCAGCACTCTGACAACCAAACAATATAAAAACATCACACCAACAACCCACAATCTGCATCATAGGAATTGCAGTCACCAAAAACAACCAAACAATTCCAAGGTTAAATTCTGTATTTAATTTTCATATGTATACTTTGATTTTAGCTACTGTACAAGTGGTCTTAGCTCAATGGACTTACCTCTTCATTGGGATGTACTCCTGTTGGAGGAGGGATAAGCCAGACAGGCTCTGGACCCCCCCCCCACAACAGCTGTGGATGATGGGATTGCTCTGCACAGTATGGGGTTTGATATCTGATGTCATCAACACCATTCCACACCCTATTGGCTGGGCAGCTGTTGGGGGGGGCGAAGGGACATCAAGTTTGTCCTCCAAACAGTGCTGAGCTGGGCAGGCAGTGCTTAGCCAAAGGGGTGGCTCGGGTTGGGGGGGGGAGGAGTTGGTCTTCCATTTAGCTGGCTGTAGGGACTATTTTTCAATGAAGCAGTCATTTGGAAAGAAGCTTTTCCTGCCCATTCCCCTCTTTTGGGAAGAAGGGAGATTAGTAACCCCCACCCCCAAGGATGGTCCTGGTAGGTGAGGGGAGAGGGAAAAATTAGGACCAGATGGATTTGGATGTGGCCATGAGTATGGTCTCAGCAGTCAACTCAGGAGGCCAGCTTAGGAAGGCCTGGATTGCTGCATACAGAAGTCCATGAATCAACACTGATTCATGCTCAGGTGACAACAAGCCTTGGTTGGTATCAAGGCTTGGTAAGGAATGCCCACTGCCCAAATGAGACAATGGCACACTGCCTGACTGTGCAGCTGGACTAATGGATAAGGAGAGAGAATGGGCCAATAGCCAACCCGTCATGAAGGTAGTGTGCTGTAGGGCCTGAGAGCGATAAACATGGGAAATTATATGGGACTGAACAGGATACACCAACGAGTACTAAAAGAGGTAGTGCAGGTTCTCACAGCACCACTGCCAGATATCCAAAACTGTTCTCTAAAAACAAGTTTGTATCCAGGGACTAAAGGGAGCTGATGTAGTGCCCCTACACAAAAACGGCAGTGAGAACAATCCAGGAAACTATACTTTAGACCAGTCAGCCTGACAGCTATAGTGGGGAAACTGCTAGAACTTGTCCTAAAAGAATAACGCATAGAATTCCTGGAGGCAAATAACCTCCAGGATAACATAGAAACATAGAAGTTGATGACAGATAAGGACCGCAAGGACCATCCAGTCTGCCCATTTCTTTTTCTACCTTATGAATGTGCCATAGACCTTTGCTCTGTTAATGGCCTATCTATTCATACTCATCTGTATTGCTCCCTTATGCCTATCCCATGCCTATTTGAAGCCCTGCATTGTATTTATATCCACCACTTCCTGAGGTAGGCTGTTCCATGCATACACCACCCTTTCTGTGAAAAAGAACTTCCTCACATTACCCCTTAATCGACCTCCCTCTAATCGCATGCTGTGTCCTCTTGTCCTGCTATTTTTCTTATATTGAAACATGTTAGACTCTTTCACCTTGTTAATGCCCTTAAGGTGTTTGAAAGTTTTGATCATATCACCTCTCTCCCTCCTTTGCTCTAGGGTATACATATTGAGCTCCATTAATCTGTCCTCATACTGTATGTTTTCTGATGCAGTCCCTGCACCATTTTGGTTGCCCTTCTCGGGACTGCCTCAGTTTGGTTAATGTCCTTGCGAAGGTGTGGCCTCCAGTACTGTACGCAGTACTCCAGATGGGGCCTAACCAGTGTCTCGTAAAGAGGGATTATTATCTCCTTCTTACGACTTGTGATACCCCTACTAATACACCCCAACATCCTCCTAGCCTTACCTACTGCTTTAGTGAAAAAAAAAACTGCTTTAGTGATCTGCTTGAATGATTTCAGGTCATCTGTGATGATGATGCCCAAGTCTCTTTCTTCCTTTGTGACTGCTAGCAGCTCCCTTCCCAGCCTATAGGTGGCTTCAGGGTTTCTCCTCCCTATGTGCATGATCTTGCACTTCTTTGTGTTAAACCCCAGTTGCCACTCTTCCGATCATTTTGCCAGTTTATCCAGATCTCTCCTTATTCTGCCCACCCCATCTGGACCATCTACTCTGTTGCAGGTCTTGATGTCATCTGCAGATAGATAAACCTTACCCTCCAGTCCATCTGCAATGTCACTGATGAAGATATTGAAGAGGACCAACTTCTGACCCATCCCAAGCCTACCCAGCTTATTAATTAATCTTCTATGTGGAACAGTATCAAAAGCTTTGCTGAAGTCAAGGCAGGCGACATCAACTGCTCCCCCTTGGTCCACCACTCTGGTTACCCAGTCAAAGAAATCTATGAGATTAGTTTGTCAGGACCTTCCTTTTGTGAACCCATGCTGTCTTGGATCCTGTGCTCCTATGGATTCCAGGTGTTGAACTATCCTTTCCTTAAGGAGTGCCTCCATAATCGTGCCCACTACTGAGGTAAGACTGACTGGTCTGTAGTTCCTTGCCTCCTCCCTGCTACCACTCTTGTGGAGCAGGATCACATGAGCCCTTCTCCAGTCTTCTGGGACCTCTCCTGTGCTCAGAGACTCACTAAACAGTTCTGATAATGGCTCTGCTAGTTCCACCATTAGCTCCTTTAGTACCCTGGGATGTATGCCATCAGGTCCCATTGCCTTGTCCATCATGAGCTTATCGAGGTCTGGTAGAACTCTTTCTTTTGTGAAGGGACTCGTGCACACTTCCCTCCCCCCTGTGTCCATGGTGCTGAGCTGTGGGCCCTGCCCTACCTTCTCCTCAGTAAATACTGAGAAGAAGTATCTATTTAGGAGAGATGCTTTCACATGATCCTCCTCCTCACATGCCCCCTTATCCCCTTTGATCTTAGCAATACCGCCTCTGGACTTTCTTCTTTAACTAATGTATCTATAGAAAGTCTTATCACCTTCTTTTACTGTTTGTGCTAGTGTTTCCTCAGTTTGGGCCTTTGCCTGCCTTACTGTCTTCAATGCTTCCCTAAGGGAAGTTTGGTATGCCTCCCTATCTTCATCCTACTGCGTTCCCTTATATTTCCTGAAGGCCAGCCTTTTGGCTCTGACCTTTTCTGCTACTGTTTTTGAAAACCAAAGTGGTTTCCTTCTTCTTTCACTTCCTTTTCTCTCTAACACGATGGGATGTTGCTTCAAGTATTGCATCCTTAATGCTTGCTCACTTTGCCTGTACCCCCTCACCTGTATTTCTTTTTGCCAGGGCTAGCTTAACTCTGTTGGCCATCTTATCAAAGTCAGCTCCTCTGAAGTCCCATATTTTTGCCTTGGAATGGGATGATTTAGTTCTAGTGGCCAAATTGAACCATACCATGTGATGGTCACTGGCCCCCAGGTGATCTTCTACCTGGAGATCTGTGATCCTTTCTCTGTTAGTCAGTACTAGATATAAGATAGCCCTTTCTCTTGTAGGTTGTTGTACCAGTTGTTTGAGCCCCCCCCACAGGGAATCCACTATGTGTATAGTTCTGGCAGATGTTCCTGCTGGTATTGACCAATCTGTATCTGGCCGAAAAAGAAGAACCACAAACGAAAGAAACTAGGAGGTAAGAGCAGAAACAATCAGCCAGCAACAAATGCAGTAGCCCTGAAAGCTTATCCTAATGATAGATAAAACTGTAAAACTTGTAAAGCACCACCTGTAATAATTTCACAGAAGATATACCCTGTAAGAAACACTTTGCTACAGAGAAAAATAAAGCAGTAACAGAAGATATACCTTGCAAAAGACAATTTGAATCAGAAGATTACAGCAGTAATCTGTAAGCACACACACCTGTAGGCACACCCTGTAATAATGCAGTAGAAGGTATACCCAGCAACAACAATTTGAATAAAGAAAAATAAAGCAATAAAAATGTTAGCAACAAACAGTAACAATCCCTGTTAGTACCAAAGAGAAAATAATAACACACAGTAAATCTGCCCAGCCAAAAGAAGCCTTAGTCATTTTCCTTGCTCTGGTAAGGTTCTTTGCTCTGTCCTTTTAAGCAACCTAGAAGAAAAGATCTCAGGTGAAGCTAGGTACCTTTGCCAGCAAACCCAGTCTTCCACAGGCAACAAGGGATCATGAGATTGACCTTTTTTGATTGGGCAATGAGATTGGCCAACAAGGGACAGGCAGTTAACATTCAACACCTAGACTTTAGTAAGACATTTGCTCAGTCCCCCACATCATGCTTGTCAAGAAGCTGAGAGATCTTGGAGAGGATGAAATGGTAACAAGATGGGTAGAAAGCTGGTTGAATGACTTAACAGAGAAGGTGGTCACAAATGAACAGGGAATTTGTGGAGGTTAGGGAAATGAGAATGGAAGTGCCACAAGGTTCGGTGCTGGTGCCAGAACTCTTTAACATATTTATTTGTTACATACAGAAAGGGGTTCTAGGAATGAGCCACCTCTTTGCAGATGACACAACATTCTGTGGCAGGGCAGTGGGCAGACATTGAGCTATGGGTTAGAAGAATAATGGAGGACTTGGAAAGGCTAGAAAACCACCCCAGGATGTGGCAGTTGAAATTTAATGCCAAGTGTGCAAGGTAGTGCATATCAGGAATGGTTCACCCACTACATTGCAACAGGCATATAACCGACAAATTTCAGAGTGTAACTATTAGGGTGACAAATAACAGAGCAGCACTGCAATAGCACAATGAACCCAGCAAATGACAGACCAAAGAACAGCAATGACAACAAATCCATAGAAATACCAAAAAGCTAACTAGAGCAGATGAACACAGGCAACAAACATGAGAACACCACCACTGATTTTTGCGGGGTGCTCCACCCCTCTGCATCAATTAATATAACAAACTCCACATCACACAATATGTGGACCAAAAGTGAAAACCACCCTGACTTGCACCTGTGGAAAACCCATAACACCTATGGAAACCACACCACTCATGAGAAAACCAACACATGTGATGCCACCCTCTAACAGCAATGAAACACACCTACCACATGTCGCTCAACTAACAGACACTGAAATACCCAATTTGACACAGCAACAATCAGTCTGCTACAGTCACTCACATAACGATGCCCTCCATGAGTCTCCTTCATAAAAGGATACCTCAGGAACAAACGGAAAATGCAGTGATGGATGGTAGTGGGTTGCAGTACAGATAACAGGTAAGGAAGGATGCCTGGAAGTGATAATCTTGGACAGCGTAAACTGGAATGAGTTGTTCTTGCTATGTGTAAACAGAAGCACAAGGAGTAATCCACTGAATTTGGCTAGAAGAAGTTCAGGAGGGATGTCTGAAGGTACTTTTTCATGGAAACATAGCTTGGCAGAAGACACCAGGAGGAAGGACTGCTGCATGACTGGACTTCTCTACTGGGACTATATTGCCCTCCTTCCCACCCAAAGCTAGTTCTACTTTTATAGGCACAGGATTGGACTGACAACAGGAACTTCCTGTTTGGGAGCAGGAAGTGAGTGATCACAGAGCCACCAAAGACTCACCATCCTAGAAGGGCAAGAGTAGCTCTCCAGCCCCCTCTAGCTGCTGGAGGTCTGCCTCTGAGCAAGTAAGGGGTCTACTGAGAAATATAGGATATTCTTGTCTCAGAACAGGACAATCAGGAGCTTAAAGGGCACACAGGCAGAAAGTAAGTAGAGAGAGAAGAGAAGAGAAGAGAAGAGAAGAGAAGAGAAGAGAAGAGAAGAGAAGAGAAGAAAAGAAAAAAAAAACAGAGGAAAGAGTAAGGATTCCAAACAGTTAAGGGGTCAGAAATAAGACATGATGGGAGTGGTGCAGTGCAGTGGCTGTGGAGCAGCAGTCTTCTGGGAGACGTTCTGGAGGATGCGGTGTTGTCCCATCTGCAGGCACCTCTGGGCTGAGGAGGAGGTTGCTCATCTCCAGGCTGAGTTGGCCAGGATTTGTGGGACCTCCTCTTCCATCCAGGGACCACCAGTGCCACTGCCGCTGCCTCAGAAGTTGCCAAGAAAGAGGAGTGGTTGGACCACAGTGGGCTCAGGGAGGGTGAGGGTGGTGGAACAGAGGTGCATCCCTCCAGTTGTACCTCTCCACAATTCCTATGCCATTCTGGCAAAGTGTGGTTCCTCTATGGAGGCACCCGCAGTGGAGACCAAGGAGGATGCTGGGAACCTCCACAAAGGAGACCCACAGGAGGGTGGCAGGAGACCCCACAGGGGAAGGAAACAACTCCTGGTGGGGGACTCCATTGTTAGGAAGGTAGAACTGGGGGAGGAAGGGGAGAGGGAGGTAAGGTGCCTGCCTGGTGCCATGGCTTGGAGGGACAGGGAGAGAATCATCAGGATTGCCAGAGCAGCTGCACAGGGGAGGGAGCTGGATGTCATTGTCCACCTAGGGACAAATGACCTGGCTAAGAAAGGGATTAGAGAAGTGCAGGAAGAGTTCGTGGAATTGGGGAGGGGCCTTAGACAAGTAGCATGCACGGTAACCTTCTCAGAGGTGCTGCCCATCTATGGCGTAGGACAGGCTAGGGTGTTCCGCACCATGGGATTCAATCAGTGGTTGAAAAACTGGTGCAGAGCTCAGGGATTTGGCTTCATTGGGGACTGGGGGTCCACCTGGAGTGATGCAAGCCTATACTGGCATGATGGGCTGCATCTGTCCAGGAGGGGAACCAGGATCCTAGGTGATACTATCACAGAATTTAAGAATGCATGGGATAGACATAAAGGAATTCTGGAGGTCAGGGGTAAGGGGCAACAGACTTCTAGGAAAACATAAACTGAACTTACAAGCTCAAATGGGCAGACTGGGTGGGCCATAGGCCCTTATCTGCCGACACTGTCTATGTATCTATGTATCTATGATAGGTTTAAATGCTTCATTGGAAAGCATTTAAACTAGCCAAGGGGGAAGGCACTGGAAAGGAGCAGGGAAATCCTAGCCCCCCCCAAACAAATCATGGTAGTAAGTGCGGTAAACACCAACATAGAGGTGTCAATAGGGAGAAAGGCAGGGGTAAAAGGGGAAAGTGACAAAGGCAAGAAGGACAGGGATGGGGCAAAAAGGAGTAAGGCCATCAGGAAATGGAGGTTAATGAGTACCAATGCCCGTAGTCTGGGCAACAAGCTCCCTGAGCTGGTGGCCTTGATGGAAGAGGGATGCCTGGGATATTGTAGCAGTCACAGAAACATGATACACAGAGAACCATGACTGGGATGTTAACATACCAGGGTACATAAACTACAGGAGAGACAGGCAGGGGAGAAGAGGGGGAGGAGTAGCTCTCTATGTAAAGGAAGGGATAAAAGCAACTGAACAAAAGAGTAAACAGGGAGGAGAGGAGGCACTGTGGGTCACCTTGGAGGCTGGAAAGGGCACCACAATCTGCACAGGGGTTGTGTACAGACCCCCATGTCAGGGGGGAGGGAATGGACACGGTTATGATAGAAGGCATTCTTAGGATGGCAGAGAAAGTGGAGATACTGTTGATGGGAGACCTGAATATGCCAGATGTTAACTGGAGCACATTTGCTGCAGCCACATCCAAGAGCAGGGCCATTCTCGATGCCCTACAGGTGGTAGGCCTCAGACAGCTAGTTTCAGAACCCACTCGTGAGGGAGCAATCTTAGACCTCATACTCTCAAATGAGGGCAGTGAGAGGATCTCAGATCTAGAAGTGGGTTGCCATCTGGGAACAAGTGACCATCAGTGTGGTTCACGTTAAACTCAGCTACAGAGTCAAGCCATACAAATGTAAGGGTACTGGACTTCAGGAGGGCTGACTTTGGCAAGATGGGAGAGTGCCTCAGAAAAACACTAGCAAACAGGCTAGAAGGAGGGGGTGGAGCAACAATGGGGAATCATCAAAACTGCCATCACAAAGGCAACAAGCCTTTGTGTGAAGCAAATAAACAAATCAAAATGAAAGAAAAAGCCACTATGGTTCTCAAAAGAGGTGGCTGGGAAAGTCAAGGAGAAAAAGATAGCATTCCGGAAGTATAAGGAAACACAGAAGGAGCAGGACAGAGAGCTGTACCAGTTAAGGCAGAAGGAAGCAGGGAGGGAAGTCAGGATCGCAAAGGCCCAAACTGAGAAAAAGATAGCCTACTTGGTTAAGAAAGGGGATAAAACCTTTTTATAGGTTCATCAGCGAGCGTAGAAAGACAAAGGGAGGGATAGTGAGGCTGAATAGAATGAACAGTGGGTGGGCAGAGGGGGACAATGAAAAAGCAGGGATACTGAATGAATATTTCTGTTCAGTATTCACAAAAGAGGAGGGGGAAGTGACTAATCCAATTAACAGAAGCACTTTTGATAGGGGGGGGTCAATCCCAGTCCTTTCACAGAAGAAAGGGTTCTGCAAGAACTCCTAAAACTGAAGGTGGACAAAGCAATGTGGCCTGATGGAATTCACCCCAGAATTCTAAAAGAATTAAGGGGGGAACTAGTGAAACCACTGGCTACTCTTTTTAATAAATCGTGGGAGGATGATGTGGTACCCGAGAACTGGAGGAAGGCGGATGTGATTCCTCTTCACAAAAGTGGGACCAAAACAGAGGCAGAAAACTACAGACCTGTCAGTTTGACCTCTGTGGTAGGGAAAGTGATGGAGTCACTTCTGAAGGAAAGAATTGTTGAGTAACTAGAGGCCAGTGGGGCACAGGACCCAAGGCAGCATGGGTTCACAGCGGGAAGGTCATGTCAGATAAATCTAATAGATTTTTTTGACTGGGTGACCAAAGTAGTAGACCAGGGAGGGGCTGTGGACATGGCCTACCTAGACTTTAGCAAGGCATTTGACACGGTCCCACACAAAAGATTAATAGTCATGTTAACCAGCCTTGGAGTGGATCCCAGGGTGGTAGCCTGGGTAAAACATTAGCTGGATAACAGGGCACAGAAGGTAATTGTAAATGGAGTCCACTCTGAAGAAAGAGGGGTTACTAGTGGGGTACCACAGAGTTCAGTGCTGGGTCCAGTCCTCTTTAATGTCTTTATAAGTGATATTGCAGAGGGACTGGAAGGAAAAGTATGCCTCTTTGCAGATGACACAAAGATCTGCAACAGGGTTGATACACAAGGAGGCGTGGAAAGGATGAGAAAGGACTTGGCAAGGTTGGAGGAATGGTCAGAAGTATGGCACCTAGGATTCAATGCAAAGAAGTGCAAAATAATGCACCTGGGAAACAGGAACCCAAGGGAAGAATACACAATGGGGGGGGGGGGACGTAGTAACAACAACAAAAAAGGAAAGGGACCTGGGGGTAATCATACCAGATGACCTTAAGGTTAGCAAGCAATGTGAGAAGGCAATAGGGAGGGCTGGAGGTATACTGGGATGCATAGGGAGAGGCATCACCAGCAGAAAACAGGAAGTTGTTATCCTGCTGTACAGACAGTTGGTGAGATCCCATCTGGAGTACTGCGTCCAGTTCTGGAGACCCCATCTCCGCAAGGACATAGACAGGATAGAGGCAGTCCAGAGGAGGGCAACTAAAATGGTGCAGGGTCTGCAAGAGAAGCCGTATGAGGAGAGACTTAAGGAGCTTAATATGTATACCCTTGAGGAAAGAAGGGAGAGGGGGACATGATAGAAACTTTTAAGTACCTCAGTGGAATCAACAAAGTCCAAGAGGGTAGCATCTTTCAGAAAAAGAGACGTGCAAGAACAAGAGGACACAATTTAAAGATGGGGGCAGTTCAGGGGCAATGTGAGGAAGTATTTTTCACAGAGAGGGTAGTGGATGCATGGAACAGCCTTCCTGAGGAGGTTGTGGGGTCTAAAACTGTGGGAGAATTCAAGAATGCATGGGACAGACATAAGGCAATTCTTGTGGGGGTAGGAAGAAATTGGCTGTTGGTTAACTTCAGATCTCGGCCTATCCTGTAGGTAGGAAATGGGCAGACTAGATGGGTCAAGTGGTCCTTATCTGCTGTCAAAGTCTATGTTTCTATGTAACCCTAGATGGCGCTATCCCAGGCTACTACCCCTGCCTGATTTGCCACTAACAGGTTGAGGGGCCTGGATCCAATGGCGGGTGCCTCCACCCAGAGGTCAGGGTTTGCAATAGTTAAACTAACTTGGTCACAGCCCTCTGGGACACTGCAACCCCCCTTTCTTCTCACTAGTGGCCCACACAATATATCAGAATTACCTTCACAGTATACACTTACCCCCAGGTCTGGTTCCGGCACTGGGACCTCCTGTGAAATGAGATACAGTGCAACAATCACAGTACAGTACTTTAACATAGACAAATACCTCAGGCAGTATAACTTTGCTGAAACAAGCAGCTCTGATTTATTTAGGGGGATATAACAAGGACAGGGGGAAATCAGGTTAATTAGCTTATCACTCTAATAATCTACCTGTATGGCTCTGTGCACAGGCCTATCCCTATCAGTTACTGTCCCTGGGTACCCAAGCCCTAGTGGCTAGTCCAAACCGTGGCAGCTGGTAGGGGCCCTTTCACACAGAGAAAAGGAGAATTAAACAGTCAGCAGTACAGTAATTCCATTTGGATTTAATGTGGCAATTCAACAGGGAGCGACCCTGAATTAGTACTCACGACCTCCAAATAAGATAGGGTCCTTCAATGTCAGCAGGGCTCACTTGAGGTACACAAACCTCTTCACACATCCATATAAAAGAAAGCACTATACCAGGCAGGCTGCATCTGTATCCGATCGCAATTACTGCACAATACCCAGGAGAACACACAGCAGATTCAGTTCCTGACAGACCGAGTGTAATTTTCAGCAATTCCTCCAGTCTTCTACAGGGTGAGCCTGGTTTCTACCTTCAGAGATCCTTTGATTCTTTTCACAGGATGGATTCAGTCCTAACAAGCTGCAGACCGAACTCTGGGCCTTACACGTTTTTGACTAAAACTGCACACTGAAAAAGTACAGGGCTCCTTCCTTCTTCACTGCCAAAGCTCAACTGAACTCCAACCGACAAAACCGGCACTTCCTTTGAGTTCCTCCAGTTCTTGACTGGATTGGCTGTCACTCACAATAGACTGCTGCTGTTGGTCCAAAAGCACTGAAGTCTAAACTACATCTCCCAGAGTCACTGCCCATACAATCCTCTTGTGGCTGGCTCAGATTATGAGTCCAAGTTCTGATTCGTCCAAGGCACCATTTTAGAGCTAGCTTACCCCACACTGATTGGTCCAGTTCAGCAGTTCAAAACTAGAATGGGAACTAGCAGACACAGTTCTGACTGCAAAGAAAGCAGGTTAGACAAACTGTAATTTCATTATTACTCTAAATAATTTCTGGTAACAGTTACATCTTTCAGATAGGTTCCCTTTGCACTCTAGTGACTGCAAAAATAAGTGAATTGGCAGCAGCTCGAGTGGTACTCAGAGAAGCACTACAGTCCCCCATACAAACTAATTATGTCTGCAAGCAGACAGCTCTTAAAGAGACAGTACCAGAGGCTCTAAAAACACTCACTGATAAATGGCTTAAATGCCAAACACCATTCAGGCTTGGAGCATTCAAGCAAGCTCCTGAAGTCTTTTGGGAACCCCCATTTGCAGGGGGGTTACACCCTTCCTGGCCTGGGAAAGCTTGACGTCCGCGTCAAGCAAGTACCCCCATAAGTTTCAACTGCAACCATATATATTTGCATTAGGCTCGCACATGTAATCATCAGTCAATATATCATTTTACCAAGAACACATTTCTGAAACATTGCATACGTCACTCTTTACACAGTATTACATACATTGTACCATAACTCAAGTTATTACCTCTTGTACATGAAACCTGAAGAGAGGGCCTTCCTATCAGTTACCTTGGGGCTGGATGGGGCAAGGGCACCATATAGAGGGCAACACAAGTAACTTGGAGTTACATGATGCTCAGTTTGGGCAGTGAGCCTGGGACACATACACCCTTTATGGACAACATTGAGAGGCAAGTCCACAGGCCCCCAAGTGAATCATAACTGAGGTGCACCACAGGCTTTACAGCTCGACCAGTCTTTCTAGGGGAACTGTTATAGTCTCTGCACTCTGAGCCTCATTTTCAGCATTGTCCTCACTTGTCAGGGAGTCTCCATGGGGTAGAGAGGCTAGAACTTGGGGCACTTTCAGCTCCAGGAGTTACAGTTTCTGAGTCCACAACATTTGGCTCGCATGGAGAGCTTTCGGACACTGGCAGTGGACTGTCAGGGCACTCAAAATACTCTTCTTGTTCGGGTGTATCACCAGTCTGCCCCAGTCTATCATTTTCCTCCCCTGAAAGCTCAAACAGTTCAACCATGCACAATGATTCCATTTCATCTGATCTGATGCTTTGCACTTCACTTTCTGGGAGCATTGGCTCCAGGGATGAAGCTGGGGGCTTAGACAGTCCAGAAGGCCAGCTTTGTCTCCAGTATTGACTAGGGATTGCCCCAAACAATTGACTCAGTTCGTAAGAAGGATAGTATTCAAAGTCACTCTCACTTTCTTCCGATATGGACTGACAGTCATGCTCAACTGGGACTTGTGGAGGGAACACTTTAACTTTGCTTCTGTAGTGCAGACTTTCTTGATCTTTCTTAGCAGCAGCTCTAGTCACTGGTCAGAGGGGCATCTTCTAGGGGCTCAGACTCAATTAAGATTTGTCCAATGGGCAGTAAATGATTTCTATGTATTGTTTTTACATCTTTTGAATTATTCTCAGGCCTTACTTTGTACACTGGCAGATCATCTAGTTTGCCCACTACAATGTGAGGGAGATGGTGCCATCGGTCAGCAATCTTGTGCTTGCCATGCAGTCCCAGATTTCTTAGCAATACCCGATCTCCCTCCTGGAGTTCCTGTGCTTTCACCTTTTTATCATGCCTTTCTTTGTTGGCCAGATTTCTTTTGGCAGCCATGGTTTGAGCCAGTTGGTACGCATGAGTTAGCTGGCCTTTAACTTTTTGCACATACTGTAAATAGTTGTCAGCTTGAACCCCATCAGAGAGACCCCAAAACACACATCTACTGGTAGTCGAGCTCTCTTCCAAACATCAAGTGATGAGGGGAGAATCCAGTGGCATCACTTTGGTGCAGTTATAAGCATGTACCAGGGTGCTAATTTGTTGGCTCCATCTAGGCTTGTCCTTTGGGTGCAGGGTGCCTAGCATATCTAGCAAAGTCACGGTTGAAAGCGTTCAGGCATGGGTCCCCCTGGGGGTGGTAGGAGTGGTTCTGGACTTCGCACTCCCCACGGAGAAAGCATCTCTTTGATCAGACGACTCTCAAAGTCTCTCCCTTGATCAGAATGGATTCTTTGTGAGCCCCATAGTGAACAAAAGTTTCTACAAGTACTTTGGCCACAGTGGATGCTTTCTGGTCTTTCGTGGGGAAAGCTGGGCATATCTCGTGAAATGGTCAGTGACCACCAGCACATTACTGATATTTCTTTGATCTGACTCCAAACTCAGAAAATCAATACAGACCAGCTCCATGGTGCACTGGTGGTGATGTTAACAGAGGGGCAGCCTCTGGGGCAAAGCTTTCCTCTGTAATAGCGACTACAAGTTCGAATGTGTTGCTCCACATCAGCCCCCATCTTAGGCCAATAGAATCTGGATCTCACCAAGTCAAGTGTTCTGTCTATACCAAGGTGCCCATGTGGTTGTGCAAGGACCTCAGTACTGAGTCTCGAAAGGCAGTGGGCAGCACTAGTTGTTGTTTGTCTACTTGTCCCCTCTGTCTACTGTTTCTCTGTATAACAGTTTATTGATCAGTTTCAACTTAGGACCTTCTTTGTATAACAGTGCAGTTCTCAAATCAGTGGAGCGTAATTTGGACATCTTTCCTGCATAGAGGGCTTCTAAAGCTGCTTTGATCATGGGATCTGGATTGAGCCCGAATACTGTCATTGTCCAGCTGAGGCAGTGCACCAATGTCTATTGCAGAAAAGTGGCAATCAAGCAGGTATGCAATTCTCAGAGGTCCCAAGCAATCCACCATGCAGTCCACTCAGTCCGTGGACATTTGTTCCTCCCTGTCAAACTTCCGGCAGAGTGCCGAATGTCAGGTTCTGCCAATCGGACCCAATCATTCTGGGGAACAGGCCTCCGGGAGAGACATCAGCATCTATGTGGTTCAGACCTGCTCGGTATTCGAGAGCATAGTCATATGTAGATAATGCAGAAAGCCAACTTATGGCCAGTGGCATCCAACTTAGCTGAGGTCTGCACATAGGTCAAAGGATTATTGTCAGTTTTACTAGTATTTTAGCCCCATACAAGTACTCATGGAATTGGTCAACAATAGCCCACTTCAAGCTAGGAACTCTAACTTATGTACAGGATAGTTCTTTTCGGATGGGGTCAGGCTTCTACTGGCAAAGGCCACTGGTCTCAGGCCATTCTCGTGCTCTTGGTACAACGCCCCTAACCCTTGCAAGCTAGCATCAGTGTGGGGCGTAAGGTTTTCTTGGATCGGCATAGGCCAGCACTGGAGCATGGGTAAGTTGATATATGATCTCATGAAAAGCAGTCTCACAATCAGGAGTCCAGCGGGCCCCAAATACTTCACTAGGATGAAATACACTCTTTCAGTCTTGAGGAGCTGACTTTTAGTATTTTTGTGGGTTGGATACCTTGAGTAAGGTTAAGTAAAGGCGGATCACTCTTGAATAGTCCTTGATGAAGCGCCGATAATAACCACAGAATCCAGGAATCTTGCAGTTCTTTTAGATTTTGGGCTGTGGCCAGGTGGTCAAGGCCTCAACTTTACTTGGGTGGGTCTCTATTCCTCGGTGGATACTATGTGTCCCATACTTTACTGATGTTTGAAAGAATTGACACTTATCAATGGACAGTTTAAGGCCAAAGTCCTCCAGTCGGTCCAATACCTTAAATAATCTGCTCTCATGTTCCTCCAGTGAGCTGCCAAACACAATAACATCATCTAGGTATACCAGGCACTCTAGTAAGTTCATGTCCCCACTGCACGCTCCATCAATCGTTGAAAAGTGGCTGGGCACCTGAAATCCAGAGGCATCCTCATGAATTCATAGAAGCCAAGCGGACAGATAAAGGCCGTCTTCTCACGGTCCTCTGGGGCCATCGGGATCTGGTAGTACCCTGCGGAGATCCAGCACAGAGAACCACTTGCTCCCGTTTAGGCAGTCAAAACATCCTGAATCACGGGGCATTGTGTACTGATCAGGGATAGTCCACCGGTTTAAGGTGCGATAATCCACACACATCCTTACTGTTCCATTCTTTTTCCTCACTACCACAATGAGGAAGCATAAGGGCTTCTGGATTCTTGTATTACACCAGCAGCTAACATCTCTTGCAGATGCCGTCTCACATCATCTATGTCAGCAGTGCCATAGGCGTCGAGACCTCTCACGAAATGGTCTTTCGTCATGCAGCCGGATATTGTCCTCAGCTCCTTGCACGCATCCTACATCCCATTCCTTTAAAGAAAACACTGATGCTCTCTGGGCAAGCTTCTCACTGATCTCACTTTCCATTCAGCTGGCAGCGGAGTCGCGAAATCAAACAAGTCAGGCGTTACTCTGTCATTCTTCCTTGAACTCTTGCTGCTGGGTAGCACTGCGGTGTCTGCACAATGCACATTAGCCAGGATGCAACCTCTGTTTACTCGAAGTCTCTTTCAGACACATTATGAACCGGACCATTACCCTTCTGGCATAAGCATGGGCTCTAGCGGGCAAAATACTAAACTTGACCAGCAGTCCCTCTGGCAATTTTCCATCGCCTGGTGCATCCAACATTAATATTTTATTCTTAACATCCTTTCTGATACGGACCTCTCCTGTAAGGTACACTGGGCATTTGGCGCCAGGATCAGAGACTCAGGATCCTTCTTCCATACAATTCCGACCGGTTCCTCTGGTTCTGTTTTTCAGCATCTCTCTGGCCTCATAGGCCTTCTTAATTAAAGCCTTGAACTCTTAAAAGCTCTACTAGTCTTTGACCCTGTTTTCATAACACAACTGTGCCAGCCTTCGAACATATGAGCATTTGTTCCAATCAACAAGGGACACCATCATACAGTCCAGTGGGGGACACACTAAGGCTGAGGTCTCTACTTGTTCGGCCACTCCAGCCACGGAGGTGGGAAAGACAGCAAATTCGGATATACCGGAATAGGGTAGGCCTTCTCCTTAACCCCCATACATGCAGTCCTTCTAATGGTTGGAAGGTACTTCTGACAAATGCTTCTGATACCAATCCTGGAACATAATTGTCACTTGGGAGCCACTGTCTAATATAGCTCTTGTAGACACTCGTTCACCTTTACAGTGGTCTCCATGGAGGACCACTATTCTGGACCAGTCTGGAGGAGTGGGGGGGCCTGGGCAACTGACCTTGCCACAAAAGGCGTGAATTAGCATTTGGTGCCCTCACTGGGATCATGTCGTGCACCTCTTAACCACTGATTTTCTTCTCCGAAGCTCTCCTTGTAGCCTATATGCAACTTTGTCAGTGTCTTTTGGGACTGGCATTTCCTTTCATGTGCCTATCTTTCCCACAATTATAGCAAAACATACTTTCTGGAGTTTGAGCTGGCCGAGGCGCCACACTGGGAGCCAGGGCGGGGTATTACTAACTGGAAACCTTGGTGCCATCTCTGTCTGCGGCGTGATAAGCATTTGGAGACATCTGTCAGTTTCTCCACTTCCATGGTCAAGGAATCGAGTTCGGAGCTGTTATCAGCAGGAGATACATGGTGGGTACCCCACCCCATAGCAGATGCAGTCGGATATAGGTCAGGGCCCGTACTTGCAGGCGTGGCCTTCATAAAGGGACTGTTTTTGAATTCCCGGATCTCTCTCAACAGTTCGCCCCATTGTGACATATCTTTTTCCTTGTCAGAGCACTCATTGACTGCCAACCTCTGCCCTGAACTTCACTTGATGGGTCACCCTCAGTCACTCGGTCGTAGCCGCAGCTATTGGTGCAGGTCCTCCCGAGGTCGTCTTTTCTCAACTCCTCAATTTCTCTCATTAACTCATCATAGGAGGGTGAGATTCAGTCGATCTGCCAGGTGTAACTGAAGCAACAGCAGTTCTGAGAAGGGGCAGACTTAAGGATCCTGTCCAGCCTGGTTCGGTCCAGTTCAATCGCTGGCAAACTACCTTTTCTGAGGCATTCTTGCAACAATTTTTCCAGCCGAGATACATACACAGACAACAACTCCCTTGGTACTGTTGTGCATCTCTTACTCTCCACCATAGGTCCTCATCAGAATCTGGGCTCCCATACACATTCTCAAGGCCTCAAGATAGGCCTGTGCAGTCGCTTCAGGGTTACTGGCCGGTTGTACGCGGATGGTAGCCAGGGCAGGACCTCGGAGGCTCTCACTAACCCTCTTTAGCGCCAGCCTTCCGAGCATTGCCATTCTAGCACTTGGGGGCAACATAGTCTATCCAGGTCTCCCAGTCATCCTCCCTTGGGGGTGGGGAGGGTGCCAGAGAAGATCCTCAACCTTCGGTAAGAGTCGTGACTAATGGCAGGTGCAGAAATAGAGTCTGCATTGGTTCAGCCACCATCACGGGCACTGGAGCAGGAGAGGGTGTTGGGGAGGAACACCCCAGGTGGCAAGAATAGTTTCTTCAAGTCCCCACAGTTTCCCTCTCCCAGCAACCATTCAGCAAATTTCTCCTCAAAAGTTTCAGATAGTGGTGGGGGCTGATTCCCCAGGTCTTTACTGTCCTTAGTTATCACTCTCCAAGCAGTGAGGGCTCCTCTGGGGTAATGGTCTGTGGCACTTTGGAGCTATCTATGGGATCCTTAAACTCTACTAGGGTCAGGAAAGTGTGGGTGAGCAGATTAGCATGCCGACCCACCACCACAGGGTTTGTAAACCTTCCACCTTGGAAAGTACTCCCTGCACAGTGTCCGATTGATACCCAGGGGATGTCCAGGATAAGCATAGCATTTTGGGGTCGATCTCCTCCCCAGTACACACTCCACCAGCCGGTGCAGCCACTTCTGTCGGGTACCCATTTTTTTCTTAACAGTGGTTCTAAATATGGCCACTAGAGGACACACAATCCCAGCGGTGAGCCTCCAAGATGTAACCCTAGATGGCGCTATCCAGGGCTACTACCCTGCCTGATTTGCCACTAACAGGTTGAGGGGCCTGGATCCAATGGCGGGTGCCTCCACCCAGAGGTCAGGGTTTGCAATAGTTAAACTAACTTGGTCACAGCCCTCTGGGACACTGCAACCCCTTTCTTCTCACTAGTGGCCCACACAATATATCAGAATTACCTTCACAGTATACACTTACCCCCAGGTCTGGTTCCGCACTGGGACCTCCTGTGAAATGAGATACAGTGCAACAATCACAGTACAGTACTTTAACATAGACAAATACCTCAGGCAGTATAACTTTGCTGAAACAAGCAGCTCTGATTTATTTAGGGGATATAACAAGGACAGGGAAATCAGGTTAATTAGCTTATCACTCTAATAATCTACCTATGGCTCTGTGCACAGGCCTATCCCTATCAGTTACTGTCCCTGGGTACCCAAGCCCTAGTGGCTAGTCCAAACCGTGGCAGCTGGTAGGGGCCCTTTCACACAGAGAAAAGGAGAATTAAACAGTCAGCAGTACAGTAATTCCATTTGGATTTAATGTGGCAATTCAACAGGGAGCGACCCTGAATTAGTACTCACGACCTCCAAATAAGATAGGGTCCTTCAATGTCAGCAGGGCTCACTTGAGGTACACAAACCTCTTCACACATCCATATAAAGAAAGCACTATACCAGGCAGGCTGCATCTGTATCCCGATCGCAATTACTGCACAATACCCAGGAGAACACACAGCAGATTCAGTTCCTGACAGACCCAGTGTAATTTTCAGCAATTCCTCCAGTCTTCTACAGGGTGAGCCTGGTTTCTACTCTTCAGAGATCCTTTGATTCTTTTCACAGGATGGATTCAGTCCTAACAAGCTGCAGACCGAACTCTGGGCCTTACACACGTTTTTGACTAAAACTGCACACTGAAAAAGTACAGGGCTCCTTCCTTCTTCACTGCCAAAGCTCAACTGAACTCCAACCGACAAAAACCGGCACTTCCTTTGAGTTCCTCCCAGTTCTTGACTGGATTGGCTGTCACTCACAATAGACTGCTGCTGTTGGTCCAAAAGGCACTGAAGTCTAAACTACATCTCCCAGAGTCACTGCCCATACAATCCTCTTGTGGCTGGCTCAGATTATGAGTCCAAGTTCTGATTCGTCCAAGGCACCATTTTAGAGCTAGCTTACCCCACACTGATTGGTCCAGTTCAGCAGTTCAAAACTAGAATGGGAACTAGCAGACACAGTTCTGACTGCAAAGAAAGCAGGTTAGACAAACTGTAATTTCATTATTACTCTAAATAATTTCTGGTAAACAGTTACATCTTTCAGATAGGTTCCTTTGCACTCCTAGTGACTGCAAAAATTAAGTGAATTGGCAGCAGCTCGAGTGGTACTCAGAGAAGCACACAGTCCCCCCATACAAACTAATTATGTCTGCAAGCAGACAGCTCTTAAAGAGACAGTACCAGAGGCTCTAAAAACACTCACTGATAAATGGCTTAAATGCCAAACACCATTCAGGCTTGGAGCATTCAAGCAAGCTCCTGGAAGTCTTTTGGGAACCCCCATTTGCAGGGGGGTTACATCTATGTTTCTATGATAGGTGGAACAGGCTGCTGAGTTAGCTGGCAAGTATCAAAACAGTGGAAGGATTCAAACAAGAGTGACACGACAGTCAATGTATGGAATTTATTACTGACAATGTTTATGAATGTTGATCTTTTTATTCTTTTAAAAATCAACTGTTAAGCCAGCCTGGTGGCGCTGAGGGTTGAGGCGCTGGACACCTTACCTTGCGTTGTGCCAGTGACCCGAGTTCGGGAATGACTGCAGGCTGTTGGGGTGCCGGCATAGGGTGGGGCAGGAGGAGCGGGACTGAGTGAGCCATCAGGCTGCTCTCCTTTCCCGGGGGTGGTGGGGTAGGTTGTCGCCCCTCCAGTGGTTCCGTCCCCACCAGGTGGAGGTCTGGTGAGGTAACGTAGGTGGGCGGGGACGGCAGTACGGGTGAGCGGAAGGGGCTGATGTGGCTTTCAGTGTGTGTGCACCTCCACATGCAATCGCCCGTGTGCTGTGGCGCTGGGTGGAATAGGGAGAAAACCCAAAGCCTATAAAATCTATATAAAAAAAGTAAATGAATATCAACTGTCTTTCTATTTTCAGGACAAACAGGATAATTAGTATTGATAGTGAGTAGAAGTAGAAGGGAAAATAGACTGTTATGGTTCTCTGGGGACGTGGTCAATGTGGTGAGAGAAGAGGAAAGGTGCTTGTCATTCAGGAGGTATAAGGAAAGGCAGAGGGAGGAAGACAGGGAGGTATACCAAGTAAAATGTAAGGAAGCAAGAAAGGCAGTGAGGGGAGCAAAGGCACATACAGAGGAAAGGAAAGCCAAAGGGGTAACTAAAGGGGATAAACTTTCTTCAGGTACATAAGTGAGAAGAGGAAGGTAAGGGGAGGGGTAGTGAGGATAAGGATGACTGGGGGAGACTGAACAGAAGAAGATCAAGAAAAAGCTGCCACCCTGAACAGGTGGTTCTGCTAAGTCTTCACAGTGTGGGGGGGATGGATCACCAAGGAGCAGCAGGAACAAATGGGGAGAGGTGGACACAAGTCCATTTTCAGACAAAATAGCCCTGAAGGGACTTGCAGCTCTGAAAATGGACAAGGCTATGGGACCAGAAGGGATACACCCAACTGTACTGAAGAAATACAAAATCACACAAACCCCCATGATGCAAAGCATCATGGGATGTATATGCCAATTACCATGACATTTTAGACTCGTTCAGCTTTAAGCAGCAATGCATGGTGCCGAAGAGCCTCTCACACAATCTGCGAAGGGTGCAAACAGGACACAGACATGAGTTTCTCTCTACCCAGGATTCATTAGTGTGCCCCATCTGTATCACACTCCAGGGGAAATGAACCTGCCGTAAGCTGGTCTTATGGGTTTGGGTCATGGTGAGCCCCCAAAAAAAAAAAAACAAGAGACGTCAAAGCAGCGATAGATAATTGAGCGATGTGTTCTTAATAGCAATAGCCATTAAGAGCACATCATAATGTGGGCACGTATATTCGCTAGTTAATTGAAAGAGTATTTATACGTTTGGTGAGTGGGCTGGTTTTGAGCTGGCCATCTGGTGTGGTGGAGAATGGCACCGCCTTTCAGTCAGGTGACCCAGGTACGGGACTGGCCATGGAAGTATGTTAATTTTCTTTGTTTGCACTTAGAGTTTAATTTTTTTAATGTTTTTGTTAGTTTTGTACCCCTGCCATCCTAACTTTGTGCCCCTAGCCTGTAGGTTGCCCCCAACATTCTCCCCCTTACACTGTCTGTCCCCAACATAGCCCCCTCCTGACTTTGCCACTCTCCCCCAGTATGAAGCCCCCTCCTGGAGTTGATTAATTAAAGTTTGGGGGTGCGCAGGGTGGAGCCCACCACATAAACAGTGAAAAGAATGTACGTATGTTTGGGCTACTGTGAGCTACTGTAGCTGTTTGCGTTGGCGCTATTTTGCACATTGCCGTTTTGCTTTTCAGCAATGTGCAGTAGCTGTTGTGGTCGAGCCGGTATGCTAGCACGGTTATTACACGATACAGGCAAGGGTTATCCCAAAGGGAATTGGCAATAAAGCCAAGTTTCAAAGAAATACAAAATCGCACTTACCCCCACAATGCAAAGCATCATAGGATGTACTGTATAGGCAAATCACCATGAAATTTTAGGCTGGTTCAGCTTTAAGCAGGAATTCATGGTGCCGAAGGGCCTCTCACACAATCTACAAAGGGTGCAAACAGAAGACACATGTAACCCCCCTACAAATTGGGGTCTACTATAATGTCTTCCTGGGATCCCTAAATGCCCACTGTCAGGCTGGTGTCCTGTCTTCAGTATTTCTATTTGCTTGAGTGAGAGTCCATGCCTGCCTCTTTAAGAGCTTGATTAATCTGTGCTTAGAAATTAGCCTGGGCTGGGTCTGAGTAACTAAGGCTTGTGACCAGCCAGACAGTCTGTTATTTAGCTCTATTCTGCAGTCACTATTTGCGCAGAGGGAGCCCTATTAGGAATTGTGATTGTTTATTGCAAGTTTGCTGTTTTAGTAAAGATAGAGAAGTTTGTCTAGCTTGCTTTCACTTGCAGCTCGAACATTTGGATGGGAGCCACCATGTTAGGTTCTGAACTTCCAGCATTTGGACCAATAGAACAACTGGGGACCTAAAATGGAGACTGTCCCCAGGGGTCTTGTGGGAAGGAAATTCTGTAGTTTTTGTAGTTTTAAGAGTTGGTGCCCAAATGGACCTGGAGGGGGAGCCCTTGCTGTGACTTACAGTTCCCTCAGCCAACAGAACCTTTTGGATCACAAGGGAAATTCCCAGAACTGCCTGAAGCAGTGTCTCAGTTAGAATTGGAGGTTGAAGAGCGAACAGCTTGAGCTTTCGGGCAGCTGCTCCCAGTAGGAGCATTGGGGAATTGGCAGGAAGGCTTTGCTGGCTGGCCACTGGTGCAGCGGTTGGACTTCCACTTGTGACACTGGTGACATTCAAGAACAGACCCAGGGAGCCAGAAGGCCAGCCGGGGGAGAAAGATGGAGTGCCCGCCAAGACTGCTCTCCTTTTCTGGGGGTTGGGAGAATACCCAGCGTGCATATGACTCCTGAGCGGAGGCCGGGGAATCGCAAGTGCTGGTGCCAAATTCCAAGACAGGGGTGGGGTGGACGCTGGACATCGTTGCAAGGCCCCGGCCCTGGAGAACCTAGGAAATCAGCTCGCTGCCACCTTGAATGAAGCCCGCCCCTGGCTCTGATTAGCTTCCAGGCCAGCTCCCCGATCCAAGTCCCACAATTGCGGCATTAGCCCTGGTGCCACAACCCCACCCTGGGGGGAAAGCTGGGGGTATCAGGGGAGCCGCGGCTGATATGGAAGTGGGGGCTCAGGGTTCTGTGATCGGGCAGATGTGCTGACGGCCGTGGGCAGGAAAAAGAGAAAATTTAAAAAAAAAAAAAGGAAGGCTCTGTTGGCCTGCCTGTCATTTTCTTCTGCCCTTGAACTGCCCATTGAAGAAGTCGGACCTTTTTATTTGCCGGCTTAAATCTGCAGCAGAAGAAAGAAGAGAATTGTTGTTGTGACTTGGGTTTTGGACAGAAGACTTGCTCGAGAAGCGATTGGCCTGCCTGATGAGAGAAATAGACTCGGAGAGAAAGGTTTGCGCAGTGAAGCTGTAATTAGCAACTGGACTGTATCCGAATTGTGGCTTAGAGAATAATTGATTTAAATGTGCAGAATGTGTTTCATGGGTCGTGATTTGGTTCCCCACAGCAGAATCTTGTACGCCAGCTGGAGGCTTCACCAGCAGAGAATCACGAACTGTTGCAGAACTGTTCATCCTGCCTGGGCCCTGCCATCTCGACCTAGGCCGCTACTCCCACTTCAGAGACCCTCTCAGAGAAAGAACAGCTTGGGGATTCGGTCCCCTGCTCAACATCATCGAACAGGTAGCGATCACCAGGAGGTGAGTCATGTTGGCCCTGCTTCCCCTGGCCTTCCAGAACAACACCATGAGGTCTTCATCTCACCTGTCCTGCATCCAGGATCTGAGTAATGTGAGTACAATTCAGGGTAGCTCCCTGTATCGACAACAACAAATCATTGTGTACCATCTAATTGTTTGGTTTGGGTTATTGCAAAGGACTGAGCCATCCGGCTCGGGATTACAAATATTTGTGTTGAGTGCATGTTAACTGTTTTCTTTCCTAAGGGCCCCAGTAACAGCTGCAGCACTGGCCACCCCAGGCAACGCTTCAGGCTAGCCTGGATGACACACAGGGTACCCAGGGTTGTAGAACTGTTTGGAAGGGACTTACAGTGCTTGTTTAACCAACCTGAAAATAATCAGAGTGCTGATTATTTTTCTAGATTCACGCCCCTTCCTTGTTCACTTCCGCTGAATAAACCTGATTGTCTGTTTTCATGCTTCACCTGGCTAGTGTGCATATTATTAGTTGGGTTACAGTGGTAATATTGCATTGTTGCATTGCTGATCTTATTTTCCAGGGGGTCTCCAGGGCAGTTGCAGCAGATCCAGCCCTGGTGGTAAGTAAAAGGGGTGTGAACATATCAGTACTGTTATCCATTGACTGTGAATGTACCATTGGGTTACTGTTCAGGCCACTAGAAGGGTTGGTGGGTGGTTATAGTGTCCCATGGGGGCTATACCAAAGCAGTTAAGCTACCCCAATACCATTCCTCTGGGTGGAGGCATCTGTTCACAGAACTCAGGCCCCTCAACCTGTGTATTGCCATACAGGCAGGGGTAGTAGCCCTTAGAATAGTGCCACCTAGGGGTTACACACAGACATATGTTTCATCCTACCCAGGACTCATCAGTGTGCCTCATCTTTATCACACCTCAGGGGAAATGAACGTGTCCTAAGTTGTTCTTATGGGTTTGTGTCATTTATGTGTGAATTATTTTTTTTTTTTGTCTCTGGGTCTGTTTTGTTGTCTTCCTTTTCATTCCTATAGGAGGTGGTTTCCCTGATCACATAGTATACTGCTGCCATTGCAAGGGGGGGTGGGGTCTTACCCAGTTGGCATGCTCCATGTCCCTTACAGCTGTTGTCAACACTTGCATCCTGGCCTGCACATTCACCGTTCCTGCACCACCCCACCACCCCTGTGTAGACTTTGCATCTTCAAATTCTGGCAACTTACTCATCTGGCCTTCCAGTAGCCATGCCTGCTTTGTTCTCTGCTATGCCACCTCTGCTGATGTCTCTTCCCTCATGTAAATGTCTGCCTGTTGTCCAGTTGATGGTCTGATGCTGATATTCCATCATCAGTGTGGCATCATGCTGGCTACTACCATTGCTGTTGGGCCATGTCCTTTGCTACATATGTACAGTAAATGGCCTTTTGCATGTTTGTGATATGCTGACATCTCCTTCTCATTGCCCAGGAAAGGGTGGTGTGCTCCATTGATATTGCACTAGCTTGGTTCAGCGATGCATGTCAGCACTATGCAAACTGCCTCATTGACACCTGACTATAATGGTCCTATTTTCAAAAATAATATTTATACCCACAGATTAACAATATATAACTCTAACTGAAGAAAGGTTTATGTGAAAAAATGTATTTCCTACAGTTTGTTTTTATGGGCAACATTCCGTATAGTTCGTTCCATGAAGCAAGTAATTTGGACTTTTTTTCATCAACTGTTTACCTTCTTGTGGCTATGACAGGGCTTGGCTTCCCTCTGCCCTGAGGCCACCACTCCCCACCATCTGTTGTCTCTCCATCTCCAGGGCTTACCTGTGCAGTTTGTACCCCCATGGCTTTTCCCCTTTTGCTGGGTCAGGAGAGGGAGGGCCGTCCTACCCCCCAGTGTCCAAATTCTGTGTTGCCACTAGAGACCAGGGAAATGGCGACTCACTGCTCTCACTGCAGCCCACAGCATGACTTCCAGCTGAGGCTGCAGAAGTCAAGAAAGTCCCGCTGTTCTCATACAGAGAAATGGTTCCTTTCGCTAAGCGCTTCCCTGGATTTTGGGTGCCCAGAAAAGGTATTTCTGGCAACTTCAAAAACAAACATCAGAATCTAGCTTAACGGGTCTCATTTAGCTAGGTTCAGGTGTTTGTTTTTAAAACTCTGATAATTTTATCTGCTTTTACTGTTTGTAACAGGGTTGACTTTAACATTCATTTACTAGCCGGGTACTAGTGCAGATTGTCGTAGGCTAGTGCAGAATCTCTGTTACTTGCCCGGCTGGGCAACTGCAATTCCTCCTGTGGAAAGCTGCAGTTCCAGTCTCAACCCGGGTATCAAATAAATAAACAAACAAACAAATACATAAATATAACTGTCATTTAATTTAAAGCCAGATCCTTTTCATGGAGGTTTAACTGTGCTGCCTTAGCATTAGTGAAATAAAAAAAAAAAACAGATGTCTGTGTCTAGTGCATTTACAGACTGTTTCATTTTATACTAACTACTGCTTTTAGTTTTTGCTGGTAAAGATCCTTTCTCCTTTCCCTTTCCTTGTTTAGCTCAGTACTCATGGCAGCAGATTTGTGACTGTGTCCAGAAGCAGCACAGTTCTAGGGTTGCCACCTGTCCAGTTATAGACTGGATAATCCAGTTTTCAGGGTCCTTATCTGGTCATCCAGTTTTGATTAAATTTAGTCCAGTTTTTTGGGCCATTTTGAGTGCTCAGATGTTATTAAAACTGATTGTATCAAATCATGCACTGTTGCATGTATATCCAGGTTACAAAAAGCTCTGTCGATAGTCACAGGCCTTTGTTTGTAAAACCAGTCTGACTAGAAGGTGTAAGTACACCATTAAGACCATTAGCAGTAAATCAACCTAATCTTTTCAACTCTCAATTTTAAGTATAGTCATTTACTGCCATGATAGAAACAGTTTTATGCCTTTATATGCTGTAATGGGTTCATTTTGTTTTCCTTTATTCTCATATGTTTTAGAACCACTTTTTCAAATTAGTTTTCACATTTTTATTGCCTTTGTCACTGTGTTGATTATTTCTCTCCTAAGTCCTCAGCAGCTGCTGCTGTCATTTTTATGTTGCTTGCACACATGTGCAAGAAACATAGTGCCATCATCGGAGTTTTGGAGTGTGTCACCTCCTCCTCCAATTCAGGCAGTGTGCTGGCAGGCGCGGCCTGTAAGCAATGCATTTGGAGCTGTCTATGACACTCCAAAATGCAGTGGCACTCTGATTGAAAGGGGAGCCTGCGGCAGGTGAGCAGCGATAAGAAGCTGCTCCGTGCAGCTCCCACCACACAGCGTCTGCGCCCCGCATGCACTGTATAGCCGACGGGTGCCCAATCCCTGTCGGCTGAGCCCTCATCTCCCCAGTAGTTGGTGCCACGCTGGGGCCCACCCCAGCGTGGCAATGCAATCCTTTGCCCGTGAGGGGTGCCCAATCCCCGTCGGCTGAATACCCAACATCCTTGTGCCATGCTGGGAGCCCACCCCAGTATGGCAAGCGGTCCGATGTCTTTTTTTTACCTGTAAGACAAAAATGGTCCACGGTCGTCTCCGACCCCTCCACAACCCGCACCCACCCACTGCGCACCCAGCCTCCCACCCCTCACCCCATACTTACCTCCGGACTCTGGTGCGACGATCTTCGGTGGACGGGAACCGTCTGCACTCTTCAAAGCCGACGCGAACTGAGGAAATGCCGGTAAGCTGTATAATGGGCTAGATAGGGGGTTTCAACTTTATTGCATATCTCAGGCATTTTTGGGAATTTTTACAGCAAATTTTCAACATGGGGTTTTTGGGACCCCTTCTCATGAATGATGTCACTGTCATGGCGTTATTCGGGCCCGAAGGGTGATTTCGTGCAGTGACTGCGAAATCACCCCTCGGGCCTGAATACCACCATGACAGTGACATCATTCATGAGAAGGGGTCCCAAAAACCCCATGTTGAAAATTTGGTGCCAAAATTCCAAAAAATGACTGTTTTACGAGCGTGTGTTGCGCAGTTCCTACGCAGGCTCGTAAGTTCACGAAATTTCAATATTTTCACTCCAGATTTTCAACATTGCCATTTTATCACACCTTCTTATGGGTAGTACAGCTGTCATTTTTCACATCTCACCCAAAATGTGTTTCCGCCCATGTAGCGCACAATGGCGCAGTTGTTGTCTGAACTCAGTGTATGGACACAGTAAGAAAATCACAGTGTCACTGTTCATGAGCAGAGATCTTAAATGGCAATGTTGAAAATTTGGTGAAAGAATTCCTAAAAATGACTGTTTTACAAGTGCTTGCACAGTTCCCACGCACGCTCAGAAGGTTTGCGAATTTTCAATATTTCACTCCAGATTTTCAACATTGCCATTTTACCACACCTCCTTATGAGCAGTACAGCTGTCATTTTTCACATCCTGCCCAAAACGTGTTTCCGCCCATGTAGCGCACAATGGTGCAGTTGGTGTGCAAACTCAATGTATGGGACACATTAACAAAATCACAGTGACACTGTTCATGACCAGAGGTCTTAAAATGGCTATGTTGAAAATTTGGTGAAAAAATTCCTAAAAATGACTGTTTTACGAGCGTGCGTTGCGCAGTTCCTATGCACGCTCATAAGTTCGTAAATTTTCAATATTTACACTCCAATGACTTCCAAATACCTAAACAGCACATAGAAGCAATCAACATTCGGCATTGACAAATGCTTGTTTATACTAACCTGAACATTCCGTGATATTAGCTACACTTTACAGGCAATTGGAATAAATAGCATGGAATGGTGTGTCTGAAATTGTGGAATGTGATGTAGTAGACATTTGAAAAGAACAGCAGTAGCTGATGAGGTAAAGGGAACACAGTGTAGCATTGAGGATACCACAAGTACTGATAGTTCAATTATCAAAAGATGGTCAAAGCTTATTAGAATACATGGCTGTCATGGAAAGGAAAACTGGAGAGCAATTAAGAGAGAGCAACACGTGAATGGGCTTTGTACAACCAGCAGATCTGGGTTTAAATTCCCACAGCCTCCACTTGCATACTGTGTGACCAAACAAGTCACTTAACCTCCCTGTGTTCCTGGGCCACCCCTGTAAATGGGTCTTGTACCCAATGGGAGTTATCTGGTTGCCAAAGATTAAAAATAAATAAATAACAGTATGGGTGATTCTCTTGGATTTATCCTTACTTTTTTTGGTGAACATTTTTTAATAGAACTGGGACAATCAAGCATTTCTGGGATCTGTGGCCAGGGTGGGAAAAGGAAGGAAAAAGGGAAGAAAAAGACATACACACTTCTCACGACACAACTTTATTAACTACAAATCTGAAAATGTGGAAATATATCAAAGAAGTCAATAACCCAGCTGACATTAATAGAAAGCATGCTGACAAAGACAAACAAATAAAAGATCATGAGTACGAAAAGACAAAGCAAAACCATCGGTTCCAGCAATGTTGGCTAGAAAAATATGATTGGTTGGGGTATGATGGTGCAAAAGATCTGATGTTCTGCCATTTGTGTATCAAACATGAAATACAGTTGGGTAAGGTGGGCAATAACAATCATTTTAATTTCGGTACAGATAACTTCCAGCTTGTCTCTGTCTCATCCCATTATATCAGTAAAGCTCATGCTAGGGCAAAGGAAAAGGAGGATGCCAGCACTGCTACTCCAGGGACAAGTAATGCAGAGAGAATGCTGAAGAACATGAATGAAGTAACGCTTAACCATCTGGATAAACTGTTTTGCACATGCTATGCAATTGCTAAGAAAGGATGTCCTTTAACAGACTTTGTGTGGATGTGCAGGCTTGATGATATGAAAGGGCTAGATACCAGTTCAGCAACTTTATCCACTATGTAGCTGAGGTTGAACACATGGCACTATGAGAAAAATTATGGGGCCAAAGTTCATTTCAGTCATCAGTGACAGAACCACTGACTCTTCAGTCACAGAAGCTGAGACAGTGTATGTGTGGTTTGCAGTTAAAGGCACAGTACAAAATCAGTTGGTAGGTGTCCAGACTGTTGGCAGGACAAATGCAATTTTATTTGCCTTTCGTTTAACAAATCACTGTTAGCCATACTGACTGTGGGCTACTGCAAACTTCTGCAGGCTAGTGCAATCTCTGGTTCACGAGCCCGGCTGGCTAGTGCAAAAATAAGTCAAGGTTGATCCCTGGTTTGTAAGTTTAAACAATAAAAAGAAATTGGCAGCCATCTTGACTGTTTTTCCCCCATGAAAAGTAAATCATGCAGATAACAACGAGTCGCAATATGTTTTTACCTTTTGCTATAGTTTTTTTACCATTCGCACCAGAATGTTAACTCAAAATCGTTATAACTTTAAACAGTACACTATTTTTTCACCAAACCTTCCAAAGGCACACCCTTTGGCATGAGCCTTCTACCTTGAAAATCTCATGAAAAATTCCACATGGTCTAAGCAGTAGGTGACAGCAGAAGACACCCAATGTTAGGTACAGGAAACAAAACATATTTTTTCATCCTGTTTTTTGGTACTCTATATCTAGAAGGCCATGCAAGATGCCATCACAAATCTTTCCTTGGCTTGACATTCTGGCAGCCTGACTGTGCATGCCAAATTTTGGATTATTTTGTCAAACAATGCAAAAGTTATTAAAGTGCAAAAAATGGGGTTTAACATTAAACAGGCTACTCGATGTCTGTTGCTGGCCCTGCCATTACTGTTCCACCTGACCCTCCCTTTCAGTACCCGCCAACCTGCCCAGAAGCATAACATTGACACTGGGGGTGCCCAATCCCCCAGTATCGCCATGTGAAATAAAGAAAACCATCCCTAATAGTTTTTTCTAAATTACTGTATAACAGGAAATATTCACTGTCTTTTTATTTTTGCTATTTCCGCTGGTTCCATATTACAGTGAAAATAAAAAGACAGTGAATATTAGGTAGATCACTATACATAGCAGCACTAGTGTTCCACCAGTGAAAATAAGAGGACGTGAATATGTGGAGGTGTGCTTGGAGTGCTAAATATAACAGGTGTGAATTTACAGTAAATGTACCCTGTAAAAAGAAATCCATCCCATCGATATCTGTTGCTGCCAGAGTCATCAGCTTCCTCATCTGACCCTCCCACTCAACACCCCTCACCCCACACACCCCACACAAACATAACACTGACACTGGGGTTGCCCAATCACCCAGTATCACGCCACCTGAAATAAAAAAAATCCCTAGCACTCTTTTTGTAAACATACCCTGTAAAAAGAAAACCGTCCATCAACATGTGTTGCAGGTGCCACTGTTAGTCCCCTACCTGCCCCTCCCACTCAGCAACCACCACCCCACAGCCCCCCAAGCCCTTACTTACCCATTGGGGGTCCAACGCTGCAATCCTCCATGGACTTCAGGTATGTCTTCACTCTTCAAAGCCGGACTGCAAATTGAGGAAATTGGGTATGTGGTTCAATGTTTTTTAATGTGGTTTTGAACTTAGTGGTATAACTTAGTCATTTTTGAATATTTTTGCCTCAAATTTTCAACATGCCTTTTTGCGGACCCCACCTCATGAACAATGGCAGTGAAATTAGGAAAATCTGTCCCAAAAGGTGAGTTCGCTGTCACTGCAAAATCACCTTTCAGGCAGGAGTTGAAAAATTTCTCCACCCTTGTTCATGAGGTGAGTCATAGAAAGCTGTGTTGAAAATATAAGGCTAAATAATAAAAAAACAACAAAGTTATGAGCTTAAATTGAAATTTATGAAGCAGGCTCATAACTTTGGTAATTTTCAATATTTTGACCCCAAATTTTCAACATAGCCATTTCTTCACAGCACCTCATGAATGGAAAGCTGTCATTTTCAAGTCCTGGCCAAAATGTGTTTTCATGTCCTGAAAAATAATTTACATGATTACTACACAAAATAACCTTCCGGACAGAGCTGAACATTTTCTCTGCCCTTGTTCATGAGGTGGCTTCATAAGAGGCTATGTTGAAAATTTAAGACAATATTAAAAAAACAAAGTTATGAGTCTGCAGTAAAACTGATGAATGCAGGCTCATAACTGGTAATTTTCAAGATTTTGACCCCAAATTTTCAACATAGCCATTTCTTCACAGCACCTCATGATGACCTGAAATCATCCAAGCAGGCCACTAAAGCAGTAGGTAAGGCTAGGTGGATGTTGGGGTGTATTAGTAGGGGTATCACAAGTTGGAAGAGGGAGGTAATAATCTCTCTTTACAAGACACTGGTTAGGCCCCATCTGGGGTACTGCGTGCAGTACTGGAGGCCACACCTTCATAAGGACATTAACCAAATTGAGGCAGTCCAGAGAAGGGCAACCAAAATGGTGCAGGGACTGAATCAGAAAACATATGAGGACAGATTAACTGAGCTCAATATGTATACCCTAGAGCAAAGGAGGGAGAGTGATGATATGATCAAAACATTTAAACACCTTAAGGGCATTAACAAGGTGAAAAAGTTTAACATGTTTCAATATAAGGAAAATAGCAGGACAAGGGGACACAACATGAGATTAGAGGGAGGCCAATTAAGGGGTAATGTGAGGAAGTTCTTTTTCACAGAAAGGGTGGTGGATGCATGGAACGGCCTACCTCAGGAAATGGTGGACATGAATACAGTGCAGTGCTTCAAACAGGCATGGGATAGGCATAAGGGAGCAATACAGATGAGTATGAATAGATAGGCCATTGACAGAGCAATGGCCGATAGCACATTCATAAGGCAGAAAAATAAATGGGCAGACTGAAAGGGTCTTGCGGTCCTTATCTGCCATCAACTTCTATGTTTCTATGTTTCATGAATGTGACAGCTGTTGTTTTTCAAATCCTGGCCAAAATGTGTTTTTGCGCTTGTGACGATCAATCACCTTTTGGGCAGGACTTGAAAATGTTCTCAGCCTTTGTTCATTAGGTAGGTTCATAAGAAGCCTATGTTGAAAATTTGGGGTAAAATATGGGTAAACAACAAAGTTATGAGTCTATGTTGCAGTTATTCAACGCAGATTGTAACTGTGATAATTTTCAATATTTTGACCCCATCTTTTCAACATAGCCATTTTTTCACACCAGCTCATGAATGTGACAGCTGTCATTTCTCAAATCCTACCAAAAATGTGTTTTAACCCTTGTGGTGCAAAGTGACATTTCAGCCACTGTTTTATAAATGACACCTGTCATACTCAGAAGGAATGGTTATAAAAAGATTATGTTGAAAATTTGAGGTAAAAATGTGAAAACCCAATTAAGTTATGAGGATACAAATTGTTTCTACATTTGCTTGTAACTTTATTTTTTGCAGATTTTGGCCCCTAATGTTCAACATACCTTGTGTTACCCCACCTCCTGAACATGGCAGGTGTCATTTTTCAAATCCCCTCTGAAACTTGTATCCACAGTCACACAGTGAAATCACCTTTTGGATGGGATTTTAAAAACTCCACCTGTCTTGATCAGGTCATAAAAAGACTGTTGGACATCTGGGGTCAAAATGTGGGAGCCCACTTAGAAGTAGATACTGTCTCTCCGTTACCTTATCCTGGGCAATTACAATCAAGCAATATGTCAAAGCAGGACACCACTGAAAATGAGATATTGCATCTCATCTACTCTATCCTGGGTAAATATATAGTAAAAATGTGTACAGGCAAGACCCGGTACAACAGCAATACCAGTGGCAAACATTCAGCATTGACAAATGCTTGTTCTGTATTCCTTTTAGTCCCTTTGTCTTACTGTATGTCTGTTTCCAGTTGTTGATTCCCTTTATAGATCACCATATTGGGGAAAGGGATCACCTAATTGTCAAATTCCAAAGTAAATCTCAATTAATATGTAATGTTATACAAATAGGTGTCACATGACGCAAGCAGTCAGAATCCCTTTCCAAATGCAACAGTATGCCGTATGTATGTACTCCTCTTCCAAAGTTTTACACACTTGTAAAATGGACTGTATAATGGAATCATTAAGTATTGGTTCTCAGACCATGCCATAAAAAGGTTTGCATAAGTTGGAATCATGGTACTCTCCATGGCAGTCCCTGTTATTTGCTGGTGGTACTGTGTTTCAGACTTAAAGTAGTTTCACTGTGGAACTCTGGTAGTTAATTTCTTAGGAAATAATGCTGGAGGGTAAGGCCCCCATATTCAAAGGAGATGTATGGTGCATCTCGGTGGGAAAGGGAGATGTGCCGTACAGCTCCAACAATGTTCCGCAGTGCAATATTCAAATGTGCGGTATGCACCACCACAAGGGAATGTGCCAGGGTGTATACAGATGTGTTCCATGCAGGTGGAGGGTGAGTTCCCATGTATATGCCGTGCTGTGGCATATTCAGTGGGGATGCACATCTCGCAGTCCGGAACTGCACGGCACACAGTTTGGCCAGGAAAAGCTGTCTTAACCTGGACAGCCACCCACAGATGAGCATTGGAAGTGCACACAGATGCACTGCTGTCACTCATTCCTGGCAGTCAAGTACTGCACCCCAGCCCCACACCCTGATGCCCATGACCAGCACAGACAGTCTAGGGGTGCCATACTGTAGTGGACCCCCTACCCCATGGTCTGTGTCCCGCTCCACATGTGCCTGTGCTGCAACCCAGTACCCCATTGTGTAGTGGAACCCCCACTCCAAGCACCGATCCCCGAATGCTTATCACAGCCCCCAGTCCATACATGCATGGCGACTACCACTGTCATGTCACAATCCCACTTCGCACTGGTTCTATAGTGTAGGGCCCCTCCACCCCAGTAGACAGGACCCCCTCCCCGCACCACCCATGCCAGCGACTGGCACAGCCCTCAGCTCACCTCCATGGCCAGCCGCCGACTGAATGTTCCAGGACCTGTACTGTTTAGGATCCGCACTCAACCAATGAGCGCATCTTCTGATCAGTACAGTTATGGACTGTTCAGTTGGTGACTGTCTGTGGAGGTGAGCGGAGGACTGTGCTAGTCGCCGGCACAGGTGGTGCAGGGAGTGCGGAGAGGAGGTCCTGTCTACCGGGATGGTGGGGGGGTGGGTGGCCACTACACTATGGAAAGTACACGGAATGGGTGTATGGAATGATTGGGGACATGTGACCGGGTGCCATCCATTAATGGCAACTGGGTCCGGGGATCGGGGATGGGGTGTGTCCACTGAGCTATGGGGATACAGGGGTCCAGCATGGATGGATATTGGAGTCCAGGAGTGGGCGGGGGATCCTCTATGTCCCTGATAGGCTGGGTTCCCCTAGGCATGTGTGCCTGGGCATCATGGTATGGGGCTGTGGGGGGGTACTAGACAACCAGGGCTTATGGGAGACTGGTGCATGTCCTTGTGGATCAGGCCACAGATGGGGCCACTACACTGCTGATGGGCCAGGGCATGGGGTTTCTCTTTACGTACAGTGGGATCGGGGCTGGGGTGGTCCACTGGACCACCAGGATGGGTAGGGCTCCTATATAGCCTGTATCACGTTCGGGGCTGGCAGCGGCCACCCCAGCACATTCCTCCTGGTGCAGACATGCTAATGAGCTCATAATGAGCATGCATGGTGCCCATTTGTGCCATGCATGTCCAATGGGCTCATTAGTATTTCTTGGCTGAATATCATGCTTGGGGTCATGGCGCATCCAGGTATGCACCACGCATAGCCCACTGACGGTATTTAGCACAGGACCTGGTTTCGTTGTGCAGAATTTGGCAGCAGACTACTATGGGCTTCGCAACCAGGGTAGGATATTCAGATAGTGTGCATGATCAGTACTGATCATGCATACTGTTTGAAAATGCCCTCAGTGCTGGCCAGAGCATCTGTTCTGCGTGGTGCATCTTTGCGCCTGCACAACCGGGCAGCTCTGAATATGTCTCCCTAAGTGTCTGGCTTGTAATGACTGATGTGGCTGTAAAGAGCATCTAATCCTCCTGTTTTTTTTAAGACACGTGTTCACAAAAGTAATGTATGCATCAGATCTGTGAAACAAGTGGTGTCAGAAGTGTCAAAATGTGCTGCTCACACTCGACAGACTGTCTTTTAGGCGGTGTATTGTTCCAGCATACTGTAAGTAACAGGACTATCCTTGAATCATTGTGCAAATCCCCAGGAGGGCTTTGAAAATACCCCCCCACCCCCACCCAAAGGTCCCTAAAGATGAGAGAGCTGTGAAATGTGTATATGTAATGAAAATATTATTGAGGATCTGAGGGAGTGACCTAAACTGATAGCATATGAAAAACTGAATCTCTTATCTGTAACTGCAGTACACCTGTTTGATAATATTCCATGCGTCAGTACAGATTTGCAAGCCAGAACATGGGCCCACGCATGTGAATCCTAAGAGACTACAAAAGGAAAGTTTACAAAATTCCAGTCCAAACTGGTGGCATATTACTGGAAGGTGAAAAGAGTATCTAATCTGAACATATACAGTCTGGGGAACCGCATCTGACACGGATCTGAGATAACTGGTCAGCAAAGATGGACAGCTGTGGATGCCAAATGCCACTGGTCTGGTGTGAGAGTTGCATCACTTCCCCTGTCAAGCACTAAGTGGCAAAAATCCAGATGGTGAAGAGTGAGACATTGGTAAGAGATATATAGCTGTTGAATGTGCATCTTTGAACAATTTTTTGAAGTAAATAATTGTTAGAATGTTTAGGCAGGGCAAAAGTAAATATTTAATTATTGCTGCAGTATTTTGTGTACAATTTTATCCACCTTACTACAGTATATCTAAACAAAGTTACTTATTCTAAAGAAATGCTATAAATATCTTTACAGATTCATAATTAATAATTACCAGCAAGTTCTGACAACAGTTTTTGCAGTTGATGAGATTAACCAAAATCCCCAGCTGTTACCAAACACAACCCTGGGATTTCAGATCTATGACTCTTGCTATTCTGAAACCAGAGCCATCCAGGGCGCTCTGTGGATCCTATCAGGTCGACGGGATCTTGTCCCCAATTACCGCTGTCAGTCACATTTCCAGCAGTCTGGGATTATTGGAGATGAAGCCTCAGCATCCTCTATTTCTGTGGCTAGGATATTAGGACTCTACAAGTACCCACAGGTATGCGACTACTCAGTGCAGCAGTCTTGGCACCTAATTTTATATACAGTGAATTGGGAAGAAGAAAAGGCTCCTTACTGTATACAAGGTTATATCATAACATGAAGGGGCAGGGCACTACAGAATATATACTGCCAAGGGTTAATAACTGGTTAGATGGTAGAAGACTGAGACAGGTAATAAATGTCAACCTTTTTGAATGGTACAAATAGTGGTAGAGGTGGCACAAAGATAATTTTTTTCAATGTCTTCATAAGTCACTTAGATGTCGCTGAAGTATGCCGCTAAGTTTTTAAAATTTGTAGAGCCTACCAAATTGGGAGAGTAGTAAGTTCACAGGATGATATGACAACATTTCAGAATGACCTAAACAAATTAGGGGAATGGGAAAACAATGGCAATTGAGTGTTTTTTGGTTTTTAATTTTCTCATTCAAAGCTTTGTAGTCAATAGTACATATAGATCAATAATTTTAATACCATAAATACATTCTCTTTATCTATAAACTTTATAAACAGAGTAATGAACAAAAACTAAAAAATATTTACATATGAAGTGAAGTGTTGTTACTAGATACATGTTTTTCATATCTGCATTTTCTTCACTTCTCAGGTGAATCTTGCCAACGACAGAAGGTTGGATAAGGGAAGGTCACCAGAACACTACACACAGCCCAATTTAGTTCTAATTTCTCAGCTACCTATGTATCCCATGCACCCATTAGGTAGACCAGTTTCCTTATTAAGGTACCTTTCAAGGAAGATCCCTTTATTCTGCCCCTGGATCTTGTGCTAACTCCCAGCAGCTCCAACACGACAGATATGCCTGTAGTCTATCTTGTGCCAAAAGTGTTAGTCGTTGCATGTCAGCAATCTGGCCTACTGTATCAGTCCATTCAGTTTCTAGAAGACGGAGGACCTGAAGCCATTTTCTAATAAAGGCCTTAGCTGCCGCTACCACACAAATATCGCTAGAAATAATAGCTCCTTACCTTTCAGGTCTTGGGACGGAAGTCTCAGCACCAAATATTGGAACAATAATGGCTCTATGATTGTTCCATGCCAGCAATCTGGCCTACTGTATCAGTCCAATCAGTTTCTAGTAGAGGGAGGACCTGAAGTCATTTTCTAGTAAAGGCTTTAGCTGTCACCAATACGTAAATTTCCCATAGATATAACAGCTCCTTACCTATCAGGTCTTGGGGAGGAAGCCTCAGCACCAAGTGTTGTAACAGTAATGGCTCTGTGATCATGAAGAGGCATGTAAGCTGATTAGATATTGCCTCACAGTTGGGCTCTAAATCTGGACAGCTCCAAAATATACGATAGTGTGTGGCCCATGTTTCTCAGCATTGCCACCAACAATTAGGATGTCTATTAGTGTCCCACTTGGATTGCAGTACTGGAGTTATAAAATATCTTGTTTTAATTTTCCAGGCATATTCATGCCACTGTGGGGAGGATGCAGTTTTATTCATTCTCCACCACATTATTTCTCAATCTGTTGGTGTCAAATGTACTGGGGCATCCAAGTGCAACTTATTAATTATATATTGGACTTGTGTTTTCTTCAGCTGGAGAAGAAGTTGATATAGTAAGGTAATAGCTCCCTTCTGCTGGAATGTACTGAGCACAGAGCTTAGTGATAATTCCTTCTGCGGCTTCCCACTGTGATCCCCCCTTCCCGATCTAAGTTGGGCTAATATATAATTTCTTTTTTTATCTTCAATTTATTTTCTCCCCTTCAGCCACTGACCTGCCATTTAATCCAGCCACCGCTGCACTCCCCCCAGACGACCACAGAGACACATCTTCCAGGCCAGATGGCATATGCAGCTGTACCCACAAGAGGGACCCCCCCTTGGTCCCCAACCCAGGCCAGGATCCAATACTGGCCACGGAATCTGCGCCCATGAACCCCGCCAGGCTCAGGGAGTGCGGCCATCAAGCTGCCATGGACAGTGCTGCATTTTCCTCCTCTTTCTTGTCCCAGGAGTGCAGACGTGCAATGACATCTAGCACTAACGTGCTGATGTCTGCTGCACTCCTCTCTTCTTTATACCATCTCTGGCAGTGCCTCCGAGTATCCCCAGGGGCCACTGCAGAGCAGTGAAGACCCATGACCCACCCCAGGATAGGAGAACAATCCTGTGGACGCTCAGTCCTATCCTTCCCCTGCCAACCCCTGCCAACCTGAGCTCATGTCCGAACCTGGGTCACAAGTGTGATGCGAAGTGTGGCGTCCAGTGCCTCAACCCTCAGTGCCACTGGGTTGGCCTGTAATATATAATTTCTGATTTGGAAGTAATGGACACAGTTCATTACAGACCAACCTAATTTTGCACAATATTCTTCAAATGTTATTAATGTAGATTCTCTCAGAATCTATTCACAATATTGCAACCTGCCTGTGGCCTGTCTCTTATACCAAGGGTCCAGGGTCACCAGAATGAATGCCGAATCCCACCCCAACCAACAGAATCACTACACATCCGGTACTACATTGGGGCTCTTGCAGAATTGTTCCCATGCCCTCCAAGTAACCTGCATCACCCTATATGTATTATGCATATTAGTTTTGGTTAATTTAGGGTTGAATAGAAGGGCTGGTAATGGAGCTTGTTCAATAATGTCCATTTCTATTCTCTTCCTATGGCTTGGTACTGGGTGTTTGTCCATAATAATGCATTTTTGACTTGAGCAGCTTTCCAATAGGCCTCCAAGTCCAGAAGTGCTCATCCCCCAATTCCTTCCTTACTTAGAGTACTCCACTCCTCACTCTAAGTCAGGCATTCACCCACACAGTTTATATATTTGTCCCTGCATCTGCTGGAACCATGCATTACTTAAATGAACTGGGGCACATTGAAACAAATATAAATACCTCGGTAATATATTCATTTTTATAGTTTGTATTTGACTATGGAGAGGAAGTGGGAGGAGGGACCATCTCTTAAAGTCCAATTCTATAGCTAATAGCAAGGGGTTAAAATTATCTTCATACAGATGGGTATTGTCTGCTTTGAGATAGACTCCGAAGTATTTAAGCTTCGGAAGTCCCCAGCGCATTGGAAACTGTTTTTGAAATGTCAATGTGTGTTTAAAAGAAATGGCTATAATTTCAGTCCTTTTGGTGTTCAGGGTGTATCCTGAAATTGTGGAAAATTGCTGTATCAGGTCCATTAATCTAGGCAATGATGTGGCTGGTCTGTGAGATAGATCAATACATCATCTACATAGATGCCTATTTTACGTTCAGTGCAAGCAAGCTCAACTCCTTTTATCTCAGGGCCTCTCCTTGTCATTTGTACTAGAGGCTGTATAAATAGAGCAAAGAGCACCGGAGATAGGGGCACCCCTGTCATGTACCACATCCCAGGTGGAATACATCTGACAGATGACCACTGGCATGAACTTAAGCCATAGAAAAGGAATGTATAGCTTGTATGTATTTTTTGAAAGTGGGGGGAATCCAAATCCCTCAAGGACCCTATTCAGATACACCCAATTGACCTGGTCAAATGCTTTTTCAGCATCAATGCTCATCAGGAGTGCTGGAATGGTATTTGCATTACGATGGTCTATAATGTGCAGAGTCCTTCAGATATTGTCTTGGGCACATCTGCCTGAGACAAATCTTGTCTGATCTAGGTCAATTATATTTGGAATAATATTCTCCTACCTTCTTGTAAGCACAGACGTGAAATATTTGGAATCCACATTAAGTATGGATATCGGTCGGTATGAGGAGCACAGCATTGGGTCTTTTCCTGGCTTGGGAATTACAGACATGTTGAATAAGTTCCAGGAAGGAGCCAGCTTGCCCTGTTCAGACCTTGCCTCTGCATATGCATTTTGTAAAGATGGGATTATGATGGGGGTGAATTTACTACAAAATTCTGCTGGAAAACCATCATTCCTGGGATACTTCCCTGTTTTACTTTGTTGGCTCTCCCACAGAATTTCCTGAGTGGTTATGGGGTACATAAGGATGCATTTTAATCCTGCATCACCTATGGAATTGCAAGAGAGTTTATGAAGGTATCAATTACCTGCACTGGTTGTGGAGGTTTAAGCAAATACAGTATAAAGCACTATAATAGTGATTAAATGCATCCATGATTTCTGCTGTTTTCACTACCCTTTGGGCACTTTCTGGGTGTAACACTTTACTAATGTGTGCCCTACTTCTCTGCATCCTAATCCAGCAGGCCAGTAATCGCATTGCTCTAGGACCCCCCTCATAATATCTGTACTGTAGATACTTGAGGTTTTGTTCCACCCTATAATCCAGTATCTGATTCAATTCCTTCTTTAGTTTGAGTAACTCTACTCCTTGCTGCTTATGTAGTCTAGTTTTTTGTTGAAGTTCTAAATATTTAATTTTTCATTCTGGCACCTGTTGTTTCTTCTGTCTGTCTTTTTTACGCCCTGCTGCTATGGCTATTGTTTTACCTCTAATCATGGCCTTAATCGTGTCCCCAGGATGCCTGGGTTAACATCTGCAGAGTCATTATCCTGTATGGCCTGTTCTATGTAGTCTTGCATTTGCTTTTGTATATCTTTATCCTGTATTAATGAGACATTAAGTCTCCAAAAACAATTTTTTTTAATCTTTTGTAACTGGTACGTGGGTAGTACTAGCACATGGTCCCAAATTCCCATTGTGCCAATAGAGTGCTCACACAATATTTCTGAGTATTCCTAGGAAACCAAAAACAAATACAGGTGAGACTACATTTTATGAGCTGTGGAATAAAATGTGTAGCCCCTACTGGGACCGGGTATAGGCCTCCAGGTGTCAACCATCCACAACTCACTGAGGAGAGCCTTTACCTTCCACACCACTGCATGTTCCCGCCTGGGTATATTAGAGGTAGTATCTATCTGTGGAGACAAGGAGAGATTAAGATCACCTGTACATATAAGTTACCCCTCAGCTTTTTCCAATAAAAAGGAGGAAAAAGTCCTATAGAATTCAAAATCCGAGCCCGAAGTAGCATAAATAGAGGCCAATGTAATCGTTTGACCTTCATGGTCACTAGCCACAGCTACATATCGGCCCTCTTTATCTGAATGGACCACTTTATTAGCAAAGGAGACCCATCTAGGTATCAAAATGGCCACTCCCCTTCTGTGACCAGTTTATAAGAGGAACAGTGAACTTGCTCATATCCAAATTTAGACAGTTTTTAATGTTCTTGATCTGATGAATGGGTCTCATGTAGGAGAACAAAATCAGCCATATTCTTCTTTTTATATGCCATAATTTCCCCCCTTTTACCATGTGTGTAAGGTTGTTGACATTATATGTCATAATTTTAGTTTTTGTGTTTGTCATGGTTGTTGATACCCTCACCCCTAGGCTGGGTGTGCTCTGTCTATGTTTGCTGTATATGCCTGGGGTTTCAGGTAACATCTGCTGACTAATGCAATAAAATATCTTTGGTTGCTACCTGACATGGTACTCGTGTACCTATATTATGACTACTGTGCTCTACCTATTACCAAGCTTGTACCACCAGTGAATGCCTGTAACACTGGTTGCTTTTTTATTCTAAGCGTTATGTACTGTACTGTTTTGTTTGCTGTGATATATTGCTCTCTTGACGAGGTGCCTTTTTAAATGAGTCTTTGACTCAAAGGTCTATAAACTGATGATCTAATAAATAAATAAATAAATAAATAAATAAATAAATAAATAAAATAAGTAGATTTTGGCTTGCTGGGATTTTAATGTGTGCTCTAGTGCCCTCCTGTGGATAAACTTATAAAGATCAACTTTAAATTCCACTTCACAACACAAACTTTTAATGAACTGTATAACCTGGGCAAACCGGGCCTTAACCAAATAGAACAATTTAACATAATAAATCAGCTGTTCACTTCCAAACAAGGAGAGTGCATAATGGCACTCTCTGGACCCACTGTAGAAAGATTCAAGGCTGTCCAGAGTTTCTACAGCCAGTTTGATAGTAGTACTAGTTCTCCTGTAATAGGAGACCACTATCAAAGCTAATCCATAAAGGAATAAGCCCAAGAAAGAAAAAGGTATTGATACATAGAGCATAGGTAGGTAAAACTTTGTTTTTATACATGAAATACATGTCATTTGAACTTAGCGGTCCAGTTTACAAGACAGTCCTGTGTTTAAATATCTAAAGTTTCAGTACATAAAACATTAAAGGTTAAAGTTAAAAGATCACGTACAGAGTGAAAGACGTGTTATTAAAAACACAGGGGACATAATAACAAATACGCTCCTAGTTAGCAAACTGCATATACAATGTTTGCATTAACATACAAAAATTAAGGTTAACTAAATTGGTTAAATACACTGACAGGTAAAAGTCAGCAGTCCCTTAGTTGCTTGTAAAAAAGCTTGGTATTCTGATATTGCATGAGTAGTAGGAGGAAGTGTATTCCATATAGCAGCTGCCCTGGAATTCAGTGTTCTGTCTCTGTATTTGTTCATTTTTTTTTTCGAAGTAATTTTGTTTGAATGGACTAGTCTTGTTAGTACCCTTTTGTTTTTAGTTTCTGGTGGGAAAAGGAGTTGGGAGATAGGATGATCAGGAAAAAATGACTTTAGTCTATTGACCGTATAAGTGGGTTCCATGTGATAATGACGATCGCGGAAAGGCGATCACCGTTACGGCAAATGTCAGCGATGTACACTCCCAGAGCACAGCAAAAGGGCACCAGGGACTTGTTTTTTTTTTTTTTTATGCAGGGGGCTTAGCCCCCCACACCTCTCTACAAAAGGGTTTTCAACTCCAGGGGGGGTGTATGATGTGGGTGCAAAAGCGGAAAAAAAATTCATGGCCGGGCGCAACAAAATGAACACGTGCCTGGAACTGAACCTGGCACCCTCGCAACCCTAGTCTGCCACCCACCATGCCACAGGGACAGCTTGGCAGCCCACCACTGCACTACACCTCACAAACCCTCCCTCCCCTTCCGCCTGTCATGCTCATTCCCCCCTGCATGCCTGTGTATATATAGCAGCATCCTGTCACTATATTAACGGACCCCCATCCGGTCACCCTCCCTGCCCGGTAGTCCTGTGGACAGTCAGTAATTGTCTTTTGAGCACCAGTTGTATTCGCCATTATCACAGGCTACCATATAAGCATCATCCAATTTCTAATGTAGCCTGTTTCAAGAGGCTGCCAGTCAAGTCTACTCAACAGCTGGCAATGATGTGTTCGAAAACTACACTGAAGCTCATATCTTGCTATTTTATACTGAGTTTTATCTAATCGATCTAACAATTGTTTATTTGCCATTCTGTATACCAATTCACCATATTTTAAAGTGGGTAAAATGAAACTGTTCAGCTATCCTTTTCCTGTCATATAATTTTAAACATTTTATGGTTCTCTTTAGGGCTCCTAATTTTTTTAATTGACTTTCCCAATTATATTTGTTATATGGTTGCTAAAAGTTAATTGTGAATCGAAAGTTACACCTAGATAGCAATAGCTATCCAGCAGTTCCAGTTTAGTTTGATTATTTGTGTGAATTTGTAATTGACAAGATTTTTTTTTCTTTATGCAAAATGCATGTTTTTTTTTAATATTCATAATAAGCCTTGACCTGGTGACCCACCGTTCAATTCTTGCAAGATCCAACTGCAGCTTGGTCTGAAGTTCCATTACATTGCCCCCTGTGGCAACTGCAACTGTGTCATCTCCATACAGCCTTATGGCTAATATGCTGTGTCACCTGCATATTTCTGAGTGAGAGACCTAGACTGTCCCTGTCTCCCCGAGTTTCTGATAATTAAGCAAAGAGCCAGTAGCCTCCTGGCTTAAGTCATAGGCTGTGTAAGATAATTAACACACCTTTGGCAGAATGCACCATTTGTTTAATTGGGTTCAGATCCTGCAGTTTAAGACTGGCTGAGTTCCCTTACAGCCGTTGGTATTGTTTTAACCAAATACTTTTTTATTTTTTTTTTATTTTAGTCTTTGATAACCAGGTAAGGCCCACTAGGCACAAGTGCCTGTTTTCAGGGGTGACCTGGGAGCACTGGGTGGTTAAGTGACTTGCTCAGAGTCACACAGTATGCAAGTGGAGGTTGTGAGAATCAAACTCATGTCTAGTCTGCTGGATGTACCAAGCTCAGTCACATGTTATTCCTCTAAACTCTAGGCTATACTGCCAGCCAGATAAACCAAAGGTCAATCCATTCACTTGTTAAAAGCATCCCTCAGGGCTGCTCACAGCTAATCTTGATCTGAGAAGCTGTGTTATTCCCCATGCAGGACTCTATTTTTTTATTTTGTTTTTTGTTTGTTCCCCCCTTGCCCACTATGTTACAATAAAGCAGGCAGCATCAAACAATGAGAAAAAAGATATGAGGAGGGGGTTTATTATCCCCTAGAGCTCAGGATGATCCCTGCAAGGTGTCACTCCCTTATAGTTAATAACTAAATAGTGGGCACTACTCTAATATCTCTGTTGGTTAACAAATATACTCAATTCCCTTAAACATCCAGATGTTACTAAAATGAAAAGTCTGTCATCCAATGCATACAGATCTCTGGGTAGTTCTCTGCACATCAGGTTTCCCCAGAATGACAGTGCAATATCCCCTTGGAATCTTCCCCCTTTTCTCAAGCAGGAGTATGGGTGGATCCCACCTCCTGGGACACCATTTTGACAAAAAGGTTTATTGAACACCTGCTATGGCAGCTAGGGGTTAGATTCAGCACTCCAAGTACGTGGCTAACTGTGTAGCCCATCTATTAGTGCTTACTAGTTTTTTAAATTGTAATACTGTACTCCCAGCTGAGGAGTATGGGGAACCAATATATTGTATGGTGTCCACTATCTGGTGTCCCATCTGATTTTTCCAAAGTGAACATGGTCAGTTCCCCTTAACAGACTGTATCATATTAGAAGAAATATAAGCTGCCCTGTTACTGAAACCTTAATTTCACCTATGGTAACAGCCATCAGGGGTATCCAATACACAAGTGGTTCCCTGACAGAAAGTAACTTATACAATGGTAATAACATTTCATGGGCTCTGATTGGTCAGTGTGTGCCTGGGACAGTACTGTTATCTCAGTATAATATCACTGTATGAAGTCCAGGCACACACGTGATCACATAGGTTCCATGTCATAGTGGCGATTGCAAAATAGTGATTGCTATTATGGTGAGTGTATATAGCCAAAAAGCAAATCGGCGATATACACATCGCAGTGACCCAACATCAGGATTTAGATTGCTAACTCCAGGGGGGTACATACTGGGGAGGAAGTGACACTCTGGTTGCCACAGAAAGAATAAAGTCTGCAGCCGTAGGTAGCGGAAAAAAAAACTGGCACCGGTCCCCAGCTACGAACCTAGCACCTGCTCCACTACAGCTACCCACCCTCATCACCACACCACATGGCTAGCTCAGTTGTAGCAAGCACACCAGTCCCCTCCACACCCTTTTCCCTGTCCCTTGCCTTCCCCTCACTATCCTCCCCTACCAGTCACCATTCCCTACCTTCGCCTTTGCTTAGGGTCGCTACCCTTGCAGGGTAGCTCAAGAGTATATCGCCCAATATGAGTTGTCATTTTGATGGGGCGCTTATGTTGGCTTGCTATACTCACTGGATAACAACCACATAATAAACTCAGGAACCTTGCTACCCCTCCACAAGTCACCACCACTCTAACCTGTTGCTGTAAATCATTTCAGCCCCCCATGACATCACACCTGGCCAAACAGCAATTCCAATAATAAATGAAAGTGACCAAAAAGCAACACAGTAAAAGACACAATTATTTGTCATGCCCATTTTTTTTCTCCCAAGTGAGAAACTTCACTGAACTGGCATGACATCGTAATCGGATTCTCGCCCAACCACCTTCACGGTTCCCGCTCATTACGAAAGAACGGCACCAGATTCACTCACATTTAAAATTTATTATAAGCACCCCAGTCATTTCAATGTAACTCAAGCAGTACGTAGAAAACCAGGACCAAGCCATAACTATAAATGGCTTTTCTGTCTGTCACTGTATGACAGCACGTGCACAAGTAACCACCGCGCTATACAGTCACTGACCACAAACCTCAGACTTCAGTCATACACCTCACCTTTTTCTATGCTCTGGTAACATTGTTTGTAAAATACAAAGTTGAAGACAGACCCAGTTCCCAATTGCACTTTCAGACGCTCTGACTCCTGTACTCACCATAAAAATGCCTGCCAATTTCAGCGTCTGTGCTGGCTCCATTAAGTAAATGGTTCAGTGCCACAGTAAAGAAATGGCTCCACTCTTGAAAATTAAACTGCAGGAGAAAATAAAAAAAAAAAAAAACAGTAAGGGAACAGCCGATTTTGGGGGTGGGGGTACAGGGTAGGCAAATATTGCATCTGAGGATTTACAACAGAGAAAGGCTATGCTCCACAGCACAACAGCATCACTCTCACAGCACTGCCACCTAGTGACAAAGAGAAAAACTGTGGACTTGGTGGAAGCGGGATGCCTGGATATCGTAGCAGTCACAGAAACATGGTACACAGAGAACCATGACTGGGATGTTAACATACCAGGGTACATTACCTACGGGAGAGACAGGCAGGGGAGAAGAGGGGGAGGAGTAGCTGTCTATGTAAAGGAAGGGATGAAAGCAACTGAACAAAAGAGTAAACAGGGAGGAGAGGAGGCACTGTGGGTCACCTTGGAGACTGGAAAAGGCACCACAATCCGCACAGGGGTTGTGTACAGACCCCCATGTAAGGGGGATGAAATGGACAAGATATGATAGAAGGCATTCTTAGGATGAGAGAGAAAGGGGAGATATTGTTGATGGAAGACCTGAATATGCCAGATGTTAACTGGAGCACATTTGCTGCAGCCACATCCAAGAGCAGGGCCATTCTCGATGCCCTACAGGTGGCAGGCCTCAGAAAGCTAGTTTCGGAACCCACTCATGAGGGAGCAATCTTAGACCTCGTACTCTCAAATGGGGCAGTGAGAGGATCTCAGATCTAGAAATGGGTTGCCATCTGGGAACAAGTGACCATCAAACAGTGTGGTTCACGTTAAACTCAGCTACAGAGTCAAGCCATACAAAGTGAGGTACTGGACTTCAGGAGGGTTGACTTTGGCAAGATGGAGAGTGCCTCAGAAAGCACTAGCAAACAGGCTAGAAGGAGGGGTGGAGCAACAATGGGGAATCATCAAAACTGCCATCACAGAGGCAACAAGCCTTTGTGTGAAGCAAATAAACAAATCAAAATGAAAGAAAAAGCCACTATGGTTCTCAAAAGAAGTGGCTGGGAAAGTCAGGGAGAAAAGATAGCATTCCGAGTATAAGGAAACACAGAAGGAGCAGGACAGAGAGCTGTACCAGTTAAGGCAGAAGGAAGCAGGGAGGAAGTCAGAATAGCAAGGCCCAAACTGAGGAAAAGATAGCCAACTCGGTTAGAAGGGATAAAACCTTTATAAGTACATCAGAGCGTGAGAAAGACAAAGGAGGGATAGTGAGGCTGAATAGAATGAATGGTGGTGGGCAGGGGGACAGTGAAAAAGCAGGGATCCTGAATGAATATTTCTGCTCAGTATTCACAAAGAGGAGGAAGTGCCTAATTCAATTAACAGAAGCACTCTGGATGGGGCGATCCCAGCCCTTTCAAAGAAGAAAGGGTTCTGCAAGAACTCCTAAAACTGAAGGTGGACAAAGCAATGGGACCTGATGGAATTCACCCCAGAATTCTAAAAGAATTAAGGGGGGAACTAGTGAAACCACTGACTACTCTTTTTAAATCATGGGAGGATGGTGTGGTACCTGAGGACTGGAGGAAGGCGGATGTGATTCCCCTTCACAAAAGTGGGACCAAGACAGAGGCCGGAAACTACAGACCTGTCAGTTTGACCTCTGTGGTAGGGAAAGTGATGGAGTCACTTCTGAAGGAAAGAATTGTTGAGTACCTAGAGGCCAGTGGGGCACAGGACCCAAGGCAGCATGGGTTCACAGTGGGAAGGTCATGTCAGACGAACCTAATAGATTTCTTTGACTGGGTGACCAAAGTAGTAGACCAGGGAGGCTGTGGACATGGCCTACCTAGACTTTAGCAAGGCATTTGACACAGTCCCACACAAAAGATTAATAGTAAAATTAACCAGCCTGGGAGTGGGTCCCAGGGTGGTAGCCTGGGTAAAACATTGGCTGGACAACAGGACACAGAAGGTAATTGTAAATGGAGTCCACTCTGAAGAAAGAGGGGTTACTAGTGGGGTACCGCAGGGTTCAGTACTGGGTCCAGTCCTTTTTAATGTCTTTATAAGTGACATTGCAGAGGGACTGGAAGGAAAAGTATGCCTCTTTGCAGATGACACAAAGATCTGCAACAGGGTTGATACACAAGGAGGCGTGAAAAGGATGAAGAGGACTTGGCAAGGTTGGAGGAATGGTCAGAAGTATGGCTGCTAGGATTCAATGCAAAGAAGTGCAAAATAATGCACCGGGAAACAAGAACCCAGGGAAGATTACACAATGGGGGTAGTAACAACAACAAAGGAAAGTGATGTGGGGGTAATCATATCAGATGACCTTAAGGTTAGCAAGCAATGTGAGAAGGCAGTAGGGAGGGCTGGGGGTACGCTGGGATGCATAGGGAGAGGCATCACCAGCAGAAAACAGGAAGTTGTTATGCCTCTGTACAGACAGTTGGTGAGACCCCATCTGGAGTACTGCATCCAGTTCTGGAGACCCCATGTCCACAATGACATAGACAGTATAGAGGCAGTCCAGAGGAGGGCAGCTAAAATGGTGCAGGGTCTGCAAGAGAAGCCGTACGAGGAGAGACTAAAGGAGCTTAATATGTATACCCTTGAGGAAAGAAGAGAGAGGGGGGACATGATAGAAACTTTTAAGTACCTCAGTGGAATCAACAAAGTCCAAGAGGGTAGTATCTTTCAGAAAAAGAGACGTGCAAGAACAAGGGGACACAATTTAAAGATAGAGGGGGCAGTTCGGGGCAATGTGAGAAGTATTTTTCACAGAGGCAGGTAGTGGATGCATGGAACAGCCTTCCTGAGGAGGTTGTGGGGTCTAAAACTGTGGGAGAATTCAAGAATACATGGGACAGACATAAGGCAATTCTTGTGGGGGGTAGGAAGAAATAGGCTGTTGGTTAACTAGGATCTGCAGCCTATCCTGTAGGTAGGGAAATGGGCAGACTAGGTGGGCCAAGCGGTCCTTATCTGCCGTCAAAGTCTATGTTTCTTTGTTTTTCTATATGTACACATCCACACACAAAAATCAATAAATAAAAAAAAAATGTTTTTTATCCCTTTTCTATTTTATTTACAAATGAACCATTGTATAATAGCAATAATGCACTCCAGGGTGTGTGTTGTGCTGGGAATAATGTCACTTCTCGGGTGTTGGCTACACTCAGCTTGTGGCCTTGTGCCCAGCCACCCGAGGCTTCGTGTTATCTCAGTACGACACACATCCTGTCGTGCATTATTTCTTGATTAACATGCAGAGATGAATATTGTAGAACTGTTAATGTTTAATGCCATTTCATTTTTACTGTATTTGTGGATCTGACCCCACCACCGAGTTTAAAAGTGCAGTAAACATTAACAGTTAAATGTGGGTAAACCGCGTGGTTGGTGGATGGTGGAAACAACATTTTGAATAACATCCATGTTAGGTACTGTAATCCCACCACAATAGTGCTGCTGGTAGGTCCTGGCTGCATTGGGGGAGAGGTGGAGAAAGAGAGGCACAAGGGAAAAGCTCGAGCATGCGTCCTTACCACCGCCAGTCACTCTGCCACAGCTAAAGAATGTCACTGCCACTAGATGGTGCTCTGACCCACTAAACTGTCTGAGTGAAGACGTGAACAGACTGCGGGTACTTCAAGTGTAGTCAGATCGAGCCCAGTTCTTGTCAAATGCCCTGCATTACGGGGGGGATGCCCCTCATTTTACCCCACATGATTGTTCTGCCCCAAGTTGCAAAGTTGCTGAGCCCCATATAAAGAAGGTTCTGTCATGTATGGTAAAACAACAATTTTAAGCAGAAATGTGTTCTTGTCTGATGCCAAATCAATATTAAACTTTGTGTACAGATTAGCAACAGATTCTGAAGTGTCTGTTCTGTGGGACACTGTCCCATATTTTCTCTACATTTTGAGTGTGCCCACATTTCAACAAAGAACAGTTGAGAGGTATGGGAGCCGAAACAAATTTGATCTTTATATGCTGTCATTCGGTGGGGGGCGGTCGGCAGTCAAGCACGAAATTACAATGGTGCTTTCTTGCGTCAGAAGCTTAAAGCACGAAATAAAGCTAAAGCTATATAAAAGTATAAACAGTTCTACAGTAATTTAACAGTTCTTCGGCATGCCTGTCGCAATATGAAACAATAAATCAAATGAAGTAATAGCCAGAAACAGCTTCCCTTCCAGAACTGGAGTACATTTATACTGTCTGGGCTGTAATGATAAAGCCATAGCAGAGTCCTCCATTTAGAGGAAGAAAGAACTGACAGTTTTCCTGTACCCTTATGCCAGCTTATATGTCTGTCAACAGTGGTTTCCACTTTAAGAGTGGTTCCCTGTTACTAAGCATCCAGGATTAACATTATGTTAGTGCATAGCTAGATATTGCTTCAGCATGCCTGTCCTGATATGTAATGACCTACAGTAAAGACTAAACAGCCTCTCCCCCAGTATGGCAGCACATTTTAAATATCTGGGCTGTAAAAATGTCACTCCTTAAGAAAAAGCATTCTGGGGTAAGGTTCTGGTTGGCAATCCATCAAAAACATATTTAGATCAAAGGGCGAAGTTGAAAGTTGTTAATGAAGTCAGGGAACCAACCCACCATAGACTTGGAGTCTGGTACGAGGATAGCCACACAGCAAGCAGACCTGTGTAGTCAGAAGGAATCCCGAAGAGGGTGTCTAGGGCCTAATTTATTTGAGAGAAAACATTGTGACAGTACCTGGAAATTTCCTTTCAGGTGTTCTGCTGCTGCTCAATGGAAACATTCCCGCGGTTGGGAATAGTGTTCAGTAGCTTTTTTTTATTTCAGCCATTATGTTTACCACTGCCACACGTTCCCCCCTATCTGATCTGTCCAGCTCGATCTGCTGCACATTCACTTCTCTGTGGTCATGGGTTCTGATCCCTTCTGGCTGACACTAGTCTTCCAAAAACAGTGATGCCTTTGTCCTTCAGTGCTGCAGTGGCTTCCTCCGGGGTAGTGTAGATTCTGGTGCCATCCTCCCAAAAGATTCTGAGCTTCATGGGGTATGGCATTTGGAATTTAATTTGTTTGACACGGAGTGCTTTGATTATGTCTGCAGACTTGAGACATTGCTGTTGGATATCTGCCAGGTAATCATGGTGAAAACAGAGATGCTGGCCATTGTACTTGACTTCCTTCATAGCGCATGTTCGTCAAAGCACCTCCTCTTTAATTCTGTAGCTCACAAACTTCATTGTGATTTGCCTTGGTCATGCCAAGGTATTCGTTGGTCAAGGAAACAAAGCTCTGTGTGCATGTTCGAGGTGGAGGTCCCTCGTCACTGGGAGATCCAGTATATCCCTTAAGAGGTTGATGAGAAAGTCACACTTCTGTCCAGTCTCTGTTCTGGGAGGCCAGCGAGCTGAAGGTTGTCCCTGCGGGATCTTGCCTCGAAGTCTGTACCCTTTTACTGCAAGGTGTCTGCGTAGTGCATCAGGGCCTGCACTGCCACTCCTATCTGAACTATACTGTCCCCTGTGTGTGAGACCTGCTGCTCTGCTTCCTCAATCCTGGATTCCATTTTGGCCAGTTGATTGTTTAGCTTCTTAAACTTTTTTTTATTTTCTTTCCTGGAAGCCCTTATTTCTTGTAGGATCTGCTTGAACCGACTTCATGTAAGTTGGTCTGCTTTGTTGTCTGTGTCTTCTTCTGGATCTCTGAAACTGGTGGGTGAATGGCTCTGGCTCTGGTTGTAATTTTGCTCTGTCATTCCAGTGGCTTTTAACACTGTTTTCTGCAGTTTTGTTTTGGCTCTAGTAGATCTACCTTTTCCAGCTCCTTTTCCATTCATGTTGATGAACTAAATAAAAGTTTTAATTTGTAAGAAGTGGTGTTTTAGTTCAGGAGAGACAGGAGCTCATAATTCAGCCTGCTGTCTGCTCTGTGACATCACCAGAAGTCGGCTATTGAGTGTTAAGTTTTGGAAAATATAAGACTGTGTACCATGATAGGGAAGATAATGATGAAATGACTATATTTTTTAACAAAGTGTATTGAAAGTTTCACACAGTCACGGATCATAATCTAAATCAATAAATCAATCAATCATCTTTATTTTATCAGGTGAAAAAACACCATTGAGACATGTTCATTTGCAAGGTGGACCTGAATGAGTCAGAACTGGTTCACAAAAATTAATTTTTATAGGCGAAAATACAACAGACAGAATAGTTCAGAGCAAGTACACATGAATAAAAACAAAGCAGCTACATGGAAGACAGTAGAGCTTACCCAGAGATTCTTCTATAAGAGGTAATTACAAATTAAAGTCAGTAAATACAAAAGATACGCTATACGAACAAGTGATTACCCAAAAATGCATATCAGGTACTATAGGGGATACTATGTATACCCAGAATGGTAAAAAGAGGGTTGGGCACAGTGAGGGTAGAGGTGGGAGGGGTCTTGAGAGTCACAAGGGTGTGTGTGTAAGGGGACAGGGAGATTAAAGGGGTACACAAGGGAGGTGGAGGTTGTAAGGGGACAGGAACTATTAAAAAGGGGGGTACAATGGAGGCTAATGGAAGGGATTCGGAGAGGTCACAAGGATAGATACGGGGAGGACATAGGGTTAGGGAGCGAGGGATCAGTAGGAGAAATGCTAGGGGGATCAGGTTAGGAAATGTGGATAGAGTTCACTGGGAGGGAAACTAATTAAAACATTCACAGGTTTCACTGATCTTGCAATGAACCAGTGCCTTAAAGAGGGACATGTTTACTGGCACTGCAAACTTTAGAGTCTTTTGCAGGTTATTCCATAACACAGGAAGAACATAACTTGTGGCTGCTGCACCAAAGTGCGTCCTGACCTTAGGAACAAACAGAGAAATCAGGAAAAGGCTTCTCAGTTTCTAGCAGCTAGCGGAGGAAGCTGGAAGACAGTCAGAGATATATCGGGGCAGTTTATTGATTATAGCCCTGTAGGTCCATAGAACAGCATTTCTCCATCGTCTGAAGCTGAAGGAGGACCAACGAAACATAGTATAGAGTGTGCAGTGGTGGGTGCGGAATGGTGCTCCTGTAATAAATCTAATCGCCCGATGATAAAGGGTGTCTAGATTAGATAGGGCAATGCTAGGGCCTTGCCCATAGATGAAGTCGGCATAGCCCAAAAGGGGCATGAAGGTGGTTTGGACTAGCCTAATCTTTGCTTCTTTTGTAAGCAAGTTTTTGATCCTGAAGAAGAGGCCAATCCGCTGTTTCAACCTCTTTGCAAGCTCCTCCACATGGTCTACAAAAGAAAGTTTGTTGTCAATTCACAGGTTCAGGTACTTGAATTCTATCACAAATTCAAGAGACTCCCCTAACAGGGTGGAGACTTGAAGGGCCTTTACAGAGTTACCTGATTTGGATCCACTAGCGAAAGGAGAAAATAACGTAGCCTTGGTTTTTTTGGTGTTAAGTAATAATTTTAGATACAGAAGATTTTTCTGCAAGGTGTTGAAGTCTTCTTGCAGGTCCATCCAGCCTAGCTCTGGGGTAGGTCTGTCAAGGTACAAAACTGTGTCATCGACAAAGAGATGTAGTCTGGCCAATTTGATCCCTGTGTTGATGCTATTTATGTAGACCATTAAAAACAATGGGCCTAGAATGGACCATTTTGGGACCAACCCCTTCACAGGGATTTTAGGGAGGAAGGTCTCCACCAGCCTTGACACTCTGGTGACGATCCATAAGATAACTTGTAAACCAAGTCACAGCAGTGTGGTCAAGCCCATGATTCCTGAGAACAGAGAGAAGCAGCGCATGATCTACTGTGTTGAACGCTTTGCTCATGTCTAAGAACAGTGCACAGACATGCTTTTTCACATCCAAGCAGGGCCGGCGTTAGGCACCCACCAACCCCGCAACCGCGGAAGGCCACCAGGTGTATCCCATGACAGCGGGAGGCCCCAAATAGCACTAGCACTCAGCGAGCTGCAAGACGAGTCCGGAGCTACAGTACTCTGGGACTAAACAGCCAAAGAGCCAGATGTTCCCCTGCATAGCATTCATATTCCCCTGTCCCATTTTATAGCTGCAGAAAATGTGTAACAGTAGCAAAACAGCATTTATTAAATGGAGTCATGCTGCGTGGCTGCACCCGCCTGCCCAATTTCCCCAAACCACGCTGTCCTGCTACCTCATGCCCACACCATGAACGGCAATTTAAGGATCACCGACACTCATACAAAATCATACCTTAAACCTTAATGTGGTCGTGGATCGATGATGTGGGGCCCCAGCACTGCCCTACTTGCCCGCCACCTGCCGTTGCTGCTGATTTCCCCGGACCCCAAATGCCAAAAAAAACCTCCGTGCTGGCCTCCTGTCTATAGCCTATGATGTGCTCGCCATCACAGAACTTAATTTTCTGTTTCTCCACGTTCCCCCTATTGTGCTGTACACACTGTCGTGACGTGGAAGATGCTGTTGGAGCCAGTCACAGGGCTCCACTCTGTCCTGGGATAAAATAGCACCTCCTCCCACTGGACCTGACCATTTTTGTTCTCCTTCAGGTCCGTAGCTGCAGCATAAAACTGATCCCTCCGGCATTCTTGGAACCATTCAGCCGAGGACCATTTCCAGAGCGTCGGAGAGAAAGTTACTGTTGAAGCTGCTGGGAGAGAGAGAGAGAGAGAGAGAGAGAACCACAGCGCACTTCAGCTAGAAGCCAGCCAGACCTTCTCGGTTCCTGATCTGACTGCTGCCATGCTGTTGCCAACCTGCTGCTAGCCTGCTACTGCTAGAGCTGCTTGCTAAGAACAAGGCTGTAAATCATTTTTTTTTTTTAAAGAGCTCCACAGCACTGCAGCAAGAAGCTGGCAGCCACCTGCAAATCCTCCAAAACAACTGTAGAAAACCGCTGATGCACGGTGTTGAGGAGAGACCCAAAGGAGGAGGATTACACACCCACCCAGAGATAGACCAGTGCCTTGTCATGCTTCCTTTTTTTAGGTATGTACATGTAAATACTACTGTCAGAAGTCTACTGATATAACTAAGAGATTGGCTAGGAGATGAGATGGTCTGGACCGGAATGGACCATAATTTGAACTGAAAAATAAATGGTTTGAATAGCCTTTAGTTTCACTCTCTGACTCTGACAACAACATACACATGATGACAGTCAATAACTGAGCAACTGTGTCATCATGTGTATCTGTTATCAGAGGCTCTATTCTGCACAGTTATTTCAGTCCAAATTATTGTCAGTTAGAGTTACATATATAGTAGTATACCCTGCATTTTATTAGTGGTAGTCGAGAGGAGACTGCATAGACAGAGAGCAGCAGAGCTAGAAAAATTAGTGACAGCTGGAGGAACACTTTTTGCAAGTATAGTATAAATATAAATGTATTTCTAGATTGGTGTTGCTTGCCTTTAGGTTAGTAATCTGTGTGTTGGGGGGTGCCTGTCTGAGGGGGGGGGCGCGCATGGGGCCCCCATCTGTGGGGTCCCAGTCATTGAGTTTGCTGGAGGCCCCCAAAGTCCTAAAACCGGCCCTGCATCCAAGGAAGTTAGCCAATCATTGGAGACTTTAGCCAATGCAGATGTGGTGCTATGCTGGGACCTAAACCCTGACTGCACTGGGTTTAGGAGGTTGTTACACTCAAGGAAGCTCCTAAGCTGCGCATTGACAACTTTTTCAAGCAGCTTGGATAGTATAGGGAGCAGGGAAACAGGGCGATAATTGTTTAAGTCACTCTGCTCTCCAGACTTGAACAATGGTATTACATGAGCCATTTTTCAGATCACAGGAAGTGCACCCTCTGACGAAGACAAATTGGATAAGTGCGTAAGAGGGGGAGATAGAACATAGTAGCCAAGTTTTAGATAGTAAGGCTCAATCAGGTCTGCACCTGCACTCTTCCTCGTATCCAGGGCTAAGATTAAGTCTTCCACAGTTTTTAATGACACTGGTTCAAATGAAAAGGCTATGTTGTGTTGCAGTGACACTGAAGATGAGGACGCTGTGTTCTGGTTGTGCAACTGTTCATGGAGAGCACTGGCTGGGGAAATATCGAACGCCAACCCTGCAGTGGAAAAGTGATTGTTAAGAAGGTTGAGTATCTGTTTCTTATCAGTGTAGACGACTCCATCGGAGCATATTTTAGGCGGGAGTGAGCTGGCAAGGCTGTGCACCTCCATGTCTTTAAGTGGTCTCCAGAACTTGGAGGAAGTGTCTAGCTTGTTATGAAAATATTTAGCCTTTTCAGTCCTGGTTAGTTTGGTAACAAGGTTTCTAGCTACTGTGAAGGCTGCCCAGTCATCTGGGAGTTTAGTTTTAATTGCCTTTTTCCATGGGGCATCTCTATTATGTAGAGCCGTTCTTAGCTCGGCCGAGAACCAAGGGCAGGATTTCTTTTTTGTACGGGTTTTAACTAATGGAATATGCCTATTAATGGTACCAAGTAAAATACTATGGAAGATTGCATAAGCCTCATCCATTGTAGGGTCTAGGGAGAAGTTTTGCCAATTAGCATGCTGCAGATCTGAGAGGAAAGCAGTTGTGTTAAAGTTCCTACGACTTCTTTTGAAGATAAATCTAGAGGAAGATATGATTTTGGTGGAAGACCTCACACACGTGATGGAACAATGATCACTAATGTCATTAAAGAAGACTTCAGCGTGGGTGTATAGATGGGGTTTATTCACAATTAAAAGGTCAAGTAGTGTACTACGATTGGGATTCTTGGCATTTGGTCTGGTGGCTTCCATGATGAGCTGAGTGAGCACAAAGGCATCACAAAGGTCTTTTAGAGGCTTAGAAGAGCCAGACAGCCAATCAAGATTGAAGTCACCCAAAATGGCAATTTCAGAGGGCAGCAGGGATAACAAGCCTTTCAAGTGCTCAGTTACCTTAAGCCCTGCTGAAGGTGGCCTGTAGCAGCCGATAAAAGTCAGGGATGTAGATTGAGAGAGCTGGATTTTTATAGTAAAGCACTCAAATTCCTTGGGAGATGAGGTAGCATCCACCATGGAGACACTGAATTTGTCCCGTACATAGATAGCAACCCCCCCCCCCCGGAAGGCCTGTCTGCATGGAATATATCGTAATCAGGTATGTTGATGGCATAGTCCTGGGTGTTTGTTCTCAGCCAGGTCTCTGTTACCACAATGTAAATACAGAACATGTAATTAGGGGATTGATAATCAAAAGTTTGAGCTGAGTCAAACAAGTGTTTGCTTGTGCAAACCAGGTTTTTTGCCTGGAGTGTGAGTGCAGTCAATTTTCATACACACCCACGACATCAGCAAAACCCATTTGCACCAGAGTGCTAAGGTACAGTACCGCTGTGCCTATGCAAAGGAGAAGGGCTCTCCCAGCATAAGGTTGCAGAGAAATATTCAGAGGTTTGCACTGGCAGTAATTCCCACTCGAAAGGGTGCAAATTACCACCATTGCAAACGCCCTCTAAACAGGGAGCAAGGCCCTGGTGGCGGCCAATGGTAGTGCAGCCATCTGCCCCAGACTGGCCAGCCAAACATGTCCCTGTTGCCCAGTGGGCCCCCCACCAATTAATGTCCCTGTGCTCCAGCCAGTAATCCTTGGTGTCTAGTGGTCCTCCCCCACACACACCGATTGCTGTCCCTATGCTCCAGTCATCAATCCCTAGTGCCTAGTGGTCCCCCACCCACTGAACGCTGGCCAGTGAAACAAATAAAGTGACCCTGGTGCTCAGTGTCCCAACCTTCACTATTCCTGGCCTGTTTATGGTAAGACATGTCATTGCATCCAGTGGTTCCCCCTGGTCACTGATTCCCAGCCCCCTAACACACACACCATCCAGTCCTGTGCTGATACTCAAAGTATACTGTAAGGTGCAGGGGAAAATAAAGTGTCCCTGGTGTGATCTTGTACCCCCACCCCCGATTGCCGATACTGCATGTGCCAATGAAGTAATTGGTATCAAGTGATATGAGCGAGTATTATTGAGCGGCTCAATATGAGTGACTCAATGATACTTCTCATACTTACACTGAGTGGAGAAATATAGCGCTATATCCTGTAGAGCAAGTGTAGCAAAGAGCTACACTCACTAAAACAGGATATAGGATGTTGTTTGGCCAAGCCCTGCCAAGCTGGCTGTTTAGCGTAGGGACCTAAGCTACCACTCCTGAAGCCAGCAGACCCGAGTTCAGGTCAAGCACTAGGAGACAATGTTTTGTGTTTTTTTGGTTGCTCCTATCCCCTAAGTCCATGCGTCCTGTGGAGTTGATTATATTTAGTTTGGGGGATGTGGGTGGCTTGCCCCCCCACATAAAAATACATATTGTGGCTGTTTTTCTTTACCGGACTCAGCGGCCACCACTATTTGAGATGCCCGCTGTATTATTATTCGCCCTTTTGACATGGGGCAGTTTTGTTGATGGTCTTTGTGGTCGGCAAGTAAAAGTACTCACCGTTATCACATAAATCTGAAGTAATCCCTGATATCTAGTGGCTCCCCCTGTGGCACCGACCAGCCACCCTGCCAACCCCTCCCCCCTTAGCTGAATCATTAGTGCCTCGGGAGTCCATACAGCAACTGGCACAGTGCTCCTCACTCTTCCTCAGCCAGCCACCATATGCAAATTCACAGAGAGCATGGGTCTTCTGTACTGTACAGGGTGCGCACCCTCTGTACTGTACTGTACAGAAGATGTGTGCCCTATACAGTGCAGAGGACGAGCTGTCTCTGTAGATTTATATATGGCAGTTGGTTAAGGAGGAGGAGTGAGGAAGATTGTGCAAGGGACCATATGGGGTCCACAGCACACATGATTCAGGTAAAGGGGGGGGGGTTGGAAGGGTGTGTGTCCGGTGCCGCAGGGGGACACTAGATGTTAGGAATTACTTTATTGACACAAGTGCTGCTGGTGATTGGGGGGGTTAAGGGGTACCAGGACACCAGGGACTATTTTATTTCCTCTGCACCTTACAGTATACTATGAGTATCAGCACAGGACTAGATGGTGTATATGTGTGTGTGTGTGTGTGTGTGTGTGTGTGTGTGATTGTGTTACAGGGCTGTTGATTTGTGACTGAGGGGAACAACTGTGTACCAGGGACATGTCTTACTATTAATGGGTTGGGACCAGAGAGGGGGTTGGGACACAGGGCACCAGGGGGACTTTTTTTGTTTCACTGACTGGTTATTAGTGGGAGGGGGGACTACTAGGCACCAGGGATTAGTGACTGGAGCACGAGGATGATGATCAGTGGGCAGGGGGACTGCTAGGCACCAGGGATTGCTGACTGGAGCATGGGGATGGCCAATCAGTGGGAGAGGTGACCACTAGGCACCGGAGATTACTGACTGGAGCACGAGGATGATGATCAGTGGGCAGGGGGATTGCTAGGCATCAGGGATTGCTGACTGGAGCATGGGGATGGCGATCGGTGTGAGGCAGGGACTACTACACACCAGGGGCTTCCATACATCTATAGGACCAGGTGATCGGGTAGGGGCAGCACTGTACTAACCTGCCATGCTTTTCATGTAAAGGAGCTCATAGTTTGCATGCAAATGGCCCCTTAGTGCCTTGCATGCCCAATGAGTTCATTTGCATGGGTCCCTTTGAATGTCACACCTAACGCTCCGTAACTATTGGGTCTGGTGCTGCTATTCCATGCACAGCAGAGATTCAAATTGGAGCAGTGTTACTTGACTTGGTGCTGTGCTGACATGCCCCTATATTCAGTTGGATAGTGCCATAGTGCTATTTGACTGAATATAGCATCCTTGGACTCCTGGCAAGGGCAAAATGCAGAGCAATACTTTGCAATCCACTTTGCCCATTTTTAATATTGGTCCCAGGAGTTTTATTAGTGTTTTACTTATACAACAGATCAGGTCAGTTACTTCAGATATAGCATCATTGAAATGTGACTGTCAAGAGGCAAGTCATAATCTCTACTCCCAGCAGAAAATGCAGCCGGCAACATCGCATTCTCCAGATGTGGATGTCAGTGATTGTTACAATTCCAAAATATTTTCTAACATTCCCAATTTTCAGGCCTGTTGGTGGTCCCATTTCAGCGTCCACATGCAAGCTGCTCTGACCTTAGGAGCTCCATAATGTCTCTCAAATATAGACTCTGGTCCCAGAAAAAAAATCCCAGTTGGCATCAGCACATCACAGTTACACAATGTTCCAAAATGGAATTCCATTTCAAAACATGCTTTTCCTTATGAATAAACATAGTGCGTCAACACATGGTTCCTCTCTTTTAAAGTTTGTTTTGCCCTCATGCTGTTTAATAACCCAAGTAATAATCATCTGCTTGTGATATCCCAATCAGTTCCATAGCAATAGACTGTGATGTCACAAGCAAGGATTACGACCTCAATTCCGTAATAGCATCAGGACAAGCTAAACTGTAACAGAAGGGTTGTTTCTTATATTTGTCCTTAAAAATTGCTTGGAAATCCATTTTGTTTTGGATTGTTGAGTAATCAGGATCTGCTGTTGCCAATGATGATAATTTTTCCTGGTAACCAGAGCCCCTCTTTAACCATTTCATGTGCAGCAGAGGATGATGGCTCTTTTACAACACCCTAAAATTGAGGTTCTCACCACCTGGCAATGAATGTTGTTTTCTTATGCGTAGCCATAATTTTGACCAGGGAAGTATTCCCCCACAATACATTTTTCAGGAATAAAAACCCACCCAGTAGAGGGTTAGACATATACTTTATTCCATCCCTGGGCAGCCCACATTAAATGCAGCTTGTTGTCAGGTAGGATCCAGAAGGTGGTTCTAAATGGTAAATTCTCAGGAGTGAAGGAAGTGATACGTGAGATTTCTCAGTGGTCCAAGCTGCTACAGTGAAGCCCACTAGGATGCAACGCAATACTGCAGCAATCTCCAGCTGAATTACTGCAGGAAACAAGGCAGTTTCAATGCCAGTTAATCCCCTTTGTCATGCAGTAACCAGAAACACTGCATTGAATCCTGGTGGACTCTGTTGTACTGACTCTCTTTAATATGTACATTAAGGATAAGCTGATGCCAAATTTGCGTTTGGTGAATGTGATGAATTCGCCACTTTTATCTTCAATTAAGCCCATTTGAACTTATAGGCCACTTCAGATAATGTCAACTTTGGATAAATAATTAAAGAAAGATCACTAGCCCTTCCCAGTTGCCCAGTGCTGGTCCCATGATCACTCTTTCCCCACCATGGTCATTCCCCCCACCCAGACAATATTTTCTAAGAATAATTTCTGTCTCCTGGCACTCTGCCAAGTGCTGACTGAGTCTGTTCTATAAATAATGACTGGAGGAATGCAGGAGGCAGGAAGAGGTTGAGATTGACTAGGGTGGTTGAGGGGTAGTGAAGGAATGTCTCTTATCCCCATTTTCAGCCTGCCTGACTCCCATATCAAGGCTACAACGTGTCTTTGCCTTATGTTTCCAAGCTGAACCAAAGATTGGGGTCCAAATCAAAGCCAAAATGAAGTTGCCAAGTTTCACATTCGCTAGCCCTAATGTACGTAAGTGACATAAGGATGAAACTGCAGGGGACAGCAAGGGGCTCTTTACAAATAATTCCAAACTCTACTGCAGGATGGATAGTGAGAAAGTGAGTAGTGCAATGAAGATAGATATGGAGAGATTGGAGAAGTCATCTACCCGGATTAGTAACTGAAATTCAATGCCAAAAAATGCAAATTAATGGACATTAGTTGCAAGAACCCACAGACAGAGTGCTGGAATAATGAGGTAACAGTTGCACACTTTAAGAAGGAAAGGGATTTTTGGCAATAATTAACAACAGCATGAAGTCCTCCTTGCAATGCAGTAAGGCTTACAGGAAGGCAAATAGGATGCTTGGATGCATCATTCAAGCCTTTAGTAGTTGGAGGAGGAAGTCACTGTGACACGCTGTAGGTTGCTGGTTTGACCTCACCTAGAGCACTGTGTGCAGTTATGGATTCCACAGCAAAAAAGGGATCAGGACAGGTGAGAAATGATACAGAGAAGGGAAACAAAAAGGATTCAGGGCCACCAAGGGGGGGGGGATCTATGAAGAGACTTTGGCAAACCTCAGTGTGTAGTCTCTGGAGTTCAGAAGGGAAATGGTAGCTATGTTTTAAACATTTAAATACTTATCAGGGTACAGAAGAGTGGATCACACATAGCTGTTCAAGGTGAAGAGCAGCTCAGCCAGCAGGAGGTAAAATCATAAACTGGTATGAGGGAAGGTCAAGGTGAACATTAGGAAAGATTTTTTCGCAAAGAGAATGGTGAACAAATGAAATACTCTGCCCGGAAATGTGGTTAGTGTGGAGTCTATAGCTGGGTTTAATGCTAGGTGGGATAGCTTTGAGAGGATTATTAGCAATAGAGGGCGAGAAAGGAATGTGAGACTCCAACTGAAGTAGGAGGTAGAACTTTTTTAGAGTACTGTTTCATGGATCTTAGGACAGACTAGATGGACCGTGTGTCTTTTTTGGTTTTACTTTCTATCTATGTTAATGCCAGCATGCAAGGGGATCCAAAGGCATGCACACAAAATATACTGGAATACAGCCCAGCCAGCGTGCCACCCATGGTCACCCAGGTGCCAGTAGCAGAGTGGAGGCAGTGACTCTCAGTGCCTAAAGGAGGAGATCATCCTCTAGGATGTTCAATTCAACCTAATCTGCCAGCCCTCCAGCATGCTGGGCCTGTTCTCAAACCTGGGTCACCAGTGTCATAAGAAGCAGCCCTGCCATTGTACTGATAGGCCAGCTCCGCAGTTTGGCCATTCTTAGTATTTAACAGCTTGATGTGGTTTGATAGCTCACTGTAATACTTGTGGTTTGGCTACTTATGGCAGAATGACTGCTCCAAATTGTTTGGCAGCATGAGTAGTTAAAGCCAAATTGTGGGGGAGGGGTTATATTCCACTTCCTTTACACTAGGGTGCAATGGAACTGATATGAAGCACTGAAGTATAGACCAAAGGAAATTGACAAAGACTTGACTCCTTAATTTTTGGTAAAACAGTCAAAATCTATTAATTATTACAAAGCCACCTCAACCAGCAAATGTATCATGGCTGTCTCATGGCTTTGGGGACACTTTCTCAGGTGAAGACTAGGTTTGCTGGCCAAGGCACCTAGCTTCACCTGAGCTCTTTTCTTCTAGGTTGCTTGAAAGGACAGATCAAAGAACCTTACCAGAGCAAGGAAAAGGATTAAGGCTTCTTTTGGCTAGGCAGATTTACTGTGTTGTTATTTTTATTTTGTACTCACAGGGATTATTACTGTTTGTTGCTAACATTTTATTGCTTTATTTTTCTCTGATTCAAATTGTTGTTGATGGGTATACCTTCTGCTGCTTTATTACAGGGTGTGCCTACAGGTGTGTGGTTACAGATTACTGCTGTAATCTTCTGATTCAAATTGTCTTTTGCAAGGAATATCTTCTGTTACTGCTTTATTTTTCTCCGTAGCAAAGTGATTCTTACAGGGTATATCTCCTGTGAAATTATTACAGGTGGTGCTTTACAGGTTTTACAGCTTTATCTCTCATTAGGATAAGCTTTCAGGGCTACTGCATTTGTTGCTGGCTGATTGTTTCTGCTCTTACCTCCTATTTTCTTTCATCCGTGGTTCTTCTTTTTCAGCTGGGGAAGGGTCCCAGCCACCCACCCCCATCTCCAAACACCCCACACTACACTCCTTTTATAGGGTAGCACAGTCATGACATTTCCTGTAGCAAAACAGGAAGGGGCGGTTCAGAGGGGTATCCACACAGTAACCTCATTTACAGCTGCACTAGTAATTTAACTTGTTATAACAAGTTATACAAAAACAAACAAACAAAACACAAAATCAAACTTTTGCTTTTATTTTCTTCATTTTAATTACTCTGACCAGGTTATAAACTTCCTACATTAATGTATGCTGCCCCTGTAACTCAGGGTATGTCAAAGCATGAGGTCAACAAGGTGGCGAGGTTTGCGACACTGAGTCACCCAAGAAGCCACCCTGCCCCTCGCCACCAGCTTCAATGGCCTTCCTTGAGGCTCATCTTCAGTACCCCCTGCTCTGCCTTGCTTACAAACTGCAGCACATGGCTGCCCCACCTAGCCTTACAAGAATAATCATTCCTAAGTCTAACCCTCGTATACTCAGGACCACCGGTTGGTCCCTACTAACAATCCCCAGAGTCAAGACTAACATGGGAGGCAAATCCTTCACTCACACTGCCCCTAAGCTCTGGAACACTCTCCCACCTTTAGTATAAGAAGTCCCATCACTGTTAAACTTTCACACAAGGCTCAAGTCCCACCTGCTTGGGGCAAGCTCATGCCATTGTCAGGGTATTGGATAGTCACCCCTGGTCCCAAATCCTACACCAATCCCTCTCCTTTTTCTCACCCAAAATGACTCCAAAAGCATGCCTCAACTCCCTCAATTGTTGCACTTATGTTCAATATATTGAAATATTGCCTTTATTGTAACCTTGAATTTCATGTCTACTTTCTCTGCACCCTGTACTACTGTACCTGACTGTATTGTACTGTTTCTGTCTCCTGGGCCGCCCTGAAAAAGGGACCTTCAGGACTCAGTGGGCCTACCCAGTCATCAAAATTCAATAAATAAATAAATAAACTTATCTGGAATGGATATCATTAACTGCAGGTACTGCAGAACACTTTTCAGAAAGGCAGTTTTACAGGATTTAGGACACTGTCCTACATGCTGGGCCATTGGAGATCCAAGGGCTCAGCTTCAGGCAGCATGGGCAGAGATTGCACACCTCAAATTGCATATTCAAGAGGAAATATATTATAAGAACTGCCCGCAATTTCTCCAACATCCAACAGAAGCACCTCAACCACAGAGGGTAGTTGGTCCAGGAGGTTGGTAGGAGGTTAGGAGGGGAAAATCGGGTGCCCCATCACTCGGTGCTCTCCAACATATCACCTCCACAAACCACTTAAAAACTACAAACAGGTATCTGCCTCTATCTCCAAAATCAAACAAAGGGCAGAGGACACTGCAGAGCAGGGCACCACAGCACAGGAGCTAGCACAACAAAACTCACCCAAAACAGGAACCAAAACAAAAAAAGCAAAAAGGAAATCCCAAAAACTTCTGATCTTAGGAGACTCCATGATTCAGGGAGATGATACCTATCTCCAGCCAGGGGTAACGGTCAGATGTGTCCCAGGTACATCAGCATAGAGAGACACTGACCGCATTGCTAAAATTGTTCAGGAAGCAGGAGAAAACATTGACATCCTGGTACACATAGGGACTAACGATCTCGCCAGCCAGCCAGTTGTGGAGACCAAGGAACACCTGACCAGGCTGGGTGACAAACTATCATCCATTTTGTCTGGTATCTCCTTCTCTGAAATCCTGCCAATCTGCGAGAGGGGGGGGCAAATGGACGGAAGGTCAGAGAAGGGGAGCTAGAGCTAAACATGTGGCTCAAGGGCTGGTGCCAGGAAAAAGGACACACATTTGTAGGGAACTGGCAACAGTTTTGAGAGCGAAAGTTCTTTAAATTTGATGGACTGCATCTGACTAAGAAGTGAGTCGTGCATTGGGGCAGAAGTTTGACGTCTTTGCAGAACATTTAAACTAGCAAATGGGGAGAGGGGTGCAGCACCCCATACGTCGAATGGGAAGAACACCCCTCCGCCCTCAGCTAGTGGTCAAACAGAAGTTCAGCGTGTTTGTAGTTCATTTGCATCTCCAGGTAAGAAAAAAGGTCCGGCTCCCCATGCAACACACGGGGAAACGCCAGACCTCGCCCAACAACTAACACACACCGAAATCTGGCCAATGGAAAATCATGTACACAAATGCTTGCAGTCTGGGAAAACAAGATACCACACCCTCAGGCAATAATGACAAGAGGCAAAACTGGACATAGCAGCCATTAGCGAGACATGGTTTACCAGTAACCACACTTGGGAGACTTCAGTACCTGGCCATGTACTGTTCAGAAGAGACCGAGGTGCAAAAAGTGGGGTGGAGTGGCCTTTATGTCAATGAAAATATCAAAGCTACAGAAACTCAGAATACACATAAGGAGCCAGAAAAACTGTGGGTCACCCTGGAAACAGGTAATGGGACAGCCATATGAACTGGGGTTACGTACAGGCCTCCAGACCAGGAGGAGGACATAGACACATTATTGTTAGAAGATATACAAAACATGACAGCTAAAGGGGAGGTTCTGATAATAGGAGACTTCAACATGCCAGATACAGATTGGTCAATACCAGCAGGGACATCTGCCAGAACTAGACACATGGTGGATTCCCTGCAGGAGAAGGGCCTCAAACAACTTGTACAACAACCCACAAGAGACAGGGCTGTACTAGATCTAGTACTGACCAACAGGGAAAGGATCTCAGATCTCCAGGTAGAAGGTCACCTGGGAGCCAGTGATCATCACATAGTATGGTTCAATTTGGCCACTAGAACTAAATCATCCCATTCCAAGGCAAAAATATGGGACTTCAGAGGAGCTGACTTTGATAAGATGGCCAACAGAGTTAAGCTAGCCCTGGCAAAAAGAAATACAGGTGAGGGGGTGCAGGTAAAGTGGGCAAGCATTAAGGATGCAATACTTGAAGCAACATCCCATTGTGTTAGAGAGAAAAGGAAGTGCAAAAGAAGAAGGAAACCACTTTGGTTCTCAAAAACAGTAGCAGAAAAGGTCAGAGCCAAAAGGCTGGCCTTCAGGAAATATAAGGGAACACAGCAGGATGAAGATAGGGAGGCATACCAAACTTCTTAAGGGAAGGAGGGAAGGCAGTAAGGCAGGCAAAGGCCCAAACCAAGGAAACACTAGCACAAACAGTAAAAGAAGGTGACAAGACTTTCTATAGACACATTAGTGAAAGGAGAAAGTCCAGAGGGGGTATTGCTAAGATCAAAGGGGATAAGGGGGCATGTGAGGAGGAGGACCATGTAAAAGCATCTATCCTAAATAGATACTTCTGCTCAGTATTTACTGAAGAGAAGGTAGGGCAGGGCCCACAGCTCAGCACCATGAACACAGGGGGGAGGGAGTCATGCACTAGTCCCTTCACAAAAGAAAGGGTCCTACAAGAGCTCAATAAGCTCAAGGTGGACAAGGCAATGGGACCTGATGGCATACATCCCAGGGTACTAAAGGAGCTAAGGGTGGAACTAGCAGAGCCATTATCAGAACTGTTTAGCGAGTCTCTGAGCAAAGAAGAGGTCCCAGAAGAGTAGAAAAGGGCTCATGTGATCCCGCTCCACAAGAGTGGTAGCAGGGAGGAGGCAGGGAACTATAGACCAGTCAGTCTTACCTCAGTAGTGGGCAAGATTATGGAGGCACTCCTTAAGGAAAGGATAGTGCAACACCTGGAATCCATAGGGGCACAGGATCCAAGACAGCATGGGTTTACAAAAGGAAGGTCCTGTCAAACTAATCTCGTAGATTTCTTTGACTAGGTAACCAGAGTGGTGGACCAAGGGGGAGCAGTTGATGTTGCCTACCTTGACTTCAGCAAAGCTTTCGATACTGTTCCACATAGAAGATTGATTAATAAGCTGGGTAGGCTTGGAGTAGGTCAGAAGTTGGTCAACTGGGTGGCAAACTGGTTGAAGGGCAGAAAACAGAGAGGGTGGTAAACAGTATACAGTCAGAAGAGATGCAAGTCACAAGTGGGGTTCCTCAGGGATCAGTCCTGGGGCCAGTCCTCTTCAATATCTTTATCAGTGACATTGCAGATGGACTGGAGGGTAAGGTTTGTCTGTTTGCTGATGACACCAAGATCTGCAACAGAGTAGATGATCCAGATGGGGTGGACAGAATGAGAAGAGATCTGGATAAACTGGCAAAATGGTTAGAAGAGTGGCAACTGGGGTTTAACGCAAAGAAGTGCAAGATCATGCACATAGGGAAGAGAAACCCTGAAGCCACTTATAGGCTGGGACGGGAGTTGCTGGCAGTCACAAGGGAAGAAAGAGACTTGGGCATCATTATCACCAATGACCTGAAATCATCCAAGCAGACCACTAAAGTAGTAGGTAAGGTTAGGGGGATGTTGGGGTGTATTAGTAGGGGTATCACAAGTCAGAAGAGGGCGGTAAGAATCCCTCTTTACAAGACACTGGTTAGGCCCCATCTAGAGTACTGCATGCAGTACTGGGGGCCACACCTTCACAAGGACATTAACCAAACTGAGGCAGTCCAGAGAAGGGCAACCAAAATGGTGCAGGGATTGCATCAGAAACATATGAGGACAGATTAACGGAGCTCAATATGTATACCCTAGAGCAAAGGAGGGAGAGAGGTGATATGATCGAAACATTCAAACACCTTAAGGGCATTAACAAAGTGAAAGAGTCTAACATGTTTCAATATAAGAAAAATAGCAGTACAAGAGGACACAGCATGAGATTAGAGGGAGGCCGATTAAGGGGTAATGTGAGGAAGTTCTTTTTGGTGGGTGCATGAACGGCCTACCTCAGGAAGTGGTGGATATGAATACAGTGCAGGGCTTCAAACAGGCATGGGATAGGCATAAGGGAGCAATGCAGATGAGTATGAATAGATAGGCCACTGACAGAGCAAAGGCTGATGACACATTCATAAGGAAGAAAAAGAAATGGGCAGACTGGATGGGCCTTGCTGTTCTTATTTGCCATTAACTTCTATGTTTCTATGTTTCACAGTGGTTCTGTTGCAAATTAAGATTTCAAATTAAGTTCATGCACATATATAGCGTATAATATAAACATACATGCACTTAATTCATATCATAGTTAGGATTTGCAGCCAGAATATACTTCTGTATACTAGATTATTTGAAGTTTTGAAATGTCTAAAGCATGTTAATTACATTGTAGTTAGAAAATGAAGTGTAACTGCTATATCTTAGATGTGATAGGGCGGCATGCACAGAGCATGAACAAAGTGCTTGTACTGTATATTAGTAGTTGGCTGGTCTAGGTGACTTTGTAATAATTAATATTTTTTTTTAATTCTTTGGTAACCAGGTAAGGCCCACTAGGCACAAGTGCCTGTTTTCAGGGGTAACCTGGGAGCACCAGGGTGGTTTAAGTGACTTACTCTGAGTCACACAGTATGCAAGTGAAGGTTGTGGGAGTTATACCCAGATCTTCTGGATTTACCAAGCTCATTCACAGCTCATTACTCTAACCTCTAGGCTATGATGCCAGCCCAAATTGTGAATAGTATACAAAATTAGGAATTTGCGTCTTCTTCAATTTCCTTTATCATGCATGGTGGTTAGACAGCTCTTTGTCTGGCAACTTGTGGCTGTCTGGATACCACTGAAAGTCTAACTGGCCTGAAGTTGTCTACAGTGTAAGAATTTTAAAACTTGTAAATCTTTCATTAAAATTTGTATTAACAGATTAGCCAAGGATCAGTAGTCTCCTTCCTGAGTGACAAGCGTCTGTTTCCCTCCTTTCTGCTGATGATCCCAAATGACAACATGTATTCGCTTGGTTTGGTACAACTACTGCTACACTTTGAGTGGACATGGATTGGAACTGTAGCATCTGCTGATGACTATGGACAAGCAGGCAGCCAGAAACTAAAGACTGATGTTACTGCTGCTGGAGGATGTATCGCTTCCTAGAAACAATCCCCAAAACAAATTTCAAGACAAAAGTTTCTCGTTATTGAGCAGATACGTAACATTATCTGTGAATGTCATCATAGTCTATGTATCTAAGGGGAACTGGCTACCAGTGATGGAGGAGATATCTCTACACAATACAACCCGGATGTCATGGATTTTCACAGGACCTGACTGCATAGTTTCTGAGGAGTATGGCAGGAAGGAGACATGGGATGTAGTGAATGGCACAATAGGCCTTGCACGACATGCAAGGCACCTTGCAGGGTACAAAGAATATCTATACAGTGTCCATCCCACAAGGTCACCAGGCGATATTTTTATGGCAAATTTCTGGGAGAAGGCATTTAGTTGCAAGTGGCAAAACAATGACAGCAACCAAACAGTTGTCCAGACTGTAGCTGATCAGGGTTCTGTACTTTGTACAGGAGAAGAAAAGCTGGAAAGGCTGGGCAGTTCTTTATTTGATGAATTAAACTTCATCTCATATCGTGTCTACAATGCAATCAATGTAGTGGCACATGCCTTGCACCTTCTGTTGTCATGTAGAACTGAATATGGACCATTTCACAATCGATCATGTGCCGACAATAATTTTAAGGCATGGCAGGTACAAGATTTAGTTAATTGTTTGATTGCTTTTCAAAGATATGCCTTAAGTGGAGTGTCATCAATCAGTGTTCCTCTACCGCAACCCATTATTCTAACAATAGATGTGTGATGTATTATTTTCATGTTTATTTGCGTGCATGTGCAAAGTAAATATCTTTTAAGAGTAGCGGGCTTCTGAAGCATGTCACTGCTGTATCCAATGTGGCTCAGGCTGCAGGAGGCTCGACAGTGACGGGCCAATGATAAGCGAGGCTGATCATGATGCTGTTCTGCTGGCTGATGGGTGAGCACTTCATGTAGTTGAAAGGGGTTGTGCCCATCAAACAGCGGCTGCGGTCTTTCATCTACATGACACTGCTCACCCACTGAGTGGCATCATTTACAGCCTTGTTTAGTTAGGGCTCAAACGTAGAATTCAAAAGCCACACACATACCTCTCCACAAAATACTTTTTATGTTGACCGTATCCTCCTTTTACTGCCACGAAAAGCCAGCCCACTTCTTGTAATCCCCGCTTGCAGCCCTCCTCTTCTAAGCTCCACTCCCTAGTTGAGAGCTTCTGATTTAACAATTCCCATTCTGGGCTAAACAACACTGGCGAGACTCACCCATTAATCCTGATATTTGGCTACCTCCCTGTGACCCTGAGGTGCCCAATCCCTATTGTCACCCTTGGTCCTTGTTTTGGCATTTAAGTCTGAGAAGCACAAAACCATCCATCGACGTCTTTTTTCCTTCCTGACCCCCCCCACCCATCCCAACCTGACACCCAACTCAGCACCAAATGCCCCCCACGTCCCCATCCACCTTCACTCACCCAAAAGAAGTCGAGTACGGAAAATCCATTTTGCGAGGAATATATATTTTTCTTTTTCAATGCCAGCCATGAAATGAAGAAACAATGTAAGTCTGGTGAATGTATTTTCAAAAAGTGTTGAACTTTACTCATAACTTTATCAGTTTTTTATATTTTTGACCCAAATGTTCAACATGTTTTTTTAGACACACACCTTATATACAAGGTAGGTGAAATGTTTCAAATCTAACCTGAAAGGTGATTTTTTATACACTCTGGAAAATCACCTTTTGGGTGGGTTTAACATTTTCACCTTCTGGGTTCACAAGGTGTGGTCATGAGAAGACTATGTTGAAAACTGGGAGTAAAATTATTAACCGATAACAAAGTTATGAGGTACGTTGACATTTTTCAGTGCTCTCTCACAACTTTTTTATTTTTAATATTTTGACCCCAAAATTTCAGCAAAGTCTTTTAATCACACTACCTCATGAATGTGACAGGTGTCATTTTTGAAATTCTGGCCAAAATCCGTTTTCACACATATGGCACAAAATGACATTTTGTCTAATATTTTAAAAATGATACCTTTTATGTTACTCATAACTTTGGTATTTTTCAGTATTTTGGTCCTAAATGTTCAGCATAGCCATTTTTTCACACCACCTCATAAATGTGATAAATGTAATTTTCAAATGTTGGGCAAAATGATTTTTTGCACTTGTGGCACAAAATGATATTCGTGTTCAGAAGGGGTGTAAATTAAAAAAAGTGTGTTGAAAATTTGAGGTCAAAATGTTACAAAAAGAAAAAATTATAAAGTAACATTGTTTACAGGGATTGTTGTTAGCCCAGTGGGGACCACATTGTCTTCCCATATTAGTGACCAGAGTTAGTTTGTGAGATCAGTGAGCTGGCTGAATGGGCTGAGGCAGGGGGAATGGTGCATCAGTGTTTAGCACCTGCCCCAGTCTGGGGAAGGGCAAAGCAGTGTTCTGTGGCACAGATGACATCTTGTGGCAGGCAGGGGAGCCTTCCACCACAATGGGTTAACATGCGTGTCAAGGCCTCATGGGCCCATGCACTGCTTCAGGACAAGTGGGGTGGCAAAAAAGGGGGAAAAGTATACCAGGCAGGATCTAGGTAGGGTTACTGCAGGCCCCTCACCACTGCCAGGCCCCCTACTGCTGTCAGTCACCCAACCCCAACTCCCTCCATCTCAGGAACTTTCCATCTACCTTTGCCACTCCCTCAACACATTCCCCTCATGATAGAGATAGGAGCAAGATGGACTCCCCCCTTGACTGTAAGCCAGTTTGGCAGTCCATCGCCCTGCTGGTATTGCGGTTAAAATGTAAAAAACCAAAAAAAGAAAAAAGCAAAAAGTTATTAAGAAACATGTGTAGGGATGGCATTTGGCTCAGCAAGTAGTGTGTTCTTGTCCCGTGCTAGTGACTCAGGTTTGGGGACGAGCTCAGGGAGCTGGCTGGGCAGCACAAGGATGGGGCCAGCACTGTTGCACACCATAGCTCTAGCCCTGGGAAGGTATGCACAATGTTGTGCCACATGGTTAACTCCTTGTGGTGGGAAGGGGAGACTACCCTCACAAGGGGTTGAGTGGGATAAACAACATGCATATATTTGTATACTTTCATAACATGGGTTGGGAACAGGGGGAAAGTTAACTGGCTGAACAACATCACCTGGCCGTGGATTAAATTCACTATTTAATCCCCAGCTGGGGTGAGATGCCTGGCCAGCAAGATTCCTGGGCAGAGTGGGACTTGTTATCTCTGGGAGAATTCCACACTGACAGGCACTTAAGAGGGAGAGATCTGCAGCGGTAACCTGCTGGCCACCTGTCAGTGCTGTACCCAATCATGGGGAACATGGTTCTATTGTCCCTCCCTTGCCCATTGCTGTGTGGGCAACAGAGAAACCGAGTACATAGGTGTAAGCCCCTTACAAATGGGGGTTTCTGAAAAGTCTTCCTCGAGCTTGCCTAAATGCTCACTGCCAGGCTGGTGTCCTGCGATTTAGCAGTTTAAATGTGATTGCCCGAGAGTGCCTGTATAGCCTTTGTGTACTGTCTCTTTAAGAGTTGCCTGGATTGCAGTCATAAGTAATCTGAGAGGGAGCTCTGTTGAAAGATGTAACTATTTGCTGAAAATCATTTAGAGTGATAATGTAGTTTGTCTAACCTGCCTTCTTTGCAGCAAGGACTGTTTTGTTTATCTCTACTATCTGGTCCTGGACTGCAAATTGGACCAATCAGTACTGGTGGGACCTAAAATGGAGCCGGACTACAGGTGCTGTCTGGAGTCAAAATCTGTAGGAATTGTAGTTTTGGGCTTTTTGCACCTGAAGGGGGAGCCTTTGTTGTGACTGACAGGAGGATCGGCCAACCAAACCTTTTGGACCTTGCGGAATTTCCCAGGCTGCTGCAGCTAGTTCCAGTTTTGAGCTGTGAAGTGAAGAAGTAACAGCTCAAGTGATTTTGAGCAGCAGTTCTGTGTAGTTTTGCATGGGAGAACTGTGAAAGGGCTGAGTTTTGGCCTGCCTGTCTGCCTTCTGTCTCTGAGAGGGGAAAATAGAGCTTATTCGGACTGAATCCAAGTTGTGAGGACTATTTAAGCCATTGGACTGTGACCAGGCTTTAACTTGAAGAAGACCGAATATTTACTGAATGCGATCGGCCTGTCAGGATTTCCAGCTGCTTTTGAATCCCCGATTTGTGCAGAGACTTTGCGATTGTGACAGGAGAGTGGTTTGCTTGGTACAGTAGAATTTTCTTACATGTAAGTGTGCTCTTTATTGAAAGTGGGTCGTGATTTGGTTCCCCACTGTGTGAACTGTGTTCTGCTCGCTGGTACCGTAGAATCCTTTACATGTAAATATGCTGTGTATTGAAAGTGGGTCGTGACTTGGTTCCCCACTGTGTGAACTGTGTCCTGCTTCCTGGAAGCTTTATCCAGCCTAATCAGACTGAATTTGCGTTCATCTCCATTCAGCCTGGGCCATGCCATGCTGGCTCTGCCAGACTACTGCACTGCACAGAGAAAGCCACCAACGAGAGACCTGCCTGGGGATCAGCCCTCTGCTCCATGCCTGAACAGGAACGATGCCTCGGCGAATCGTGTGAGCCCTGTTTCTCCTGGCACTCCAGATTAACTGCCTGCTGTCTCGATTTTTGTCCGGCCTGTGTCCAGTCTTGGGTATCATGAGTAATCATCAGGGTAGCTCCCTGCAACAACAGCCTAATCTAAATATGTGTCATCTGATTGTCTTGTTGTTTTCCTTTCACGAACTGAACTCTCCGGCTCCGGATCACAAATAGTGTGTGTTGTGCATGTTGTTTTCTTCCATCTCAGGGCCCCAACCAGCTGCAATGTTCCTGGGTAGCCCACCATTCTCCATCTGGGTACCTAAAGTGTGTGACTGTTTATGGACCCTGAAGTGCAAGCATAACTGTATGATTGATAGAGCCTTTAAGCAAATTAACCTGATTATGCCCCTCCCTTGTTCAAACCCCTTAAATAAATCAGATCGAACTCTTTTTGCATTTACCCTGACTGTGGTTCCAGTTTGTGCAAGAGTATTGTACTGCTGTTATTAGCTGTGTATAACCTTGTTTTACAGGGGGTCCCCAGGGCCGGGCCAGAGGAAAGCCCTGGTGGTAAGTGCAAACAGTGTGGGTACTTGTGTGGTGTATCAGGGGCATTGTGAAAGTGATTATTGTGTATTGTTCTGGCCACTAGTAAGGAAAGAGGGGGGTTACAGTGTCCCAGAGGGCTGTGCCCAGGTTAGCTTGACCACTACCAACCCTGACCTCTGGGTGGAGGCACCCGTTTCAGAACTTAGGTCCCTTAACCTGCTACTAGCCAAGCAGGCAGGGTTAGTAGCCCTTGGGATAGCACCACCTAGGGGTTACATTTTGGAGGCTCACCGCTGGGATTTTGTGCCTTCTAGTGGCCAAAAATGATGAATTATTGTTAAAGAATAATGGCTACCCTAATAGTAATGGCTGTACACCAGTTGGTGGGGTGGTGTAATGGGCAGGAGATTGACCCCCAAAATGCTCTACTTATACTGGATATCCCCCTGGGTACCAGTAAAGACACTGTAGAGGGAGCACTCTCTAAAGTTGAATGTTTAAAAAACCCTGTGGTGGTGGGTCGACAGGCTGATTTGATCGCCAAACTTTCATAGCCCTTTGGCAGCGTGTAGTGACCCCATGGACAGCTCTAAAGTACCACAGACTATTGCCCCAGAAGGGGTTCCAGCTGCCTGAAGAGTGATAACAAAAGACAGTAAAGACCCCGGGGAGGATGAGCTCCTACCATTATCTGAGACTTTTGAGGAGAAATTTGCTAAATTGTTGCTGGGGGACGGGAAAACCATAGAGGACTTTAAGAAACTATTCCTGCCACCTGGGGATGTTCCTTCCCCAACACCCCCTCCCACTCCAGCACCTGTTCCTGCCCCGCCTTCTGTGCCCATGCCAATGCTGGCTCTTATATCTGTACCTGCCATTAGTCACGACTCCTACCGAAGGCTGTGAATCTTCTTGGGCACCCTCCCTACCCCCCAGGAGGAGGAGGATGACTGGGAGACCTGGATAGATTATGTTGCCCCTCTAGTACTTGAATGGCAATGTTCAGAAGCAGAGAAACGAAAGAGGTTGAGTGAGAGTCTCCGAGGTCCTGCCCTGGCTACCATCCGTGCCAAGCAGGCCAATAACCCTGAAGCAACTGCTCAGGACTATCTTGATGCATTGGAAAATGTGTATGGGTGCCTGGATTCAGATGAGGATCTGTGGTGGAGAGTAAGAAATGCTCAGTAGTATCCAGGGGAACCATCGTCTGTGTATGTACCTCGGCTTGAAATGCTGCTACAAGAGTGCCTCAGAAAGGGTAGTTTGCCATCAAATGAATTAGATCAAACTAGGCTGGACTGGATCCTTAAGTCTGCTCCATTTTCAGAATTGTAACTGCTTCAGTTGCGCCTTTGCCACCCGACTGGAATTGCCCCCCTCCTATGACGAGCTAATGAAAGAAACTCAGGGGGTTGAGCAAAGGCAACCCCATGGGGGAATTGCACCCATATCTGCTGCTGCTGTGCAAGTGACCGAGAGTGATCAGCCAAGTGAGGCTCAGTGGCAAAATTCGACACTTAACGAGCATTCTGCACAGGACTTCCCACCCTGGGCCCAGCATTGGAAAGACGAGCTACTAAAGGAAGTCCGAGAGTTGAAGACGGGTGCCTCTGTAAGGGTTTCCCTCATGGAACAAGATTCTGGTCCCTTTCAGGATGTGCCTGCCATTGGGGGTGGGGGTGCATCTTCAGGCATCCGCTACCAAGGGTGGCTCCAATGCCGAGATCACCGGATTGACTGCCACTATAAAAGAACTGTTAAGACACGTTGCACCACTCTCACTGCTGCAAGCAGATACTAGACCCCAATCTCTTACTACTATTTCAGTTCCTCATACGATGTTCTCTCCCAGGATGACCCAGGAGTCTATCATTTGTCACAACTGTGGAAAGGATGGCCATATTAAAAGAGAATGCCGGTCTCAGAAGGGCTTAGAAAGAGTAGTAAACAGACTCCAAGGGGAGCTCCAAAAAGCAAATTAATAGCCAAGGGGTGCCCGAAATAACCTCAGTGAGGGTTCGAGAAACCCTAACTCAAATTTCTTTGTGGCTAAATCATCTGTCCTGGCCTCTGCTACTGCCTCTCCAGACTGGACCAAAATAATGGGCCCTTCAATGGAGACTACAGTGACTGTGAATGGTGTCACAGATGGACTCAGCAGGTCAGGCTCTCTACTCCCAAAGTGCCAACCTCTGAGCGCAGTCTTGTGAACAGTGAACAGAACAAGGTAACCCTCTTGTCTGTTTTGTGAGTTCGGATCAACCTTTGGTCTCAAGTTCTGGAGAGATTCAAACTGTTAACCTCTTGCTAGCATACCCAATGCACAGGCTCAGATATATCTGTCTTCGGGGGGCCAGATATCTTTGCCTACGGGCACCTAATCAGGTATTCAGAGATGAACCCTAAAACTTTAATAAAGACCTCAGATTTAAAACACTTCTCTTTCCAGTTTGGTACCACCATACAAGCTTATGTATGCTGTCTGCTATAACCATAAATATTTCTTAGCAAAAGAAAGCAATTCAAAGACAGACCAGGTATGCTCTAAAATTAGAGTTTTTACTAAAATATATAATAATATGTCAAACATACAATAGTCTTATATCACAAGACATACATATCTTTAAACAAAACAAGGTTTAAAACAGTGTAATTCCTACAACAATATTTAGATTTTGTCTAGCTTTCTAAATACCTGTTTTCAGTGCTCAGATGTTTTCTTGGTCAGTGTCAGATAAAAGTGTGTCTGTAGTGAAACAGAATAATCTTTAAAAGCTGGTTTTGCCCACCTCTTTTGCATGAGGTTATATAGCTCCTCCCTGTCAAAATATCTAAAAAATATATATTTCTATACAACCACAGGATGTAATTTCGAAGTATTAATTCTGCAACCTTAGCATAACTCAATTTCAATGACACCCTTTTGATTCATGCTGCATCCTCCTCACACAGGCTCATATGAGCATTTACAACCTCTCACCTCTGTGTAATAACCTGTGTTTTCTCTTCAACGTCATAAACCTTTTGTTATGATTTCCCTCTTAACAAAGTTAACTTAAACAACTCTGTAACTAACTCAGAGAAACAGGATCCTTGATTAAAGTCTTCCATGTAACACATTGTCTCTAAAAACTGAGTGTGTGTGATACATGCTGTTAGCATTTCTCTTGGCCTGCATCTGTCAGCTGAAATCTGAGGGGGGGGGGGGATGAGTGAGCTCATTCCTAGAGCATTTGATTTTTCAGCAGAGACATTCAGTAATACATTTTATATTAAAAGAAATGATACAGCACACAGAACTGGCTGTCTACGTCACAAATGGTATTCATACTCGGGCTGTGCTTGACAGTGGATCACATGTGACCATTGCATTCCAGGACTGGTATGACAAACACTTATCTGATGGGCCTTTGCAATCCCTGGAAGGCCTACATGTGTGGGGCCTGAGTGACAAGTCTTATGCCTACCTAGGGTATGTCTGCCTCTGGTTGTCTTTTCATGCAACTGTAACGGGTGTAGAGGAGCGAGTAGAGACATTGGCCCTAGTGTGTCACCCCACCGAAGTGAATGATGGGGTCCCCCTGTTAATTGGGACAAACACCCATATGTTTGGGAGACTGTCGCAACTCTGTCATGAGAAAGAAGGGCGACGGACTGGGAGGGCTCTGAGAATTCTGGCTCTGATCAAGAGGGCCTATGATTTGCAACAGAAACCTGAAGAAGTAGACCAGGATGAACCGGTGGGGATCGTTTGGAAGAGGGATCATGATTCAATGGTACTGGCCCCTAATGCCCAGTGTACCATTCAAGGGGAGGTCCGCCTCCGGAAAGATGTCAAGAACAAAATACTGATGTTGGATGTGCCAGGCGATTGAAAATTGCCAGAAGGATTATTGGTCAAGCCCAGCACCTTGCCTGCTCGTGCCCATACCTATGCACGACGAGTGATGGTCCAGATTCACAATGTGTCAGATCGGGAGATCCGAGTGAACCGAGGGTGCACCCTAGCTACGGTACACTGTGCAGACACTGCAGTATTGCCCAGCAACAAGCACCCTGGTGAGAAGGAGAGAGTGACCCCAGACTTGTTTGACTTTGGTGACTCCCCGTTGCCAGCTAAATGGAAGGCTAGAATTATCAAGAGACTTGCCCAGGGAGACCAAGTGTTTTCATTGAAGGAATGGGACATGGGATGTGTCCAGGGTGTGGAGCATCACATACGCCTGCACGATGAATGGCCATTTTGAGAAAGGTCCCGACACCTAGCCCCAGCAGACATAGCTGATATGAGAAGACACCTGCAGGAAATGCTCACTGCTGGCATGATACAAGAATCCAGGAGCCCATACACCTCTCCCATTGTGGTTGTGCGTAAGAAGAATGGGTCTGTGAGGATGTGTGTTGATTATCGAACCCTGAACCGGTGGACCATCCCAGACCAATATGTTATGCCTCGTATACAAGATGCTCTAGACTGCTTGAATGGGAGCAAATGGTTCTCGGTGTTGGAACTTTGCAGCGGATACTATCAGATCCCGATGGCCCCGAAAGACTATGAGAAAATAGCCTTCATCTGTCCATTGGGGTTCTACAAGTTTCTGAGGATGCCACCGGGGATATCAGGCACCTCGGCCACCTTTCAGCAACTGATGGAACGTGCCGTGAGAGATATGAATTTGCTGGAATGCCTGGTGTACTTGGACGATGTCATTGTGTTTGGAAGCACCGTAGAGGAGCATGAGAACCGACTGCACAGAGAAAGCCACCAACGAAAGACATGCCTGGGGATCAGCCCCCTGCTCTATGCTTGAACTGGAATGATGCCTCTGCGAATTGTGTGGGCCCTGCTTCTCCTGGCATTTCAGATTAATCACCTGCTGTCTTGATTTTCATCCAGCCTGTGTCCAGTCTTGGGTATCGTGAATAATCATCAGGGTAGCACCCTGCAATAACAGCCTAATCTAAAAGTTTGTCATCTGATTGTCTTGTTGTTTTCTTTTCACGAACTGAGCCCTCCAGCTCCGGATTACAAATAGTGTGTGTTGTGCATGTTGTTTTCTTCCATCTCAGGGCCCCAACCAGCTGCAACATTTCTGGCTAGCCCACCATTCTCCATCTGGGTACCCAGAGTCTGTGACTGTTTATGGACCCTGAAGTGCATGCATAACTGTTTGATTGATAGAACCTTTAAGCAAATTAACCTGATTACGCCCCTCCCTTGTTCAAGCCCCTTAAATAAATCAGATCGAACTCTTTTTGCATTTACCCTGACTGTGTTTCCAGTTTGCAAGAGTACTGTACTGCTGTTATTTGCTGTGTATAACCTTGTTTTACAGAGGATCCCTGTGGCCGGGCCAGAGGAAAGCCCTGTGGTAAGTGCAAACAGTGTGGGTACTTGTGTGGGTATCAGGGTATTGTGAAAGTGATTATTGTTTATTGTTCCGGCCACTAGTAAGGAAAGAGGGGGTGTTACAGTGTCCCGGAGGGCTGTGCCCAGGTTAGCTTGACCACTACCAACCCTGACCTCTGGGTGGAGACACCCGTTTCAGAACTCAGGGCCGTTAACCTGCTACTAGCCAAGCAGGCAGGAGTAGTAGCCCTTGGGGTAGTGCCACCTAGGGGTTACATAGAGACACAGTGACATGGAAACCCCAGAGAGAGAGAGAGAGAGAGAGAGAAAGAGACAGAGATCATCCCCCCCATCATTCGTGTGTGCATGTATATGTGTCTCCATTTGGGAGCTAAATAGTGTTCTGTGAGCATGGAGACAATCTGAGAGGGAGACAGAGAGGCAGAAGTAGACACAACCCTGGTGGAGAAGCCTGGCTGAGCTGTACATGACACCCGTGCAGTGACTGACACGGGTAGAGAGCGAGAGAGTGTGGCACCGAGCCTTGAGAGAGAGAGAGAGAGAGAGAGAGAGAGAGAGAGAGACAGAGGGCATCCCCCTCCCACACCACTTCATTCTCTTTTGTGTGTTTCTCCATTTGGGAGGTAAGTTTATTTGTCTAACCACATATGCCTTTAAATGGATCGCTGGTCCAGTCTACCTTCTAGATAAAAAATTTTTTTATGAGTTTATATTAAGGCTTCGGTTCAAAGATCTGCTGAATAACAACTGTGGGCACGGAAGCAACCAGAGAGAGTGAGAGGCAGAAGTGGATGTGACCCTGGCATAGAATCCAGGGTGAGCCAAACATGACACCTTTGCAGTGAGTGACACAGCCAGAGAGCGAGTGGGTGAGTTATTGCAGAGCAGTAGCAGAATTAGAGCTCCGACCCATGCCAGGTTGTGCAATGCCCTATTCCCCCTCCCAGTGACTGAGAGAGAGAGAGAGAGAGAGAGAGAACAGGGTGGACGCTTGTGTCTGTGGCTGCAGGTCAGCTAGCTGGGACACAGTGAGTCACACAGACAGGGACAGGCGAAGCTCCGATTGGGCCCCCACCCACAAGCAAGTGTGCAGCAGCAGGCTATGGGGAGAAGCAGAGAGCAGCACACGGCAATGTTTGTCTGTTGAGTGTTTTTGCCTCTGTCCAGTCCAGTTTCTGAGACAAATGAGGACAGTTGGGGGAATGGACACCTTATTGTGAGAGCCTCTGGAGGGAGAGACTGAATTCCTGTGTGTTTGTACACAGAGAGCGAGCAACGCAGTGAGGTATGGGGACAGAGAGAGAGGAGAGAGAGAGAGAGAGAGAGAGAGAGAGAGAGAGACAGAAATAAAGAGAGAAACAGTGACTTAAGATGGGGAGAGAGACACAGACAGTGGCAAAGGTGAGAGATGGAAGGAGAGACACAGAAACATCCTCACAGCTCTGTTTGAGCTATGAGCTGCATGTGGGGGGTGGGGGCTGGGGCAGGACAGTAAGCATCATAGGAATGGTAGGGAACTATGTTATGTACAAGAAATTTAACAAATCATTTCAGTACTGTATATATGACATTTCTATGAGCATAACATCAATCACATATACAGTATTTACTGGGGACTATTTTGCAGGGTGGCAGGACAGAGTACATTTTTGCTATTTAAGCATGGTAAGGACCCTTTTCTGGCTTTTTCCCTTGTTTTTCACATAACCCATGGTGTAAGTGATATCACTCCAGGTATGTTGAAGTATAGGCATTTAACTTTCGTTGCAGCCTCATGCCTCACAATGCACCTGAGACATGAATTAAATGCCTATAACCCCATACCCTGCCATGGGTTATTCTAATTTATCATACATGGTGCCCTCTGTCTATTTCATTGATGCAATAGGATAGGACCTTGTGTGATAGATTATTTTTAGGGCTTTAAAAAAAATATATATATCATTTATAAAAGTTTGATGGTTTATTTCATGAACTAGTGGAACTGTGTCCCCCCCTCCTAGCTATTATAGCCATTTTCATGGATGCAGCGTCAGGATGATGAGCTGACACTGCAATGTGGCAGTTCATTGGTGCCACAGAACTTCTGCAAATATTAAAAACCTTTGCCACAGAAGTAGGAATCCTATTGCAGAACTCGGTCCCAAACTGCCACAGAAAAATCAGGGCCTTGATCATAAGCAGACCTTGCAGCACCCTAAATCCATCTATATATAAAGTGCAGAGAGACAGAACAAAACAAAACAAATCAGAAATATAAAATAAAATTAACTTGCTGGAGTACTGTCAGTGTGACTCACTCTAGCAAAAAAAAAAATAGGTACCTGAGTTGTCATCATGCATCTGTGAGACCTCATAGTGAAGGAGCTTGCAGTGGATTTTTACATGTAGCCCAGGTGCCGTTAGCCAATGGGCTACTATCCTTGCCTGTTGACCTGCACACAGGATAAGGGGACTGGGTCCTGCTACGCTGACATTTAGGGTCTCTGTCCAAAAGGAGTTAGTAAAAGCGTGCAGTGCCTACACCCAGAGTAAGATGCAGTGGGCCAGGTGTGTAGCTGGTACAACCCCCTGGGATGCTGTACCTACCCATCTCCCTTTCCAACCACCCCACACTCTGGATGACAAACAGTTTCCCAGTACCCTATGCCACATACACCTTACTGTTGATTCCCACAAAACACTCTCACACAGCAATTTCCAAACAACAAAACACAACTTTATTGGGGGGAAGGGTTAGGATCAGGGTACCTGGAACTGGGATAGCTGTGGAAGGAAAATGGTTAAAGAATTTGTTCAGAGCCGTTAACAACATATGGGCCCGTAGGCCTGAACACTCCAGATGCCCACCCCCACTGGTAACTGTGTTACCCTCTGCCCCTTTTGGGTACCCAGAAATTGCAGGCCTGCTCAGTACCATGGGTTGGCTGGCTGTTGGGGCCCTGGAAATGATGTAACTGGTTGTAGCAATTAAACAAACACCCTCATTGAATGCCAGGACAAGCCCTGTGTACTCACATTCCTGAAGATCTGATGAGTTCCTGGTGCAGAGGGCTTCCACCAGTCCAAATTCGGAGGGGTCTCAGTTCAAAAGAAGGCAGTCAAATGGGCAGCGGAAAGTATACTGAGGACTTGAGCTTCATTGAAGTTCTGGTGGCTTGTCCTCTTGATTGAGTGTCTGGTTGCTTGTCACCTTTAGCCTACCCAGGCCTATTGCAGAGCTATGGTGCAAGGCCCACCAACTACAGGAAGCCCAGACCAGGGAGTGGTTCCACAGACAGGTTTCCTCCAGGGTGCAGGTGCTCTAGCACCTCAGCACCCGCTGGTGACCCCCTGTAGCCAGAAGACCCCACTTGGTAGGGGTTGACAAGTTTTCTGCCTAGCTCTGAAGATGCAGCTGGGAACTTTCAACTCCACTCCTTCTCTCAGCAGGAAACTCAGCTCCGATGTATAGTCAGACAATTTCACAGATTCTCTACTTGACAGTAAAGTTTGGCAACAAATTTCACAGTCCAATTCAACAATGCTTTTCCACAACTGGAGTACCACAGCAGCCACAGGTTCATGAAGTGTAGGACACCTGCTTAACTTTTTCCCCTTTCAGCCTCTCTGGTTCAAATGGCATCCACCTTTCATTCTTGCTGGCACACAGCTCTCAGACAGTCGCTCTGTTCCAGAAACAGCTTCCACTTTTGCTCTAGCTTGCACCCAGTTCCCAGCAAGGCTTTTTCTCAGCAAAACAGTCTCTCTCCAGTCCCAAACTGGTGTAGGATAGCTGCAGCAAAATCTCCTCCAACACAGCAACTTAAGTCAGATACCTGGATTGCTATTCACAAAAGTACAGTTCCTCTCAAACAGCAAACTTCATCTCCTTTATTCTGCAAACCAACTCCAGTTTAAGTCCTGTGAAACCCTTAAAATTACTCACTTCTCACAGCACTGAGCCTTCTTGACTTGATAAGAGCTCAGAACAGACTGATCCAACTGCCCCAAAGTCACTGGGATTTCTCCAGTAATTCCTTCCCTCTGACTGGCTGCCCAACATTATCAATCGCTTTCATAAGCCCTCTTTGATTATTGATTGGGGAGGTCTCTTGGCACCTGAAAACAGTTCACTCCTCCTCACATGAGCACTCTGTCCCAGGCACTTGACAGGACTTGACTCATTAATATTCACAAGCCCCCTCATTAATATGCAGAGGTGGCTCCCGGTTTTTCAAGCATGATTGGTGTTCACAAAAGCACAATTTTCTGCTCTGCGTTTGACTCTTATGCCTCACCAAGGTCTCTGGTCTCTGTTTTGCTTACCAAAGGGACCAGGATCACCTGTGAGGCAATCCAAACAGCAGCCGATTGGCCAAAACCAAAATGCGGCTTTGTGCATGTACGGAGCACCGACCCTGCATCAGAGTGCAAAATATGGGTGCTGGCTCCACAGGTCAGCTTCCCAGCCCCGCTCTGACAAATAAACAATGTGGGGGACAGAGAGACGACCCAGTGGCACCACAGGAACCACTCTAGGCACAACCAGGAAGCAGGAAGAAATGGGGAAAAAATGGGAAAAAATGGGATATGGGCAGCCCTGAGGGGCAACAGGTAAGCCCCCAAAAAGGGTGTTACACTCCCCCCCTTAAATACTTGGCATCCATGCCATGCCTATGGGTAGGACCCTGGTAAAAATGCAAAACAGCAACATTAAAATTTAACATATATCAGATATTTGTACTTAGACACCCGGTTCCTATCTACTTAACATTAAGCAGAAACATGAAACACATTGAGCTGGATATTCAAACTGCGCCATTCTGAGGCGCAAGCCCTTGCGCTGAGAAAATAGTTACAGGGAGTTGGCGATATTCAGCGATACGCCATTGAGCAACCCTTTGAATATCACCCCCAGCCACAGTTATACTGTGCATGGCGCAGGAACTTGCGCCACCGCAAGTTGTCAGAGTGGAGCATTCAACTTGCGGTAGCAGTACCATTGCGCCACGCAAAATCACGATATTCAAAAGGTGACATGCAAATGGAGCCATAATTCATCAAGGCACAGGGGGGCATTTGCATCTGATTATGGCCCCATTTCGCATGCTATTAGCATGTAGGTGCGCCGATCCCGAGGACTTGCGCCTGGCGCCCTGCCAGGCAGCAGCCGTCGGGACCGACGCACTGCAGCCCGATCGCGGGCAGCAATGTGGCTCCCCACCCTCCCGCACATCTCCCTGGTGGTCCAGTGGATCAAATGCCCATCCGGGCAGAAAGTAAAGTGAACCCCCTAACATGTCCCTTGTGCCCGATCGTGGGCAGAAAGTAAAGTGAAACCCCGAACATGTGTCTCTTGTGCCGATCGGGCAGAAAGTAGTGAAACCCCGGACATGTCCCTTATTGCCGATCGAGGCAGTATGTAAAGTATTCCCCAACCGAAATCTCCCTGGTGGTCCAGTGGAATCGAAATGCCCGATCAGCGGGCAGAATGTAAATTGAAACCCCCAAACATCTCCCTGGTGATGGTATCCCCACCCCCTGTTCATTTAAGCTCCTCACCACTCCGCCTCTCGCAGCCGGGCGGCGGCAGCATCCCACTTGCCCGCCGCCGACCGATCGTTCGGCTACGTCTTGTGAGCGTAGAGCATCGGCGCGCAGGTTTCATGGTCGCGATAGTTCAGATCAGGAATGAATCATTCAAATCTGACCGTCATGCACGGTATGGGCTGCACGCCCATTGGCTCTTGCTCTGCACTAATGGGCGGCAACCCTACTGGCAGTCAGTCGGCGGGCGGCGGGCGGCAGGCGGTGGATGCTGCTGCCCGCTGGCTGCCGGGGAGGAGCGGGGTGGTGGGGCCTGGGTGGGGGGGGTGGGGGACATCAGCAACCAGGGAGATGTTTGGGGGTTCTACTTACATTCTGCCCGCGATCAGGCATTTCGGTCCACTGGACCACCAGGGAGATGTTCGCTGGGGGTCACTTTACATACTGCCCGCGATCGGGCACAAGGGTCATGCGTTCGGGGTTCACTTTACTTACTGCCCGATTGGGCAATAAGGGACATGTTCGGGGGTCACTTTACTTTCTGCCCGCGATCGGGCATTTCGGTCCACTGGACCACCAGGATGTGGAACGGAGGGGAGTATACTGATGCCCGCGATCGGGCTGGTGGGGGGGAGTACTATGCCCGGCGATCAGGCTGGGGCACAGGACTGAGTTAGCCAGCCACAGGTGGCAGCTGTGTTGTGCCCTGCACACAGCAGCTCACCTGTGGGTGGCTCTCGACTTAAGCCTTTTTTTGCTCAAGATCCTGCAGGCTCAGGTGCTGGGGTTGCGCCTGTAGTAACTCTGCACAGCCCAGCTGAATATCGGGCTGTGCAGTTTATGCATGGTTCCTCCCCCTCCTGTTGAGCATGCATTCATTTGCATTGCGCTGTTGCTCAGCCTGTTTTCAGTGGCGCAACTGCCTCCTGCTGAATATCGCAGAATGGCGCAATTTAGGACTTGAGCATGCGCAACCCTGTTGCGCATGGCGCAACCCTTTTGAATATCTGGCCCATTATATACAATTTGTGATAATAAACTTTTACCACTTTTCCCGTTATGTAAACACCATAATATACATAGGGCATCCATACCTTTAACCCTTTTATCTTTCAGAACCATAGGTACTCAAATCCTCATAGATAGGACCATTTTACCATTGCTTTCCCTTGGGTGCACTTTCACTTCCCCCTCTTTCTCTTTGCCACCTTCCTTCCAGGCCTGGGGGTTTAGCACCTGTAGGACACATGAATACCTTTTGCAGGGACCTAGGAGTGATATATACACCTTTGTGCACTACAGAAAAGGGGTTGGTCAGTGGCTGCCCCGGGGCATCATATTCATAGGTCAGTTCAAGTATGGGTTTCACAGTTTTCTCTGACCTTCTTGGGGTTTCTTGCACTTCAGTCCTAGTGGCCACCTCCTGTTCAAAGGTAGATTCAATGTCACCTGCCCCTGTGCCTGTTTCCTCTTCTTCATTGCAGGGTGCTCTGTCACCACTTCCCCTTCACCACTCTGCCCAAGGGGACTTTCTTGTGACCATTCAGAGAGCCCAGTTGGACCAGTATTTAAGTCCAAAGTGGACACTCCAAAAGGCATGGATTCAGGGGAGCTGCTCTGGAACCGCTCAAAAGGCTCAGATGGACTAGTATTCAAGTTCGGAGTGGTTCCTTCAAGGGGCATAATGACAGCAGCTTTCCATTCAGCACCCTGCTCCACAGGCAGAGGTAAGCTCACTTCTTCAAACTCATCATTATCCTGGGTCTCATTTTCAAATGCCATGGGTTTTCTCTGAAACAGTCTTGCCAACTCTGGAGTGGGATAAAAATAGATGGGGGGGCACCCTCCCACATCGTTCTGTGTGGCATTCCTGTTTGCATGGGCTCCGAACAATCAAATAAGATACCTAGGAATACAAATCATGATCGATCTTTCAAAACTGTTTACTTCAAATTATGATAAGCTTTGGAGGACAGTGGAACCGAACATGGCCAGATGGCGACTCCTTCCCCTCTCTCTGGTAGGTTAGGTGGAAGTGATAAAAATGAATATTCAGCCACGCCTTCTGTTCTTGTTTCAGTGCATACCTACTTGGATCCCACACAAATTTTGGAATAGGATGAATATGGGAGTTTCGCAGTTTATATGAAACAATAGAAACCCAGGGTAGCTAAACGTATCCTACAGCAGTCGAAGGATATGGGAGGTCTTGCCCTGCCAAACTTGCTGTATTATTATTTGGCAGCTCAGGTTGCTGGATTAATGACATGGGCAAAGCAAAGAGTGCCCTTCCAGTGGTATGTGTTAGAAGATGCAGTACTGGGTGATAGACTGCTATTCACTTTAGTTTTAGCGGAAACTACATCAGAGTACGAAAGACAGATACAGAATTGGTGGGTGAGACATGGGCTAGATATTTAATTAATTTATTTGTTTATTAAATTTTGGTAACCGGGTAAGCCCACTGGGCACCAAAGGTCCCTTTTTCAGGGGCGACCTGGAGTTAGTTACATAGAACTGAGCAGGTACAATCAGATAATGCAGGGTAGGACATTGCATACAGGGAGTTCAATGACAGAATACAATTTTCACAACAGAAGGCAGTGACATGTGGCACAACAGCAGTGAATCCTGCCAGGCTTAGGGCAATAGCTTGAGAAGTATAAACACATAGTACAATAGACCAAACAAGCATTATAAGCAAGCAGTACAACTAACTATACAAACACTACCATATAGGACATAATCAGTACAGAGTAGGACATACAGTAAGGTTAGCATATGAGAGGTTGTAGAAGTACAGTCAGGCAATACAGCAACATATACAAGCAATTCAGTATAGGACATCGGGTATGTTATGCTTGAGAAGATTCGGAAGGTATTAAATACCCCAACTGGACTAGGCTCTCTCTCTCTCTCTCTCTCATTCGTTTTGAACCAGAATTTTTTCCCCCACTCTTGACCCCGGGTATATCAGTTGAGCCGCCAGGGGAGTTACAAGATTTGCCCAGTTACTAGAGGGGGGCAGATGTATCACCTTTCAGAGAACAAAGGAAAAATTCTACTGGGCAAATTCAGAATTCTTACGGTATATGCAGGTGAAACATTTCATTAACTCAGAAGACCACACTCTGAGGTTATCATGCCCATACTCCAGCTGAGAAGATTTCCTATATGGTACGGTAACCATCGCAGGGCCAGGTAGGTTCATATACAGTATATACAAATTGATACTTCAACAGACAGAAGACCCCCAGGGGACATATAAGAGGGCCTGGGAAAGGGAGACTAACATAACGATAACAGAAGCCAACTGGAAACACAGGCTGAAATGGGGATGGAAGGCTACATCAGCTCCTATATGAAGAGAATTTTTCTGGAAGATTTTTGGTCTGATTTTTCCATACTCCCACAGTGACTCAGCATTATAATGTGGTTGCTGGTGCAAGCTGTTGGAGGTGGTGCAGGCATGGGGGGCAATGGCATATTTTTGGGGGATGCCCAGAGTTGGCAAACTTCTGGAAGGAAATTCAAGAGGTGGTGGTGGGTATTTCAGGGGTGGAGATTCCACTGACCTTTGAAGAATGGATTCTGGGGTTACCTATAGTAACACACCAAAGGGGGGAAAACAAGGAAAGTTTTATTAATGCTGATAGCTGTGGCATTGAAATGTATTACAGGAAAGTGGTTATCACAGGAGCCACCCAACCTGGGAGACTGGGTCAGGAGGGTTAAGGAGGTGGTGTCAATGGAGTCTATTACAGCTAAACTATGACTTAATTTGGAAAAACACTTGGATAGATGGCAGGGCTGGGAAGGGTGGTTACAGAGACAAGAACATTTACGGTAGGTGAGAGGGGCAGAGAAGACGAGATATGGAGGAGGGGGATTGGGAGGAAGTAATCTGTAAAGAAGGTGTATACAGGGATTGACCAGAGTTAGTTGGGGGCAGCTGACCTGATCTATGTGAAAAGACATTTAAAGGAGGGGGGTGCGAGCCCAACCGGGGGCCATGTTGGTGAGGCACAAAGTTGAAGGGGAACCATCAATTGTTTTAATTGTTATTAATTTCTCCATTTTCTTGTTTCATGAGGGGTTGAGAAAAAATTTTTTAAATGAGCTCTTCATATATTGAGATCGTATTAAGAAACTAAGAATAGTACAGTTACCTATATGAATACTGGATGTATTTGGAGGTTTGTTCTTCCAATTAGAATGTAATAACTGATTTAAGTTCTGTTCAAGATGATCCTGAACCATTTGAAACTGTAAGCAATTTACTAAATAAGTAACTGCTACTGTACCTTTCAATAACTGTGAAACAGAATGAAATAATAAAGCTGAGTTTAAAAAAAAATAGATGGCGGCCATCAGACTCGCTTTCTGACTCATCTGCCGACTCTTATCCATCTGCCACTTCTTCCATCTCAGTGGATCCAGCCCCCATAGTTTCACCATTTTTTTCACCTCTGTCATCTGCGTGCAGCAGCTCGGATAGTTGGAGGCATGGAAGACTTGCCTGCATCAGTCTCTGAGCCAACCATCTTGTCACCGATGGGGAGTAAATAATTCCCATGAAATACTTTGCAGCCTCGAGTCTCTCCTTCTGGCCAAATCATATATATACTGGCAGCCCCTCCAACTTCTCTAGAACCACATATGGTGTGCTTCCCCATCGAGCAGCAATCTTGTGTTTTCCAGGTAGGCCCCAACTCCTAAGCAGTACTGTATCACCAGGCTTTAGATCTTGTGCCTGCACTTTCTTATCACGTCTTTCCTTGTTAGCCAAGTTCCTCTTAGTGGCCAGTTCAGAGGCTAGTCGATAGGTATCATTCAGTTGTTGCTTCAACTTGCGTACATACTGCAGGTAGTCACCTGCTTGAAGGCCATCTGCTGACACACCAAAGCACAGATCTACTGGTAGATGGGCTTCCCACCCGAACATAAGGTGGTATGGAGAGAACCCAGTAGCATCATTCCTTGTGCAGTTGTAGGTGTGGACCAGGGTGCTAACTCGCTGACTCCAGGTATGCTTGTCTCTGGAGTCCAAGGTGCCCAACATGTCTAACAAAGTTCTGTTGAAGCTTTATGGTTGGGGGTCACCTTGGGAGTGGTAAGGTGTTGTTCGAGACTTTCTAACCCCCCAGAGAGACAAAAGTTCTTTAATTAGCCTACTTTCAAAATCGTGGCCTTGGTCGGAATGAATTCATTGTGGTGCTCCGTAGTGCACAAAAAACTTTTCAGCCAGCACTTTGGCCACTGTAGACACCTTCTGATCTTTAGTGGGGTAGGCTTGGGCGTATCGAGTAAAATGATGGGTGACCACCAGTATATTAGAAATATTTCTGGAGTCCAAGGTGAGGAAATCGATGCACACCAATTCCATTGGGGCACTGGCGCTGATGTTAATTAGAGCGGTGACCTTCTGGGGAAGCGCTTTCCGTGGTATGCACCGCTGGCAAGACTTGCAATACTACTCCACCGTCTGTCCCATCTTTGGCCAATAAAAACTGCTTCTAACTAGGTCAAGGGTACTTTCACTGCCCAGGTGGCCCGTGTCATCATACAGAGCCTTCAACACTATGTAATGAAATCGGCCTGGTAACACCAACTGTACATGGAATGCCCCCTGCTGGTCCTGTACCTCTCTATACAGCAAACCTGTCTTTAATCTTAGCTTCTGCCACTATCACAGCAACAACCTGGCATCTGTATCTCTAGTGGTTACCTGTATCGGATCTCCCTTCCACTGTAAAACCTGTATAATCTCTCCCATGGCCTTGCTGGCCTACTACTCTTTTATCACATCTTGGGTAGTCAGCTGTGGAAAGAACCTCATATGCAAAGCAGCTAAATGACAGTATGCTACATGAAGGCAGCTCCCAGATGCTCCTAGGCTATCTACCAGGTGCAGGACATCTTCTGAAGAGGGGGACTCTTCACTGTTGAACTTTTTACACAGGGCTTTCATGACCTGCTCAGGTATCCACCCAGCTGGAGGGCTCCTCTGGCTGAACTGGCAGGCATTGGGACAAGGCATTAGTGTCTATGTGGTTCAGCCCTGGGTGATATTTGATGCAGCAGTCATAGGTGGATAAAGCTGACAACCACCTATGACCAGCTGCATCCAGTTTGGCAGAAGTCTATACATACGTGAGAGGGTTGTTATCAGTCTTTACGGTAATCTTTGCTCTGTACAGATAATCATGGAATTGGTCCATGATAGCCCATCTCAATGCCAAGAATTCCAGCTTGTGCAGTGGGTATTTACGTTCTGCAGGATTTAAACTCCGGCTCTCATAAGCCACTGGATGCAAGCCCTCCAGGTATTCCTGATATAGGACTGCCCCCAGACCACTGAAACTTGTATCTGTATGTAGGACATAGGGCTTCTGTGGGTCTGAATAAGCCAGGACCAATGCATGGGTCAGGCAGTATATGATGTCCTAAAAAGCCTGGTCACATTCTGCAGTCCACCTGGAACCAAATGGTTTGGATGGTTGGAAATGTCTGGGTGACTCAGTGGGGGCCCCAGGTGGTGGAGGTTTCTTGCTCTTGTTGACTGGAGGGTATCCCTTTAACAAGTTCAGGAGGGGTCTAACCACCCTGGTGTAGTCCTTAATGAACCTCCGGTGGTACCCACAGAATCCCAGTAGCTGTTGCAGTTCTTTTAGATTCTTAGGTTTTGGCCAGGTGGTGAGGGCCTCAACCTTGTTGGGGTCCATCTGAATGCCCTGTGCTAAAACTATGTGCCCAATGTATTTGACTGATGCCTGGAAGAATTGTCACTTGTCAATAAAGAGTTTTAGGCCAACTTCCTCCAGATGGTCCAACACTTTTAGCAGCCATGCTTTGTGCTCTTCCAAAGTCTTTCCAAAGACAATGATGTCATCTAAATACACCAAGTAATCCAGCAGATTCATGTTCCTGACTGTCTTTTCCATGAGGCGCTGAAAGTAGCGGGGGCACCAGAAATGCCTTGAGGCATTCTCAAAACCTCGTAGAATCCTAACGGGCATATAAATGCAGTCTTCTCTCATTCCTGTGGGGCCATAGGAATTTGATAATAACCACTTCTTAAGTCCAATACCGAAAACCACTGGCTGCCATTTAAGCAGTCTAGACAGAGCATCCTGTATCCATGGCATCATGTATTAATCTGGAGCAGTTCACTTATTCAATGTGCGGTTGTCCACGCACATCCTAATGGCCTCATTTTTAGGGCTGTGGGCGGAGCCTACAGCCATTTTGGGATTGCTCAGTAGCTCTAAAAATGGCTGATCATGGAACTTCAGTTGGACTTTCGGAAGTATCTCCTTGACAATCCCCAAAGTCAAATCACGCTTTGGTAGAGAGGCTATAAGCTGTGTGTTGCCCTCCCTATGGAACAATCTTTAGAAAACACTGAAGCTGAGTACTCCTGTCAGCATTACCACTTTCAAGACCCTTTACTCTCATCTTATTAAGAAGTCTTGCAATTGTCTCCCTTGATCCTGATCCTGCAATGCCTGCCTACTCTGTGTGGTATCTATGCCTGTCCCTTCATCCTTCTAGTGTAATGCTGCCTGATCCTGGCTCCTGGTTCTGGTCCCTAGGACTTTATCTTCATTCCAGTCGGGTTACTACCCTTCACCCATCATTCTTCCCTTCCCTGCCCCTGATGTGTATGTCCTCATGCAGTACTAGAAATAGGATCCCTTGGATTTCGCCCCACTACTTAGCTATATATGGATATTGAAATTGATGTATGGTTCTCCCACGATATTCCCTTATGAATGTCTATTATCTGTTGTACCTTGTGCCTTATGTATTGTTAGTGCATTGTGATCATGTATGCTTATATATACACCTATGTATGATTTTTTTTTCCATTTTTTGTATGTGACCTTGTTATACCCAGGTCTATCTTGCAAATGAGCCTCGCTCAATGATGTTCACCTGGAAAAATAAAGATTTTGATTGATTGATTGATTGAAAGTCCAACGGAGCTTGAAACCCTCTGCTACAATCAGCCACTACAGAATAACAGCCACACTATTTTGGCTGATACTTCCGCATTCTGGGGCATGAATTGCACATGCGTGACTCACACACATGCACAGTTCTGCTGGCGTAGTCATGTTGTGAATGGCAAAATGCCATTCCCCACAACTGCGCATGCGTGAGTTCTGCACATGTGCAGTTGCGTCGCAGCTGCCAGCACTGGCAACAAAGAAAATGCACCGACATCGGGGTCCCCAATCCCCGTGTTGGCATTATGTAGCCCCTCACTCATGTGACACACAGGGAGCCCGCCCCAGTGTGCCCAAATGTAGTTTTTCTCCTACTGACATCAGGGTGCCAAATCCCTGTGTCAGCATTATGTAGCCCCCCCACTTGTGTGGCACACTGGGAGCCCAACCCAGTGTGCCCAAATATATTTTTTCCCCTTGCTGACATCGGGGTCCCCAATCCTAGTGTTGGCATTATGTAGCCCCCCTCCATCATGTGGCACACTGGGAGCCCATCTCAGTGTGCCCAAATGTATTTTTTTCCCTGCCAACATCGGGGTGCCCAATCCTCGTGTCAGCATCATGTACCCCCAACCCCCCACTCATGTGGCACACCGGGAGCCCACCCCAGTGTGCCCAAATGTCTGCTTTTTTTTTGGTTTCCTGTAAAAAAAATAAAACAGTCCCCGATGTGTTTTTTGATTATCTGTAAAAAAGGAAATGGTCCCTTGTCATCGCCCCAGTCCCTCCCCCATCCCCACCCTCCCACTGAGCACCATGTCATTTGGACTTAGCGGTGTAGTTTGCAAGACAGTCCTGTGTTTAAATATCCACATAAAAAACAGGGCCTTGATCATAAGCAGACCTTGCAGCACCCTAAATCCAGTTGTATATAAAGTGTGGAGAGACAGAACAAAACAAAACAAATCAGAAATATAAAATAAAATTAACTTGCAGAAATACTGTCAGTGTGACTCACTCTAGCAAAAAAAAAAATAGGTACCTGAGTTTTCATCCTACATCTGTGAGACCTCATAGTGAAGGAACTTGCAGTAGATTTTTACCTGTAGCCCAGGCACCATAAGCCAATGGGCTACTACCCCTGCCTGTTGGCCTGCACACAGGATAAGGGTCCTGGGTCCTGCTGCAATGATGTTCTGGGGCTCTATCCCAAAGGAGTTAGTAAAACACTGTGGTGCCTCCACATAGAGTAAGTTACAGTGGACCAGGTGTGTAGCTGGTACAATCCCCTGGGATGCCGTACCTACCCACCTACCCTTCCAACCGCCCCACATGCTGGATGCCAAACAGTTTCCCAGTACCCTACGCCACATACACCTTACTGTTGATTCCCACAAAACACTCTCACACAGCAATTTCCAAACAACAAAACACAACTTTATTGGGGGGAAGGGTTAGGATCAGGGTGCCTGGAACTGGGATAGCTGTGGAAGGAAAATGGTTAAAGAATTTGTTCAGAGCCATTAACAACATATGGGCCCGTAGGCCTGAACACTCCAGAAGCCCACCCCCACTGGTAACTGTGTTACCCTCTGCCCCTTTTGGGTACCCAGAAATTGCAGGCCTGCTCAGTGCCATGGGTTGGCCTGCTGTTGGGGCCCTGGAAATGATGTAACTGGTTGTAGCAATTAAACAAACACCCTCATTGAATGCCAGGGCAAGCCCTGTGTACTCACATTCCTGAAGATCTGATGAGTTCCTGGTGCAGAGGGCTTCCACCAGTCCAAATTCGGAGGGGTCTCAGTTCAAAAGAGGGCAGTCAAATGGGCAGCGGAAAGTATACTGAGGACTTGAGCTTCATTGAAGTTCTGGCGGCTTGTCCTCTTGATTGAGTGTCTGGTTGCTTGTCACCTTTAGCCTACTCAGGCCTATTGCAGAGCTATGGTGCAAGGCCCACCAACTACAGGAAGCCCAGACCAGAGAGTGGTTCCACAGCCAGGTTTCCTCCAGGGTGCAGGTGCCCTAGCACCTCAGCACCCGCTGGAGACCCCCTTTAGCCAGAAGACCCCACTTGGTAGGGGTTGACAAGTTTCCTGCCTCGCTCTGAAGATGCAGCTGGGAACGTTCAACTCCACTCCTTCTCTCAACAGGATGTGCAGTCAGAAAATTTCACAGATTGTCTACTTGCCAGTACAGTTTGGCAACAAATTTCACAGTCCAATTCAACAATGCTTTTCCACAACTGGAATACCACAGCAGCCACAGGTTCCTGAAGTGTAGGACACCTGCTCACCTTTTTCTTTTCAGCCTCTCTGGTTCAAATGGCATCCACCTTTCGTTCTGGCTGGCACACAGCTCTCAGACAGTTGCTCTGTTCCAGAAACAGCTTCCACTTTGGCTCTGGATTGCACCCAGTTCCCAGCAATGCTTTTTCTCAGCAAAACAGTCCCTCTCCAGTCCCAAAGTGATGCAGGATAGCTGCCGCAAAATCTTCTCCAACACTGCAACTTCAGTCGATACCTGGATCACTAATCACAAAAGCACAGTTCCTCTCAAACAGCAAACTTCATCTCCTTTGTTCCACAAATCAACTCTGGTTTAAGTCCTATGAAAGCTCTTAAAAGTACTCACTTCTCACAGCACTGAGCCTTCTTGACTCGATCAGAGCTCAGAACAGACTGATCCAACTTCCACAAAGTTGCTGGGATTTCTCCAGTAATTCATTCCCTCTGACTGGCTGCCCAACACTATCAATCGCTTTCATAAGCCCTCTTTGATTATTGATTGTGGAGGTCTCTTGGCGCCTGAAAACAGTTCACTCCTCCTCCCATGAGCCCTCTGTCACAGTTTTGGGCACCTAAGTACTGGATTGGCTGTCTTTAGGGGGTCACAAATATGGCTGCTCCCATTCAATCTGTGTGCAGTCCCATATAGTGTCCTACTTTATCACCTTATTACAGCCAAAATAAACACATTTGTTCAAGCAATGCCCCTCAGTTCTTCAGCAGCCCCCTTGCTCTTGCACACCATCTCGCCATCTGAACATTTTATTTATTTTTTGCCTGTCACTAATGCCGATATCTGTGATCCCCAGGCACTAGACAGGACTTGACTCATTACTAGGCATAAGCCACCTCATTAATATGCACAAGGTGGTTCCCAGATTCTCCAGCGCGATTGGCACTCATAAAAACACAATTTTCTGCTCTCCTTTTGACTCTTATGCCTCACCCAGGTCTCCGGTCCCCCTTTTGCTTATTAAATGGACTGGGACCACCAGAGAGGCAACCCAAACAGCCACCAATCAGCCGAAACCAAAATAGTGCCAGCCCTGCACCGGAATGCAAAATACGGGCGGCAACTCTGCAAGTCAGCTCCCCCAGCCTTGCTCTGACAAATAATGTGTGGGCCAGAGAGAGGACCTAGTGGTACCACAGGAACCACTCAAGGCATAACCAAGAAGCAGGGAGAAACTTAGAAAAATCAGGAGATGGGCAGCCCTGCGGAGCAACAGGTAAGCCCCACAAAGGGGCTTACATACATAAAGTGCAAATTAACAAAACAAAACAAAACATGAAACCTTGAGAAATATAAAATAAAACCAACTTGCTGGAATATTGTCAATATGACTCAGACATCTTTGCAAAAAAAAAAAAAGGCAGCTGAGTTGTTGTCCTACATCTGTGAGATTTCGTAGTGAAGGAACCTGCAGTAGACGTTTAGAACCAATGTAGTCCCAGCCAATGAAACCAGGAAAGAGGCTGCTGCATAAGTAGCTGTAGTACTGTAGTAGCTAAGGGGAATTGGGGGTTTTACATTAGTTTTGTGTCAGTGAGTCTCCCCTTCTTCTCGGGCTCTGGCCGGTGGGTCAATGCCCATCCCATGAGCATCAGTATACTGTGTACATTCAGCCACTCTTTCTGTGTGTGTCAGTGGTGTGTTGGGGCTGCTGTGTGTGTGTGTGTGTCCTCTGTACATGTATGTGAGCACGCCTGTGTAATGCTGGGATGTGGCCCCTCCTGCCGGTACTCCTGTGCCTCTCTTGCTCACATTCAAAATCGTGTGGGTAGGGTAACATACCAAGAAAATATGACAGAAGCAGGAATAGCAGCAGCACACAATAACATCATCATGTGTTTTTGATAGAAACCTGTATACACCCTGCAGATTAATCACAACTGTAGCAGGAGCTTAATCCTGTGGTAACTTCTCATTCAACTGCAAATTCACAGAAGCCCTAAGCTTCTCTAAAAAGAGTGTTGATACATGCACTGTATGATAAAACCCTATTTATATAGAAACATAGAACACAATAGGCAACTTGCTGTTGTGTCATGTATTTATCCTGTAAAGAAAAAAATTGAGTGTGCTGGCAGAAAAGGACCAGTAAGTCCATCTAGTCTGCCCTATTTCCCTGCCTAATACCCCCATCCTGGACCCTATTTGATCTCTGATGTACCTCCTTCCTTCCTGCCTTTTGCTACACCCTGGACCCCATTTAGTCCCGTGTGTACCTCCTTCCTCCTCTTCCTCTGCCTATTATGTCCTATGCTTGTCCCACGCGTGCTTGAAGCTCCCCACTGTCTTCACCTCCACCACCTCTTCTGGCAGGCTGTTCCAGGTGTCCATCACCCTTTCTTTTTTGTAAATTAGATTTGATTGAACATTTTTGTCAGAGAGAACAATCAAAAGAAAAATATATAGACGCAGCTTATGTCATAAATGTACAGCATTTCATGTGGTTCCACTATAAAAAGAGAACCATTTATGATTTTCAGGACCATGAAGAGTTCTTACAAAGTCAGAGAAAGTGTCTGTAACTTGTGCTGCTGTCTCACTTCACTACACTGTAATTTTCTGTCCTTCAGATGATTGCAAGGAGAGGTTGAGGGCACTGAACATGTACTCCTGGGAGGAAAGGAGAGAGAGAGAGAGGGGGGGGGCCATTATTTGGACCTTCAAGTACTTGAAAGGGATAAATAAGGTGGCTAAGGAGGGTCTCTTTAAGCTGAGTGGCAACCATAACATGAGGGGGCACAGTCTTTTGCAGGGGGGGGACAGGGTAAGGAGGGAGGTCAGGAAGAACTTCTTCACAGAGAGGGTGGAGGACACTTGGAATGCGCTGCCAGAAGAGGTGGTCTCATTGAAGACAGTGGTCAGCTTCAAGAGAGGCTGGGATAAGCATAGGGGAAGGTAAGGATCATGGGTAGGAAGGATAGGAGGAGTGGAGAGGGGAGCAGGAACAGTAGCTTAAGTTGTGGACCCTGTAATACGAGCAGACTAGATAGACCAAATGGCCTTCTTCTGCTGCTTTCTTCGTATGTTCTTATGTTCATATTTGCTCCCTATGGCAAGTATGAAGGTAGTCAATCATTGATCTGGGGAGGTCTTTATAGTGGTTATTGTCCAGTGCATCTTCTATTGGTATTTTATGAATATTAGAAACCTCTCCACTGCAGTTGATTTCAAACTCATTTCCCTTACATTGAGAGACATGTTTCCAGTACCACTCAACTGAAAATAGACACAGTATTATATCTAACATAGTAAAAGGGCTGACAAAGTGGCATTTTTGTCCTCCAGAAAGGTAAAGGCAAATATCAAAAGAATAGAAAATGATAATAGAAATTAATTCCAGTATAGAGCAGAACAGGCAAGGAAAGGCCCCTAAATAACAAAGTCCAGTCATACGTTGAGTGGATGCATAAATAACCCATAGCTGCCAGATCACCATAAAGTGGAGCAACTGGTTTTTAATAGAGTATGTCAGCCTTTCCAGGGTATGTATTTTGGATACTAAGGATCATCATCCTTTTACCATGGGTAAGTTGGGGAAAGCTCATCACCCTTTCTGTGAAGAAATATTTCCTCACATCACTTTTCAACACACCATGCTTCAAAGCGTGTCCCTATGTTCTGGTGTTCCTCCTCCTTCAGTCATGTCCCCTCTTGCTCTCCTGTCTTCCAGAGAGTACATGTTGAGTGCCTGCAGCCTCTTCTTGTATGGGTTACTTGTGCAACCCCCACACCATTTTGGTAGCCCTCCTCTGGACCACCTCCACCCTGCCAATGTCCTTGTGGAGGTGCATCCTCTGGAACTACTGGACATAGTATTCCAGGTGGGGACTCACTAGTGAGCGATACAATGGCAACACCACCTCCCTTGTCCTGCTAGAAAAAACCCTCTCTATGCAGCCCAGCTTCTGATTAGCCTTGTCACATGTCCTGCCAACTTGAGATCATCAAATATGATTACCCCAAGGTCCCTCTCTGGCTTGGTGACTGTAAGTACTTCCCTCCATCCTATACACAGTCCCAGATCTCTGCCTCAGTTGCATGACTGCACTTTTTGGCATTGAAACCCAGCTACCACACCCTTGATCACTCCTCTAGTTTACTTAGATCCCTTTGCTTTCTCTCCATCCCCTCCTGTGTGTTCAGCCTGTTGCAGAGTTTTGTGTCATCTGCAAGGAGACACACCTTCCTCTTCAGTTTCTCAGCAATATTGTTTATGAAGACATTGAAGAGGACAGGACCCAGTACCAATCCCTGTTGTACTCCACTGGGCACTCTCCTGTCCCACAAGTGACCACCGTCTACCACCACCCACTGCCTCCGATCTTTCAACCAGTTTGATACCCTGTTTACCACCTTTTCCCAGGTTGCTAAGTTTCTTAATCAGCCTCCTGTGTGGCACAGTGTCAGAGTCCTTGCTGAAGTCCAGATAGACCACATCCACTGCCCTCCTCTGGTCCACATCACTCATAACCCAGTCAAAGAAATCTGTGAGTGTTTTTGGCATGAACTCCCCTTGTGAAATCATTTTACCAGTGGTCCTGCAGTCCATTTGCTTCCAGTTACTCCATTAGTCTGTCCTTCAGCATTGTTTCCATCAATTATCCCACCACTGATGTGAGACTGACTGGCCTGTAATTGCTAGCCTCCTCCTTTCTCATGCTCTTGTGCAGAGGGACCACATCATCCCTCTTCCAGCCTTCTGGAACCACCCCCCATCTCCAATGAGATGCTGAATAGTGTTGCCAGAGGGGAGCTAGCACTGTGTTCAGTTCTTTTAGCACCCTTGGGTGGATCCTGTCTGGCCCAATCACCTTGTTTTCCTTCAGGGCTTCCAATCTCTGGTGGACAAATGGACATGTGTCCACTCCCCTCTCTCCCTGGTGCCCACTGATGCATGCTGGAGCTTCCCTTCCCTTTTCCCCTCAACAGTGAAGATCGAGCAGAAGTAGGGAGGGAATAATCTGCATCAGGGAGGAGGAAAAGGGGAACATAGAAACATTGTAGCTCCAGTTATAGACTAGCAGATGAAGGAAGATCAGGATGGGGGTGGTATACAGACCACCCAACCAGGTTGAGGACAAGGACAGAGAGCTGTGTTCCCAGCTGAGGATCACAGTAGGAAAATTGGAGGTGGCTGTGGTGGTGGGGATTTTAACCTGCCTAAAGTGGACTGTGCTACTTTCATCACAACCTGCACCAGAAGTCAGGAAATCCTAAATGCAATCCAGGATGGCTTCATGACTCAGTATGTGACTGATGCTACCAGAGAGGGGGCAATCCTGGTCCTAGTGCTCACCAATGGGGAGCACATACAGGAGATTGAAGTTAGGGAACCCCTGGGTGGAGGTGATGACAGTACTGTGTGATTCAGTTTGGACATGGGCAAGGATGACTTTCCCACCAAGACCAGAGCACTGGATTTCAGGAGGGCAAACTTTAAAAAAGATGGGAGAAGTGCTAAGAGGGAGCATGGAAGATGGCATACTAAGGGTCATACTAAGAGTCATAGATGTATAGAAGGCAGTAGCTCATGTTAGTACATCTCCAGAGGTCTGGAAGTGTTAAATCTAATTTAAAAGATGTTTGTCGAGATTTGTTTTGAAAGTATTGGGGTTATTTGTATCTAGCAGAGACTTGGGTAATGCATTCCATATGGGAATAATCCTCTGGGTGAAAAAATTACATCTGATGTCAGTCCTTGGGTATGTTAGTGATTGCTGAAAATTATGACTTCTAAGATTACAGACCCTAATATTAAAGGACAAGCCAAGTAGTGCCATAAGCACTGGATCTTTTGATATATTAAACATAAGTAAGAGGTCACCCCTTGTTCTTCTCAATTCCAGTGAGTATAGACCCAGCTCCTGTAATCTTGCCTCATAGGTCTTATTTTGCATTCCATCAATCATCTTTGTGACTCTGCGCTGGGGGCAGACCGATTATTGGCCATCTTGGGGGGGTGGCATTCAGAAGGCCACAAGCAGTTGTATCAAACTGAGGGGAAGAAACTGAAATACAGACCACCAAGCTGGTTTAACAAGGAGGTGGCCAGAGTGGTAAGGGAGAAGAGGGCAACCCATAGAAAATGCAAAAGAACAGGAAAAAAAGAATACAAGGAAGAATACTGGAGGCTGGCTAAGGTGACAAGGAGGGAGGTGCAGCAGGCAAAGGAACAGAAAGAGCTCCAAATAGTCAAATGAATAAAGAATGGGAAAAGGCCTTCTTTCATTACATAAGTGAAAGGAGGGACAAGAAGGACGGCATTGTTAGTCTGAGGAAGGGGGATGGTTGGGTTGATGAAGACAGGAGCAAAGCATAGATATTAAATGAATACTTCTGTCACATCTTTACAACAGAAAAGGACTGACTGGTGCCACATGCAGGGAGAAAGAGGGAGGAAATGGGGGGAGCTGGTATAGAGATTGAAAGAGTGAGGGAATAGGCTGATGGCTCTGAGGGTGGACAAATCCCCAGGACTTGACGGAATACACCCCAGGGTGCTGAAAGAGTTAGTGGAGTATTTGGCAGGGCTGCTGATTGTTCTGTTCAATAGATCTCTGGAGACAGGAGTGGTGTCACTGGAGTGGAGAATGGCACATGTGGTGCCATTCTACAAAAGCAGACCCAAGGATGACCCGGGTACCATAGGTCACTCAGCCTAACCTCAATAGTATGTAAACTCATTTTTTTTTTTTTTTTTTTTTTATTTATTTAGTTTTTGTTTATCGGGTAAGCGCACTAGACAAATCCTGCCTATTTTCAGGCACGACCCGGGGAGGGAGATACAGATGAATGCCAACTGACCTTGAACCAGATTAAGCTGTTGGTGGTATTTTTAGTGAATGAGGGAAATTTGGCCAGGACACTGGGGAAATTCCCCCACTCTTTTCAATAAGTGCCATGGGATCTTTAACATCCACCTGAACTACCACCAATCCAGGCAGATGGGACCTTGGTTTAACGTCTCATCTGAAAGACGGCACCTCAGAAGTGCAGCACCCCTCTCATGCTGCATTACAGTGTCAGTACTGGGATATTAACCCAAGTGCCAGATGTGGGAACTGAACCCACAGTCCTCTGATCTCCCGACCTCAGAAGTGAGTGTGTTACCTACTGAGCCACTGACACTGCATGGTGACTATACTAAAGGAAAGGCTGGTGAGGCATATAGAGGAGAATGGCCTACAGGATGAAAGACAGCACAGGTTTGTGGCAGACAGATTGTGTCAAATGAACCTGATCGAGTTCTTCAGTTGGGTCACACAGGCAGTGGACAAGGGCCAGGAGGTGGACATCATATGCCTGGACTTTATCAAAGCCTTTGATTCTGTACCACACAAAAGGTTGACAATGAAACTGAGGGACCTAAGGGTGGGGGAGAATATGGTAAGATGGGTTGAAAACTGGTTGAGTGGCAGAACCCAGAGAGTAGTGGTTGGGGGAGAGTTCTCCAGCACCAGGAAGGTCGCTAGTGGGGTCCCACAGGGATTGGTGTTGGGGCCAGTGATGTTCAATGTCTTCATAAGTGACATTGGGGAAGACATTAAAGGCAAAATGTTCCTGTTTGTGGCAGAGGCATTGCTAGCATCAGATAGTATTCTGGGCTCGGGCCCGAATCAAAAGGCCAGGGGTCTGGGGGTCACTTAGGCCCCATAAGCTGCTGCTATGAAATGTTATAAAGCCTTCGCGGCAAAGTAACACATTTCTGCTATTTTAACCTTGTTTTTCCCCCCACTCCTTTTCCATTATTTTGCGTCATTTTTTTGGTTGGCTTGTCAGTTGTCAGGTAAAAACTTCATGTTGTGGATTAAAAGTCATAGAATAGCATACATCTTAAATATCAGTAGATCTAGGCTAAATCTACTGATATTTAAGAAGTACATGGGGCATGGAAGAGGGCTGGGCCTGCAGCTACTGCGTGCTTTAAATTGTATGTAATGCATTGCAGTTGCTTGCCAGCCACCACATGCAGTCCACACAAGCACACACATTGGGCGTCAGTGTCCACTCCACTACTGAACTAACATTACTTGACTTTATTGGATTTTACAGCCTGCCAGAGAGTCTCTATCTCTAAGACCCCATGGTCCACACCCTTCCCTTTCTTGCTTTAGTTTAGTTTCCTCCAGACAGTCCCAGCAGATAGCAAAGGTCTCAAAGACCAGGGACCTGGCTGCCTCACTTATTTGACCCACAGAATGCCAACTGCCCACACTGCACATCATCCATAGACAAACAAAGTTCTCACCTGACCCAGAATCTGCACCTTAGCCTGCCATCAGTCTCCCATTTCTCTCTCTCCTTGCTCTGTCACCAGCAGCCTCTCGACTTCCAAACACAGATGGACTGCTGACTTGCCTCTGAGTCCTGACCCAGTCTTTGGGACCCTAAGCTACCCCTAGAAGTCTGGAGAGAAGAACAAATTATTTTTTTTCTGACACTATCAAAACTACACTTTGAAGCGCAAGAGCTGAGCACTTCAAAAGTTCACACACAAGTGTAAAACTGTAGTTTGGCACCATAGCAGTGCTGCCCCAATATCACAAGATGAAAAAAATAGGTATCAAAACTGTTCATTGGTACTGGGAGGGGGACTGGATGCTGGGGTGGCAGAGGAATGGGGCAGGGAAGCAGCAAATGCTAACAGGAGGACAGGACACAAGGCAAGGCAAATTGAGGGGGGAAAAACAAAGGAACACTGTGAGCCATCACAGGCAACCGTACTTGACAGTAAGGTCACAAAAAGTTCATAGCAGTCACAACTGTGACCCCTGGTGACCCCTAAATGACATGCCTGCCTGGGCCCAAAACTTTGAATAGGGGTTAGGTATTCTTCAACTTTACTGAATGCTATGATCAGGTTACTGCCTGCTTGAGGGAGGGAGGGAGGGAAGCGTATTATTTCTGCAGCGACTGGTGTGATTTGACTGATGGGATTTGCCCAAGGGCAACTTATAGGTGGGGTTTCTGTTGCAAAAAGCAGCCCTAAGGGCAGAGGATGAGAAAATAAACCCACAAGCATTTTTGTGATGGACGTCAGCAGGGTTTTTGATGAAATCGATGGAAACTTCATTTATACAGTAGTTGAAATATGTTGAATCTCTTTTTTTATTTATAATTTTACTTCCTTCTTCACCTATTTCATCAGCCTTCACCCAACACCCCTGCTTACCTCCCATCCCCATGACTTGAGATCTGAGGCTCCAGCTCTTCACGGTTTTACACTGATGTTGGGGCATTTTGTGTGTCCCCTCCACTGGCACATTTTCACATAGTGGAGACCTCCATGAGACAAAGCAGCACAGAGCCTGAAAGGCCCTTCAGCCTGCACCTGCTGGACTGGGGTTTGAATACAGACTCCTTTACAAAGGTTTTTAACAATAAAGTAGCCCTCCAAATGCACCTTCCACAGCTGAGATGTAAAATATATTATTCTTACAGAACAGACAATTTTTTTTTAAATGAACACCACCAAATCATTTTCAGTTAAATGGGGGCATATCACAAATCTATAGAAGAGAAATCTTTGGAAATAAGTACATTTACCCTGATCATGATCGGTCAGCCCTTTCCTTCTGCTCCGACTGACACCGACTCCATACCTTCCTCATCTCGGCAGCTCAAGCACAGGCCATAGACTCCAATCCATGGGAAGAACACCCCTCCCCCCTCAGCCAGTGGTCAAACAGGAATTCAGCGTGTTTGCCGTTCATTTGCATCACCAGGTAAGAAAAAAGGTTTGTCTCCCCATACGATGCACAGGGGTAATGCCAAACTTCACCCAACAACTAACACACCAAAATCTGGCCAATGGAAAATCATGTACACAAATGCTCACAGCCTGGAAAATAAGATCCCAGACCTGCAGGCAATAATGTCAGAGGCTAAGCTGGACATAGTAGCAATTAGTGAGACGTGGTTTACCAGTAACCACACTTGGGAGACTTCAGTACCTGGCTATGTATTGTTCAGAAGAGACCGAGTGCAAAAAGGGGAGGAGGGCCCTGTATGTTAATAAAATATCAAAGCTACAGAAATTCAGAATACACATAAGGAGCCAGAAGAACTGTGGGTCAACCCTGGAAACAGGAAATGGGACAGCCATAAGAACTGGGGTTGTCTACAGGCCCCCAGACCAGGGGAGGACATAGACATTACTACTCTTAGAAGATATACAAAACATGACAGCTAAAGGGAGGTTCTGATAATGGGAGACTTCAACATGCCAGATACAGATTGGTCAATACCAGCAGGAACATCTGCCAGAACTAGACTCATAGTGGATTCCCTGCAGGAGGGCCTCAAACAACTGGTACAGCAACCCACAAGAGACAGGGCTATCCTAGATCTAGTACTGACTAACAAAGAAGGGATCACAGATCTCCAGGTAGAAGGTCACCGAAGCCAGTGACCATCACATGGTATGGTTCAATTTGGCTACTACATCTAAATCATCCCATTCCAAGGCAAAAATATGGGACTTCAGAGGAGCTGACTTTGATAAGATGGCCAACAGAGTTAAGCTAGCCCTGACAAAAAGAAACACAGGTGAGGAGGTACAGGCAAAGTGGGCAAGCATAAGGATACAATACTTGAAGCAACATCCCATTGTGTTAGACAGAAAAGGAAGTGCAAAGAAGAAGGAAACCACTTTGGTTCTCAAATACAGTAGCAGAAAAGGTCAGAGCCAAAAGGCTGGCCTTTCAGAAAATATAAGGAACACAGCGGGATGAAGATAGGGAGGCATATCAAACTGCCCTAAGGGAAGCAGGTAAGGCAGTAAGGCAGGCAAAGTCCCAAACTGAGGAAACACTAGCATGAACAGTAAAAGAAGGTGACAAGACTTTCTATAGATACATTAGTGAAAGAGAAAGTCCAGAGGGGTATTGCTAAGCTTAATGGAGAAAAGGGAGCATGTGAGGAGGAGGACCTGTAAAGGCATCTATCCTAAATAGATACTTTTGCTCAGTATTTACTGAAGAGAAGGTAGGGCAGGGCCCACAGCTCAGCATCATGGACACAGGGGAGGGAGGTGAGCACTACTCCTTCACAAAAAGAAAGGGTCCTACAAGAGCTTGCAAGCTCAGGTGGATAAGGCAATGGGACCTGATGGCATACATCCCAGGGTACTTAAGGAGCTAAAGGAGGAACTAGCAGAGCCATTAGCAGAATTGTTTAGTGTGTCTCTGAGCACAGGAGAGGTCCCAGAAGACTGGAGAAGGGTTCATGTGATCCCACTCCACAAGAGTGGTAGAGGAGGAGGCGGGAACTACAGACCGTCAGTCTTACCTCAGTAGTGGGCAAGATTATGGGCAGCACTTAAGGAAAGGATAGTGCAACACCTGGAATCCATAGGGGCACAGGATCCAAGACAGCATGGGTTTACAAAAGGAAGGTCCTGTCAAACTAATCTCATAGATTTCTTTGACTGGGTAACCAGAGTGGTGGACAAGGGGGAGCAGTTGATGTCACCTACCTTGACTTCAGCAAGCTTTTGACACTGTTCCACATAGAAGATTGATAAATAAGCTAGGTAGGCTTGGGTGGGTCAGAGTTTGTCAACTGGGTGGCAAACTGGTTGACTGGCAGAAAACAGAGAGTGGTGGTAAATGGTATACAGTCAGAAGAGATGCAAGTCACAAGTGGGTACCTCTAGGGATCAGTCCTGGGGCCAGTCGATTCAACATCTTCATTAGTGACCTCAGAGATGGACTAGAGGGTAAGGCTTGTCTGTTTGCAGATGACACCAAGATCTGCAACAGAGTAGATGATCCAGATGGGGTGGGCAGAATGAGAGAGATCTGGATAAACTAGCAGAATGGTCAGAAGAGTGGCAACTGGGATTTAATGCAAAGAAGTGCAAAATCATGCACATAGGGAAGAGAAACCCTGAAGCCACTTATAGGCTGGGAGGGAGTTGCTAGCAGTCACAAAGGAAGAAAGAGACTTGGGCATCATCATCACTGATGACCTAAAATCATCCAAGCAGACCTCTAAAGCAGTAGGTAAGGCGTGGTTAGGGTGTATTAGTAGGGGTCACAAGTCGTAAGAGGGAGGTAATAATCCCTCTGTACAAGACATTGGTTAGGCCCCATCTGGAGTACTGTGCAGTATTGGAGGCCACACTTCACAAGGACATTAACTCAAATTGAGGCAGTCCAGAGAAGGGCAACCAAAATGGTGCAGGGACTGCATCAGAAGACATATGAGGACAGATTAACGGAGCTCAATATGTATACCCTTGAGCAAAGGAGGGAGAGAGGATATGATCGAGACATTTAAACACCTTAAGGGCATAAACAAGGTGAAAGAGTCTAACATGTTTAAATATAAGAAAAATAGCAGGACAAGAGGACACAGCATGAGATTAGAGGGAGGCCGATTAAGGGGGAATGTGAGGAAATTCTTTTTCACAGAAAGGGTGGTAGATGCATGGAATGGCTTACCACAAGAAGTGGTGGCTATGAATACAGTGCAGGGCTTCAAACAGGCATGGGATAGGCATAAGGGAGCAATACAAATGACTATGTATAGATAGGTCACTGACAGAGCAAAGGCCGATGGCACATTTATAAGGTAGAAAAAGAAATGGGCAGACTGGATGGGCCTTGCGGTCCTTATCTGCCATCAACTTCTATGTTTCTATGTTTCTATGTAGAGTCCTAAGAGTGTGATCCCTACCAGCCCTGAATAACACAACCCACGTCCCGGTCCTGGTCCCGCAAAGCAGAGGCTGAATTTGATTCCATCCTGCCTCCCGGTGATGATTTTTGCCTGCCGGTTTGGACCCCTGACCACGGTCCACCACCCAAGATCTTAGGCAATCCCTTGTTGCTGATGGACAGATGCACTTGCAGTCAGCTCGAGCTGTAGCAGCAGCAGCAGGCAACTTTTCTCCCACTCTCTTAGGATGACGTCTCTGGCAAGTCAGGTGTCCATCCCGCATGTGCACAGAAGCTCCATGGCCACTATGGATCTTGGGAACTGAGTTTAGGTGTCCCATATGAATTTTAAACAAGACAGGGAATTTATTTTACTACAGGACCACAGCAGCAGCAGGGCTCTGGACCACCTGGTGAGCAGCTCAGGGAGTGGGGAGAGAAATGGTCACAAAATCAGAGGCAACGGGCAGTGCACAGAAATGAAGGTCGCAAGGAGCACACAGCACAGAAAAGGTTTGGGGCACCAGACAAAATGTTCGGGGCTCTAGCCCTGGAGGCCCAGCCCTAACAATGCCCCTGGTTTGTGGACAGCACCAAACTCTGTCAGAGGGCGGACACCAAGGAGGGGATCCAGGACCTGAGGAAGAACCTTGCCAGACTAGAGAGATGGTCAGGAATCTGGCAACTTGGTTGCAATGTCAAAAGGTGCAAAGTAATGCACATAGGGGCCAAGAACCCTAGGTCAGAGTATTACATAGGAGAGGTTCAGGTAACTGCTTCTGAAGAGGAAATGGATCTAGGGGTGGTGATTACTAGTGACCTGAAACAGACCTCTTAGTGTAAGAAGGCAGTGGTGAAAGCTAACAGGATGCTAGGGTGTATTGCAAGGGGATTCAGTAGTAAGCAGGGTGAGGTTGTTTTACTATTGTACAGGTCATTGGTGAGACCACATTTAGAATATGGGGTGAGATACTGGCATCCATACCTTAAGAAGGACATCAACATGCTGGAAGGGGTCCAGAGAAGAGCAACCAAGATGATCAAGGGGCAACAGGATTGGTCCTATGATAAGAGGCTGGGAGCCCTAAGGATGTACTCCCTGGAAGAGAGGAGGCAGAGGGGTGGTATGATAGAGGCCTTCAAGTACATGAAGGGAATTAACAGAGTGAAAAGGGAGGGTCTCTTTACAATGAGCGAGAACAACACCACTTGGGGGCACAGCCTAAAATTATGGGGGGGGATTCAGAAGGGGTGTAAGGAAGCATTTCTATATGGAGAGGGTGGTGACTACCTGGAATGAGTTGTCTGGGGAGGTGGTATAAGCAGGGATTGTGGAAGAATTCAAGAGGACATGGGACAACACAAAAGGATCCCTTGGGACCAAGGAAGGGGGAGGGAGGGATGATTGGGAGGACAGGGTCATTGACATAAGTTGTAAGGCCAGGGCTCTGCATCATTTATCAAGCAGATGCAATAGACCAGGTTGTCTTCTTCTGCTGGCTCTTTTCATTGGTACACATTTAAAATGTTTACTTTTTCTTGATCTTCTGCACATTCCCTCATTCACTTTTTTAAACTTTATTTTCAGACTTTGTTAGCAGTGATACAAGAGATTGAACCACCATATTAGTCATTGTACATCTTAGTGTAACCCCCCCCCTACAAATGGGTGTTCCCAAAAAGTCTTCCTTGCACTAGCCTAAATGCTCACTGCCAGGCTGGTGTCCTGCATTTTAGCCGTTGAAATATTGCTAGAGAGTGCCTGTATAGCCTATGTGTATTGTCTCTTTAAGAGCTGCCTGACTGCAGTTATCTTCGATCCGCAGGGGGGCTGAGTGTTTCCCTGCTCGAGTCCCACCCCGGCTGCCTGAAAATCACACCGTTTCTGCCATCGCTAATTGCGCAGAGGAACTCTGTTAGAGGGTGTGCTCGTTGATTGATTATTTGCTAGAGCAGTAATAATATTGTAGTTTGTCCTAACCTGCCTTCTTTGCAGCAAGGGGCGTTTTGCCTATATCCACCATCTTGGTCTCGAACTGCCGAATTGGGCCAATCAGTACTTTGGGACTCTAAAATGGAGTCTGCTTACCAGGGCTGTGTGGATAAAAATCTGTGGGAATTGTAGTTTTGGACTGTTGGCGCCTTTTAGCAACTGAAGAGGGAGCTCTTGCTTTGACTGACAACCGAATCAGCCAACTGAACCTTTGGATCTGAAGGGAATCCCCTAGCTACCTGCTGTTTAGGGCAGATTTAAGTTGGAAGTTGAGAGAGTAACAGCTCGAGATAGTTCAAGCAGTGGGCTGCGTAGTTTTCACGTGGGAGAACTGTGGGAAAGGTCTGATTTCTGTCCTGTATGTCTGGCTAGTCCCCTAAGAAAAAGAAGAGAATCATTTTCGGACTAAATCCGATCTTGTGAGAACGAAGAAGCCACTGAAGTGTGACCAGGCTTAACCTATAGAAGACCGAAGATTTTTGCTGAATGCGATCGGCCTGCCAGGGAACCCCCACTGCTCCTGAGCGCCTGGTTTAAGCAGAGACTTTGCAATCATGACCGGAGGGCAGCTCACCTGGTATGGTAGAATCCTTTGCATATAAATGTGCTGTTTGATGATAGTGGGTCGCACTTGGGTTCCCCACTGTGCGAACTGTGTCCTGCTCACTGGATGTTGTATCTAGCCCATTTGGACTGTATCCGTGGTTACCTCCATGCAGCTGGGTCTTGCCACGAGGACCCTGCCAGACTACGCTACTGCACAGAGAAAAGCTATCGACAAGAGACGTACATGGGGACCAGCCCCCTGCTCCACGCTTGAACAGGAACAACGCCTCAGTGAATCATGTGGGCCCTGCTTCTCCTGGTACTCCAGAGGAACCAAATGCTGTCTCGATTTTCGTCCATCCTGTGTCCAGTCTTGGGTATCGTGAGTAACTATCAGGGTAGCTCCCTGCAGCTACAGTTTAATCTAAGTGTGTCATCTGAGTTCTGTGTTATTTCTCTTTCTTCACGAACTGAGCCATCTGGCTCCGGATTACAAATAGTGTGTATTGTGCAAGTTGTTTTTTTCCCATCACAGGGCCCCAACCAGTTGCAACGCCAGCCTACCAAGGGCAATGGTCCTTGCTAGCCCACCTTTCCTCCACCTGGGTATCCAGAGAGTGTGACTGTGTTAGGGACTCTGAATGCATATACAGCTGTGTGATTGATAGAGCATTTAAGCTAATTAACCTGATTACGCCCCTTCCTTGTTCAAATCCCCTGAATAAATCAGATCTACCTTTTTCTGCATTCAACTTGACTGTGGTTCCAGTTTGTGCTCGAAGTACTGTACAGTTCCTATTTGCTCTGTCTAACCTTGTTTTACAGGGGGTCCCCAGGGTCGAACAGGAAAAACAGTGTGGGTACTTGCAAGGTATATCAGGGGTATTGTGAAAGTAATTATTGTGTATGGTTTCAGCCACTAGCAGGGAAAGAGGGGGGTTACAGTGTCCTGGAGGGCTGTGCCCAGGCCAGTTTGACCACTACCAACCCTGACCTCTGGGTGGAGGCACCCGTTTCAGAACTCAGGCCCCTTAACCTGCTACTAGCCAAGCAGGCAGGGGTAGTAGCCCTTGGGATAGCACCACCTAGGGGTTACAGACAGATTTACAAATCTCATTTATGTGGGAAGAGAAGTTTAGGGCAGGATCAAGTGTGACCCCCAGGTATTTAAAGGAGTTAGTTACAGTGATGGCAGAACCATCGAGATATAAGACATGTAGCTTAGGGGACTCAGACTGGGTTTTTTGAAGGAACCCAAAGAGCATAGCATGAGATTTGGAGACATTCAGTATTTCATGATTTGAGGAGAGCCAGGACTGGATTTGTTGAACAGCAAGGGAGAGGTGGTTATTAATATCATCAATAGACCTAGAGGCAGTGAAGAGGACCAACTCATTAGCATACATAATGGTCTGGCAGTGAGAAGGCTGGTCATAAAGGTCATTTATAAATAGGGAAAAGAGCAGGGGACCAAGTATAGAGCCTTGGGGGACACCACAGGAAACAGAGGCAGGGGAAGAGAGGACCTTACAGAAGGAGACAGATTGAGACCAACTGTGAAGATAGCTATTAAACCAGGATAATGTGACTCCAGAGGCTCCAAGTGCTTTCAGCTTGCTTAAAAGCAAGGAGTGATTTACCAGGTTGAATGCCTTGGTGAGGTCGATAAAAACAGCACTGGTAAGTAGTCTATTATCCATATTAGACTTCACCTTACTAGTGAACTGTGTGAGGACAGTCGTGGTACTGTGACCAGCCCTAAAACCATGGTGGACAGGAGACTGAAGATTAAATTTAAGTAGATGGTTGGTTACCTGACGATGGATAAGGGTTTCAAGTAGCTTGCAGAGAGTGGAGAGTAGTGCAATGGGATGGTAGTTAGATAGGATCTTTCTGTCCCCTTTTTTGAATATAGGAATACTCCTTGCATTTTTTCAGGCTGAGGGCACAGTGGAGGAGCAGATGGACAGGTTAAAAAGTCTAGTAACAGGGGTGGCAAGAAGAGAGGCAGCCAGTCTAAGGATCATCGGTTCCAGCCCATCTGGGCCAGCGCTGCCATGAGATGGAATGGTTTTTAGTAACAGTAGAACATCCTGCCTGGTGATGGGGGCTAGCTCCAGAGTAGGAGCGGCAGCAAGGGGAACTGGAGGAGGAGTCAGCAAGGAGTGAGACAAGGACAGGGAGGTGTTGGAAAGTGTAGTAAAGAGGGTGTTGAAGGCATTGGCTATAGTGGTAGTATTATCACAGCTGGCATTGTTAGGGATCATTTCAAGGGGAGTTTGACTTCTGTGGTTCCCAAGGATCTCATTAATTTGTGACCAATAGCTCTTGTGATTATAGGCAGAGAAGTGAAGTAGCTCTCTATAATAGTTACTTTTTGCTGCACAAATCCCCTTCTTGCAGGAGTTCCACAACATGCGATATGCACGGAAGTTAGCAAGAAGAGAGGAGGATTTTCATTTGCTTTATAGCTTATCCCTTTGCCTAAGCATTTGAAGAAGGAGCCGTTTAAGCCATTTGGTAGCAGTGCCCCTGACCCTGCACTTTGTGGATGGGATGGGATATTTTTGCAGGGAGAGTAGAGTAACGGTGAAGTAGTCGGTGGCTGTGTTAATGTCACACGTTATAAAGAGAGGGACCAGTTGACCAGCTGTAGGTCATGTAGGAATGCATTAGGGTCAAAGGCAGAAAAGTTGGAGAAGGATAAGACTTTAGGAAGGTAAGAGGGAGGAGTAGCATTCCAGATGTGGTAAACAGGACATTGGTTGTTAATTGAGTCTGCTAGAACTCCGGCAGAGCAGAATCTGTCCTTCCTGTTGGTGAGTATCCAGTCAATGAGAATGCGGCTAGATCCATTTTGAGAAAGCCTTGTGGGATATGAGATAAGTTGTGCTAGGTTGGCCTTACTGATAGTGGAAGTGAGGATAGAGGTGTGGGGGCCTAGCCAGTCTAGGTTGAAATCCCTTAAGCAGATCATTTTGTTTTTCTTTACTACAGATGGTAGGAGATTTATTAATTCTTTCAGACCTTGTTTGCTATTTTTTGGGGGTATGTAGACACTTACAATGTGGAGTTTCTTTGTCCCACCCAATAACAGTAGTGAGTATAGAACCTCACAAGATTTCAATGGGTTGCAAGGCAGGAGGGAGAGGCTAAGGTGAGTCTTGTAGTACAGAGCCAATCCATTGCCTCTTTTAGGGGGAGGACAGTTACCACGTAGCATGTTATATCCTGCAAGGAAGCAATTGGAATATGGGACAGAGGGCTTCAACTATGTTTTAGATATCACAAGTATATCAGGATTATTGACTCATACCCAAGCGTCTAACTCAGAGTGATTAGCCATCAATCCGTGGATATTAAGGTGAGCAAAGCTTAGTCCTTGTAACCGGGTCACAAGATGGGGGAAGGCCTTAGGAGTGATGTCATGAGGGGCAGTTGGGCCTGAGTTAGATTTGATGTCTCCATCGAGAGATAGGGAGATTGTTATTACCCATGGGGTGGCGATCACAACGGAACGAGATACACACCCGGGGAAGAATATTTCCTTTGAAGGACATACTTGAGAAATCTCCCTAGAGGTCTGAAACTGAGGCCCAAAAGTGGCGTTGTTCCTAACAGGTTAGAGAAAGTAAAGTCCTCAAGGCTAACATTGTTAGAATGGGAGAGGACACTGAAAAGAGGATGAGAGAGTCAAGGACTAGGAGGGTACAGAGTGTGAGCAAGCCGGCAGTGAGATAGGACATCTTGTTCATGTGAAGTATTACAGGAGGCATAGAATTGTCATCAGGGGGAGAGAGGAATAAGAGGCAGGGGGAACTTTGCAAATAGGAGGGGAAGGAGACAGTAAATAAAAGCTTAGGATATTAGCTCAGAGGCACTGTGGGATTCAACAATGCAGCCAGGGTTCAGCCAGGTCTACATTTAGTGACCTCTAGTGGATGTATGGGATAAGCTGCATATGAAAAAATTGAGTGATTATTCTCCACCTATTAATCAATATTAATCACCACATGACAACCAGGTCCTATATCTGTACAGTCGGCCAAGGGTGGGGTCGTGGGACAGCCAACGACTAGCACCGCAGAAAAAATAAATACAGCTAACAACTCTGTTTCTGCATGTAACTGTGCCCGGTCCAAAATAATGAACTTCAGCATCCAGCTCTAGAATAATTAAGTTAGCAGCCAAAACAGTTTTTCAGGTCCAAAATAATGAAATTCCAGCATTTAGTTCAAAAATAATTAAATTAGTAGCCAATGCAGTCTGCCTGAATACTTAATAACCGCTGTCTGGCTGTCTGGAGGTAAAAAGTTTTCCTTTAACTGCTCTCCAGATCTGAAGAAATAAAAAGTTTGCGCCAAGTTCAAAGTTCTGAAAAGCAGCACACCGTGTGGCTGGTAAGACTGCTACGTACCTCCTTGCAAGTACCGGTGGTGTTTCGGAGCTCCTGTGAGAGCAGTTAAGCTGCTCCTCGGGGAAGTAAGCTGCTCAATGGGGGTTTGACCTCTAGTGGATGTACAGTATAACCTGCATATGGAAAAATTGAGTGATTGTTCTCCACCTATTAATCAATTGGCCCTCCGATTGCCCCTCTACCTCTGCGGGATCCTTATTCATTAGCAACTGTAGCATTAATTATTACACCCATGGGGCTATCCCTATAATATGCCCTTTTCCATGGCTCCCGTCAGTGGGGACCACACAGCTTCAAATTTCTCTGCCTCACCATTGGCTCTCATTTGGGCTCCTTCAAGTCTCATACAGTCACTGAGGTTTTTCAACCAATGTGCTATCAGAGAAGGAGTCTCTCTGATCCAGTACTGCACTAGGATCTTTCTAGCATTGATAAGAGCAAGGTACCACATGGAGCAGTGTTGCTGGAGGTGGGTATCAGAGCCCACTCCCAATAGAAAGGCCAGGTGAAATGATGGCAGAGCTCGCTTAAGAACCTTTTCCATGAGGGCATGGACTTCTCACCAGTATGACTGAATTTGGGGACAGGACTACATAATGTGAGTGTAAGCACCCCCACTTCCCTGTTTAGGGGTGTTTGAGATGGTAGCAGTTCATTGGGAAGGGGTGGTCACTATACAGCCAAGAAAACACAGTCCAGAAATATAGCAGGAAAAACATAGATACATAGATACATAGATACATAGACAGTGTCGGCAGATAAGGGCCTATGGCCCACCTAGTCTGCCCATTTGAGCTTGTAAGTTCAGTTTGTTTTCCTAGAAGTCTGTTTCCCCTTAACCCTGCCCTCTAGAATTCCTTTACGTCTATCCCATGCATTCTTAAATCCCATAGATACATAGCAGATACAAAACAGTACTTGTATTCCCCACGGGTGGTGTTGGTGATGGATTGGCTCCATTGGGGTGCCCTCTGACCTTCCAGGTGCAGGGATAGTACAACAGGAGAGAGGAAAGACATTGACTGTTCACCTGTCTGGCCTTGCCAACTTTTTAGACTGTCTTCACCAGGCAGGCCTCTTGACATCTTCCTCGGTGGTTCTTTGATATCAACCCTGGGACTAACTGAAGACATGGCTGTGGAGGTAGCTTGTTTTAGCAGATAAACAGTTTCTCCAAACACAAGGGGCAAACACCAAAATTGCAGAAAACAGGGGATCCCATTTAATGAACAGTTAAATTGAACAGGAGGCGTCATGGAGCAATAAAACACAGATAAGTTGCTCAGGACCGGTTCATCATGTCAGAAGCTCATAATGTCACTTTGGACCTTGTAGTCACATTCAAAACTGATAAGTACTCTGGGTCCAGGGGTCCCACTGCACATCTAAACAGTTCTATGGACCTAAGGGTCACATTGGCACTAGAAACTCAGGTGGCCACCCTAAAAGTAGGGCAGCCAGACAGTCCAAACAAAATCAGTAAACTCCAGGCTGAATAGGACCCTGACACAGCAGGTGGCATTAAATATCTGTCTCCCATTTTCATACTTCCTTACAGGAGCATGGATCTACCAGGGGCACTCAGCACACTTACTCCTCCTGCACAAGCTTTAGTACTGATTTGGTGTCTTGGAGTTAATGCTTTTCCCTTCTGACAGCAGAGCAGCAAGCCATGAATGACAAGGGCTGGATGAGACCCTCCAAAACTGTCCAGCACTTGATCACTGATGTGTGCCCGCTGTGAGTATGCCAGTGGGGTTTCACTGGTGATTTTGAAGACATGGGGCAGAACCCTCATACAATGATTCCAGTCTAGTATGGCCTCTAAGTGGGGATCCAGCTGAATTGCTGTGAGGAATCAAGACACAGCCTGTCACGCTGCCTCCTGCCCCAATGACCAACCCACAGGTCTCCTCCTGCCACCTCTGGATGCATACCTCATGGATCTCCTCTCCCTGCAGTGGCTACCACATCTGGATGACCTTGAGTCTGGCTGCCACCTCAGTGTTCCCATGGTGCTAGGCTGTCACCATCAGACTGTGCACAAGATGCCCTTGACCATAATAGGCCCAGCCACAAGCCTTAAAATCCAATTCCAGGCTGTACTCATCCCAGGACTAGATGCTACCACAAAGTACTCCCTCCACTTCAGCAGCTCCCATGCCTGCAGCATAAACATTTCTTTGAAAAACAACAAAAAACAGGTGTGGCCACAAGGCCACATGGCCGAGCAGGTGAATGCACTGCTATGACCTCTTCCACCTTGCTCGCCCTCACGAATCCCCTTCTCACTCTCTCTCTCTCTTACCCCCTCTTATAACCTTGCAACATTTGGCATTGAAACTCCTAAGGTCCAATCACAGACTAATCCTGAGGCACCAACCACACTGTCCCCTTCTAGTGCCCTGTGGGACTTGTAGATGATAACATGTTGCTAGCCTTGCTTGTAGAGCAGAAAGAAGCTAACTTAAAGAAGCTACATTTTTTAATTAATTTAACACTTATATCTCAGCAGGAGTCAGTGTCTGTTGAGATTAAGCAAACAGATACTTTATTAGAAGTAGAAGAGGTCTTATTTCGGGTTAAAAAAAAAGAAAGAAAAGAAAGAAAGTCAGTGTGTGTGCTAGTGCTGGAAGGAAATTAGATCAGTTTACTTTGTTAACCCAGTAGGAGGAGAGACAGCTTAATTGGGGGTGTGGCTTAGACACTGTAAAAGCATGTGACTCAAATTACAACTTCCTGTTGCTAGCCTTGCTTGTAGAGCAGAAAGCAGCTAACTAAAAGAAGCTACATTAACTTATTAATTTAACACTTATATCTCAGCAGGAGTCAGTGTCTGTTGAGATTAAGCAAACATATATGTTATTAGAAGTAGAAGAGGTCTTACTTAGGGTTAAAAAAAGAAAGAAAAGAAAGAAAGTCAGAGTGTTCTGTGCTGGGAAGGGTACTGTATTAGTTTACTTTGCTAAACCAGAAGGAGGAGAGAGAACTTAATTGGTGGTGTGGCTTAGACAATATAAAAGCAGGTGGCTTAAATTACAACTTCCTGTTGCTAGCCTTGCTTGAAGAGCATAAAGCTGCTAATGAAAAGAAGTTACATTTTCTTATTAATTTAACACTTACACCTCAGCAGGAGTCAGTGCCTGTTGAGATTAAGCAAACATATACTTTTATTAGAAGTAGAAGGGCTCTTATTTAGGGTTAAAGAAAAGAAAGAAAGTCGGTGTGTGTTCTGTGCTGGGAAGGGTACTATATCAGTTTACTTTGTTAAACCAGTAGGAGGAGAGAGAGCTTAATTGGGGGTGTGACTTAGACACTATAAAAGAAGGTGACTAAATTACAACTTCCTGTTGCTAGCTTTGCTTGCAGAGCAGAAAGCAGCTAACTAAAAGAAGATACATTTTCTTATTAATTTAACACTTATATGTCAGCAGGAGTCAGTGTCTGTTGAGATGAAGCAAACAGACACTTTATTAGAAGTAGAAGGGGTCTTATTTAGGGTTCTAAAAAAGAAAGAAAAGAATGAAAGTCAGTGTGTGTTCTGTTCTGGGAAGGGTACTGTATCAGTTTACTTTGCTAAACCAGTAGGAGGAGAGAGAACTTAATTGGGGGTCTGGCTAAGACACTATAAAAGCAGGTGGCTCTAATTACAACTTCCTGTTGCTAGTCTTGCTTGAAGAGCAGAAAGCAGCTAACTAAAAGAAGCTACAGTTTCTTATTAATTTAACACTTATATGTCAGCAGGAGTCAGTGTCTGTTAAGATTAAGCAAACAGATACTTTATGAGAAGTAGAAGGGGTCTTATTTAGGGTTAAAAAAAGAAAGAAAAGAAAAAAGTAAGTGGGTGTTCTGTGCTGGGAAGGTTACTTTATCAGTTTACTTTGCTGAAACAGTAGGAGGAGTGAGAGCCTAATTGGGGGTGTGGCTCAGACACTATAAAAGCAGGTGACTCAAATTACAACTTCCTGTTGCTAGCCTTGATTGTAGAGCAGAAAGCAGCTAACTAAAGGAAGCTACATTTTCTTATTAATTTAACACTTACACCTCAGCAGGACTCAGTGTCTATTTGGATTAAGCAAACAGATACTTTATTAGAAGTAGAAGCGCTCTTATTTAGGGTTAAAAAAAGAAAAGAAAGAAAGTTAGTGTGTGTTCTGTGCTGGGAAGGGTACTGTATCAGTTCATTTTGCTAAATCAGTAGGAAGAGAGACAGCTTAATTGGGGGTGTGGCTTAGACAGTATAAAAGCAGGTGGCTGAAATTACAACATATTGTTGCTAGACTTGCTTGAAGAGCAGATAGCAGCTAACTAAAAGAAGTTACATTTTCTTACTAATTTAACACTTACACCTCAGCCGGAGTTAGTGTCTGTTGAGATTAAGCAAACAGATGCTTTATTAGAAGTAGAAGGGGTCTTATTTAGAGTTAAAAAGAACGAAAGAAAAGAAAAAAGTCAGTGTGTGTTCTGTGCAGGCAAGGGTACTGTATCATTCTACTTTGCTAAACCAGGTAGGAAGAGAGAGAGCTTAATTGGGGTTGTGGCTTAGACACTATAAAAGCAGGTGAGTCAAATTACAACTTCCTGTTGCTAGCCTTGCTTGTGGAGCAGAAAGCAGCTAACTAAAAGAAGATACATTTTCTTATGAATTTAACACTTATATCTCAGCAGGAGTCAGTGTCTGTTGAGATTAAGCATACAGATAATTTATGAGAAGTAGAAGGGGTCTTATTTAGGGTTAAAAAAAAAGAAAAGAAAAAAGACAGTGGGTGTTCTGTGCTGGGAAGGGTACTGTGTCAGTTTACTGTACTAAACCAGTAGGAGGAGAAAGAACTTAATTGGGGGTGTGGCTTAGACACTAAAAAAGCTGGTGGCTCCAATTACAACTTCCTGTTGCTAGCCTTCCTTGAAAAGCAGAAAACAGCTAATTAAAAGAAGTTACATTTTCTTATTAATTTAACACTTATACCTCAGCAGGATTCAGTGTCTGTTGAGATTAAGCAGATACTTTATCAGAAGTAGAAAGGGTCTCATTTAGGGTTAAAAGGAAAGAAAGAAAAGAAAGAAAGTCAGTGTGTGTTCTGTTCTGGAAAGCGTACTGTATCAGTTTACTTTGCTAAACCAGTAGAAGGAGAGAGAGCTTAATTGGGGGTGAAGCTTAGATAGTATAAAAGAAGGTGACTCAAATTGCAACTTCTTGTTGCTAGCCTTGCTTGTAGAGCAGAAAGCAGCTAACTAAAAGAAGCGACATTTTCTTATTAATTTAACACTTTTATCTCAGCAGGGATCAGTGTCTGTTGAGATTAAGGAAACAGATACTTTATTAGAAGTAGAAGGAGTTTTATTAAGGGTTAAAAAAAGAAAGAAAAGAAAAAAGTCTGTGTGTGTTCCGTGCTGGGAAGTGTACTGTATCAGTTTACTTTGCTAAACCAGTAGGAAGAGAGAGAGAGAGAGAGAGAGAGAGCCTAATTGTGGGTGTGGCTTAGACACTATAAAAGCAGGTGACTCAAATTTCAACTTCTTGTTGCTATCCCTACTTGCAGAGCAGAAAGCTGCTAACTAATAGAAGCGATATTTTCTTATTAATTTAACACTTACATCTCATCAGGAGTCAGTGTCTGTTGAGATTAAGCAAACAGATACTTTATTAGAAGTAGAAGCGGTCTTATTTAGGGTTAAAAAAAGAAAGAAAAGAAAAAAGTCAGTGTGTGTTCTGTGCTGGGAAGGGTACTGTTTCAGTTTACTTTGCTAAATCAGTAGGAGGAGAGATAGCCTAATTGGGGATGTGGCTTAGACACTATAAAAGCAGGTGACTCAAATAACAACTTCCAGTTGCTAGCCTTGCTTGTAGAGCAGAAGACAGATAACTAAAGGAAGCTACATTTTCTTATTAATTTAACACTTACATCTCAGCAGGAGTCAGTGTCTGTTGAGATTAAGCAGATACTTTATCAGAAGTAGAAGGGGTCTTACTTAGGGATAAAAAGAAAGAAAGAAAAGAAAGAAAGTCAGAGTGTGTTCTGTGCTGGGAAGGGTACAGTATCAGTTTACTTTGCTAAACCAGTAGGAGGAGGAGAGACAGCGTAATTGGGGGTGTGGCTTATACACAATAAAAGCAGGGGACTCAAATTACTACTTCTTCTTGCTAGCCTTTCTTGTAGAGCAGAAAGCAACTAACTAAAAGAAGCTACATTTTCTTATTAATTTAACACTTATATGTCAGCAGGAGTCTGTGTCTGTTGAGATTCAGATAACAGATGCTTTACTAGAAGTAGAAGGGGACTTATTTAGGGTTAAAAAAATGAAAGAAAAGAAAAAAGTCAGTGTGTGTTCTGTGCTGGGAAGGATAATGTATCAGTTTACTTGGCTAAACCAGTAGGAGGAAAGACAGCATAATTGGGGGTGTGGCTTAGACAGTATAAAAGCAGGTGGCTCAAATTACAACTTCCTGTTGCTAGCCTGTATTGTAGAGGCAAGCCCAGCTATCTAAAGGAACCTATATTTCTCATTAATTTAACACTTACATCTCAGCAGGATTCAGTGTCTGTTGAGATTAAGCGAACAGATAGTTTATTAGAAGTAGAAGGGGTCTTATTTGGGGTTAAAAAAAGAAAGAAAAGAAAGTGTGTTCTGTGCTGGGAAGGATACTGTATCAGTTTACTTTGCTAAACCAGTAGGAAGAGAGAGAGCTTAATTGGGGGTGTGGCTTAGACAATATAAAAGCAACTGACTCAAATTACAACTTCCTGTTGCTAGCATTGCTTGCAGAGCAGAAAGCAGCTTACTAAAGGAAGCTATATTTTGTTAATTTAACACTTATATTTCACCCAGAGTCAGTGTCTGTTGAGATGAAGCAAACAGATACTTTATTAGAAGTAGATGGGGTCTTATTTAGGGTTAAAAAAAGAATGAAAAGAAAGAAAGTCAGTATGAGTTCTGTGCTGGGAAGGGTAGTGTATCAATTTACTATGCTAAATCAGTAGGAGGAGAGAAAGATTAATTGGGGGTGTGGCTTAGACATTATAAAAGCAGGTGACTTAAATTTCAACTTCCTCTTTCTAGCCTAACTTGTAGAACAGAAAGCAGCTAACTAAAAGAAGTTACATTTTCTTATTAATTTAACACTTCTATCTCAGGAGGGGTCAGTGTCTGTTTGGATTAAGCAAACAGATGCTTTATTAGAAGTAGAAGCGCTCTTATTTAGGGTTAAAAAAAGAAAAGAAGGAAAGTTAGGGTGTGTTCTGTGCTGGGAAGAGTACTGTACCAGTTTACTTTGCTGAACCAGTAGGAAGAGAGAGAGCGTAATTGGGGTGTGGCTCAGACACTATAAAAGCAGGTGACCCAAATTACAACTTCCTGTTGCTAGCATGGCTTGTAGAGCAGAAAGCAGCTAATTAAAATAAGCTACATTTTCTTATTAATTTAACAGTTATATTGCATCAGGAGTCAGTGTCTGTTGAGATTAAGCAAACAGATACTTTATTAGAAGTGGAAGCGGTTTTAAGGTAAAAAAAAGAAAGAAATGAAAAAAGTCAGTGTGTGTTCTCTGCTGGGAAGGGTACTGTATCAGTTTACTTTGCTAAACCGGGAGGAGGAGAGACAGCATAATTGGGGGTGTGGCTTAGACACTATAAAAGCAGGTGAGTCAAATTACAACTTCCTGTTGCTAGCCTTTATTATAGAGCAGAAAGCAGCTAACTAAAGGAAGCTACATTTTCTCATTAATTTAACACTTACATCTCAGCAGGATTCAGTGTCTGTTGAGATTAAGCAAACAGACAGTTTATTAGAAGTAAAAGGGGTCTTATTTAGGGTTAAAAAAAGAAAGAAAGGAAAGAAAGAAAGTCAGTGTGAGTTCTGTGCTGGGAAGTGTACGGTATCAGTTTACTTTGCTAAACCAGTAGGAGGAGAGAGAGAGAGAGAGAACTTAATTGGGTGTGTGGCTTAGACATGATAAAAGCTGGTGGCTCAAATTATAACTTCCTGTTGATAGCCTTGCTTGAAAAGTAGAAAACAGCTAACTAAAAGTAGTTACAATTTCTTATTAATTTAACACTTATACCTCAGCAGGATTCAGTGTCTGTTGAGATTGATAAGATACTTTATAAGAAGTAGAAGGCCCTAATTTAGGGTTAAAAAAAAGAAAGAAAGGAAAACAAGTCAGTGTGTGTTCTGTGCGGGAAAGGTACTGTATCACTTTACTTTGCTATTCCAGTAGGAGGAGAGAGAGCTTAATTGGGGGTGTGGCTAAGACACCATAAAAGCAGGTGACTCAAATTACAACTACCTGTTGCTAGCTTTGCTTGTAGAGCAGAAGGCAGCTAACTCAAAGAAGCTACATTTTCTTATTAATTTAACACTTATATGTCATCAGGAGTCAGTGTCTGTTGAGGTTAAGCTAACAGATGCTTTATTAGAAGTAGAAGGGGTCTGATTTAGGGTTAAAAAAATGAAAGAAAAGAAGAAAGACAGTTTGTGTTCTGTACTGGGAAGGGTAATGTATCAGTTTACTTGGCTAAACCAATAGGAGGAGAGACAGCATAATTGGGGGTGTGGCTTAGACAGTATAAAAGCAGATGACTCAAATTACAACTTCCTTTTGCTAGCCTTTATTGTAGAGCAGAAAGCAGCTATCTAAAGGAACCTATATTTTCTCATTAATTTAACACTTCCATCTCAGCAGGATTCAGTGTCTGTTGAGATTAAGTGAACAGATAGTTTATTAGAAGTAGAAGGGGTCTTATTTAGGGTTAAAAAAGAAAGAAAGAAAGTCAGTGTGTGTTCTGTGCTGGGAAGGGTACTGTATCAGTTTACTTTGCTAAACCAGTAGGAAGAGAGAGAGCCTAATTGGGGGTGTGGCTTAGACACTATAAAAGCAAGCGACTAAAATTACAACTTCCTGTTCCTAGCATTGCTTGCAGAGCAGAAAGCAGCTTACTAAAAGAAGCTACATTTTGTTATTAATTTAACAATTATATCTCAGCCGGAGTCAGTGTCTGTAGAGATTAAGCAAACAGATACTTTATTAGAAGTAGATGGGCTCTTATTTAGGGTTAAAAAAAGAATGAAAAGAAAGAAAGTCAGTGTGTGTTATGTGCTGGGAGGGTAGTGTATCAATTTACTTTGCTAAACCAGTAGGAGGAGAGAAAGATTAATTGGGGGTGTGGGTTAGACACCATAAAATCAGGTGACTTAAATTTCAACTTCCTGTTGCTAGCCTTACTTGTAGAACAGAAAGCAGCAAACTAAAAGAAGCTAGATTTTCTTATTAATTTAACACTTATATCTCAGGAGGAGTCAGTGTCTGTTTGGATTAAGCAAACAGATGCTTTATGAGAAGTAGAAGCACTCTTAGTTAGGGTTAAAAAAAGAAAAGAAGGAAAGTTAGTGTGCGTTCTGTGCTGGGAAGGGTACTGTATCAGTTTACTTTGCTAAACCAGTAGGAAGAGAAACAGCTTAATTGGGTGTGTGGCTTAGACACTATAAAAGCAGGTGACTCAAATTACAACTTCCTGTTGCTAGCATTGCTTGTGGAGCAGAAAGCAGCTAATTAAAATAAGCAACATTTTCTTATTAATTTAACAGTTATATCGCATCAGGAGTCAGTGTCTGTTGAGATTAAGCAAACAGATACTTTATTAGAAGTGGAAACGGTCTTATTTAAGGTTAACAAAAGAAAGAAAAGAAAAAAGGCAGTGTGTGTTCTCTGCTGGGAAGGGTGCTGTATCAGTTTACTTTGCTAAACCAGTAGGAGGAGAGACAGCATAATTGGGGGTGTGGCTTAAACACTATAAAAGCAGGTGAGTCAAATTACAACTTCCTGTTCCTAGTTTTTATTGTAGAGCAGAAAGCAACTAACTAAAGGAAGCTACATTTTCTCATTAATTTAACACTTACATCTCAGCAGGATTCAGTGTCTGTTGAGATTAAGTAATCAGACAGTTTATTAGAAGTAAAAGGGGTCTTATTAAGGGTTAAAAAAGAAAGAAAAGAAAGTCAGTGTGTGTTCTGTTCTGGGAAGGGTACGGTATCAGTTTACTTTGCTGAACAAGTTGGAGGAGAGAGAGCTTAATTGGGGTGATGTTTAAAAACTATAAAAGCAGTTGACTCGAATTACAACTTCATGTTGCTAGCCTTGCTTGTAGAGCAGAAGGCAGCTAACTAAAAGAAGCTAGCTTTTCTTTTTAATTTAACACTTTTATCTCAGTGGGAGTCAGTGTCTGTTGAGATTAAGGAAACATATACTTTATTAGAAATAGAAGGGGTCTTATTTAGGGTTAAAAAAGGAAGAAAAGAAAAAAGTCAGTGTGTGTTCTGACTTGGAAAGGGTACTGTATCAGTTTACTTTGCTAAACCAGGTAGGAGGAGAGAACTTAATTGGGGGTGTGGCGTAGACAGTATAAAAACAGGTGCCTGAAATTACAATTTATTGTTGCTAGCCTTGCTTGAAGAGCAGATAGCAGCTAACTAAAAGAAGTTACATTTTCTTATTACTTTAACACTTACACCCCAGCAGGAGTTAGCGTCTGTTGAGATTAAGCAAACAGATACTTTAATAGAAGTAGAAGGGGTCTTATTTAGGGTTAAAAACATAGAAAGAAAATAAAAAATGTCAGTTTGTGTTCTGTGCAGGCAAGGGTACTGTATCAGTCTACTTTGCCAAACCAGGTAGGAAGAGAGAGGGAGAGCTTAATTGGGATTGTGGCTTAGAAACTGTAAAAGCAGGTGACTCAAATTACAACTTCCTGTTGCTACCATTGCCTGTAGAGCAGAAAACAGCTAACTAAAAGAAGCTACATTTTCTTAATAATTTAACACTTATATCTCATCAAGAGTCAGTGTCTGTTGAGATTAAGCAAACAGACAGTTTATTAGAAGAAGAAGGGGCCTTCTTTAGGGTTAAAAAAAGAAAGAAAAGACAGAAAATCAGTGTGTGTTCTGTGCTGGGAAGGGTACTGTATCAGTTTACTTTGCTAAACCAGTAGGAGGGGAGAGAACTTAATTGGAGGTGTGGCTTAGACAGTATAAAAGCTGGTGGCTCAAATTACAACTTCCTGTTGCTAGTCTTGCTTGAAGAGCAGATAGAGGTAACTAAAAGAAGCTACATATTCTTATTAATTTAACAATTATATGTCAGCAGGAGTCAGTGTCTGGTGAGATTAAGCAAATACATTATCAGAAGTAGGGGTCTTACTTAGGGATAAAAAGAAAGAAAGAAAAGAAAGAAAGTCAGTGTGTGTTCTGTGCTGGGAAGGGTACTGTATCAGTTTACTTTGCTAAACCAGAAGGAGGAGAGGCAGCGTAATTGGAGGTGTGGCTTAGACACTATAAAACCAGGTGACGCAAATTATAACTTCCTCTTGCTGGCCTTTCTTGTAGAGCAGAAAGTAGCTAACTAAAAGAAGCTACATTTTCTTATTAATTTAACACTTATGTGTCAGCAGGAGTCAGTGTCTGATGAGGTTAAGCTAGTAGATGCTTTATTAGAAGAAGAAGGGGTCTTATTTAGGGTTAAAAAAATGAAAGAAAAGAAGAAAGTCAGTTTGTGTTCTGTGCTGGGAAGGGTAATGTATCAGTTTACTTAGCTAAACCAGTAGGAGGAGAGACAGCTTAATTAAGATTGGTGTGGTAGACAGTATAAAAGCGCGGTGACTCAAATTACAACTTCCTGTTGCTAGCATTTATTGTAGAGCAGAAAGCAGCTATCTAAAGGAACCTATATTTTCTCATTAATTTAACACTTACATCTCTGCAGGAGTCAGTGTCTGTTGACATTAGGGAAACATATACTTTATTAGAAGTAGAAGGGGTCTTATTTAGGGTTAAAAACAGAAAGAAAAGAAAAAAGTCAGTGTGTGTTCTGACTTGGAAAGAGTACTGTATCAGTTTACTTTGCTAAACCAGGTAGGAGGAGAGAGAACTTAATTGGGGGTGTGGCATAGACAGTATAAAAGCAGGTGGCTGAAATTACAACTTATTGTTGCTAGCCTTTCTTGAAGAGCAGATAGCAGCTAACTAAAAGAAGTTACATTTTCTTATTACTTTAACACTTACACCTCAGCAGGAGTTAGTGTCTGTTGAAATTAAGCAAACAGATAATTTATTAAAAGTAGAAGGGGTCTTATTTAGGGTTAAAAAGAAAGAAAGAAAAGAAAAAAGTCAGTGTGTGTTCTGTGCTGGGAAGGGTAGTGTATCAATTTACTTTGCTAAACCAGTAGGAGGAGAGAAAGATTAATTGGGGGTGTTGGTTAGACACCATAAAAGCAGGTGACTTAAATTTCAACTTCCTGCTGCTAGCCTTACTTGTAGAACAGAAAGCAGCAAATTAAAAGAAGCTACATTTTCTTATTAATTTAACACTTATATCTCAGGAGGAGTTAGTGTCTGTTTGGATTAAGCAAACAGATGCTTTATGAGAAGTAGAAGCACTCTTATTTAGGGTTAAAAAAAGGAAAGAAGGAAAGTTAGTGTGCGTTCTGTGCTGGGAAGAGTACTGTATCAGTTTACTTTGCTAAACCAGTAGGAAGAGAGACAGCTTAATTGGGTGTGTGGCTTAGACACTATAAAAGCAGGTGACTCAAATTACAACTTCCTGTTGCTAGCATTGCTTGTGGAGCAGAAAGCAGCTTACTTAAATAAGCTACATTTTCTTATTAATTTAACAGTTATATTGCATCAGGAGTCAGTCTCTGTTGAGACTAAGCAAACAGATACTTTATTAGAAATGAAAGCAGTCTTATTTAAGGTTAAAAAAGAAAGAAAAGAAAAAAGTCAGTTTGTGTTCTCTGCAGGGATGGGTACTGTATCAGTTTACTTTGCTAAACCAGTAGGAGGGGAGACAGCATAATTGGGGGTGTGGCTTAGACACTATAAAAGCAGGTGAGTCAAATTACAACTTCCTGATGCTAGCATTTATTGTAGAGCAGAAAGCAGCTAACTAAAGGAAGCTACATTTTCCATTAATTTAACACTGACATCTCAGCAGGATTCAGTGTCTGTTGAGATTAAGCAAACCGACAGTATATTAGAAGTAAAAGGGGTCTTATTTAGGGTTAAAAAAAGAAAGAAAGGAAAGAAAGTCAGTGTGTGCTCTGTGCATGGAACAGAACAGTATCAGTTTACTTTGCTAAACCAGTAGGAGTAGAGAGAACTTAATTGGGGTGTGGCTTAGATATGATAAAAGCTGGTGGCTCAAATTATAACTTCCTGTTGATAGCCTTGCTTGAAGAGTAGAAAACAGCTAACTAAAAGAAGTTCCATTTTCTTATTAATTTAGCACTTATACCTCAGCAGGATTCAGTGTCTGTTGAGATTAATCAGGTACTTTATAAGAAGTAGAAGGCCCTAACTGAGGGTTAAAAAAAAGAAAGAAAGGAAAACAAGTCAGTGTGTGTTCTATGCGGGAAAGGTACTGTATCACTTTACTGTTCTATTCCAGTAGGAGGAGAGAGAGCTTAATTGGGGGTGTGGCTAAGACACCATAAAAGCAGGTGATTCAAATTACAACTACCTGTTGCTAGCTTTTCTTGTAGAGCAGAAGGCAGCTAACTAAAAGAAGCTACATTTTCTTATTAACTTAACACTTATATGTCATCAGGAGTCAGTGTCTGCTGAGGTTAAGCTAACAGATGCTTTATTAGAAGTAGAAGGGGTCTGATTTAGGGTTAAAAATGAAAGAAAAGAAAGACAGTTTGTGTTCTGTGCTGGGAAGGGTAATGTATCAGTTTATTGCTAAACCAATAGGAGGAGAGACAGCATAATTGGGGTGTGGCTTAGACAGTATAAAAGCAGATGACTCAAATTACAACTTCCTTTTCCTAGCCTTTATTGTAGAGCAGAAAGCAGCTATCTTAAAGAACCCATATTTTCTCACTAATGTAACACTTCCATCTCAGCAGGATTCAGTGTCTGTTGAGATTAAGCGAACAAATAGTTCTTTTGGATGAGACGTTAAACCGAGGTCCCATCTGCCTGGATTGGTGGTAGTTCAAGTGGATGTTCAAGATCCCATGGCAATTATCGAAAAGAGTAGGGGAATTTCCCCGGTGTCGTGGCCAAATTTCCCTCATTCACTAAAAATACCACCAACAGCTTAATCTGGTTCAAGGTCAGTTGGCATTCATCTGTATCCCCCGCCACCAGGTCATGCCTGAAAATAGGCAGGATTTGTCTAGTGCACTTACCCGGTCAACAAAAACTAAAATAAAAAATAAAAAAATAATTAGAAGTAGAAGGCGTCTTATTTAGGGTTAAAAAAAAGAATGTCATTGTGTGTTCTGTGCTGGGAAGGGTACTGTATCAGTTTACGTTGCCAAACCAGTAGGATGAGAGAGAGCTTAATTGGGGTTGTGGCTTAGACAATATAATGGTAGGTGGCTTAAATTACAACTTCCTGTTGCTAGCCTATCTTTCAGAGTAAACAGCAGCTATCTAAAACAAGCTACAATTTCTTGTTAATTTTTCACTTATTTCTCAGCAGGAGTCAGTGTCTGTTGAGATTAAGCAAATAGATACTTTATGAGAAGTAGAAGGGGTCTTATTTAGGGTTAAAAAAAGAAAGAAATGAAAAAAGTCAGTGGGTGTTCTGTGCTGGGAAGGTTACCTTATCAGTTTACTTTGCTGAAACAGTAGGAGGATTGGGAGCTTAATTGGGGGTGTGGCTCAGACACTATAAAAGAGGTGACTCAAATTACAACTTCCTGTTGCTAGCCTTGATTGTAGAGCAGAAAGCAGCTAACTAAAGGAAGCTACATTTTCTTATTAATTTTACACTTACACCTCAGCAGGACTCAGTGTCTGTTTGGATTAAGCAAACAGATACTTTATTAGAAGTAGAAGCGCTTTTATTTAGGGTTAAAAAAAGAAAAGAAATAAAGTTAGTGTATGTTCTCTGCTGGGAAGGGTACTGTATGAGTTCATTTTGCTAAACCAGTAGGAAGAGATAGAGCTTAATTGGGGGTGTGGCTTAGACACTATAAAAGCAGGTGACTGAAATTACAACTTCCTGTTGCTAGCATTGCTTGTAGAGCAGAAAGCAGCTAACTAAAAGAAGCATCATTTTCTTATTAATTTAACACTTATATCTCAGCCAGAGTCAGTGTCTGTTGAGATTAAGCAAACAGATACTTTATTAGAAGTAGAAGGGGTCTTATTTAGGGTTAAAAAAAAAGAATGAAAAGAAAGAAACTCAGTGTGTGTTCTGTCCTGGGAAGGGTACTGTATTAGTTTACTTTGCTAAACCAGTAGGAGGAGAGAGAGCCTAATTGTGGGTGTGGCTTAGACACTATAAAACAGGTGACTCAAATTTCAACTTACTGTTGCTAGCTCTACTTGTACAGCAGAAAGCAGCTAACAAATAGAAGCTACATTTTCTTATTAATTTAACACTTACATCACAGCAGGATTCAGTGTCTGTTGAGATTAAGCAAACAGACAGTTTATTAGAAGTAAAAGGGGTCTTATTTAGGGTTAAAAAAAGAAAGAAAGGAAAGAAAGTCAGTGTGTGTTCTGTGCTGGGAAGGGTACGGTATCAGTTTACTTTGCTAAACCAGTAGGAGGAGAGAGAGAGAACTTAATCGGGTGTGTGGCTTAGACATGATAAAAGCTGTTGGCTCAAATTATAATTTCCTGTTGATAGCCTTGCTTGAAGAGTAGAAAACAGCTAACTAAAAGTAGTTACAATTTCTTATTAATTTAACACTTATACCTCAGCAGGATTCAGTGTCTGTTGAGATTAATCAGATACTTTATAAGAAGTAGAAGGCCCTAATTTAGGGTTAAAAAAAAGAAAGAAAGGAAAACAAGTCAGTGTGTGTTCTGTGCGGGAAAGGTACTGTATCAGTTTACTTTGCTAAACCAGTAGGAAGAGAAACAGCTTAATTGGGTGTGTGGCTTAGACACTATAAAAGCAGGTGACTCAAATTACAACTTCCTGTTGCAAGCATTGCTTGTGGAGCAGAAAGCAGCTAACTAAAATAAGCTACATTTTCTTATTAATTTAACAGTTATATCACATCAGGAGTCAGTGTCTGTTGAGATTAAGCAAACAGATACTTTATTAGAAGTGGAAACGGTCTTATTTAAGGTTAAAAAAAGAAAGAAAAGAAAAAAGGCAGTGTGTGTTCTCTGCTGGAAAGGGTGCTGTATCAGTTTACTTTGCTAAACCAGTAGGAGGAGAGACAGCATAATTGGGTGTGTGGCTTAGACACTATAAAAGTAGGTGAGTCAAATTACAACTTCCTGTTCCTAGCCTTTATTGTAGAGCAGAAAGCAACTAACTAAAGGAAGCTGCATTTTCTCATTAATTTAACACTTACATCTCAGCAGGATTCAGTGTCTGTTGAGATTAAGCAATCAGACAGTTTATTAGAAGTAAAAGGGGTCTTATTAAGGGTTAAAAAAGAAAGAAAAGAAAGAAAGTCAGTGTGTGTTCTGTTCTGGGAAGGGTACGGTATCAGTTTACTTGCTATCAAGTTGGAGGAGAGAGAGCTAGTTGGGGTGATGTTTAAAACTATAAAAGCTGGTGACTCAATTACAACTTCATGTTGCTAGCCTTGTGTAGAGCAGAAGGCAGCTAACTAAAAGAAGTTAGCTTTTCTTTTTAATTTAACACTTTTATCTCAGTGGGAGTCAATGTCTGTTGAGATTAAGGAAACATATACTTTTTTAGAAGAAGAAGGAGTCTTATTTAGGGTTAAAAAAGAAAGAAAAGAAAAAAGTCAGTGTGTGTTCTGACTTGGAAAGGGTACTGTATCAGTTTACTTTGCTAAACCAGGTAGGAGTAGAGAGAACTTAATTGGGGGTGTGGCGTAGACAGTATTAAAACAGGTGGCTGAAATTACAATTTATTGTTTGCTACCTTGCTTGAAGAGCAGATAGCAGCTAACTAAAGAGAAGTTACATTTTCTTATTACTTTAACACTTACACCAGCAGGAGTTAGCGTCTGTTGAGATTAAGCAAATAGATACTTTATTAGAAGTAGAAGGGGTCTTATTTAGGGTTAAAAACATAGAAAGAAAATAAAAAATGTCAGTTTGTGTTCTGTGCAGGCAAGGGTACTGTATCAGTCTACTTTGCAAAACCAGGTAGGAAGAGAGAGGGAGAGCTTAATTGGGATTATGGCTTAGAAACTGTAAAAGCAGGTGACTCAAATTACAACTTCCTGTTGCTACCATTGCTTGTAGAGCAGAAAACAGCTAACTAAAAGAAGCTACATTTTCTTATTAATTTAACACTTATATCTCATCAAGAGTCAGTGTCTGTTGAGATTAAGCAAACAGACAGTTTATTAGAAGAAGAAGGGGCCTTCTTTAGGGTTAAAAAAAGAAAGAAAAGACAGAAAATCAGTGTGTGTTCTGTGCTGGGAATGGTACTGTATCAGTTTACTTTGCTAAACCAGTAGGAGGGGAGAGAACTTAATTGGAGGTGTGGCTTAGACAGTATAAAAGCTGGTGGCTCAAATTACAACTTCCTGTTGCTAGTCTTGCTTGAAGAGCAGATAGCAGGTAACTAAAACAAGCTACATATTCTTATTAATTTAACAATTATATGTCAGCAGGAGTCAGTGTCTGTTGAGATTAAGCAAATACATTATCAGAAGTAGAAGGGGTCTTACTTAGGGATAAAAAGAAAGAAAGAAAAGAAAGAAAGTCAGTGTGTGTTCTATGCTGGGAAGGGTACTGTATCAGTTTACTTTGCTAAACCAGAAGGAGGAGAGGCAGCGTAATTGGAGGTGTGGCTTAGACACTATAAAACCAGATGACTCAAATTATAACTTCCTCTTGCTGGCCTTTCTTGTAGAGCAGAAAGTAGCTAACTAAAAGAAGCTACATTTTCTTATTAATTTAACACTTATGTGTCAGCAGGAGTCAGTGTCTGATGAGGTTAAGCTAGCAGATGCTTTATTAGAAGAAGAAGGGGTCTTATTTAGGGTTAAAAAAATGAAAGAAAAGAAGAAAGTCAGTTTGTGTTCTGTGCTGGGAAGGGTAATGTATCAGTTTACTTGGCTAAACCAGTAGGAGGAGAGACAGCTTAATTGGGTGTGTGGCTTAGACAGTATAAAAGCTGGTGACTCAAATTACAACTTCCTGTTGCTAGCATTTATTGTAGAGCAGAAAGCAGCTATCTAAAGGAACCTATATTTTCTCATTAATTTAACACTTACATCTCTGCAGGAGTCAGTGTCTGTTGACATTAGGGAAACATATACTTTATTAGAAGTAGAAGGGGTCTTATTTAGGGTTAAAAAAAGAAAGAAAAGAAAAAAGTCAGTGTGTGTTCTGACTTGGAAAGGGTACTGTATCAGTTTACTTTACTACAAAACCGTAGGAGGAGAGAACTTAATTAAGGTGTGGCGTAGACAGTATAAAAGCAAGGTGGCTGAAATTACAACTTATTGTTGCTGTAGCCTTTCTTGAAAGCAGATAGCAGCTAACTAAAAGAAGTTAAATTTCTTATACTTGCCTACACCTCAGCAGGAGTTGAGTGTCTGTTGAAATTAAGCAAACAGATAATTTATTAAAAGTAGAAGGGTCTTATTTAGGGTTAAAGAAAGAAAAGAAAAGAAAAAAGTCAGTGTGTGTTTGTGCTGGGAAGAGTAGTGTATCAATTTACTTTGCTAAACCAGTAGGAGGAGAAAGATTAATTGGGGTGTAAGCTTAGACACCATAAAAGCAGTGACAAATTTCAACTTCCTGTTGCTAGCCTTATTTGTAGAACAGAAAGCAGCAAACTAAAAGAAGCTACATTTTCTTATTAATTTAACACTTATATCTCAGGAGGAGTCAGTGTCTGTTTGGATTAAGCAAACAGGTGCTTTATGAGAAGTAGAAGCACTTTTATTAAGGGATAAAAAAAGAAAAGAAGGAAAGTTAGTGTGCGTTCTGTGCTGGGAAGGGTACTGTATCAGTTTACTTTGCTAAACCAATAGGAAGAGAGACAGCTTAATTGGGTGTGTGGCTTAGACACTATAAAAGCAGGTGACTCAAATTACAACTTCCTGTTGCTAGCATTGCTTGTGGAGCAGAAAGCAGCTAACTAAAATAAGCTACATTTTCTTATTAATTTAACAGTTATATCGCATCAGGAGTCAGTGTCTGTTGAGATTAAGCAAACAGATACTTTATTAGAAGTGGAAACGGTCTTATTTAAGGTTAAAAAAAGAAAGAAAAGAAAAAGGTAGTATGTGTTCTCTGCTGGGAAGGGTGCTGTATCAGTTTACTTTGCTAAACCAGTAGGAGGAGAGACAGCATAATTGGGGGTGTGGCTTAGACACTATAAAAGCAGGTGAGTCAAATTACAACTTCCGGTTCCTAGCCTTTATTGTAGAGCAGAAAGCAACTAACTGAAGGAAGCTACATTTTCTCATTAATTTAACACTTACATCTCAGCAGGATTCAGTGTCTGTTGAGATTAAGCAATCAGACAGTTTATTAGAAGTAAAGGGGTCTTGACGTAAGGTTAAAAAAAGAAAAGAAAAAAGTCAGTGTGTGTTCTGTTCTGGGAAGTGCAGTATCAGTTCTTTGCTAAACAAGTTGGAGGAGAGAGAAGCTGATTGGGTGATGTTTAAAACTATAAAAGCAGGTGATCTCGAATTACAACTTCATGTTGCTAGCCTTGCTTGTAGAGCAGAAGGCAGCTAACTAAAAACTAAGCTTTTCTTTTAATTTAACACTTTTATCTCAGTGGGAGTCAGTGTCTGTTGAGATTAAGGAAACATACTATTTATTAGAAGTAGAAGGGTCTTATTTAGGGTTAAAAAGAAAGAAAGAAAAAGTCAGTGTGTGTTCTGACTTGGAAAGGTACTATATCAGTTCTTTTGCTAAACCAAGTGGGAAGAGAGAGAACTTAATTGGGGTGTGGGCGTAGACAGGTATAAAAACAGGTGGCTGAGAAATTACAATTTATTGTTGCTAGCCTTTGAAGAAACAGATAACAGCTAACTAAAAGAAGTTACATTTTCTTATTACTTAACACTTACACCCCAGCAGGAGTTAAGCGTCTGTTGAGATTAAGCAAACAGATACTTTATTAGAAGTAGAAGAGGTCTTATTTAGGTAAAAACATAGAAAGAAAATAAAAAATGTCAGTTTGTGTTCTGTGCAGGCAAGGGTACTGTATCAGTCTACTTTGCTAAACCAGGCAGGAAGAGAGAGGGAGAGCTTAATTGGGATTGTGGCTTAGAAACTGTAAAAGCAGGTGACTCAAATTACAACTTCCTGTTGCTACCATTGCTTGTAGAGCAGAAAACAGCTAACTAAAAGAAGCTACATTTTCTTATTAATTAACACTTATATCTCATCAAGAGTCAGTGTCTGTTGAGATTAAGCAAACAGACAGTTTATTAGAAGAAGAAGGGGCCTTCTTTAGGGTTAAAAAAAGAAAGAAAAGACAGAAAATCAGTGTGTGTTCTGTGCTGGGAAGGGTACTGTATCAGTTTACTTTGCTAAACCAGTAGGAGGGGAGGAACAATTGGGTGTAGCTAGACAATATAAAAGCTGGTGGCTCAAATTACAACTTCTGTTGCTGAGTCTTGCTTGAAGAGCAGATAGCAGGTAATAAAAAAACTACATATTCTTATTAATTTAACAATTATATGTCAGCAGGAGTCAGTGTCTGTTGAGATTAAACAATACATTATCAAGTAGAAGGGGTCTTACTTAGGGATAAAAAGAAAGAAAAGAAAGTCAGTCTGTGTTCTGTGCTGGGAAGGGTACTGTATCAGTTTACTTTGCTAAACCAGAAGGAGGAGAGGCAGCGTAATTGGAGGTGTGGCTTAGACACTATAAAACCAGGTGACGCAAATTATAACTTCCTCTTGATGGCCTTTCTTGTAGAGCAGAAAGTAGCTAACTAAAAGAAGCTTCATTTTCTTATTAATTTAACACTTATGTGTCAGCAGGAGTCAGTGTCTGATGAGTTTAAGCTAGCAGATGCTTTATTAGAAGAAGAAGGGGTCTTATTTAGGGTTAAAAAAATGAAAGAAAAGAAGAAAGTCAGTTTGTGTTCTGTGCTGGGAAGGGTAATGTATCAGTTTACTTGGCTAAACCAGTAGGAGGAGAGACAGCTTAATTGGGTGTGTGGCTTAGACAGTATAAAAGCTGGTGACTCAAATTACAACTTCCTGTTGCTAGCATTTATTGTAGAGCAGAAAGCAGCTATCTAAAGGAACCTATATTTTCTCATTAATTTAACACTTACATCTCTGCAGGAGTCAGTGTCTGTTGACATTAGGGAAACATATACTTTATTAAAAGTAGAAGGGGTCTTATTTAGGGTTAAAAAAAGAAAGAAAAGAAAAAAGTCAGTGTGTGTTCTGACTTGGAAAGGGTACTGTATCAGTTTACTTTGCTAAACCACGTAGGAGGAGAGATAACTTAATTGGGGGTGTGGCGTAGACAGTATAAAAGCAGGTGGCTGAAATTACAACTTATTGTTGCTAGCCTTTCTTGAAGAGCAGATAGCAGCTAACTAAAAGAAGTTAAATTTTCTTATTACTTTAACACTTACACCTCAGCAGGAGTTAGTGTCTGTTGAAATTAAGCAAACAGATAATTTATTAAAAGTAGAAGGGGTCTTATTTAGGGTTAAAAAGAAAGAAAGAAAAGAAAAAAGTCAGTGTATGTTCTGTGCTGGGAAGGGTAGTGTATCAATTTACTTTGCTAAACCAGTAGGAGGAGAGAAAGATTAATTCGGGGTGTGGCTTAGACACTATAAAAGCAGGTGACTTAAATTTCAACTTCCTGTTGCTAGCCTTACTTGTAGAACAGAAAGCAGCAAACTAAAAGAAGCTATTTTTTCTCATTAATTTAACACTTATATCTCAGGAGGAGTCAGTGCCTGTTTGGATTAAGCAAACAGATATTTTATTAGAAGTAGAAGCACTCTTATTTAGGGTTAAAAAAAGGAAAGATGGAATGTTAGTGTGTGTTCTGTGCTGGGAAGGGTACTGTATCAGTTTACTTTGCTAAACGAGTAGGAAGAGAGAGAGCTTAATTGGGGGTGTGGCTTAGACACTATAAAACCAGGTGACTCAAATTACAACTTCCTGTTGCTAGCATTGCTTGTGGAGCAGAAAGCAGCTAACTAAAATAAGCTACATTTTCTTATTAATTTAACAGTTATATTGCATCAGGAGTCAGAGTCAGTTGAGACTAAGCAAACAGATACTTTATTAGAATTGAAAGCAGTCTTATTTAAGGTTAAGGAAAGAAAGAAAAGAAAAAAGTCAGTTTGTGTTCTCTGCAGGGATGGGTACTGTATCAGTTTACTTTGCTAAACCAGTAGGACGGGAGACAGCATAATTGGGGGTGTGGCTTAGACACTATAAAAGCAGGTGAGTCAAATTACAACTTCCTGATGCTAGCATTTATTGTAGAGCAGAAAGCAGCTAACTAAAGGAAGCTACATTTTCCATTAATTTAACACTGACATCTCAGCAGGATTCAGTGTCTGTTGAGATTAATCAAACCGACAGTATATTAGAAGTAAAAGGGGTCTTATTTAGGCTTAAAAAATAAAAGAAAGGAAAGAAAGTCAGTGTGTGCTCTGTGCATGGAACGGAACAGTATCAGTTTACGTTGCTAAACCAGTAGGAGTAGAGAGAACTTAATTGGGGTGTGGCTTAGATATGATAAAAGCTGGTGGCTCAAATTATAACTTCCTGTTGATAGCCTTGCTTGAAGAGTAGAAAACAGCTAACTAAAAGAAGTTACATTTTCTTATTAATTTAACACTTATACCTCAGCAGGATTCAGTGTCTGTTGAGATTAATCAGGTACTTTATAAGAAGTAGAAGGCCCTAATTGAGGGTTAAAAAAAAGAAAGAAAGGAAAACAAGTCAGTGCGTGTTCTATGCGGGAAAGGTACTGTATCACTTCTACTTTTCTATTCCAGTAGGAGGAGAGAAGCTTAATTGGGGGTGTGGCTAAGACACCATAAAAGCAGGTGACTCAAATTACAACTACCTGTTGCTAGCTTTTCTTGTAGAGCAGAAGGCAGCTAACTAAAAGAAGCTACATTTTCTTATTAACTTAACACTTATATGTCATCAGGAGTCAGTGTCTGCTGAGGTTAAGCTAACAGATGCTTTATTAGAAGTAGAAGGGGTCTGATTTATGGTTAAAAAATGAAAGAAAAGAAGAAAGACAGTTTGTGTTCTGTGCTGGGAAGGGTAATGTATCAGTTTACTTGGCTAAACCAATAGGAGGAGAGACAGCATAATTGGGGGTGTGGCTTAGACAGTATAAAAGCAGATGACTCAAATTACAACTTCCTTTTGCTAGCCTTTATTGTAGAGCAGAAAGCAGCTATCTAAAAGAACCCATATTTTCTTATTAATGTAACACTTCCATCTCAGCAGGATTCAGTGTCTGTTGAGATTAAGCGAACAGATAGTTCTTTCGGATGAGACGTTAAACCGAGGTCCCATCTGCCTGGATTGGTGGTAGTTCAGGTGGATGTTAAAGATCCCATGGCACTTATCGAAAAGAGTAGGGGAATTTCCGCGGTGTCCTGGCCAAATTTCCCTCATTCACTAAAAATACCACCAACAGCTTAATCTGGTTCAAGGTCAGGTGGCATTCATCTGTTTCCCCCGCCACCTGGTCGTGCCTGAAAATAGGCAGGATTTGTCTAGTGCACTTACCCGGTCAACAAAAACTAAAATAAAAAATAAAAAAAAAATCAGAAGTAGAGGTGTCTTATTTAGGGTTAAAAAGAAAGTCATTGTGTGTTCTGTGCTGGGAAGGGTACTGTATCAGTTTATGTTGCCAAACCAGTATGGGATGAGAGAGACTTAATTGGGGTTGTGGCTTAGAACAATATAATAGCAGGTAGCAATTACAATACAACTTCCTGTTGCTAGCCTATCTTGCAGAGTAAACAGCAGCTATCTAAAAGAAGCTACAATTTCTTGTTAATTTTTCACTTATTTCTCAGCAGGAGTCAGTGTCTGTTGAGATTAAGCAAATAGATACTTTATGAGAAGTAGAAGGGGTCTTATTTAGGGTTAAAAAAAGAAAGAAATTAAAAAAGTCAGTGGGTGTTCTGTGCTGGGAAGGTTACTTTATCAGTTTACTTTGCTGAAACAGTAGGAGGAGTGGGAGCTTAATTGGGGGTGTGGCTCAGACACTATAAAAGAGGTGACTCAAATTACAACTTCCTGTTGCTAGACTTGATTGTAGAGCAGAAAGCAGCTAACTAAAGGAAGCTACATTTTCTTATTAATTTTACACTTACACCTCAGCAGGACTCAGTGTCTGTTTGGATTAAGCAAACAGATACTTTATTAGAAGTAGAAGTGCTTTTATTTAGGGTTAAAAAAGAAAAAGAAATAAAGTTAGTGTATGTTCTGTGCTGGGAAGGGAACTGTATCAGTTCATTTTGCTAAACCAGTAGGAAGAGATAGAGCTTAATTGGGGGTGTGGCTTAGACACTATAAAAGCAGGTGACTGAAATTACAACTTCCTGTTGCTAGCATTGCTTGTAGAGCAGAAAGCAGCTAACTAAAAGAAGCTTCATTTTCTTATTAATTTAACACTTACATCTCAGCCGGAGTCAGTGTCTGTTGAGATTAAGCAAACAGATACTTTATTAGAAGTAGAAGGGGTCTTATTTAGGGTTAAAAAAAAAAGAATGAAAAGAAAGAAACTCAGTGTGTGTTCTGTCCTGGGAAGGGTACTGTATCAGTTTACTTTGCTAAACCAGTAGGAGGAGAGAGAGCTTAATTGTGGGTGTGGCTTAGACACTATAAAAGCAGGTGACTCAAATTTCAACTTACTGTTGCTAGCCCTACTTGTACAGCAGAAAGCAGCTAACAAATAGAAGCAACATTTCCTTATTCATTTAACACTTATTTCTCATTAGGATTCAGTGTCTGTAGAGATTAAGCAAACAGATACTTTATTAGAAGTAGAAGCAGTCTTATTTAGGGTTAAAAAAAGAAAGAAAAGAAAAAAGACAGTGTGTGTTCTGTGCTGGGAAGGGTACTGTTTCAGTTTACTTTGCTAAACCAGTAGGAGGAGAGACAGCATAATTGGGGGTGTGGCTTAGACGCTATAAAAGCAGGGGACTCAAATTACAACTTCCTGTTGCTAGCCTTGCTAGTAGAGCAGAAAGCAGCTAACTAAAGGAAGCTACATTTTCTCACTAATTTAACACTTACATCTCAGCAGGATTCAGTGTCTGTTCAGATTAAGAAAACAGATAGTTTATTAGAAGTAGAAGGGGTCTTATTTAGGGTTAAAAAAGGAAGTGAAGAAAAAAGACAGTGTGTGTTCTGTGCTGGGAAGGGTACTGTATCAGTTTACTTTGCTAAACCAGTAGGAGGAGAGAGAACTTAATTGGGGGTGTGGCTCAGACACTATAAAAGCTGGTGGCTCAAACTACAACTTCCTGTTGCTAGCCTTGGCGAAGAGTAGAAAACAGCTAACTAAAGGAATTTACATTTTCTTATTAATTTAACACTTATACCTCAAGGAGGATTTAGTGTCTGTTGAGATTAACCAGATACTTTATCAGAAGTAGAAGGGGTCTTATTTACGATTAAAAAGAAAGGAAGAAAAGTAAGAAAGTCAGTGTGTGTTCTGTGGTGGGAAGGGTATTGTATCAGTTTACATTGCTAAACCAGAAGGAGGAGAGAGAGCTTAATTGGGGGTGAAGCTTAGATACTATAAAAGCAGGTGACTCAAAGTACAACTTCATCTTACTAGCCTTGCTTGTAGAGCAGAACGCAGCTAACTAAAAGAAGCTACATTTTCTTGTTCATTTAACACTTTTATCTCGGCACGAGTCAGTGTCTGTTGAGATTAAGGAAACAGATACTTTATTAGAAGTAGAAGGGGTCTTATTTAGGGTTAAAATAGAAAGAAAAGAAAAAAGTGTGTGTTCTGTGCTGGAACGGGTACTGTATCAGTTTACTTTGCTAAACCAGGTAGGAAGAGAGAGAGATCTTAATTGGGGGTGTGGCTTAGACAGTATAAAAGCAGGTGGCTGAAATTACATCTTATTGTTGCTAGACTTGCTTGAAGAGCAGATAGCAGCTAACTAAAAGAAGTTACATTTTCTTATTAATTTAACACTTACACCTCAACAGGAGTTAGTGTCTGTTGACATTAAGCAAACAGATGCTTTATTAGAAGTAGAAGGGGTCTTATTTAGGGTTAAAAAGAACGAAAGAAAAGAAAAAAGTCAGTGTGTGTTCTGTGCAGGCAAGGGTACTGTATCATTCTACTTTGCTAAACAAGGTAGGAAGAGAGAGAGCTTAATTGGGGTTGTGGCTTAGACACTAAAAAAGCAGGTGAGTCAAATTACAACTTCCTGTTGCTAGCCTTGCTTGTGGAGCAGAAAGCAGCTAACTAAAAGAAGCTACATTTTCTTATTAATTTAACACTTATATCTCAGCAGGAGTCAGTGTCTGTTGAGATTAAGCATACAGATAATTTATGAGTAGTAGAAGGGGACTTATTTAGGGTTAAAAAAAGAAAGGGAAGAAAAAAGACAGTGGGTGTTCTGTGCTGGGAAGGGTACTGTATTAGTTTACTGTGCTAAACCTGTAGGAAGAGAGATAACTTAATTGGGGGTGTGGCTTAGACACCATAAAAGCTTGTGGCTCCAATTACAATTTCCTGTTGCTAGCCTTCCTTGAAGAGCAGAAAACAGGTAACTAAAAGAAGTTACATTTTCTTATTAATTTAACACTTATACCTCAGCAGGATTCAGTGTCTGTTGAGATTAAGCAGATACTTTATCAGAAGTAGAAGGGGTCTTATTTAGGGTTAAAAGGAAAGAAAGAAAAGAAAGAAAGTCAGAGTCTGTTCTGTGCTGGGAAGTGTACTGTATCAGTTTACTTTGCTAAACCAGGAGGAGGAGAGACAGCTTAATTGGGGGTGAAGCTTAGATCATATAAAAGAAAGTGACTCATATTACAACTTCCTGTTGCTAGCCTTGCTTGTAGAGCAGAAAGCAGCTAACTGAAAGAAGCGACATTTTCTTATTAATTTAACACTTTTATCTCAGCAGGGGTCAGTGTCTGTTGAGGTAAAGGAAACAGATCCTTTATTAGAAGTAGAAGGAGGTTTATTTAGGGTTAAAATAAGAAAAGAAAAAAGTCAGAATGTGTTCTGTGCTGGGAAGGGTACTGTATCAGTTTACTTTGCTAAACCAGTAGGAAGAGAGAGAGAGCTTAATTGGGGATGTGGCTCGGACACTATAAAAGCAGGTGACTTAAATTTAAACTTCCTGTTGCTAGCCTTACTTGTAGAACAGAAAGCAGAAAACTAAAAGAAGCTACATTTTCTTATTAATTTAACACTTATATCTCAGGAGGAGTCAGTGTCTGTTTGGATTAAGCAAACAGATGCTTGATGAGAAGCTGAAGCACTCTTATTTAGGGTTAAAAAAAGAAAAGAAGGAAAGTTAGTGTGCGTTCAGTGCTGGGATGGGTACTGTATCAGTTTACTTTGCTAAACCAGTAGGAAGAAAGATAGGTTAATTGGGGGTGTGGCTTAGACACTATAAAAGCAGGTGACTCAAATTACAACTTCCTGTTGCTAGCATTGCTTGTGGAGCAGAAAGCAGCTAACTAAAATAAGTTACTTTGTCTTATTAATTTAACTGTTATATCGCATCAGGAGTCAGTGTCTGTTGAGATTAAGCAAAGAGATACTTTATTAGAAGTGGAAGCAGTCCTATTTATGGTTAAAAAAAAGAAAGAAAAGAAAAAAGTCAGTGTGTGTTCTCTGCAGGGAAGGGTGCTGTATCAGTTTGCTTTGCTAAACCAGTAGGAGGAGAGACAGCATAATTGGGGTGTGGCTTAGACACTATAAAAGCAGGTGAGTCAAATTACAACTTCCTGTTGCTAGCCTTTATTGTAGAGCAGAAAGCAGCTAACTAAAGGAAGCTACATTTTCTCATTAATTTTACACTTACATCTCAGCAGGATTCAGTGTCTGTTGAGATTAAGCAAACAGACAGTTTATTAGAAGTAAAAGGGGTCTTATTTAGGGTTAAAAAAAGAAAAGAAAGAAAGTCAGTGTGTGTTCTGTTCTGGGAGGGGTACGGTATCTGTTTACTTTGCTAAACAAGTTGGAGGAGAGAGAGCATAATTGGGGTGAAGTTTAGAAACTATAAAAGCAGGTGACACGGATTACAACTTCATGTTGCTAGCCTTGCTTGTAGAGCAGAAGGCAGCTAACTAAAATAGATAGATTTTCTTATTAATTTAATACTTTTATCTCAGCGGGAGTCAGTGTCTGTAGAAGTAGAAGGGGTCTTATTTAGGGTTAAAAAGAATGAAAGAAAAGAAAAAAAGTCAGTTTGTGTTCTGTGCAGGCAAGGGTACTGTATCAGTCTACTTTACTAAACCAGGTAGGAAGAGAGAGGGAGAGCCTAATTGGGGGTGTGGCTTAGACACTGTAAAAGCAGGTAACTCAAATTACAACTTCCTGTTGTTACCATTGCTTGTAGAGCAGGAAGCAGCTAACTAAAAGAAGCTACATTTTCTTATTAATTTAACACTTATATCTCATCAAGAGTCAGTGTCTGTTGAGATTAAGCAAACAGACAGTTTATTAGAAGAAGAAGGGGTCTTCTTTAGGGTTAAAAAAAGGAAGAAAAGACAGAAAGTCAGTCTGTGTTCTGTGCTGGGAAGGGTACTGTATCAGTTTAGTTTGCTAAACCATTAGGAGGGGAGAGAACTTAATTGGGGGTGTGGCTTAGACAGTATAAAAGCTGGTGGCTCAAATTACAACTTCCTGTTGCTAGACTTGCTTGAAGAGCAGATAGCAGGTAACTAAAAGAAGCTACATATTCTTATTAATTTAAAAATTATATGTCAGCAGGAGTCAGTGTCTGTTGAGATTAAGCATATACTTTATCGGAAGTAGAAGGGGTCTTACTTAGGGATAAAAAGAAAGAAAGAAAAGAAAGAAAGTCAGTGTGTGTTCTGTGCTGGGAAGGGTACTGTATCAGTTTACTTTGCTAAACCAGAAGGAGGAGAGGCAGCATAATTGGAGGTGTAGCTTAGACACTATTAAAGCAGGAGACTCAAATTATAACTTCCTCTTGCTAGCCTTTCTTGTAGAGCAGAAAGTAGCTCACTAAAAGAAGCTACATTTTCTTATTAATTTAACACTTATGTCAGCAGGAGTCAGCGTCTGTTGTGGTTAAGCTAACTGATGCTTTATTGGAAGAAGATGGGGTCTTATTTAGGGTTAAAAAATGAAAGAAAAGAAGAAAGTCTGTTTGTGTTCTGTGCTGGGAAGGGTAATGTATCAGTTTACTTGGCTAAACCAGTAGTAGGAGAGACAGCTTAATTGGGAGTGTGGCTTAGACAGTATAAAAGCAGGTGACTCAAATTACAACTTACTGTTGCTAGCCTTTATTGTAGAGCAGAAAGCAGCTATCTAAAGAAACCTATATTTTCTCATTAATTTAACATTTATATCTCTGCAGGAGTCAGTGTCTGTTGATATTAAGGAAACGTGTACTTTATGAGAAGTAGAAGGGGTCTTATTTAGGGTTAAAAAAAAAAAAGAAAAAAGTCAGTGTGTGTTCTGACTTGGAAAGGGTACTGTATCAGTTTACTTTGCTAAACCACGTAGAAGGAGAGAGAACTTAATTGGGGGTGTGGCGTAGACAGTATAAAAGCAGGTTGCTGAAATCACAACTTATTGTTGCTAGCCTTGCTTGAAGAGCAGATAGCAGCTAACTAAAAGAAGTTACATTTTCTTATTACTTTAACACTTACACCTCAGCAGGAGTTAGTGTCTGTTGAGAGTAAGCAAACAGATACTTTATTAGAAGTAGAAGGGGTCTTATTTTGGGTTAAAAAGTAAGAAAGAAAAGAAAAAAGTCAGTGTGTGTTCTGTGCTGGGAAGGGTAGTGTATCAATTTACTTTTCTAAACCAGCAGGAGGAGAGAAAGATTAATTGGGGGTGTAGCTTAGACACTATAAAAGCAGGTGACTTAAATTTCAACTTCCTGTTGCTAGCCTTACTTGTAGAACAGCAGCAAACTAAAAGAAGCTACATTTTCTTATTAATTTAACACTTATATCTCAGGAGGAGTCAGTGTCTGTTTGGATTAATCATACAGATGTTTTATTAGAAGTAGAAGCACTCTTATTTAGGGTTAAAAAAAGAAAAGAAGTAAAGTTAATGCGTGTTCTGTGCTGGGAAGCGTACTGTATCAGTTTACTTTGCTAAACGAGTAGGAAGAGAGAGAGCCTAATTGGGGGTGTGGCTTAGACACTATAAAACCAGGTGACTCAAATTACAACTTCCTGTTGCTAGCATTGCTTGTGGAGCAGAAAGCAGCTAACTAAAATAAGCTACATTTTCTTATTAATTTAACAGTTATATCGCATCAGGAGTCAGTGTCTGTTGAGATTAAGCAAACAGAAACTTTATTAGAAGTGAAAGCAGTCTTATTTAAGGTTAAAAAAGAAAGAAAAGAAAAAAGTCAGTGTGTGTTCTCTGCAGGGAAGGGTACTATATCAGTTTACTTTGCTAAACCTGTAGGAGGGGAGACAGCATAATTGGGGTGTGGCTTAGATAATATAAAAGCAGGTGGCTGAAATTACAACTTATTGTTGCTAGACTTGCTTGAAGAGCAGATAGCAGCTAACTAAAATAAGTTACATTTTCTTATTAATTTAACACTTACACCTCAGCAGGAGTTAGTGTCTGTTGAGATTAAGCAAAGGGATGCTTTATTAGAAGTAGAAGGGGTCTTATTTGGGGAAAGAAAGAAAGAAAGAAAGAAAGAAAGAAAGAAAGAAAGAAAGAAAGAAAGAAGTCAGTGTGTGTTCTGTGCAGGCAAGGGTACTTTATCATTCTACTTTGCTAAACCAGGTAGGAAGAGAGAGAGAGCTTAATTGGGGTTGTGGCTTAGACACTATAAAAGCAGGTGAGTCAAATTACAACTTCCTGTTGCAAGCCTTGCTTGTGGAGCAGAAAGTAGCTAACTAAAAGAAGCTATATTTTCTTATTAATTTAACACTTATATCTCAGCAGGAGTCAGTATCTGTTGAGATTAAGCATACAGATAATTTATGAGAAGTAGAAGGGGTCTTATTTAGGGTTAAAAAAAGAAAGAAAAGAAAAAAGCTGGTGGCTCCAATTACAACTTCCTGTTGCTAGCCTTCCTTGAAGAGTAGAAAACAGCTAACTAAAAGAAGTTACATTTTCTTATTAATTTAACACTTATACCTCAGCAGGATTCAGTGCCTGTTGAGGTTAAGCAGATACTTTATCAGAAGTAGAAGGGGTCTTATTTAGGGTTAAAAGGAAAGAAAGAAAAGAAAAAAAGTCAGTGTGTGTTCTGTGCTGGGAAGTGTACTGTATCAGTTTACTTTGCTAAACCAGTAGGAGGAGAGGGAGCTTAATTGTGGGTGAAGCTTAGATAGTATAAAAGAAGGTGACTCAAATTACAACTTCTTGTTGCTAGCCTTGCTTGTACGGCAGATAGCAGCTAACTAAAAGAAACAACATTTTCTTATTAATTTATCACTTTTATCTCAGCAGGGGTCAGTGTCTGTTGAGATTAAGGAAACAGATACTTTATTAGAAGTAGAAGGAGTTTTATTTAGGGTTAAAAAAAGAAAGAAAAGAAAAAAGTCTGTGTGTGTTCTGTGCTGGGAAGGGTACTGTATCAGTTTACTTTGCTAAACCAGTAGGAAGAGAGAGAAAGAGAGAGCTCAATTGGGGGTGTGGCTCAGACACTATAAAAGCAGGTGACTCAAATTACAACTTCCTGTTGCTAGCATTGCTTGTAGAGCAGAAAGTAGCTAACTGAAAGAAGCTACATTTTCTTATTAATTTAACACTTGTATCTCAGCCGGAGTCAGTATCTGTTGAGATTAAGCAAACAGATACTTTATTAGAAGTAGATGGGGTCTTATTTAGGGTTAAAAAAAAGAACGAAAAGAAAGAAAGTCAGAGTGTGTTCTGTGTTGGGAAGGGTACTATATCATTTTACTTTGCTAAACCAGTAGGAGGAGAGAGAGCTTAATTGTGGGTGTGGCTTAGACACTTTAAAAGCAGACGACTCATATTACTACTTCTTCTTGCTAGCCTTTCTTGTAGAGCAGAAAGCAGCTATCTAAAAGAAGCTACATTTTCTTACTAATTTAACACTTATATGTCAGCAGGAGTCAGTGTCTGTTGAGATTAAGCAAACAGATACTTTATTAGAAGTAGGTGGGGTCAGATTTAGGGTTAAAAAAAGAATGAAAAAAAGAAAGTCTGTGTGTGTTCTGTGCTGGAAAGGGTACTGTATTTGTTTACTTTGCTAAACCAGTGGGAGGAGAGACAGCATAATTGGGGGTGTGGCTTTTACAGTATAAAAGCAGGTGACTCAAATTACAACTTCCTGTTGCTAGCCTTTATTGTACAGCAGAAAGCAGCTATCTAAAGGAAGCTACATTTTCTCATTAATTTAACACTTACATCTCTGCAGGATTCAGTGTCTGTTGAGATTATGCAAACAGATAGTTTATTAGAAGTAGAAGGGGTCTGATTTAGGGTTAAAAACGAAAGAAAAGAAAGAAAGTGAGTTAGTGTTCTGTGCTGGGAAGGGTACTGGATCAGTTTACTTTGCTATTTAGTAGGAAGAGAGAGAGAGAGAGAGAGAGAGAGAGAGCTTAATTGGGGTGTGGCTTAGACAATAGAAATGCAAGAGACTCAAATTACAACTTCTGGTTGCTATCATTGGTTGCAGAGCAGAAAGCAGCTAACTAAAAGTAGCAACATTTTCTTATTAATTTAAGACTGATATCTCAGCCGGAGTCAGTGTCTGTTGAAATTAAGCAAACGGATACTTTATTAGAAGTAGAAGGAGTCTTAATTAGGGTTAAATAAAAAGCATGAAAAGATGGAAAGTCAGTGTGTGTTCTGTGCTGGGAAGGGTAATGTATCAGTTTACTTTGCTTAACCAGTAGGAAGAGAGAGAGCTTAATGGGGGTGTGGCTTAGACACTATAAAAGCAGGTGACTCAAATTTCAACTTCCTGTTGCTAGCCTTACTTGTAGAACGGAAAGCAACTAACTAAAAGAAGCTACATTTTCTTATTAATTTACACTTATACCTCAGCAAGAGTCAGAGTCTGTTTCGATTAAGAAAATAGATACTTTATTAGAAGTAGAAGTGCTCTTATAGAGGGTTACAAAAAGAACTTGTAGATGATAACCTGTTGCTAGCCTTGCTTGTAGAGCAGAAAGAAGCTAACTAAAAGAAGCTGCATTTTCTAATTAATTTAACACTTATATCTCAGCAGGAGTCAGTGTCTGTTGAGATTAGGCAAACAGATACTTTATTAGAAGTAGAAGGCTCTTATTTAGGGTTAAAAAAAGAAAGAAAGGAAAGCAAGTCAGCGCGTGCTCTGTGTGGGAAGGGTACTGCATCACTTTTTTTTTCGCTAATCCAGTGGGAGGAGAGAGAGCTTTTTTGGAGGTGTGGCTTAGACACTATAAAAGCAGATGACTCAAATTATACCTTCCTGTTGCTAGCTTTGCTTGTTGCTTGTAGAGCAGAAGGCATCTAACTAAAAGAAGCTTCATTTTCTTATTAATTTAACACTTATATCTCAGCAGGAGTCTGTGTCTGTTGAGATTAAGCAAACAAATACTTTATTAGAAGTAGAAGGGGGCTTATTTATGTTTAAAAAAAGAATGAAAAGAAAGAGAGTCAGTGTCTGTTATGTGCTGGGAAGGGTACCGTGTCTGTTTACTTTGCTAAACCAGTAGGAGGAGAGAGATCTTAAATGGGTTTGTGGCTTAGACAGTATATTACCAGGTGACTCAAATTACAAGTTCCTCTTGCTAGCCTTTCTTGTAGAGCAGAAAGCAGCAAACTAAAAGAAGCTACATTTTATTATTAATTTAACACATATATCTCATCAATAGTCAGTGTCAGTTGAGATTACGCAAACAGATACTTTATTAGAACCTTCCTAAACCAGTAGGAAGAGAGAGAGCTTAATAGAGGGAGTGACTTAGACACTATAAAAGCAGGTGACACAAATTTCAACTTCCCTTAGCTAGCCTTACTTGTCGAACAGAAAGCAGCTAACTGAAAGAAGGTACATTTTCTTATTAATTTAATGCTTATATCTCAGCAGGAGTCAGGGTCTGTTTGGAATAAGCAAACAGATAATTTATTAGAAGTAGAAGTGCTCTTATAGAGGGTTAAAAAAGAAAAGAAAGAAAGTTAGTGTATGTTCTGTGCTGGGAAGGGTACTGTATCAGCTTATTTTGCTAAACCAGTAGGAAGAGAGAGAGAGAGCTTAATTGGGGGTGTGGCATAGACACTATAAGAGCAGGTGACTCAAATTACAACTTCCTGTTGCTAGCATTGCTTGTAGAGCAGAAAGCAGCAAACTAAAAGAAACTACATTGTATTATTATTTTAACACATATATCTCATCAACAGTCAGTGTCAGTTGAGATTAAGCTAACAGATACTTTATTAGAAGTAGAAGCTGTCTCATTTAGGGTTAAAAAAGAAAGAAAAGAAAAAAGTCGGTGTGTGTGTTCTGTGCCGGGAAGGGTACTGTATCAGATTACTTTGCTAAACCAGAAGGAGGAGAGACAGCATAATTGGGGGTGTGGCTTAGACACTATAAAAGCAGGTGACTCAAATTACAACTTCCTGTTGTTAGCCTTTATTGTAGAGCAGAAAGCAGCTAACGAAAGGAAGCTACATTTTCTCATCAATTTAACACTTACATCTCAGCCGGATTCAGTGTCTGGTGAGGCTAAGCAAACAGACAGTTTATTAGATGTAGAAGGGGTCTTCTTTAGGTTTAAAAAAAGAAAGAAAAGACAGAAAGTCAGTCAGTGTTCTGTACTGGGAAGGGTACCGTATTAGTTTGCTTTGCTAAACCAGTAGGAGGAGAGAGAACTTAATTGGGGGTGTGGCTTAGACACTATAAAAGCTGCTGGCTCAAATTACAACTTCCTGTTGATAGCCAAGCTTAAAGAGCAGAAAACAGCTAACGAAATGAAGTTTCATTTTCCTATTAATTTAACACTTATACCTCATCAAGATTCAGTGTCTGTTGAGATTAAGCAGATACTTCATCAGAAGTAGAAGGGGTCTTAATTAGCGATAAAAAGAAAGAAAGAAAGAAAAGAAAGAAAGTCAGTGTGTGTTATGTGCTGGGAAGGGTATTGTATCAATTTACTTTGCTAAACCAGTAGGAGGAGAGACAGCATAATTGGGTGTGCAGCTTAGTCACTATAAAAGCAGGTGACTCAAATTACAACTTCCTGTTGCTAGTCTTGCTTGTAGAGCAGAAAGCAGCTAACTAAAAGAAGCTACATCTTCTTATTAATTTAACACTTATATCGCAGCAGGAGAAGGTGTCTGTTGAGATTAAGCAAACAGATACTTTATTTTGAAGTATAAGGGTCTTATTTAGGGTTAAAAAAGGAAAAGAAAGAAAGTCAGTGTGTGGTGTTTGCTGGGAAGTGTACTGTATCAATTTACTTTGCAAAACAAGTAAGAGGAGAGAGAATTTAATTGGGTTTGTGGATTAGACACTATAAAAGCAGGTGATGCAAATTACAACTTCCTCTTGCTAGCCCTGCTTGGAGGGCAGAAAGCAGTTAACTAAAGGAAGCTACATTTTCTTATTAATTTAACACTTATATCTCAGCAGGAGTCAGAGTCTGTTGGGATTGAGCAAACAGATACTTTATTAGAAGGAGAACGGGTCTTATTTAGGGTTAAAAAATAAAGAAAAGAAAGAAAGAAAGTCAGTGTGTGTTCTGTGCTGGGAAGGGTACTGTATCAGTTTACTTTGCTAAACCAGTAGGAGGAGAGACAGCTTAATTGGTGGTGTGGCATATACACCATAAAAGCAGGTGACTCAAATTACAACTTCCTGATGCTAGCCTTGCTTGTAGAGGAGAAAGCAGCTAACTAAAGGAAGCCACATTTTCTTACTAATTTAACACATATCTCAGCAGGAGTCAGTGTCTGTTGAGATTAAGCAAACAGATACTTTATTAGAAGTAGAAGAGGTCTTATTTAGGGTTAATAGAAAGAAAGAAAAGAAGGAAAGTCATTGTGTGTAGTATCCTGGGGAAGAGTACTGTATCAGTTTACTTTGCTAAACCAGTAGAAGTTAAGAGAGCTTAATTGGGGGTGTGGCTTAGACACTATAAAGCCAGGTGACTCAAATTACAACTTCCTGTTGCTAGCCTTGCTTGTAGAGCAGAAGGCAACTAACTAAAAGAAGCTACATTTTCATATTTATGTAACACATATCTTGGTAGGAGTCAGTGTCTGTTGAGATTAAGCAAACAGATTCTTCATTAGAGGTAGAAGGGGTCTTATTTAGAGGTAAAAAAAGAAAGAAAAGAATGAAAGTCAGTGTGTGTTCTGTGCTGTGAGGGGTACTGTATCAGTTTACTTTGCTATACCAGAAGGAGGAGAGAGTTTAGTTGGGTGTCATTCTTTGTCACTATAAAAGCAAGTAACTCAAATTACAACTTCCTATTGCTAGCCTTGCTTGAAGAGCAGAAAGCAGCAAACTAAATGAAGCTATATTTCCTTATTAATTTAACACTTATACTGCAGCAGGAGTCAGTTTCTGTTGAGATTAAGCAACCAGATTCCTTATTAGGGTGAAAAAAAGAAAGAAAAGAAAGAAAGAAAGTCAGTGTGTGTTCTGTGCTGGGAAGAGTACTGTATCAGTTTACCTTGTCTTTTGAGATTAAGCAAACAGATACTTTATTAGAAGTAGAAGGGGTGTCATTTAGGTTTAAAAAAAGAAAGTAAGTCAGTGTGTTCTGTGCTGGGAAGGGGACTCTATCGGTTTACTTTGCTAAACCAGTAGAAGGAGAGATAGCTTAATTGGGGGTGTGGCTTAGTCACTATAAAAGCAGCTGACTCAGTTTAAAACTTCTTGCTGCTAGCGTTGCTTATGGAGCAGAAATCAGCTAACTATAAGAAGCTACATTTCCTTAGTAATTTAACACTTATATCTCAGCAGGAGTCAGTGTCTTTTCAGATTAAGCAAACAGATACTTTATTAGTAGTAGAAGGGGTCTTATTTTGGGTTAAAGAAAGAAAATAAGTCAGTGTGTTTTCTGTTCTGGGAAGGGTATTGTATCAGTTTGGTTTGCTAAACCAGTAGGAGGAGATGGAGCTTAATTGGGGGTGTGACTTAGACACTATAAAAGCAGGTGACTCAAATTACAACTTCCTGTTGCTAGCCTTGCATGTGGAGGAGAAAGCAGCTAACTTTAAAGAAGCTACACTTTCTTATTAATTTAACACTTATATCTCAGCAGGAGTCAGTGCCTGTTGAGATTAAGCTAACAGATACTTTATTAGAAGTAGTAGGGGTCTCATTTGGGGTTAACAAAATAAAGAAAAGAAAGAAAGTCAGTGTGTGTTCAGTCCTGGGAAGGGCAGTGTATCAGTTTACTTTGCTAAACCAGCAGTAGGAGAGAGAGTTTAATTGGGTGTGTGGCTTAGTCACTATAAAAGCAAGGGATGCAAATTACAACTTCCTATTGCAAGCCTTGCTTGTAGAGCAGAACACAGCTAACTAAAAGATGCTACATTTTCTTATTAATTTAACACTTATATCGCAGCTAGGGTCAGTGTCTGTTGAGATTAAGAAAACAGATACTTTAATAGAAGTAGAACTGGTCCTTTTTAGAGTTAAAAAAAGAAAGAAAAGAAAGAAAGTCAGGGTGTGTTCTGTGCTGGGAAGGGCACTGTATCAGTTTGCTCTGCTAAACCAGTAGGAGGAGAGAGAGAGAGCTTAATTGGGGGTGTAGCTTAGACACTATAAAAGCAGGTGACTCAAATTACAACTTCATGTTGCTAGCCTTCCATGTAGAGCAGAAAGCAGCTAACTAAAAGATGCTACATTTTCTAATTAATTTAACACTTATATCTCAGCAGGAGTCAGTGTCTTTTTGAGATTAAGTAAACAGATACTTTATTAGAAGAAGAAGGGGTCTTATTTAGGCTTAAAAAAAGGAAGAAAGTATGTGTGTGTTCTGTGCTGGGAAGGGTACTGTATCAGTTTACTTTGCCAAACCAGTAGGATGAGAGAGAGCTTAATTGGGGGTGTGGCTTAGACACTATAACAGCAGGTGACTCAAATTACAACTTCCTGTTGCTAGCCTATCTTGCAGAGTAGAAAGCAGCTAACTAAAAGAAGCTACATTTTCCTGTTAATTTATCATTTAAATCTCAACAGGAGTCAGTGTCTGTTGAGATTATACAAACAGATACTTGATTAGAAGTAGAAGGGGACTTATTTAGGGTTAAAAAAAGAAAGAAAAGAAAGAAAGTCAGTGTGTGTTCTGTGCTTGGAAGGGCACTGTATCAGTTTACTTTGCTAAATCAGAAGGAGGAGAGAGAGCATATTTGGGGGTGTGGGTAAGACATTATAAAAGCAGGTGACTCAAATTACAACTTCCTGTTGCTGCCTTTCTTGTAGCACAGAAGGCAGCTAACTAAAAGAAGCTACATTTCCTTATCAATTTAACCCTTATATCTGAGCCGGAGTCAGTGTCTGTTGAGATTAAGCAAAGAGATAATTTATTAGAAGTAGAAGAGGTATTATTAAGGGTTAAAAAAAGAAAGAAAAGAAAGAAAGTCAGTGTCTGTTCTGTGCTGGGAAGGGTACTGTATCAGTTTAATTTGCTAAACAAGTATTAGGAGTGAGAGCATAATTATGGGTGTGGCTTAGACACAATAAAAGCAGGTGACTCAAATTACAATTTCCTGCTGCTAGCCCTGCTTGTAGAGCAGTAGGCTGCTAACTAAAAGAAGCTACATTTTCTTATTAATTTAACCCTTATATCTCCGCAGGAGTCCGAGTGTCTGCAGAATGCAAACATATGCTTTATTAGAAGTAGAAGGGGTCTTATTTAGGGTTAAAAAAAGAAAGAATAGAAAGAAAGTCAGTCTGTGTTCTGTGCTGGGAAGGGTACTGTATCAGTTTACTTTGCGAAACCAGTAGGAGGAGAGAGAGGTTAATTATTGGTATGGCTTGGACACTATGAAAGTAGGTGAGTCAAATTACAACTTCCTGTTACTAGCCTTGCTTGTAGAGCAGAAAGCAGAAAATTAGAAGAAGCTTCATTTTCTTATTAATTTAACACTTATATCTCAGCAGGAGTCAGTGCCTTTTGAGATTAAGCAAACAGATATTTTATTAGAAGGGGTCTTATTTAAGGGAAAAAAAGAAAGAAAGGAAAGTCAGAGGTGTTCTGTGCTGGGAAGGTACTGTATCAGTTCACTTTCTAAAAAATAGTAGGAGGGAGGAGCTCCATTGAGGGTTGTGGCTCAGACACTTAATGCAGGTGACTCAAGTACAACTGTTTAGCCTTGGTTATGGGCAGGCTATGAACTCAAATAAGCTACATTTACATGATTTAACACTTATATCTCAGTAGGAGTCAGTGTCTGTTGAGATTAACAAACAGATACTTTATTAGAAGTAGAAGGGGTCTTATTTAGAGTTAAAAAAAGAAAGAAAAGAAAGAAAGTCAGTGTGTTTTTTGTGCTGGGAAGGGTACTGTATTAGTTTACTTTGCTATACCAGAAGGAGGGGAGATAGTTTTAGTTGGGTGTGAGGTCTCCTTTCACTGTAAAAGCAAGTGACTCAAATTAGAACTTCCTGTTGCCAGCCTTGCTTGTAGAGCAGAAAGCAACTAACTAAAAGAAGCTACATTTCCTTATTAATTTAGCACTTATATTGCAGCAGGAGTCAGTGTCTGTTGAGATTAAGCAAACAGATTCCTAATTAGAGGTAGAAGGGGTCTTATTTAGAGTTAAAAAAAGAAAGAAAAGAAAGAAAGTCAGTGTGTGTTCTGTGCTTGGAAGGGTACTGTATCAGTTTACTTTCCTTATCCAGTATGAGAAGAGACAGCTTAATTGGGGGTGTGGATCAGACACTATAAAAGCAGGTGACTACAAATTTCAGCTAAATGTTGCTAGCCTTGATTGTAGAGCAGAAAACAGCTAACAAAAAGAAGCTACATTTTCTTATTAATGTAATACTTATATCTCAGCAGGAGTCGGTGTCTGCTGAGATTAAGCAAACAGACACTTTATTAGAAGTAGAAGGGCTCTTATTAAGGGATAAAAAAGAAAGAAAGTCAGTGTGCGTTCTGTGCTGGGAAGGGCACTGTGTCAGTTTACTTTGCTAAACTAGTAGGAGGAGAGGGAGCTTTATTGGGTGTGTGGATTAGACACTATAAAAGCAGGTGACTCAAATTACAACTTCCTCTTGCTAGCCTTGCTTGTAGAGCAGAAGGCAGCTAACTAAAGGAAGCCACTTTTTCCTATTAATTTAACCCTTATATCTCAGCAGGCGTCAGTGTCTGTTGGGATTAAGCAGTCACATACTTTATTAGAAGTAGAAAAGGTCTTATTTTGGGTTAAAAAAGAAAGAAAAGAAGGAAAGTCAGTATGTGTTCCGTGCTGGGAAGGGTACTGTATCAGTTTACTTTGCTAAACCAGTAGGAGGAGAGAGAGAGAGCATAATTGGGGTTGTGGCTTAGTACTATAAATGCAGGTGACTCAAATTACTACAACTTCCTGTGCTAGCCTTGCTTATAGAGCAGAAAGCAGCTAACTAAAAACTGTCTTATTAATTCTTACGATATCGGTCAGCAGGAGAAGGTGTCTGTTGAGATTAACAAACAGATACTTTATTTTGAAGTATAAGGTCTTATTTAGGTTAAAAAGGAAAAGAAAGAAAGTCAGTGTGTGTTGTTTGCTGGGAAGAGTACTGTATCAATTTACTTTGCTAAACAAGTAAGAGGAGAGAGAATTTAATTGGGTTTGTGGATTAGACACTATAAAAGCAGGTGATGCAAATTACAACTTCCTCTTGCTAGCCCTGCTTGGAAAGCAGAAAGCAGCTAACTAAAGGAAGCTACATTTTCTTATCAATTTAACACTTACATCTCAGCAGGAGTTAGAGTCTGTTGGGATTGAGCAAACAGATACATTATTAGAAGGAGAACGGGTCTTATTTAGGGTTAAAAAAATAAAGAAAAGAAAGAAAGCTGTGTGTGTGTTCCTGGGTAAGGGTAATTGTATATCCGATTACTAAGCCAAACCAGTAGGAGGAGAGATACGAATTGGGGGTATACCTTAGACACTATAAAAGCAGGTGACTCAAATTACAGCTTCCTGTTGCTAGCCTTGCTTGTAGAGCAGAAAGCAGCCAACTAAAAGAAGCTAAATTTTCTTATTAATTTAACACTTATATGGCAGCAGGAGTCAGTGTCTGTTGAAACTGAGCAAACAGATTCTTTATTAGTAGTAGAAGGGGTCTTATATAGGGTTAAAAACAGAAAAAAGCCAGTGTGTGTTATGTGCTGGGAAGGGTACTGTATCAGTTTACTTTACTAAACCAGTAGGAGGAGAGAGAGCTTATTTGGGGGTGTGGTATAGACACTATAGAAGCAGGTGACTCAAATTACAACTTCCTCTTGCTAGCCTTGCTTGGAGAGCAGAAAGCAGCTATCTAAAGGCCGCTACATTTTCTTATTAATATAACACTTATATCTCAGTAGGAGTTAGAGTCTGTTGGGATTGAGCAAACAGATACTTTATTAGAAGTAGAAGGGGTCTTATTTGGGGTTAAAAGAAAGAAAGAAAAGAAAGAAAGTCAGTTTGTGTTCTGTACTTGGAAGAGTATTAAATGAGTTTACTTTGCTAATCAGTAGGAGGAGACAGAGCTTAATTGGGGGTGTGGCTTAGTCACTATATATGCAGGTGACTCAAAATACAACTTCCTGTTGCTAGCCTTGCTTAGAGCAAACATGTGCTAAAACAGCTGCATTTTCTAATTAATTTAACATACATCACAGCAGAAGTCAAGTCTGTGAGATTAAGCAAAATTATGCTATATTAGAAGTTGAAGGGGTCTAACTTAGGTTAAAAAGAAAGAAAAGAAAGTCAGTGCATTTATGCTAGGAAGAGCATGCATCAGCTTACTTTGCCAAACCAGTGGAGGAGAGAGATAGCTTAACTGGGGTGGTTTTTTGACACTATAAACCCATGACTCAAATTACTGCACTTCCTGTTGCTAATAGCAGCACAGGCAGAAAGCAATCTAACTGAAAAAAGCTACATTTTCATATTTATTTAACACTTATCTCGGTAGGGAGTGAGGTCTGTTGAGATTAACTAAGCAGATACTTTTATTAGAAGTAGAAGGGTCTTATTTAGAGTTAAAAAAGAAAAAAGAAAATGAAAGTCAGTAAAGTAGCCAGGCAGGGTACTGTATCACCTTCTTTGCTAAACAAGTAGGAGGGTAGAGAGAGAGAGCTTAATTGGGGGTGTGTCTTAGACACTATAAAATGCAGTTGTCTGGACATTACAAACTTCCTGTTGCTAGCCTTGCTTGTTGAGGAGAAAGCAGCTTACTAAAGGAAGGACATTTTTCTTATTAATTTTACACTTATATTTCTGCACCAGTGCCTCCTTGAGACACACAGATACTTTATTAGAAGTAGTAGGGTATTATTTGCTTAAGAAAAGTAGTGAAAGCAAAGTCAGTGTGTTCTGTACTGGAAGGGCACTATATCAGTTTACTTTGTTAAACCAGTAGTAGGAGAGAGAGTATAATTCTGTGTGTGGCTTAGTCACTATAAAAGCAAGGGATGCAAAATACAACTTCCTGTTGCTAGCCTTGCTTGTAGAGAGGAAAGAAGCTAACAAAAAATGCTACATTTTCTTATTAATTAAACACTTATATCGCAGCTCGAATCAGTGTCTGTTGAGATTAAGAAAACAGATACTTTATTAGAAGTAGAACTGGTCGTTTTAGGGTTAAAAAAAGAAAAGAAGAAAGAGATCAAAAGTGTGTTCTGTGCTGGGAAGGGTACCAGCCAGCCAGTTTACTCTGCCTAAACCAGTAGGAGAGAGAGAAGACAGAGCTTAATTGTGGTGTACCTCCAGACACTTAAAAGCAGGTGATCAAATTATTAACTTCTTGTTGCTAGTTTGCTTGTAGAAAAGAAAGCAGCTAACTAAAAGAAGCGACATTTTCTTATTAATTAAGCACTTATATCTCAGAAGGAGTCAGTGTCTTTTTGAGATTAAGCAAACAGATACTTTATTAGAAGTAGAAGGGGAGTTATTTAGGGTGAAAAAAGAAAAAAGAAAAGAAAGAAAGTCAGTGTGTGTTCTGTGCTGGGAAGAGTACTGTATCAGTTTACTTCGCTAAACCAGTTGGAGGAGAGAAAACTTAATTGGGGGTGTGGCTTAGTCACTATAAAAGCAGCTGTCTCAAATTAAAACTTCCTGTTGCTAGCGTTGCTTGTAGAGCAGAAAGCAGCTAAGTGAAAGTAGCTACATTTTCTTATTAATTTAACACTTATATCTCAGCACGAGTCAGTGTCTTTTGAGATTAAGCAGTCAGATAGTTTATTAGAAGTAGAAGGGGTCTTATTTAGGGTTAAATGAAGAATGAAAGACTGTGTGTGTTCTGTGTGCTCGGAATTTTCTTGCAATTTTACACTTATATCTGAGTAGTCAGTGTCTGTTGATTAAGCAAACAAGTGCTTTATTAGGCGTAGAAGGGTCTTATTCATTAATGAAGAAGAGAAGAAAAAGTCAGCGTGTGTTCTGTGCTCGAAGGTACTGTTTCTATTTATCTTTAAACCAGTTGGGAGAGCGGTGTGGGTGTGACTTAGATACTATAAAACCAGGTGATTTGCATTACAACTTCAGTTGCTAGCCCGCTTGTAGAGCAGAAAGCAGCTATTCAAAAGTAGTTACATGTTTTTATATGAGACTTATATCGTATCAGGAGTCAGTGTCTGGAGATTAAGCAACAGATACATTATTGGAAAGAAGGGGGTCTTATTAGGGTTAAAAAAGAAAAGAAAAGTGTGTGTGTTCTGTTCTGGGAAGAGTACCTATCAGTATACTTCGTAAACCAGGGGAAGAGAGAGCTTAAATGGGGTGTGGTTTAGTCAGTATCGTAGGTGCCTCAGATTAGATTTCTCTTGATAGCCTTGCTTGTGGGGCAAACTTAGCTAAATAAAAGAAGCCTTTTTTATTAATTTCATACTTGTATCTCAGCAGGGTCGGTGTCTGATTACAAATAGATACTTTATTAGAAGTGAAGGGTCTTATCTAGTGTTAAAAGAAAGAAAGAAAGAAAGTCAGTGTGTGTTCTGTGCTGAAGGGTCCTGTATCAGTTTACTGCAAAACCAGTAGGAGTAGGGAGCTTGTTTTGGATCTGGGCAGTCACTATAAAGCAGGTGGCCTCTTCTTCCTGTTGCAAGCCTTGCTTGCAGAGCGGAAACAGATAACTAAAGAGCTATATTTTCTTATTAATTTAATATTTATCTCAGCAGGAGCCAGTGTCTGATGATTTAGCAAATACTTTATTAGAAGAAGGGGTCTTTTTGTGTTCAAAAATGCTGAAAAAGAAGGAAAGCCTTGTGTGTTCTGTTGGGGATACTGTATCTGTGTTCTTTGCTAAACCAGGAGGAGAGATATTAATTAGGATGTGGCATAGACATATAAAGCATGTGACTCAATTACAACTTCCTGTTTACTTTGCTTGTAGAGCAGTAGCATGCAGTAACTAAAACTTTTTCTTATTAATTTAACACTTATACTTGGCAGGTCAGTGTCTGTTGAGATGAAGCAAACAGATACTTTGTTAGAAGAAGGTCTTATTTTGGGTTAAAAAGAAAGAAAGAAAGCTGTGTGTATTGAGCCTGAAGGGTACTATCAGTTTACTGCTAAACCAGTAGGAGGAGAGAGCTAATCTGGGTCTGAGATATTCACTATAAAAGCAGGTGACTCAAATTGCAACTTCTGTTGCGCTTATTTCCAAAGTAGAAAGCAGTAAGTGTTAGCTATATTTTCTAGTAATTTCAGATTTATATTCAGGGATTGTGTGTTTGTTGAAATTAGGCAAACAAATGCTATTAGAAGAAGAAAAGAGTCTTATCTAGGGTTGAAAGAAAAAGAAAGAAAGTCAGATTGTGTTCTGTGTTGAAGGGTGCGTGTCGTTTATTTTGCTGTTCAGAAGGAGGAGAGAGAGTTTATTTGGGATATGGTAGTCACTATAATAGCAGGTGACTACATTACAACTTCTTACTGGCCTTGGTAATAGCAAGCTTAACTAAAATAAGCTACATTTTCTTATCAATATAACACTTATATCTCAGCAGGAGTTAGTGTCTGTTGAGATTAATCAAACAGATACTTTATTAGAAGTAGAAGGGGTCTTATCTAGTGTTAAAAAAAGAAAGAAAAGAAAGAAAGTCAGTGTGTGTTCTTTGCTGGGTAGAGTACGGTATCACTTTACTTTGCTAAACCAGTAGGAGGAGAGAGAGAGAGTAAGAGGGGTGGTTTAGTCACTATAAAAGCAGGTGACTCAAATTACAACTTCCTGTTGCAAGCCTTGCTTGTAGAGCAGAAAGCAGCTAACTAAAAGAAGCTACATTTTCTTATTAATTTAACAGTTACATCTCAGCAGGAGCCAGTGTCTGTTGAGATTGAGCATCCTGATACTTTGTTAGAAGTAGAGGGCTTCTTATTTAGGTTTAAAAAAAGAAAAAAAAAAGAATGTCAGTGTGTGTTCTGTGCTGGGAAGGATACTGTATAAGTTTACTTTGCTAAACCAGAAGGAGGAGAGAGAGCTTAATTGGGGGTGTGGCTTAGTCCCTATTAAAGCTGGTGACTCACCTTTCAACTTTTTGTTGCTAGCCTTAATTGTAGAGCAGAGAGCAACTAACTAAAAGAAGCTACATTTTCTTATTAATTTAACACTTATATCTCAGCAGGAGTCAGTGTCTGTTGAGATAAAGGAAGCAGATACTTTATTAGAAGTAAAAGGGGTCTTATTTAGGGTTAAAAAGTAAGAAAAGAAGGAAAGTCAGTGTGTGCTCTGTGCTGGGAAGAGTACTGTATCAGTTTACTTTGCTAAACCTGTAGGAGGAGAGATAGCTTAATTGGGGTGTGGCTTAGTCACTATTAAAGCAGGTGACTCAAATTACAAGCTCCTGTTTCTAGCCTTGCTTGTAGAGCAGAAAGCAGCTATCTAAAACAAGCTACATTTTCTTTTTAAGTTAACTCTTATATCGCAGCAGGAGTCAGTGTCTGTTGAGATTAAGCAATCAAATACTTTATTAGAAGTAGTAGGGGTCTTATTTAGGGTTAAAAAAAGAAAGAAAGTAAAGAAAGTCAGTGAGTGTTCTGTGCCGGGTAAAATACTGTATCAGTTTACTTTGTTAAACCAGTAGTAGGAGAGAGAGCTTAATTGGGGTAAGGCTTAGTCACTATAAAAGCAGGTGACTGAAATTACAACTTCCTGTTGCTAGGCTTGCCTGTAGAGGAGAAAGCAGCTAACTAAAAGAAGCTACATTTTCTAAATAATTTAAGATTTATAGCTCAGCAGGAGTCAGTGTCTGTTGAGATTAAGCAAACAGATTCTTTATTAGAAGTAGAACGGGTCTTATTTAGGGTTAAAAAAGAAAGAAAGTCATTGTGTGTTCTGTAGTTAAAGAGTACTAAACAGTTTATCATAAAACAGTAGGTGGAGAAAGAGCTTAATTGGGGTCTGGCTAATTAGAGGTGCAGGTGATCCAGATTACAACTTCCTGTAGCTAGCCTTGTTTGTAGAGCAGAAAACAGTTAACTAAAAGAAGCTATATTTTCTTATTAATTTAACACTTATATCACAGCAGGAGTCAGTGTCTGCTGAGATTAAGAAAACATATACTGTACTAGAAGAACAAGGGGTCATATTTATTGTTAAAAAAAAGAAAGAAAAGAAAGTAAGTCAGTGTGTCTTCTGTGCTGGGAAGAGCTCTGTATCAGTGTTCTTTGCTAAACCAGTAGGAGGAGAGAGAGAGAGAGCTTAATTGAGGTTTGGCGTAGTCACTATAAAAGCAGGTGACTCAAATTACAACTTCCTGTTGCTAGCCTTGCTTGCAGAGCAGAAAGCAGTTAACTAAAATAAGCTGCATTTTCTTACTAATTTAACACTTATATCTCAGCAGGAGTCAGTGTCTGTTGAGATTAAGCAAACAAGTAATTTACTGGAAGTAGAAAGGGTCTTGTCTAGTGTTAAAAAAAAAAAGAAAAGAAAGAAAGTCAGCGTGTTTTCTGTCCTTGGATGGGTACTGTTTCTATTTCCCTTGCTAAACCAGTTGGGGGAGAGAGAGCTTAATTGTGGGTGTGGCGTAGATACTATAAAACCAGGTGACTCAAATTACAACTTCCAGTTGCTAGCCTTGCTTGTAGAGCAGAAAACAGATAACGAAAAGAAGCTATATTTTATTATTAATTAAACACTTATATCTCAGTAGGAACCAGTGTCTGATGAGATTAAGCAAACAAACACTTTATTAGAAGAAGGTGGGGTCTTATTTATTGTTAAAAAAATGAGAGAAAAGAAAGAAAGTCAGTGTCTGATCTATGCTGGGAAGAGTACTGTATCAGTGTTCTTTGCTAAACCAGTAGGAGGAGAGAGATCTTAATTAGGGATGTGGCTTTGACACTATAAAAGCACGTGACTCAAATTACAACTTCCTGTTGCTTGCCTTGCTTGTAGAGCAGAAAGCAGCTAACTAAAAGAAGCTATATTTTCTTATTAATTTAACACTTATATCGCAGCAGGAGTTAGTGTCTGTTGAGATTAAGCAAACAGATACTTTATTAGAAGCAAAAGGGCTCAATTTCAAAGAAAAAAAGAAAGAAAAAGAAAGAAAGCTGGCAAGTTCTAAAGCAGGAAGAGTTCGCTATCAGTATAATTTAAGCTAAACCAGTAGTAGGAGAGAGAGTTTTACTTGGGGTGTGGGCTTATCTGCAATAAAAGAAGGTGACTGAAAGTACAACTTCCTGTTGCTAGTAAGCATTTGTAGAGTTGAAATAGCTAATTAAAAAGAAGCTACATTTTCTTATTAATTTAACATTTATCTTGTGCAGGAGGTGTGTGTCTGTTGAGATGAAGTAAACAGATACTTTGTTGAAGTAGAAGGGTGCTTATTAGGGTTAAAAAGAAAGAAAAGAAAGAAAGTCAGTGTGTATTCAGTGCCTGGAAGGGTACTGTATCAGTTTAGTTTGCTAAACCAGTAGGAGGAGAGAGAGCTTAATTGGGGGTCTGAATATTCACTGTAAAAGCAGGTGACTCAAATTACAACTTCCTGTTGCTAGCCTTGCTTGCAGAGTAGAAAGCAGCTAAGTATAAGAAGCTATATTTTCTGAGTAATTTAAGATTTATATCTCAGCAGGAGTCAATGTTTGTTGAAATTAGGCAAACAAATACTTTATTAGAAGAAAAAAGAGTCTTATCTAGGGTTGAAAAAAAGAAAGAAAAGAAAGAAAGTCAGCTTGTGTTCTGTGCTGGGATGGGTGCTGTGTCAGTTTACTTTGCTAAACCAGAAGGAGGAGAGAGGGCTTAATTGGGGTGTGGCTTAGTCACTATAAAAGCAGGTGACTCAAATTGCAACTTCCTGTTGCTAGCCTGCTTGTGGAGCAGAAAGCAACTAAGTAAAAGAAGCAACATGTTCTTATTAATTTAACCCTTATATCTCAGCAGGAGGCAGTGTAGGTTGAGATTAATCAAACAGATACTTTATTAGAAGTAGAAGGGGTCTTATTTAGGTCTAAAAAAGAAAGAAAAAAAAGAAAGTCAGTGTCTCTTTGCTGGGTAGAGAATGTATCAGTTTCTACTTATCAAACCAGTAGGAGGGAGAGAGAGTAAATAAAATAAATAAAATTATAAAACCAGGAAGCACCAAATTACAACTTCCTGTTGCAAGCCTTCCTTGTAGAGCAGAAAGCAGCTAATTCAAAGGAAGGCATTTTCTTATTAATTTTTTGCAGCTATATCTCAGCAGGAGTCAGTGTCTGCTGAGATTGAGCATCCTGATATTTTGTTAGAAGTAGAGGGTTTTTATTTAGGTTTAAAACAAGAAAAAAAAGAAAGTCAGTGTGTGTTCTGTGCTGGGAGGATACTGTATAAGTTTACTTTGCTAAACCAGAAGGAGGAGAGAGAGCTTAATTGGGGGTGTGGCTTAGTCACTACTAAAGCTGGTGAATCACTTTACAACTTCCTGTTGCTAGCCTTAATTGTAGAGCAGAGAGCAGTTAACTAAAAGAAGCTACATTTTCTTATTAATTTATCACTTATACCTTAGCAGGAGTCAGTGTATGTTGAGATTAAGCAAACAAATTCTTTATTAGAAGTAGAAGGGGTCTTATTTAGGGTTAAAAAAAGAAAGAAAAGTAAGAAAGTCAGTGTGTGTTCTGTGCTGGGAAGAGTACTGTATCAGTTTACTTTGCAAAACCAGTTGGAGGAGAGACAGTGGAATTGGAGGTGTGGCTTATTTAGTATAAAAGCAGGTGACTCAAATTACAACTTCCTGTTGCTATCCTTGCTTGTAGAGCAGAAAACGTTTAACTAAGAAGCTATGTTTCTTATTAATTAATTTAGTATTCTATCTTTGGGCATTGTGTCTGCTGATTCTAAGAAAAACATTTACTTTATAAGAAGAAGAAGGGGCCATTTATTGCTAAAAAAAAGGAAGCAGCAAGAAAGAAAGCTATGTGTGTCTTCTGTGCTGGGAAGAGTACAGTATCAGTGTTCTTTAGGTAAACCAGTAGGAGGGAGAGAGAGAGCTTTAATTGAGGTTTGGCTTAGTCACTATAAAAGCAGGTGACTCAAATTACAACTTCCTGTTGCTAGCCTTGCTTGTAGAGCAGAAAGCAGCTAACTACAAGAAGCTACATTTTCTTACTAATTTAACACTTATATCTCAGCAGGAGTCAGTGTCTGTTGAGATTAAGCAAACAAGTAATTTATTGGAAGTAGAAAGGGTCTTATCTAGTGTTAAAAAATGAATGGAAAGAAAGTCATCGTGTGTTCTGTGCTCAGAAAGGTACTGTTTCTGTTTACCTTGCTAAACCAGTTGGGGGAGAGAGAGCTTAATTGTGGGTGTGGCTTAGATACTATAAAACCAGGTGACTCTAATTACAACTTCCAGTTGCTAGCCTTGCTTGTAGAGCAGAAAGCAGCTATCTAAAAGAAGCTACATGTTTTTTATACGTTAAGACTTATATCGCATCAGGAGTCAGTGTCTGTTGAGATTAAGCAAACAGATACTTTATTGGAAGAAGAAGGGGTCTTATTTAGGGTTAGAAAATGAAAGAAAAGAAAGAAAGTCAGTGTGTGTTCCATTCTGGGAAGAGTACCCTATCAGTTTACTTAGCTAAACCAGTAGGAGAAGAGAGAGCTTTAATGGGATGTGGATTAGTCAGTATAAAAGCAGGTGACTCAAATTAGAATTTCCTGTTGCTAGCCTTGCTTGTAGAGCAGAAAGCAGCTAACTAGGAGAAGCTGCATTTTCCTATTAATTTAACACTCAGCAGGAGTCAGTGTCTGCTGAGACTAAGCAAACAGATACTTTATTAGAAGTAGAAGGGGTCTTATTTAGGGTTAAAAAAAGGAAGGAAAAAAAGAAAGTCAGTGTGTGTTCTGTGCTGGGAAGGGTACTTTATCAGTTTACTTTGTAAAACCAGTAGGAGGAGAGAGAGCTTATTTGGGGATATGGCCTAGTCACTATAAAAGCAGGTGACTCACATTACAACTTCCTGTTGCAAGCCTTGCTTGTAGAGAAGAAAACAGATAACTAAAAGATGCTATATTTTATTATTAATTTAACACTTATATCTCAGCAGGAGCCAGTGTCTGATGAGATTAAGCAAACAAATACTTTATTAGAAGAAGAAGTGGTATTATTTATTGTTAAAAAAATGAAAGAAAAGAAAGAAAGTCAGTGTGTGTTCTGTGCTGGGAAGAGTACTGTATCAGTATTCTTTGCTAAACAAGTCAGAGGAGAGAGATCTTAATTAGAGATGTGGCTTAGACACTATAAAAGCACGTGACTCATACTACAACTTCCTGTTGCTTGCCTTGCTTGTAGAGCAGAAAGCAGCTAACTAAAAGAAGCTATATTTTCTTATTAATTTAACACTTATATCACACCAGGAGTCAGTGTCTGTTGAGATTAAGCAAACATATACTTTATAAGAAGTAAAAGGGGTCTAATTTCGGGTTAAAAAAGAAAGAAAAGAAAGAAAGTCAGTGTATGTTCCGTGCTGAGAAGAGTTCGCTATCAGTATACTTTGCTAAACCAGTAGTAGGAGAGAGAGCTTATTTGGGGTGTGGCTTAGTCACAATAAAAGCAGGTGACTGAAATTACAACTTCCTGTTGCTAGCCTTGCTTGTAGAGTAGAAAGCAGCTAACTAAAAGAAGCTACATTTTCTTATTTATTTAACGCTTATATCCTGGCAGGAGTCAGTGTCTGCTGAGATGAAGCAAACAGATACTTTGTTAGAAGTAGAAGCGGTCTTATTTAGGGTTAAAAAAAGAAAGAAAAGAAAGAAAGTCAGTGTGTATTCAGTGCCTGGAAGGGTACTGTATCAGTTTACTTTGCTAAACCAGTAGGAGGAGAGAGAGCTTAATTGGGTTTGAATATTCACTATAAAAGCAGGTGACTCAAATTACAGCTTCCTCTTGCTAGCCTTGCTTGCAGAGTAGAAAGCTGCTGAGTATAAGAAGCTATATTTTCTGAGTAATTTAAGATTTATATATCTCAGCAGGAGTAAGTGTTTGTTGAAATTAGCAAACAAATACTTTATTAGAAGAAGAAAGAGTCTTATCTAGGGTTGAAAAAAGAAAGAAAGTCAGTTTGTGTTCTGTGCTGGGAAGGGTGCTGTGTCAGTTTACTTTACTAAATCAGAAGGAGGAGCGAGAGCTTAATCGGGGTGTGGCTTAGTCACTATAAAAGCAGGTGACTCAAATTGCAACTTCCTGTTGCTAGCCTTGCTTGTGGAGCAGAAAGCAACTAAGTAAAAGAAGCTACATGTACTTATTAATTTAACACTTATATCTCAGCAGGAGGCAGTGTAGGTTGAGATTAAGCAAACATATATTTTATTAGAAGTAGAAAGGGTCTTATTTATGGTTAAGAAAGAAAGTAAAGAAAGAAAGTCAGCGTGTCTTCTGTGCTGTGAAGGGTACTGTATCAGTTTACTTTGCAAACACAGTAGGAGGAGAGAGAGCTTATTTGGGAATATAGCTTAGTCACTATAAAAGCAGGTGACTCACACTACAACTTCCTGTTGCTAGCCTTGCTTGTAGAGCAGAAAGCAGCTAACTAAAAGAAGCTACATTTTCTTATTAATTTAACACTTATATCTCAGCAGAAGTCAGTGTCTGTTGAGATTAATCAAACAGATACTTTATTAGAAGTAGAAGGGGTCTTATTTATTGCTAAAAAAGAAAGAAAAAAAAGAAAGTCAGTGTGTGTTCTTTGCTGGGTAGAGTACGGTATCAGTTTACTTTGCTAAACCAGAAGGAGGAGAGAGACAGGAAAAGGGGTATGGCTTAGTCACTATAAAAAGCAGGTGACTCAAATTACAACTTCCTGTTGCAAGCCTTGGTTGCAGAGCAGAAAGCAGCTAACTAAAAGTAGCTACATTTTCTTATCAATTTAACAGTTATATCTCAGCAGGAGTCATTGTCTGTTGAGATTGAGCATCCTGATACTTTATTAGAAGTAGAGGACTTCTTATTTAGGTTTAAAAAAAAGAAAGAAAAAAAAGAATGTCAGTGTGTGTTCTGTGCTGGGAAGGATACTGTATAAGTTTACTTTGCTAAACCAGAAGGAGGAGAGAGAGCTTAATTTGGGGTGTGGCTTAGTCACTACTAAAGCTGGTGACTCACTTTACAACTTCCTGTAGCTAGCCTTAATTGTAGAGCAGAGAGCAGTTAACTAAAATATGCTACATTTTCTTTTTAATTTAACACTTATTTCTCAGCAGGAGTCAGTGTATGTTGAGATTAAGCAAGCAAATTCTTTATTAGAAGTAGAAGGGGTCTTATTTAGGGGTAAAAAATGAAAGAAAAGAAAGAAAGTCAGTGTGTGTTCTGTGCTGGGAAGAGTACTGTATCAGTTTACTTTGCAAAACCAGTTGGAGGAGAGAGAGTTGAATTGTGGGTGTGGCTTAGTCACTATAAAGGCCGGCGAGTCATATTACTAACTAACTGTTGCTAGCTGTGCTTGTAGAGCAGAAAACAGCTAACTAAAAGAAGCTACATTTTCTTATTAGTTTAACACTTATAACTCAGCAGCAGTCAGAGTCTGTTGAGATTAAGCAAACAGATACTTTATTAGAAGAAGAAGGGGTCTTATTTATTATTAATAAAAGAAAAAAGAAAGGTAGTCAGAGTGTGTTCTGTGCTGGGAAGAGTACTGTATCAGTTCATTTTCCAAAACCAGAAGGAGTAGAGAGCTTAATTGGGGTTGTGGCTTAGACACTATAAAAGCAGGTGACTGAAATTACAATTTCCTGTTGCTAGCCTTGCTTGTACAGCAGAATGCAGCTAACTAAAATAAGCTACATTTTCTTATTAATTTAAGATTTATATCTCAGCAGGAGTCAGTGTCTGTTGAAATTAGTCAAACCGATACTTAATTAGAAGGGGAAGGGGTCTTATTTCGGGTTAAAAAGAAAAGAAAGAACAGAAAGGAAGTCAGTGTGTTTTCTGTGCTGGGAAGGGTACTGTATCAGTTTACTTTGCTAAACCAGTAGGAGGAGAGTGAGCATAATCGGTGGATAGCTTAATCACTATAAAGGCAGGTGACTCAAATTACGACTTCCTATTGCTTGCCTTGCTAGTCGAGTGAAAAGCAGCTAACTAAAAGAAGCTACATTTTCTTATTAATTTAACACTTATGTCTCAGCAGGAGTCAGTGTCTGTTGAGATTAAGCAACATGATTCTTTTTTAGAAGTAGAGGTGGTCTTATTTAGGGTTAAAAAGAGAAAGAAAAGAAGGAAAATCAGTGTGTGTTCTGTGCTGTTAAGGGTACTGTTTAAGTTTACTTTGCTAAACCAGAAGGAGGAGAGAAAGCTTAATTGGGGGTGTGGGTTAGTCACTATAAAAGCAGTTGACTCACATTAGAACTTCATGTTGCTAGCCTTGCTTGTAGAGCAGAAAGCAGCTAACTAAAAGAAGCTACATTTTCTTATTAATTTAACACTTATATCTCAGCAGAAGTCAGTGTCTGTTGAGATTAAGAAGCCAGATATTTATTAGAAGTAGAAGTTGTCTTATTTAAGGTTAAAAAAAGAAAGAAAAGAGGGAAAATCAGTGTGTGTTCTGTGCTGGGAAGAGTACTGTATCAGTTTACTTTGCTAAACCAGTAGGAGGAGAGAGAGCTTAATTGGGGGGTGTGGCTTAGTCACTATAAAAGCAGGTGACTCAAATTACAATTTCCTGTTGCTAGCCTTGCTTGTAGAGTAGAAAGCAGCTAACTAAAAGAAGCTACAGTTTCTTATTAAGTAAACTCTTTTATCGCAGCAGGAGTCAGTGTCAGTTGAAATTAAGCAAACAGACACTTTATTAGAATTAGAAGGGTTCTTATTTAATGTTAAAAAAGAAAGAAAAGAAAGAAAGTCAGTGAGTGTTCTGTGCTGGGAAGAGTACTGTATCAGTTTACTTTGCTAAACCAGTTGGAGGAGAGAGAGAGCTTAACTGCGGGTGTTGCTTAGTTTCTATAAAAGCAGGTGACTCAAATTACAACTTCCTGTTGCTAACCTTGCTTGTACAGCAGCTACATTTTCTATTTAATTTAACACTTATATCTCAGCAGGAGTCAGTGTCTGTTGAGATTAAGCAAACTGATTCTTTGTTAGAACAAGAATGTGTTGCATTAATTGTTAAAAAAATAATTAAAAGAATGAAGGTCAATGTGTGTTCTGTGTTGAGTAGAGTACTGTATCAGTTTACTTTCCTAAACCAGTAGAAGGAGAGAGAGCTTACTTGGGGGGTGTGGCTTAGACACTATATGAGCAGGTGACTCAAATTATAACTTCCTGTTGCTAGCCTTACGTGTAGAGCAGAAAGCAGCTAACTAAAAGGAGTTACGTTTTCTATTAATTTAAGATTTATATCTCAACAGGAGTCAGTGTCTGTTGAAATTATGCAAGCAAATACTTTATTAGAAGTAGAAAGGGTCTTATCTAGGGTTAAAAAAATGAAAGAAAAGAAGGAAAGTCAGTGTGAGTTGTGTGCTCGGAAGGGTACTGTTTCTGTTTACGTTGATAAACCAGTACGGGGAGAGAGAGCTTAGTTGGGGGTGTGGCTTAGACACTATAAAAGCAGGTGACTGAAATTGCAACTTCCTGTTTCTAGCTTTGCTTCTTGAGCAGAAAGCAGCTAACTAAAAGATGCTACACTTTTTTATTAATTTAACACTTATATCTCATCAGGGGTCAGTGCCCGTTAGGAGATGAAGCAAACAAATATTTTATTAGAAGTAGAAGGGGTCTTATTTATGGCTAAAAAAATAAAGAAAAGAAAGAAAGTCAGCATGTGTTCTGTGCTGGGAAGGATACTGTATCAGTTTACTTTTCTTAACCAGTAGGAGGAGAGAGAGAGAGAGAGAAGTTATTTGGGGGGAATGGATTAGAAACTATAAAAGCAGGTGACTCAAATTACAACTTCTTGTTGCTTGCCTTGCTTTGAAGAGCAGAAAGCAGCTAACTAAAAGAAGAAACATTTTCTTATTAATTTAACACTTCTGTCTCAGCAGGAGTCAGTGTCTGCTGAGATTAAGCAAACAGGCACTTTATTTGAAGTAGAGGAGATCTTATTTAGGGCTAAAAAAGAAAAGAAAATAAAGAAAGTTAGTGTGTGTTCTGTGCTGAGAAGGGTATTGTATAAGGTTACTTTGTTAAACCAGAAGGAGGAGAGAGAGAGCTTAAATGTGGGTGTGGATTAGACCCTATAAAAGCTGGTGAGTCAAATTAGAAGTTCCTGGTGCTAGCCTTGCTTGTAGAGCAGAAAGCAGCTAACTCAAAGAAGCTACATTTTCTTATTATTTTAACACTTATATTACAGTAGGAGTCAGTGTCTGTTGAGAGTAAGCAAACAGATACTTTTTTAGAAGTAGAAGGGGTGTTATTTAGGGAGAAAAAAGAAAGAATAGAAAGAAAGTCAGCATGTGTTCTGTGCTTGGAAGTGTACTGTATCAGTTTACTTTGCTAAACATGTAGTAGGAGAGAGAACTTAATTGGGGTGTGGTTTAGTCACTATAAAAGCAGGTGACTCAGATTACAACTTCCTGTTGCTAGCCTTGCTTGCTGAGCAGAAAGCACCTAACTAAAAGAAGCTGCATTTTCTTATTAATTTAACACTTATATCGCAGCAGGAGTCAGTGTTGGTTGAGATTAAGCAATCAGATGCTTTATTAGAAGTAGAAGGGATCTTATTTAGGGTTAAAAACAGACAGAAAAGAAAGAAAGTCAGTGTGTGTTCTGCGCTGGGAAGAGAACGGTATCAGTTTTCTTTGCTAAATGAGTAGGAGAAGAGAGAGCTTAAATGGGGTGTTTCTTAGTCACTATAAAAGGAGGTCACTCAAATTACAACTTCCTTTTGCCAGCCTTGCTTGTAGAGCAGAAATCAGATAACTAAAAAAGCTCCATTTTCCTATTAATTTAACACTTATATATCAGCAGGAGTCAGTGAATGTTGAGATTAAGCAAACAGATACTTTATTAGAAGTAGAAGGGGTCTTATTTAGGGTTAAAAAGAAAAGAAAAGAAAGAAAGTCAGTGTCTGTTCTCTGCTGGATGGATACTTTGTCAGTTTAATATGCTAAACCAGGAGGAGGAGAGAGAGCTTAATCGGGGGTGTGGCTTAGTCACTATAAAAGCAGGTGACTCAAATTGCAACTTCCTGTTCCTAGCCTTGCTTGTAGAGCAGAAAGCAGCTAACTAAAAGAAGCTACATTTTCTTATTAATATAACACTTATATCTCAGCAGGAGTCAGTGTTTGTTGAGGGTAAACAAACAGATTCTTTATTAGAAATAGAAATGGTCTTATTTAGGGTTAAAAAAAGAAAGAAAATAAAGAAAGTCTGTGTGTGTTTTGTGCTGGGAAGAATACTGTATCAGTTTACTTTGCTAAACCAGAAGGAGTAGAGAGAGCTTAATTGGGGGTGTGGCTTAGTCACTATAAAAGCAGGTGACTCAAATTACAACTTCCTGTTGCTAGTCTTGCTTGTAGAGCAGAAAGTAGCTAACTAAAAGAAGCTACATTTTTTTATTAATTTAACACTAATTTCTCAGTAGGAGCCAGTGTCTGTTGAGATTAAGCAAAGAGATACTTTATTAGAAGTAGAAGGGGTATTATTTAGGGTTAAAAAAGAAAAGAAAGCAAGTCAGCATGTGTTCTGTGCTGGGACGAGTACTGTATCAATTTACTTTGCTTAACCAGTAGGAGGAGAGAGAGAGCTTAATTGGGGTGAGCGTTAGTCAATATAAAGGTAGGTGACTCAAATTACAACTTCCCTTTGCTAGTCTTGCTTGTAGAGCAGAAAGCAGCTAACTAAAAGATGCTACTTTTTCTTATTAATTTAACACTTATGCCTCAGCAGAAGCCAGTGTCTGTTGAGGTTAAGCAAAAAGATTCTTTAATAGAAGTAGAAGGGGTCTTATTTAGGGTTAAAAAAAGACAGGAAAGAAAAGAAAAATCTCAGTGTGTGTTCTGTGCTGGGAAGAGTACTGTATCAGTTTACTTTGCTAAACCTGTAGTAGGAAAGTGAGCTTAATTGGGGGTGTGTGGCTTAGTTACTATAAAAGCAGGTGACTCAGATTTCAACTTCCTGTTGCTAGCCTTGCTTGAAAAGCAGAAAACAGCTAACTAAAAGAAGCTACATTTTCTTATTAATTTAACACTTGTATCTCAGCAAGAGTCAGTGTCTGTAGAGATTAAGTAGATACTTTTTTAGAAGTAGAAGGGGTCTTATTTATGGTGAAAAAAGAAAGTAAAGAAAAAAGGCAGCATGTGTTCTGTGCTGGGAAGAGTACTCTATCAGTTTACTTTGCTAAACATGTAGGAGGAGAGAGAGCTTAATTGGGGTGCGGTTTAGTCACTATAAAAGCAGGTGACTCAGAGTACAACTTCCTGTTGCTAGTCTTGCTTGTAGAGCAGAATAGAGCAGAAAGCACCTAACTAAAATAAGCTACACTTTCTTATTATTTTAACACTTATATCACAGCAGGAGTCAGTGTCTGTTGAGATTAAACAATCAGATACTTTATTAGAAGTAGAAGGGATCTTATTTAGTGTTAAAAAAAGAAAGAAAAGAAAGAAAGTCAGTATGTGTTCTGTGCTGGGAAGAGAACGGTATGAGTTTACTTGGCTAAACCAGTAGGAGGAGAGAGAGCTCAAATGGGGTGTTTCTTAGTCACTATAACAGGAGGTTACTCAAATTACAACTTCCTGTTGCCAGCCTCGCATGTAGAGCAGAAATCTGGTAGCTAAAAAAGCTATATTTTCTTATTAATTTATCTCTTATATATCAGCTGGAGTCAGTGTCTGTTGAGATTAAGCAAACAGATGCTTTATTAGAAGTAGAAGGGGTCTTATTTAGGGTTAAAAATAGAAAGAAAAGAAAGAAAGTCAGTGTGTATTATTTTCTGGGAAGGGTACTGTATCAGTTTACTTTGCTAAACCAGTAGGTGGAGAGAGAGCTTTATTGGGGTTGTGGTTTAGTCACTATAAAAGCAGGCGACTCAAATTGCAACTTCCTGTTGCTAGCCTTAGTTGTAGAGCAGTAAGCATCTAACAAAAAGAAGCTGCATTTTTTTATTTCTTTAAGATTTATATCTGAGCAGGAGTCAGTGTCTGCTGAAATTAAGCAAACAGACACTTTATCCGAAGCAGAAGGGGTCTTATTTAGTGTTAGAAAGAAAAGAAAGAAAGTCAGTTTGTGTACTGTGCTGGGAAGGGTACTGTATCAGTTTACTTTGCTAAACCAGTAGGAGGAGAGAGAGCTTAATCGGAGTTGTTTCTTAGTCACTATAAAAGCAGGTGACTCAAAGTGCAACTTCCTTTTCCTAGCCTTGCTTGCAGAGCAGAAAGCAGTTAACTAAAAGAAGCTACATTTTCTTATTAATTTAACACTTATATCTCAGCAGGAGTCAGTGTTTGTTGAGATTCAGCAAACAGATAATTTTTTTAGAAATAGAAGGGGTCTTATTTAGGGATAAAAAAAGAAAGGAATGAAAGAAAGTCAGCATGTGTTCTGTGCCGGGAAGAGTACTGTATCAGTTTACTTTGCTAAACCAATAAGAGGAGAGAGAGCTTAATTGGGGTGTGGCTTAGTCAGTATAAATGCAGGTGACTCAAATTACAACTTCCTGTTGCTAGTTTTGCTTGTAGAGAAGAAAACAGCTAACTAAAAGAAGCTACATTTTCTTATTAATGTAACACTTATGTCTCAGCAAGAGTCAGTGTCTGTTGAGATTAAGCTGACAGATACTTTAATAGAAGTAGAAGGGGTCTTATTTAGGGTTAAAAACGATAGGAAAGAAAAGAAAGAAAGTCAGTGTGTGTTCTGTGCTGGGAATAGTACTGTATAAGTTTACTTTGCTAAACCTGGAGTAGGAGAGAGAGCTTAATTGGGGGTGTGCTTAGTCACTATAAAATCATGTGACTCAGACTACAACTTCCTGTTGCTAGCCTTGCTTGAAGAGCAGAAATCAGCCAACTAAAAGAAGCTTCATTTTCTTATTAATTTAACTCTTATATCTTAGCAAGAGTCAGTGTCTGTTGAGATTAAGCAGATACTTTATTAGAAGTAGAAGGCGTGTTATTTAGGGTTAAAAAGGAAAGAACAGAAAGAAGGTCAGTGTGTGTTCTGCGCTGGGAAGAGTACTTTATCAGTTTACTTTGCTAAACCAGTAGGAGTAGAGAGAGAGCTTAATTGGGGGGTGTCTTAGTCACTATAAAAGCAGGTGACTTAAATTACAACTTCCTGTTGCTTGCCTTGCTTGTAGAACAGCTGCATTTTCTTATTAATTTAACACTTATATCTCAGCAGTAGTCAGTGTCTGTTGAGATTAAGTAAACAGATACTTTATTAGAAGTAGAAGGGGTCCTACTTAGGGTTAGAAAGAAAAGAAAGAAAAGAAAGATAGTCAGTGTGTGTACTGTGCTGGGAAGGGTACTTTGTCAGTTTACTTTCCTAACCAGTAGGAGGAAAGAGCTTAATCTGGAGTGTGGCTTAGTCACTAGAAAAGCAGGTGACTCAAATTGCAACTTCCTGTTGCTAGCCTAGAGCAGAAAGCAGCTAACTAAAATAAGCTACATTTTTTATTTATTTAACACTTATATCTTAGCAGGAGACACTGTTGAGATTAATCAAACAGATACTTTATTAGATGTAGAAGGGGTCTTATTTGGGTTAAAAAGAAAGAAAAGAATGAAAGTCAGTTTGTGTTCTCTGCTGGGAAGAATACTCTATCAGTTTACTTTGCTAAACTAGTAGGAGGAGAGAGAGCTTAATTGGGGTGTGGCTTAGTCACTTTAAAAGCAGGTGGCTCAAATTACAACTTCCTCTTGCTAGCCTTGCTTGTAGAGCAGAAAGCAGCTAACTCAGTAATGAATAGATATAATGATGTTGAAAATAGAGTTAGAGGACATTTTTCTATGTTTTTCTTTCAGGAAATATCTAAAAGAGGAAAAAAATGTTAATGTTTAGTTAGTGTTTTTTTTTTCTCTTTTAGATATTTCCTGAAGAAGTCCTAAGGTCGAAATGTAGATTTTTAACTCTATTTTCTATTTTCAGCTTGCATTTAATATAACCATTTTGTTTTGCTTTTAGACCACATGCTGACGCAGTGCCTTGTCTTTGTTTTTTTACAATTTGTAACTAAAAGAAGCTACATTTTCTTATTAATTTATCACTTATATCTCAGCAAGAGTCAGTGTCTGTAGAGATTAAGCAGATACTTTATTAGAAGTAGTAGGGGTCTTATTTAGGGTTTAAAAAAGGAAGAAAAGAAGGAAAGTCAGCATGTGTTCTGTGCTGGGAAGAGTACTGTATCAGTTTACTTTGCTAAACCAGTAGGAGGAAAAACAGCTTAATTGGGGGTGTGGCTTAGTCACTATAAAAGCAGGTGACTCAAATAACAACTTCCTGTTGCTAGTCTTGCTTGTAGAACAGAAAGTAGCTAACTAAAATAAGCTACATTTTCTCATTAATTTAACACATATTTCAGCAGGAGTTAGTGTCTGCTGAGATTAAGGAAACAGATACTTTATTAGAAGTAGAAGAGGTCTTATTTTTGGTTAAAAAATTCAGGAAAGAAAAGAAAGAAAGTCAGTGTGTGTTCTGTGCTGGGAAGAGTACTGTATCAGTTTACTTTGCTAAACCTGTAGTAGGAGAGAGAGCTTAACTGGGTGTGTGGATTAGTCACTATAAAAGCAGGTGGCTCCAATTACAACTTCCTGTTGCTAGCCTTGCGTGTAGAGGAGAAAGCAGCTAACTAAAAGAAGCTACATTTTCTTATAAATTTAACACTTATATCTCAGCAGGAGTCAATGTCTCTTGAGATTAAGCAGACAGATACTTTATTAGAAGTAGAAGGGGTCTTATTTAGGATGAAAAAAGAATGAAAAGAAAGAAAATCAGTTTATGTTCTGTGCTGGGCAGAGTACTTTATCAGTTTACTTTGCTAAACCAGTAGGAGGAGATACAGCTTAATTGGCAGTGTGGCTTAGTCACTATAAAAGCAAGTGACTCAAATTACAACTTCCTGTTGCTAACCTTGCTTTTGTAGCAGCTACATTTTCTCATTAATTTAACACCTATATCTCAGCAGGAGTCAGTGTCTTTTGTGATTAAATAAACAGATACTTTATTAGAAGTAGAAGGGGCTTATTTAGGGTTTAAAAAAGCAAGAAAAGAAAGAAAGTCAGTGTGTGTTCTGTGCTGGGAAGAGTACAGTATCAGTTTACTTTGCTAAACCAGCAGGAGACGAGAGAGCTTAATTGGGGGTGTGGCTTAGTCCTTATAAAAGCAGGTGACTCAAGTTACAACTTCCTGTTGCTAGCCTTGCTTGTAGAGCAGAGTGCAGCTAACTAAAAGAAACTACATTTTCTTATTAATTTAACACTTATATCTCAGCAGCAGTCAGTGTCTGTTGAGATTTAGCTAACAGATACTTTATTTGAATTAGAAGGGGTCTTATTTAGGGTTAAAAAATGAAAGAAAAGAAAGAAAGTCAATGTGTGTTCTCTGCTTGGAAGAATAATTTATCAATTTACTTTGCTAAACCAGTAGGAGGAGAGAAAGCTTAATTGGGGGGTGTGGCTTAGTCACTACCAAAGCAGTTTACTCAAAGTACAACTTCCTGTTGCTAGCCTTGCTTGTAGAGCAGAAAGCACCTAAGTAAAAGAAGCTACATTTTCGTATTACTTTAACACTTATTAAGTCATTGTGTGTTCTGTGCTGGGAAGAGTACTGTATCAGTTTAGTTTGCTAAGCCAGTAGGAGGAGAGAGAGCTTAATTGGGGGTGTGGCTTAGTCACTATAAAAGCAGGTGATTCAAATTACATCTTCCTTTTGCTAACCTTGCTTGTAGAGCAGAAAGCAGTTGTGTAAAAGAAGCCACATTTTCTTATTATTTTAACACTTATATCACAGCAGGAGTCAGTGCCTGTAGAGATTAAGCAAACATATACTTTTTTAGAAGTAGAAGAGGTCTTATTTAGGGTTAAAAAAAGAAAGAAAAGATAGAAAGTCAGCATGTGTTCTGTGCTGGGAAGAGTACTGTATCAGTTTACTTTGCTAAACCAGTAGGAGGAGAGAGAGCTTAATTGGGGGTGTGGCTTAGTCACTATAAAAGTAGATGACTCAAATTACAACTTTCTGTTGCTAGTCTTGCTTGTAGAGCAGAAAGCAGCTAACTAAAAGAAGCTACATTTTCTTATTAATGTAACACTTCATTATCATCATCATCATCAAATCTTTATTTATTCAGGCAAGCATCATTGAGCAAGGCTCATTTACAAGATGGACCAGATAAGGTCAAGGTTCAACTGTTGATACACAACTGGTACATCAATACACTTATATAAAACAGTTATAGATACTGGGGAAAAAAAACATTTATAAACACAGTGATGTACGGTAAAATTCACATGATAAAGTGGTTTATAGGAAAGTTGAGCTAATATTTACAGTATATATAGTGTATACATATCCCAGTGGAGGGGCCATGGCAAACACACAGCATAATGTAATACTAGGATGGTGGAAGGTATTACTGGGTGCCATAAGATGGGGTGTCTGCCTGGGAGGGAGACCTGAAGAACAAAGATTATGCCATATATGGTGAATTTTTTGGAGGGAGATTGTGAAATGACAAAGCTAGCTTTAGCGGTAGCAACTGCATTTCTCTGTGAAGAAAACTGTACAACACTGTTTAAAGGATGCAATTGGAATAATATTGGACAGTTTTAGGGATTTTTGTATGGTGTTCGATGCTATAGCTAGAGAATAGCTGATTGCTGCCCTCCCTAGCCGGGTGTTGAATTTGGGCAATTTGAACAGGATGACGTTGTTGCTTCTTAGGGCATAGGAGCTAGGAATGGTCTGAGTGAAGCAGTCCAGAATATAGTTTGGAAGTTTTTTTGATAACGCTCTGTAAATCGATAGAGCTACATTTCTATTCCTTCTGAGGTGTAGGGAAACCCATCCAACTGCAGCATAAAGAGAGCAATGATGGGTATTAGATGGCAGATCTGTTATGAATCTTATTGCTCTATGGTATAAGGTATCCAACTTGTGTATGTAGGAGATGGAGCAGTGACTATAAAGGCAGTCTGCATAGTCAATAACTGAGAGAAAAATGGCTTGGACTAACCTCATTTTTGAATCTCTGTTTAGAAAGGGTTTTAATCTATAGAAAAGGCCAAGCCTTTGGTGAAGCTTTTTTAGCAGTTCTTCTAAATGATGAGTGAAGTTGAGTCTGCTGTCAATCCACACACCTAAGTATTTGAATTTTTCTACATACTCCAGATTTTCTCCAAGTATAGTGCATAGCTGGGGGAGAATGATTGAAGAGTAGGTGCGGGTGGAGCTTTGATTTGTGAACATCATTGCTTTAGTTTTCTTTGCATTTAACAGAAGCTTTTTCTCAAGTAGCTGATATTGTAACAAGGAGAATTCTGTTTGTAGGATTTCATGGGCAGCTGCAGCAGAAGGGTTGCTGACATACAAAACAGTGTCTTCAGCAAAGAGGTGTACAGAGGATTTGGTGAGGGTTGAATCAATATTATTTATATAGATGGCAAAAAGGATAGGACCCAGGATAGAACCTTGGGGGACTCCTCTTAACAGTGGTTTTAATGGGGATAGGTCACCTTCAGCTTTTACCTGCTGTGACCTACTGGTAAAATAACACCTGAACCACTTAAGGGAGGGTGGATCTAGGCCAATGGAATGCAAGGATGATAGTAGAAGCTCGTGGTCCACAGTGTTGAATGCTTTGCTCAGGTCAAGAAATACTGCTCAGACATTATTCTTTTTATCTAATTCGGTTTGCCAGTCATTTGTGACATTGGCTAGTGCAGTGATAGTGCTATGCTTGGCCCTGAATCCAGATTGAGCTGGATTCAGAAGGTTAGCATCGTCAAGATATTCCCTTAACTGGGTACTCACTAATTTCTCCAGCATCTTGGATAGCACTGGTAGAATGGAAATGGGCCTGTAATTATTAAGGTCCATAGGGTCCCCTGATTTTAGAAGGGGAACCACTTGGGCTGTCTTCCACAATGTGGGAATAGAACCAGAGTTTAGAGATAGTTTAAAGTGATGTGTTAAGGGGACTGCAAGTACATGGGATGCAATCTTTAGAAAGTAGGGGTCCAGAGATTCTGCCCCGCGCTTTTTTTGGTATCCAGCTACCATAGTAGGTCCTCTACTTGCTTCAACAGTACAGATTTGAAGCTGAAGGAAGAGTCAGCTCTCTGAGCACCAGTGTACTGGGAGCTTAATTGTTCCCGCAGCAGATTAGCTGGAGAGGTGTCAAAGGCAAGGCCAGCCATTGTGAAGTGGTTATTGAAGGCGTCCAGAATTTCCATTTTGCCAGTGATAGGGCCATAACTGTGGTGTAATTGAGTTGGTAGGGCGGTGCTAGAATCCTGCCCAACCATACCTTTGATGGTACCCCAAAACCTAGCAGGATTATGATAGAAGGAGATGAGCTCAGCCAAGAAGAAGGCAGCCTTTGCATCCCTAACTTTCTTGGTGCATCTATTCCTGGCTTTCCTAAAGATCATCCAGTCATTTGCATTCTTGTTTTTTCCTGCCATTTTCCAGAGTTTGTCTCTCTCTCCAGCAGTGCAGCTTTGAGGTCAGCTGAAAACCAACGACAGGATATGTTTTTTATTCGGATACTAGAGATTGGGGCATGGATGTTAAGGGCACTTATTATATTGCTATTTAGCACCTGCTGTGCTTTTTTCACAGAATGGGCAAGATAAAACTCTTGCCAGCTTGGAGAGTGAGCTAGATCATGCAAATATCCTTCAATATTGATGTTTTTCTTGGCTCTCCCCATGAGGAATTTTGCAGGGGTTGTTGTTTTGCTGGAAGATCTTACCCCTGCGATGGGGCAGTGATCACTTATATCGCAGATAAGCACTCCAGCATGTGTGAATAGATGGGGTTTATTCACTAGCATGATATCAAGTAGTGTGCTATTACTATTCCTTGCATTAATTCTTGTTGGCTCATTAATTGGTTGTGTGAACCCATATGTATCACAGAATGATACAGAGGTGCAGCTGCCTGTAAGCCATGTTGTAATTCAGGTCACCTAGAATAATGAGACTTCTCAGTGCTGGGCTTAAGCGCAGATTCCCAGGTGGGATAAGAGCTTGAGGTCAGCAGGGGTCTGTAGCATCCAACTAGCTGAAAAGCTGCTGTATTGGGGAGAGAGACTTTTAGGGATAGGCATTCAAATTCCTTGGGCACAGAGGTTGCAGCAATACAGGATACAGGTATACCAGATTTTGCATATATAGGTACTCCACCACCCATGTTTGGCAATCTGCTCTGAATAACTGATAGTTGGGTAGGTTAACATCCCTGTCTGCTGCGGTGGGTTTGAGCCATGTCTCAGATACCATGAGAAAGCATGGCAAGGTATGGGCAACCCAGGCTTGTATCAGTGTAAGTTTTTTCAACAGACTGCATACATTAATATGCAAAAAACTGAGGCCTTTAACTGAGGTTAGGTTTGCTGGAGAGGTAATACATTCAGGGGGTCCAGGGTTGATTTCCACATTACCAATACAGAGCAATAGAAAGAGAAGGAGTTTCATGAGGGCTGCCAGAGATAGGGAGAGGGGGCTGTCTTTGGTACTCCTTCTCTTATTCTGTTGCCACTCTTTTGGGGTGCTCCATGTGGGGTTATGGAATTGTGTCGAGACACTGAGTAGCAGTTTGGTGGTCAGGTGTAGGGGGATCTGTATATCCAGTAGTGGAGCCTTGATTGAAATACATGTATGGTGGTTTGTCTCTCTTTTTGTGGGTCACCCCACTGTAATCGATGCAGCAATGGTAGGGCATATGTGAGGGTTTGAACGTCAAACAATGGGGATGATTCAGAGAGACTGGGTGGATCGATCACTATAGTTTGTGTGATAGGGACATCTTCTTTGGGGAACCCCATGGCTGACAGTGAAAGAAGTATCAGAAGTAAACTCCCCATTGTGAGAGAGATATTGTTAGTTGGCTACCGGAAGAGTAGTGAAGTTGCTGATTAGTTGGATCAGCAAGCCGGTGGAACAGTTTATTGGTTTAGGTAATGCTGAGGGCGGGGAAGAGATTTCGGTGGGAAGATGCCTATAAAAGTAACACACAAGAGGGGCGATAGGCGGGTGGCCAAAAATTTTGCGGCTTTCCCGAGTCCTCCCTCGCTGTCCCTCCCAGCCTCATGGTTCCTTGCGTTGGCTAGGTTTCCGCCGACTGCCTGCTGGCAGAGTGAAGCCCCGGCGCTTCACGCTGGGTGTTGTGGGGCAGGGGTGGCAGTCTGGAGAGAGACAGAGGAAGGTGCACTGAGTTAAATAGAGGCAGAACAAGTGTTCCTGCTCGTCACAGTGCCTAAATCTGCACAACAAAAGGCTGCGGGGGGGCTGTTGCACCTCAGTGTCTGGCCCACCTTACAAATGCAAAAGGATTTGTAATCACAGCAAAAACAGTAAATCAACAGTTTCCTTGCAATTACCTTAGCAGAAAACAACACTTTTAGGTGTTTTGTTACAATTTAAGGAAGGAAAAGTGGCGCCCAGCATCTGGCCCATTTCGGTTACCAAGGATTTGAATTATGCTAAAATACAACAAATCAACAGATTCCTTTACAGTTGCAGCAATAAGAAGACAGCTCTTTTTGGGAGATTTTACAAGAATACAGGAAAAATTCCAAGTCCTAGACAGATTTCGTAAAGCAGGCTCAGTCAGTATAAATCATCGGGGTAGGACAGCCAATTGGCTGTTGTGCTGGAAGAGGAGCGCTCACTTACCGATTGGCTGTGGCTTCCTTAGTCCTCCTCGCTGTCCTCCCGCCTCATGGTTCCCTGGGTTGGCTAGGGTTTCCGCCAACCACCCACTGGTGAGCAAAGCCCCGGTTACAGGCTGTGTTGTTGCAGGTGGCAGTCAATTGGCTGCGGCTTCCTGAGTCCTCCCTCACTGTCCCTCCCGGCCTCCAGGTTCCCTGGGTTGGCTAGGTTTCAGATGACCACCCGCTGGTGGAGCGAAGCCCCGGCGATTCAGACTGGGTGTTGTGGGGAAGGGCTGGCAGTCAATTGGCTGTGGCTTTCTCGAGTCCTCCCTCGCTGTCCCTCCCAGCCTCGTGGTTCACTGGGACAGCTAGGTTTCCGCCAACCACCCGCTGGTGGAGCGCAGCCCCGGCGTTTCAGGCTGGGTGTTGTGCAGCTGGCATGGCAGTCAATTGGCTGTGGCTTTCCGGAGTCCTCCCTTGCTGTCTCTCCTGGCCTCATGGTTCCCTGGGTCACCTTGGTTTCTGCCGACCACCAGCTGGCAGAGCGAAGCCCCGGCGCTTCAGGCTGGGTGTTGTGGGGCAGGGTGGCAGACTCAGCAGGAGTTAGTGTATGTTGAGATTAAGCAAACAGATACTTTATTAGAAGTAGAAGAGGTCTTATTTAGGGTTAAAAAAAGACAGGAAAGAAATGAAAGAAAGTCAGTGCGTGCTCTGTGCTGGGAAGAGTATTGTATCAGTTTACTTTGCTAAACCTGTAGTAGGAGAGAGAGCTTAATTGGGGGTGTGGCTTAGTCACTATAAAAGCAGGTGACTCAGATTACAACTTCCTGTTGCTAGCCTTGCTTGTAGAGCAGAAAGCAGCTAACTAAAAGAAGCTTCATTTTCTTATGAATTTAACACTTCTATCTCAGCAGGAGTCAGTGTCTGTTGAGATTAAACAAACAGATACTTTATTAGAAGCAGAAGAGGTCTTATTTACCGTTAAAAAAAGAAAGAAGAGAAATAAAGTCAGTGCGTGCTCTGTGCTGGGCAGGGTACTGCATCAGTTTACTTTTCTAAACCAGTAGGAGGAGAGAGAGCATAATTGGGGGAGTGGCTTAGTCACTATAAAAGCTGGTGACCCAAATTATAACTTCCTGTTGCTAGCCTTGCTTGTAGAGCAGAAAGCTGTTAACTAAAAGAAGCTACATTTTCTTATTAATATAACACTTATATCACAGCAGGAGTCAGTGTCTGTTGAGATTAAGCAAACAGATACTTTATTAGAACTAGAAGGGGTCTTATTTAACGTTAAAAAGGAAATAAATGAAAGAAATTCAGCATGTGTTCTGTGCTGGGAAGAGTACTGCATCAGTTTACTTTGCTAAACCAGTAGGAGGAGAGACAGCTCAATTGGCGGTGTGGCTTAGTCACTATAAAAGCAGGTGACTCAAATTGCAACTTCCTGTTGCTAGCCATGCTTGTAGACCAGCAACATTTTCTTATTAATTTAACGCCTACATCTCAGCAGGAGTCAGTGTCAGTTGAGATTAAACAAACAGATTCTTTATTAGAAGTAGAAGGGGTCTTATTTAGGGTTTAAAAAAAAAGAAAAGAAAGAAAGTTAGTGTGCATTCTGTGCTGGGAAGAGTAGTGTATCAGTTTACATTGCTAAACCAGTAGGAGGAGAGAGAGCTTTATTGGGTGTGTGGCTTAGTCACTATAAAAGCAGGTGACTCAAATTAGAACTTCCTTTTGCAAGCCTTGCTTGTAGAGCAGAAAGCAGTTAACTAAAAGAAGCTACATTTTAATATTAATTTAACACTTATATCACAGCAGGAGTCAGTGTCTGTTGTGATTAAGCAAATAGATACTTTTTTAAAAGTAGAAAGGGTCTTATTTAGGGTTAAAAAAAGAAAGAAATGAAAGAAAGTAAGCGTGAGTTCTGTGCTGGGAAGAGTGCTGTATCAGTTTTCTTTGCTAAACAGTAGGAGGAGAGAGAACTTAATTGGGGGTGCGGCTTAGTCACTACAAAAGCAGATGACTCGAATTACAACTTCCTGTTGCTAGGCTTGCTTGTAGGGCAGAAAGCAGCTAACTGAAAGAAGCAACATTTTCTTATTAATTTCACACTTATGTCTCAGCAGGAGTCAGTGTCTGTCGAGATTAAGCAAAGAGAGACTTTATTAGAAGTAGAAGGGGTCTTATTTAAGGTTAGAAAAAGACAGGAAAGAAAAGAAAGAAAGTCAGCGTGTGTTCTGTGCTGGGAAGAGTACTGTATCAGTTTACTTTGCTAAACCAGTAGGAGGAGAGAGAGCTTAATTGGGGATGTGGCTTAGTCACTATAGAAGCAATTGACTCAAATTACAACTTCCTGTTGCTAGCCTTGCTTGTACAGCAGAAATTAGCAAAGTAAAAGAAGCCACATTTTCTTATTAATTTAACACTTATATCCCAGCAGGAGCGAGAGTCTATTGCGATTAAGCAAATAGGTACTTTACTGGAAGAAGAAGGGGTCTTATTTAGGGTTAAAAACAGAAAGAAAAGAAAGAAAGTCAGCGTGTGTTCTGTTCTGGGAAGAGTACTGAATCAGTTTACTTTGCTAAACCAGTAGGAGGAGAGAGAGCTTAACTGGGGGTGTGGCTTAGTCACTATAAAAGCAGGTGACTCCAATTACAACTTCCTGTTGCTAGCCTTTCTTGTAGAGCAGCTACATCTTCTTATTAATTTAACACTTATATCTCAGCAGTAGTCAGTGTCTGTTGACATAAAGCAAACAGATACTTTATTAGAAGTAGAAGGGGTCTTATTTATTGTTAAAAAAAGAAAGAAAAGAAAGAAAGTCAGTGTGTGTTCTGTGCTTAGAAGAATACTGTATCAGTTTACTTTGATAAACCAGTAGGAGGAGAGAGAGCTTAATTGGGGGTGTGGCTTAGTCACTATAAAAGCAGGTGACTCCAATTACAACTTCACGTTGCTAGCCTGGCTTGTAGAGCAGCTACATTTTCTTATTAATTTAACACTTAGATCTCAGCAGGAGTCGGTGTCTGTTGAGATTAAGCAAACAGATACTTTATTAGAAGTAGAAGGGGGTCTTATTTATTGTTAAAAAAAGAAAGAAAAGAAAAACATCAGTGTGGGTTCTGTGCTGGAAAGAGTAGTGTATCAATTTATCTTGCTAAACCAGTAGTAGGACAGAGAGCTTTACTGTGTGTGTGGCTTAGTCACCATAAAAGCAGGGGACTCAAATTAGAACTTCCTTTTGCAAGCCTTGCTTGTACAGCAGAAAGCAGTTAACTAAAAGAAGCTACATTTTCTTATTAATTTAACACTTATATCACAGCACGACTCAGTGTCTGTTGAGATTAAGCAAACAGATACTTTTCAGAAAGTAGAAAGGGTCTTATTTACGGTTAAAAATGAAAGAAATGAAAGAAGGTCAGCGTGTGTTCTGTGCTGGGAAGAGTACTGTATCAGTTTTCTTTGCTAAACAGTAGGAGGAGAGAGAGCTTAATTGGGGGTGCGGCTTAGTCACTACAAAAGCAGGTGACTCAAATTACAACTTCCTGTTGCTAGTCTTGATTGTAGAGCAGAAAGCAGCTAACTGAAAGAAGCAACATTTTCTTATTAATTTCACACTTATGTCTCAGCAAGAGTCAGTGTCTGTTGAGATTAAGCAAAGAGATACTTTATTAGAAGTAGAAGGGGTCTTATTTAGGGTTAAAAAAAGACAGGAAAGAAAAGAAAGAAAGTCAGTGTGTGTTCTGTGCTGGGAAGAGTACTGTATCAGTTTACTTTGCTAAACCAGTAGTAGCAGAGAGACATTAATTGGGGGTGTGGCTTAGTCACTACAAAAGTAGGTTACTCAAATTAAAGCTTCCTGTTGCTAGCCTTGCTTGTAGAGCAGAAAGCACCTAACTAAAAGAAGCTACATTTTCTTATTAATTTAACACTTATATCTCAGCAGGAGCCAGTGTCTGTTGAGATTAAGCAAACAGGTAGTTTATCAGTAGTAGAAGGGGTTGTATTTAGGGTTAAAAAAAGAAAGAAAAGAAAGAAAGTCAGCATGTGTTCTGTGCTGGGAAGAGTACTGTATCAGTTTACTTTGCTAAACCAGTAGGAGGAGAGAGCTTAATTGGGGATGTGACTTAGTCACTATAGAAGCAATTGACTCAAATTACAACTTCCTGTTGCTGGCCTTGCTTGTACAGCAGAAATTAGCAAAGTAAAAGAAGCCACATTTTCTTATTAATTTAACACTTATATCCCTGCAGGAGCGAGAGTCTGTTGCGATTAAGCAAATAGGTACTTTACTGGAAGAAGAAGGGGTCTTATTTAGGGTTAAAAACAGAAAGAAAAGGAAGAAAGTCAGCGTGTGTTCTGTGCTGGGAAGAGTACTGAATCAGTTTACTTTGCTAAACCAGTAGGAGGAGAGAGAGCTTAACTGGGGGTGTGGCTTAGTCACTATAAAAGCAGGTGACTCCAATTACAACTTCCTGTTGCTAGCCTTTCTTGTAGAGCAGCTACATGTTCTAATTAATGTAACACTTATATCTCAACTGGAGTCGGTGTCTGTTGAGATTAAGCAAACAGATACTTTATTAGAAGTAGAAGGGGTCTTATTTAAGGTTAAAAAGAAAACAAATAAAAGAAAGAAAGCCAGTGTATGTTCTGTGCTGGAAGAGTACTGTATCAGTTTTCTTACTAAACCAGTAAGAGGAGAGAGAGCTCAATCCTGGGGTGTGTTACCAATAAAAAGCAGGTTACTCAAATTACAATTTCCTGTTGCTAACCTTGCTTGTAGAGCAGAAAGCAGCTAACTAAAAGAAGCTGTGTTTTCTTATTAATTTAACACATATCTCAGCAGTAGTCAGTGTCTTTTGAGATTAAGCATACAGATACTTTATTAGAATTAGAACGGGTCTCATTTAGGGTTAAAAAAGACAGGAAAGAAAAGAAAGAAAGTCAGAGTGTGTTCAATGCTGGGTAGAGTACAGTATCAGTTTACTTTGCTAAACCAGTAGTGGCAGAGAGAGGTTAATTGGGGCTGTGGCTTAGTCACTACAAAAGCAGGTTAATTAAGTTACAACTTCCTGTTGCTAGCCTTGCTTGTAGAGCAGAAAGCACCTAACTAAAAGAAGCTACATTTTCTTATTAATTTAACACTCATATCTCAGCAGGAGCCAGTGTCTGGTGAGATTAAGCAAACAGGTAGTTTATCAGTAGTAGAAGGGGTCATATTTAGGGTTAAGAAAAGAAAGAAAAGAAAGAAAGTCAGCTTGTGTTCTGTGCTGGGAAGAGTACTGTATCAGTTTACTTTGATAAACCAGTAGGAGGAGAGAGAGCGTAATTGGCGGTGTGGCTTAGTCACTATAAAAGCAGGTGACTCCAAGTACAACTTCACGTTGCTAGCCTGGCTTGTAGAGCAGCTACATTTTCTTATTAATTTAACACTTTATTTCAGCAAGAGTCGGTGTCTGTTGAGATTAAGCAAACCGATACTTTATTAGAAATAGAAGTGGTCTTATTTATTGTTAAAAAAAGAAAGAAAAGAAAGAAAGTCAGTGTGGATTATGTGCTGGGAAGAGTAGTGTATCAATTTACTTTTGCTAAACCAGTAGGAGGAGAGAGATTGACAGTGTGCTTGAGTCACTATAAAAGCAGGGGACTCAAATTAGAACTTCCTTTGCAAGCCTTTTGCTTGAATAGCAGCAGCTAACTTAAAGAAGCTACATTTTGTTATTAATTTAACACTTATATCACAGCAAGACTCAGTGTCTGTTGAGATTAAGCAATCAGATACTTTTCTAAAAGTAGAAAGGGTCTTATTTACAGTTAAAAAAGAAAGAAATGAAAGAAAGTCAGCGTGTGTTCTGTGCTGGGAAGAGTACTGTATCAGTTTTCTTTGCTAAACAGAAGGAGGAGAGAGAGCTTAATTGGCGGTGTGGCTTAGTCACTATTGAAGCAATTGACTCAAATTACAACTTCCTGTTGCTAGCCTTGCTTGTACTGCAGAAAGTAGCAAAGTAAAAGAAGCCACATTTTCTTATTAATTTAACATTTATATCCCAGCAGGAGCGAGAGTCTTTGTGTCCGCCGCCGCGGGGAGCGGGTGGAGGGGCCTGTGGTGGGGGACACTAGACACCAGGAGATGTTTGGGGGTTTGATGATTCTGCCCGCGATCGGGCTTTACGGTCCACTGACCACCAGGAGATATTTGGGTGGGGTTACATTCTGCCCGCGATCGGGCACTGGGGGTTCATACACGCTATGCCCGCGATCGGGCTTCGGGCACGTGGGGGTGTTACATGTACCTGTAATGCCCGTAATCGGGTTGCATGACGCATTGGTCCTCGACGGCTGCTGCCTGGCAGGGTGGCCAGGCGCAAGTCCTCGGGATCGGCGCACTAGACGGCGATGGTATGCAAATGGGCCATAAATAGATGCAAATGGCCCCCTGCGCCTTGTACAAATTATGGCCCCATTTGCATGTCACCTTTGAATATCGGAAATTTGAGCATGGCGAATGGTACTTGGCCACCGCTAAGTTTAATGCTCATCTCTGGCAACTTATGGTGGTGAGTTCCACGCGCCATGCTTAGTGCTGTATAGAGGAAGATTCAAAGGAGTTGCTCAATAGCCAACTCCTTTGAATATCACCCGCCACACCCCGCGCAACTATTTTGAGCAGCGCAAGGGCTTGCGCCTCAGAATGGCGCAGTTTGAATATCCAGCTCAGATTTTCAACATTGCCATTTTATTACACTTCCTTATGAGCAGTACAGCTGCTATTTTCACATCTCGCCAAAATGTGTTTCCGCAATGTAGCTGCACAATGGTGCAGTCGGTGCGAAAAGCAATGTTTGGGACAGATTAAGAAAATCACAGTGACACTGTTCATGAGCAGAGGTCTTAAATGGCTATGTTGAAAATTTGCTGACAAAGTCCATAAATGACTGTTATCGAGTGAGCATTGCGCAGTTTCCACACCTCGTAAGTTCATGACTTTGTAATATTTTCAGTCCAGATTTTCACCAGTGGATTTTTCCACTCTTCTTATGAACAGTACAGCTGTCATTTTCACAACATGGCTGAAATGTGTTTTCACACTTTCAGCGCAGAAATGCATGGTCACTGTGGGAAATCATTGTTCGGGACAGATAAAGAAAATCACAGTGACACTGTTCATGATCGGAGGCACCAAAATGCCTGTGTTGACAATCTGCTGTAAAAAATCCACAACCTAATTATATTACGGGTGTGCGTTGCACAGTTTCTATGCACGCTCGTGACTTCACCAGTTTTTTTAATATTTTTACTGCAGATTTGCAACATTGCCATTTTTTACACCTCCCCATGAACAGTACAGCTGTCATTTTTACATCCTGTTCGGAATGTTTTTGCACCTGTGGTGCTAAATGCCGTAGTCGCTGTGCATAAGCAGCTTTCGGCTAACAAACTGATATTGCCACTGTTCATGAGGTGGGGTCACAAAAAAAACATGTTGAAAATTTGGAGTGAAAATACCAACGAATGCCTGAGGTATTAGGGTTTCCAACCATAACACCCAACTCTGTAGAGAATGACAGGCATCAGGGTGTGACTTGGGATTCTTGCCTGTAATGCTCATACCATTCCACACCCTGCAGCCAGTGAGAGGCATTGAGGTATGCCTTGGACTCTTCGGCCCCAAAGTTCACCCTATTCTCCTATATCGCACTCCATCTCACTGTATTTCCTAATGGAATGGGGTGCATAAGGGCCAAAGACTCCAAGGAACCGTGACACTTGTCAGTGTCTGCAGGGTGGGTGTGGTGAAATGGCGTGGCGTTATGCCTGATGACCCAAAGGCACACCCCAATGCCTGTCAGTCTCTGCAGGGTGGTGGTGGGATTTGCTTCAGTTCAATACTTCACTGCCATTCCTATTATGCAGCTCTGTAACTCCTACACTACCAATGACAATGCCAGCAAGCAAACATTCAGCATTGACAAATGCTTGTTTCCCTAGGCTTCTAGCATTCAAGGAGACAACCTTCTAAGATGATCCCCTTCATTTCTTACCCCATCCCACCCTTTCTAACCCCCTCCATCGACCCCATCCTAGATTCATCCCTGCTCGTACAGGAGTAGGCTCCTTTGGCTCCCGTCTTCGGAGACCGTGCTTTCTAGCTGCCCACTTGCCACCTCCATGCCTAGTTTAAATTAACCTTTGTTGCTATGTACTCCTCTATTCCCTGTTTTAACAGCCCCTGCCCCTTCCTGCTCAAGTGTAATCTGTCCCTTGCGAACAGATCACTATTGTCCCAGACCCTGACCCAGCCTCCCACTATCCCGTGCCCCTTGGATCGACACCATTCCCCCAGCCAGGTGTTGAACTCCTCTATCCTACCCTTCCTCACCGTTCTTGCACAGGACACTGGTAGTACCTCAGAGAAGCCCACTGATTCCCCCTTCCTCCTCACACAACCTCCCCACTTCCTCAAACCTCTCCCTTACCACCTAAACTGTTTCACCTGCTAAGTCATTCGTTCCCAAGTGCAACACGATATGTGGTCTCAAGCTTCCCCTTCTTGTGCACTTGAGAATTAACTGTTCTGTCCTACCTGGCATCATCACAGGTACAGACTCTACCCATATGTGATTATGCCTTTCCCCTTTACTTCCCCATCTGACCCCCTTCAGTATGGAGTCTCCCAGCACTAGTACGCTCACTTCTTAATTTCTCCTCCTTTCCCCCATTCCCTTTTTCCCTGTAACTGCTTTGACAGTCCACCCTGGTCTGTTCATTTGCATCACCCTCACCCTACACTTCCACGTCACAATCTTTATCCATTGTGCCACCGCCAGTCCCTGCCTCTGTGTCTCCCCCACCCCTATTGCCCCCCCATCTGACTTGCCCCCCTACTCACCAAAGCTTTGCATCTATTGCCATCTTCTCACTTCTTCGCACCAGGCCCCTTCCATCCTTCCCCCACCTCTGTTGTGTTTCCCCATGACCACCCTTTTTGCCAGACTCCTCTTCCCCTTAACCTTGCCCACCTCCTCTGGCCGAATGCTGTTCCCTGGGCATTTGTTCCCCCTTCATACTCCTACCCCCTCGCAGAGATCCCCTCCATCGGCATCCCCCACTGTAACCAGCACTGCAAACCTATTTCCTGTCACCGCTGTACTGCCGTTCATTGGTTCCTTCCTATTACCCCCGAGACTCTCCCCTACTGCCATCCCCTCTGCAGTCTATGGCCCTGTACCCTGACCTCTCCACATCTCTTGATTCAGATTTCATGCTACTCCCTGGAACTGAACTTCTGCTCCTCCCTGGAAGAAACCATCCAGCTCCTGTTCTCTTGCCCCCTCCCCCCACCCTCTCTAGCTCCCTACCAAGCCACTGTACTTCTGCCTCTAGTCTTCTCAGTCTCAGGCAACCTGGGCATCCCCCTAGCCTCCATAGCATGTTCATTCAAACATCTGCCCCACATCCATTACAGCCACTGTTCTCCACATCCTTGCCCCCCTACCGTCCTACCCCCGTACCTTCCTCCCCCTCTCTGCCACCAATCCCTCCTATGTTTGCCACATGCCCCTCTATAGTAACCTTCACTAGCATGCCCCATTCTTGTACTTCTAGTCCCTTCCCTGTTGCTCTAACCACTGCCTGTTCGCTCCCGAGATTCGACTCAACATATATCACTCTATACAGTAAAGTACAGTTATTCCCTAGGACACTGTGATTTACTAACATGCACTAAAAGATATCCTAAACATGCACTGAAAGATATCAAAGCCTAGAACAATCAGTGAAATATTGTGACCAGCCCTCTGCTAAATGTCTTTCTGGTTTTTACACATGAATAGCCCCCCACCAAAAGATGCAGATGCTGCCTAATGGGCAGAGACTCCACCAACTACACATTCTAAACTACAGTACACACTCTGTAAAGCCGTTTCCCATTAAATTTACATGATCTACTTCTTCCTCCACCAGCCAATCACAGGGCACCTGCAGACCATTCAAGAGTCAGGCAAGGTGGGTGGGAAATTTTACAGTCCCAGTCCTGGAAGAGCAGCGAGCAGTGGCTTTATAGCCTGGCTGCTTCTTTGAAAATCCCACTGCTCCTCTTGATTGGCTCCATGGAGCCCAGCACTCGACCGGCAATGCTGTGGACCTCTCAGTTGTGGCAATGGCTGCAGGAATCTCCCTCCTCATTTGGGTGGCAACAGCCACCAGGAATGCAGTCCTAGTTGCCTCACATCCCAATCCCACCTCCCTCCAATTATCCCTCCAGCAAGCTTACAACCAAGCCGGAAGGTGGTTCGGAGAGCGCAGACTGGTCATTGACCTAAAGAAAACCAAATCAATGCTCTTCTCCCACCACCAAAATAAAGCTAAAAATACCCCCTCTTGATTATCCCTAGCACTCTGCACCCACTAGAACAAGTGACCACATACAACTACCTAGGCATCACGTTCGATACTGCCCTCTCCTTCCACACACACATTAATGCCCTGTCAGTCACCATTAACTCTCAGATTGGCCTGCTATACCAGCACAGGGATTGCCTGCCTCAGGTTGCCCTCAGGCTGGCCATCACCTCCTCCGTCTTGTCCCTCATGGACTATAGCTTGCCCATCTACGCTGCAGCTGACAACACTGCCCTCTCCAAAATCCAACTCTCCATTAATAAGGCCTGTAGGCTCCTGACCGGTGCCCCCAGCCGAACTCACACCTGCCTTCTCTATACTACCACCAATCTTCTCAACTTTGAGGAGCGACTACTCTACCAGACCTGCCTTCTTGCTAAGAAATTTCTGCTAGGACTCTCCCCCTCAGGGGTCTCCACCTCCCTACAGCAGCCATCTTCATCCATCACCACCCATAGCTCTGTTAAGGCCACTTTCAAGGTGCCCAGAACCAAGACCTCTCTTGCCCAGAGATCCTTCCTCTGCCGAGCCCCCACCTGGTTCAACTCCCTCCCTAGCTGCATCTCCAACTTGCCAAAAATTGGCTCCTTCAAAACAGCTCTTCAGAACCATATCTTTAATACCTACTGTTGTAGGTGCAACTAACCCCCTGTTGTAACCTGTGGTTCCCGCCTGCCTTGCCCCCTGGCTCGACAATGTCCACTGGACAGCCTCTCCCTCCCCCAGACCTACCCCTTCCCTACTAGGTCCAAACAGGGATGTAACCCACTGTCTTCTCTGAGGATCTACTATATCCATGAGTGTAACTCACAATTTTGTAACATTATGTAACCTAAGTAACATACAAACTACTACCTTATGTAATCTAAGTGTATCTATGTTAAATGTTCCTTTTACTGCACTTGTAATGTTATCCTCTGTTTTAATCTGCACTGTAATAACTGTCTTGATGTCTGCTCCCCCGCGATGAGGTGCCTTTGTAAATGAGTCTCTGACTCAAAGGTTGTAAACCCGATTTGTAATGAATAAATGAATAAATCCCTCTCCTTGGCTGGGCGGCTACGACTGCCGGAATCCCCCTTCTCAGCACAGTCACAGTCCTGGAAGAGCAGAGGGCAGTGGCTTTATAGCCTGGCCACTCCTCTGAAAATCCCACTCCTCCTCCTGATTGGCTCCGTGCAGCCCAGCACTTGAGCAGTAATGGCCACGGTCCTTTCAGCTGTGGCAATGGCCGCAGGAATTCCCCCAAAGGCAGCATAGCAGCAATGACCACCAGGAATCTCTCTCCTTGGCTGGGTGGCTACAACCACTGGAATCCCCCACCTCAGCACAGTCACAGTCGAACGTGCATACCCCCAGCCAAGTTACACAGATTAGGAGATCTTAGTGACCAATGCCCTTAATGTAAAGTAACTGAGGGCACATATGCTCATGTAAGACCCCCAAAGTGGGCTTACCTGTGGAGTGCCATGGTTCTGGTGCTCCCCTGTGATGCTGTGTCATGTGGTTCTGGGTGGGAGTCATGCCTGGCAGCCCTCATTGGTGCGGCTTGTGGCTGCGGTCGTTCTTCCCTGCTGCTCTGCTGTTTCAGGTTCAGGCCGAGCAGTAGGGTTGTTGTCCATGCCTCTGGTCAGAGGGGTGATCTTGGGTCTGGTTTTAGGGCAGGCTGGGCTCAGGATCACTCAGTTAAATAGATATTTCTTTGTAAATAAAATCATAGAAATGCACACAGTGTGAATGCACAGCTGCCAACTGATAGAAATTTAAAGGAGTCAGCGTTCCTTTTGGTTAAAGTAGTTTTTGGCACTGGCTGGCACCTCTGGGGGCAATGTAAACATTGGAATCGGGACTACATAGAAACATAGAATTTGACAGCAGATAAGGACCGCTTGGCCCACCTAGTCTGCCCATTTTCTTACCTAACAGATAAGCTGTAGATCCTAGTTAACCAACAGCTTACTTCCTCCTACCCCCACTAGGACTGCCTTATGTCTGTTCCATGCATTCTTAGATTCCCCCACTGTTCTTGACTCCATGACCTCCTCGGGAGGCTGTTCCATCATCCACAACCCTCTGTGAAAAAATAGCTCCTCACATTACTTCTGAGCCAACCCTCTATCTTCTAAATTGTGCTTGTTCTTGCACACTCTTTTTCTGAAAGATGCCACCCTCTTGGACTTTGTTGATTCCTTGAGGTACTTGAAAGTTTCTATCATGTCCCCTCTCTCCTTCTTTCCTCAAGGGTATACATATTAAGCTCCTTTAGTCTTTCTTCATATGTCTTCTGGTGCAGACCCTGCACCATTTTGGTGCTCCTCCTCTGGACAGCCTCCACTCTGTCTATGTCTTTGGGAGATGGGGTCTCCAGAACTGACACAATACTCAGATGGGGTCTCACCAACTGTCTGTACAGAGGGATAACAACTTCCTGTTTTCTACTATTGATGCCTCTCCCTATGCATCCCAGTATCCCCCCAGCCTTCCTTACTGCCTTCTCACATTGCTTACCCACCTTTAGGTCATCTGATATAATTACCCCCAGGTCCCTTTCCATTTTTACTGTTGTCAGTATCTCATCCCCCATTGTGTACTCTTCCCCTGGGTTTTTGCTTCCCAGTTGCATTACCTTGCACTTCTTTGCATTGAATCTGATCTGCCATACATTTGACCATTCCTCCAACCTTGCCAAGTCCCTTCTCATCCTTTCCACTCCATCTGGTGTATCAACCCTGTTGCAGATCTTTGTGTCGTCGGCATAAAGACATACTTTTCCTTCCAGTTCCTCTGCAATGTCACTTATAAAGACATTAAAAAGGACCGGTCCCAGTACTGAACCCTGCGGTACCTCACTAGTAACCCTCCTTTCTTCACTGTGAACTCCATATACTACTACCCTTTGCATCCTGTTGTCTAGCCAATTTTTTATCCAGGCTACCACCTTGGGACCCACTCCAAGGCTGGCTAACTTGAGTATTAATCTTTTGTGTGGGACTGTATCAAATGCCTTGCTAAAATCTAGGTAAGCCATGTCCACAGCCCCTCCCTGGTCTACTACTTGGTCACCAGTCAAAGAAATCTATAGATTCGTCTGACATGACCTTCCATTGTGAATCCATGATGCCTTGGGTCCTGTACCCCACTGGCCTCTAGGTACTCAGCAATTCTTTCCTTCAGAGTGATTCCATCATTTTCCCTACCACTGAGGTCAAACTAACTGGTCTGTAGTTTTCTGCCTCTGTTCTGCTCCCACTTTTGTGAAGAGGAATCACATCCACCCTCCTCCAGTCCTCAGGTACCACCCCATCCTCCCATGATTTGTTAAAGAGAGTAGTCAGCGGTGTCATTAGTTCTACCCTTAGTTCTTTTAGAATTCTTGGGTGAATCCCATCAGGCCCCATTGCTTTGTCCACCTTCAATTTTATTAGTTCTTTCAGAACCCTTTCTTCTGTAAATGGACTAGTATCGACCCCTGTCTTCAGAGTGTTTCTCTTGTTTGGTTTAGGTACCTCCCCCTCCTCTTCCTTTGTGAATACTGAGCAGAAATATTCGTTCAGTATCCCTGCTTTTTCACTGTCACCCTCTACCCACATTCCCTCCCCTTTATTAAGCCTCAGTATCCCTCCTTTGGTCTTTCTTCACTCCCTAATGTACCTATAAAAGGTCTTATCCCCCTTCTTAACAGAATTGGCTATCCTTTCCTCAGGTTGGGCCTTTGCTATTCTGACTGCTTTCCCAGCCTCTTTCTGCTTTAACTGATAAAGTTCTCTGTCCTGCTCCTTCTGTGTTTCCTTATATTTCCTGAATGCTATCCTTTTCTCCTTAACCTTCCCTGCCACCTCTTTTGAGAACCATAGTTTTTTTCCTTTGTTGTGTTTTGTTGATTTGCTTTACACAAAGGCTTGTTGCCTCTGTGATGGCTGTTTTGATTACTCCCCATTGTTCCTCCACCCCTCCTTCTTGCCTGTTTGCTAGTGCTTTTCTGAGGCACTCTCTCTCATTTTCCCAAAGTCAGCCCTCCTAAAGTCCAATACTCCTGCTTTTGTGGCTGATTGTATAGCTGTGTTTATCATGAACCACACTGTTTGGTGGTCGCTTATTCCCAGATGGCTACCCACTTCTAAATCTGAGATTATTTCTCCGTCCCCATTTAGAGTACCAGGTCTAAGATTGCTCCTCCGAGTGGGTTCCAATACTAGCTGCCTGAGGCATGCCCCCTGTAGGGCATTAAGAATGACCCTGCTCTTGGATGTGCCTGCAGCAAAGGTGCTCCAGTTAACATCTGGCATATTCAGGTCCCCCATCAACAATATCTCCCCTTTTTCTGCCATTCTAAGGAAGCATTCTATCATTTCCTTGTCCATACCCTCCCCCTGAGATGGGGGTCTGTATACAACCCCCATGCGGATTGTGGTGCCATTTCCTGTCTCCAGGGTGACCCAGAGTGTCCATCTGCTCCCTGTTTACTCTTTAGTTCAGTTGCTTTGATCCCTTCCTTTACATAGAGAGCTACTACTCCTCCTCCTCTTTTACCCTCCCTGTCCCTCCTGTAGATTGTGTATCCTGGTATGTTGACATCCCAGTCATGGTTCTCTGTGTACATTGTTTCTGTGACTGCCACGATATCCAGGCAACCCTCTTCCATCAAGGCCACTAGTTCAGGGAGCTTGTTACACAGACTATGGGCATTGGTACTCATCACCCTCCACTTTTTGATGGCCTTACCCCTTTTAGCCCCATTCCTGTCCTTACTGCCTTTGCCTTTTTTAATATTTACCTCCGTCCTGCTCCCTAATGACTTCTCTACCTTAGTGTTTACCTCACTAATTACCGTGTTTTGTGGGGGGAGGCTGGGATTTCCCTGCTCCTTTTCAGTGCCTCCCCCCCCTTGGCAAGTTTAAATGCTTGCCAATGAAGCATTTAAACCTTTCACCTAGGATCCTGGTTCCCTCCGGACAGATGCAGACCATCGCATCAGTATAGGTCTGCACCCCCCCAGGTGGTTTCCCAGTCCCCAATGAAGCCAAAACCCTGAGCTCCACACCAGTTTTTCAACTTTTCATTGAATTCCCTGGTGAGGAGTACCCTAGCATCACCCTTGCCATAGACAGGCAGCACCTCCGAGAAGGTTACTGCATGCGCTACTTGTATACGGCCCCTCCCCAACTCTACAAACTCCTCTTGCACTGCTCTGATTCCATTCCCAGCCAAGTCATTTGCCTCTAGGTGGACAATGACATCCAGCTCCCTCCCTCGTGTAGCTGCTCCCACGATCCTGAGGATTTGCTTCCTGTCCCTACAAGCCGTGGCGCCAGGCAGGCACCTCACCTCCCGCTCCCTTTCCTCCCCCATTTCTACCCACCTAATGATTGAGTCCCCCACAAGGAGTTGTTTCCTTCCCCTGTGAGGTCTCATGCCACCCTCCTGTGGGACTCTTTTGTGAAGGTTCCTAGCATCCTCCTCGGTCTCCACTGCGGGTGCCTCCATAGAGAAACCACTGTCCACCAGAAGAGTGAATGAATTGTGGAGACATACAGTGGGAGGGATGCAACTCTGTTCCACCACCCTCTCCCTCCCTGAGCCCACCCTGGTCCAGCCTCTCCTCTTTCTTGGCAACCTCTGAGGTAGTGGCATTGGCCCTGGTGGTCCCTGGGTGGAGGAGGAGGTTTCACGAATCCTAGCCAGGTCAGCCTGGAGACAGGCAACCTCCTCCCTCAGACCAGAAAGGTGCCTGCAAATAGGGCAGCATCGCAGCCTCCAGAATGTCTCCCGGAACACTGCCGCCCCACAGCCATTGCACTGCACCACTCCTATCATGTTTTATTTTGTGTCTCCTCTCCTGTTTCTCTGTATGCTTACTCTCTCCTCTCCTTACAACTCTCACCCTTCCTGTTCTGGGAAAGCAACTTCCTACAATCTTCAGTAGCCTTCTTCTTCCTTGCTCAGTGTCAGACCACCACCAGCTGGGGAGAGTGAGCTCACTTTCTTTAGGGTTGACAAAACCAATGTTTCTCTATGATCCTTCCATTCCTACTGCCAAACAGGACGTTCCTGTTGACAGTCAAATCCAGTGGCTATAAAAGTAGAACTGGCTTTGGGTGGGTGGGTGGAGGGTGGGATGGAGAGCAATTAGTAAGAAAAAAGGCTAGCAAAAGGAAGTTGTAATTTGAGTAACCTGCTTTAATAGTGTCTAAGCCACACACCAATTAAGCCCTCTCTCCTCCCACTGGTTTAGCAAAGTAAACTGATACAGTACCCTTCCCAGCACAGAACACACATTGACTTTCTTTTTTTTTCTTTCTCTTTTTTAACAATAAATAAGACCCCTTCAACATCTAATAAAGTATCTGTTTGCTTAATCTTAACAGACACTGACTCCTGCTGAGATATAAATGTTAAATTAATAAGAAAATGTAGCTGCTCTACAAGCAAGGCTAGCAACAGAAAATTGTAATTTGAGTCACCTGCTTTTACAGTGACTAAGCCCTCCCCAATTAAGCTCTCTCTCCTCCTACTGGTTTAGCAAAGTAAACTGATACAGTATTCTTCCCAGCACAGAACATACACTGACTTTCTTTCTTTTCTTTCTTTTATTAACCCTAAATAAGACCTCTTCAACTTCTAATAAAGTATCTGTTTGCCTAATCTCAACAGACACTGACTGCTGCTGAGATATAAGTGTTAAAGGTGTATAAGGTGTCAGCGTGGCTCAGTTGGTAGCACATCCGCCTCTGGACCAGAAGGTTGTGGGTTCTCGTCCCACACTGGGATTGGACTTGCACTTAGAAATTGGTGGCATCTGAGTGCAGTATTGGGGGGTGCTGTACCGCTGGGGTGTGCCGTCCTTCGGATGAGACATTAAACCAAGGTGCCTTCTGCCCATCCTGGTGTTGTCCTGGAGGGAGTCCAGGTGGAAGTAAAAGAACCCAGGGCACTCTTCGCAACAGTAGGGAACATTCCCGGTGTCCCGTTCATGCAATTATCCAGGCTGTGAGAGGGTGATGATGTGCGATATGGCCGCCACCACACATTCAGTCACTTCACTACCAGTCTAGCATTGCTTGTAAAGCGCTTTGGATGTTTGAAAAACACTATATAAATGCTGATTCTTCTTCTTCTTCTTAAATTAGTAAGAAAATGTAGCTTCTTTTAGTTAGCTGCTTTCTGCTCTACACGCAAGGCTAGCAACAGGAAGTGGTAATTTGAGTCACCTGCTTTTATAGTGACTAAGACACACCCCCAATTAAGCTCTCTCTCCTCCTACTGGTTTAGCAACGTAAACGGATACAGTATTCTTCCCAGCACAGAACATACACTGATTTTCTTTCTTTTCCTTCTTTTATTAACACTAAATAAGACCCCTTCTACTTCTAATAAAGTATCTGTTTGCTTAATCTCAACAGATACTGACTCCTGCTGCGATATAAGTGTTAAATTAATAAGAAAATGTAGCTATCCTTTAGTTTGCTGCTTTCTGCTCTACAAGAAAGGCTAGCAACAGGAAGTTGTAATTTCAGTCACCTGCTTTTATAGTGACTAAGCCACAACCACAATTAAGCTCTCTTTCCTCCTACTGAGTTAGCAAAGTAAACTGATACAGTACTCTTCCCAGCACAGAACACACACTGACTCTCTTTATTTTCTTTTTTTTTAAACCCTAAATAAGACCCCTTCTACTTCTAATAAAGTATCTGTTTGCTTAATCTCAACAGACACTGACTCCTGCTGAGATATAAGTGTTAAATTAATAAGAAAATGTAGCTTCTTTTAGTTAGCTGCTTTATACTCTACAAGTAAGGCAAGCACCAGGAAGTTGTAATTTGAGTCACCTGCTTTTATAGTGAATAAGCCATGCCAAAATTAAGCTCTGTCTCCTCCTACTGGTTTAGCAAAGTAAACTGATACAGTACCCATCCCAGGACAGAACACACACTGACTTTCTTTCGTTTCTTTTTAACCCTAAATGACACCCCTTCTACTTCAAATAAAGTATCTGTTTGCTTAATCTCAACAGACACTGACTCCTGCTGAGATATAAGTGTTAAATTAATAAGAAAATGTAGCTTCTTTTAGTTAGCTGCTTTCTGCTCTACAAGCAAGGCTAGCAACAGGAAGTTGCAATTTGAGTCACCTGCTTTTATAGTGACTAAGCCACACCCCCAATTAAGGTATCTCTCCTCCTACTGGTTTAGCAAAGTAAACTGATACAGCACCCTTCCCAGGACAGAACACACACTGACTTTCTTTCTTTTCCTTTTAACCCTAAATGAGACCCCTTCTACTTCTAATAAAGTATCTGTTTGCTTAATCTCAACAGACACTGACTCCTGCTGAGATATAAGTGTTAAATTAATAAGAAAATGTGGCTTCATTTCGTTTGCTGCTTTCTGCTCTACAAGCAAGGCTAGCAACAGGAAGTTGCAATTTCACGCACCTGCTTTTATACTGACTAAGCCACATCCCCAATTAAGCTCTCTCTCCTCCTACTGGTTTAGCAAAGTAAACTGATACAGTACTCTTACCAGCACAGAACACACACTGACTTTCTTTATTTTATTTCTTTTTTAAACCCTAAATAATACCCCTTCTACTTCTAATAAAGAATCTGTTTGTTTAATCTCAACAGACACTGACTCCTGCTGAGATATAAGTGTTAAATTAATATGAAAATGTAGCTTCTTTTAGTTAACTGCTGTTTGCTCTACAAGCAAGGCTAGCAACAGGAAGTTGTAATTTGAGTCACCTGCTTTTATAGTGACTAAGCCACGCACCCAATTAAGCTCTCTCTCCTCCTCCTCCTACTGGTTCAGCAAAGAAAACTGATACAGTACCCTTCCCAGCTCAGAACATAAACTGACTTTCTTTCTTTTCTTTGTTTTTCAACCCTAAATAAGACCACATCTACTTCTAATAAAGTATCTGTTTGCTTAATATCAACAGACAGTGGCTCCTGCTCAGATATAAGTATTACATTAATAAGAAAATGTACCTTCTTTTATTCAGCAGCATTCTGCTCTACAAGCAAGGCTAGCAACAGGAAGTTGCAATTTGAGTCACCTGCTTTTATAGTGACTAAGACACACCCCTGATTAAGCCCTCTCTCTCTCTCCTCCTACCAGTTTAGCAAAGTAAATTGATACAGTACCCTTCCCAGCACAGAACACACACTGACTTTCATTCTTTTCTTTTTAACACTAAATAAGACCCCTTCTACTTCTACTAAAGTATCAGCTTGCTTAATCTCAACAGACACTGGCTCCTGCTGAGATATAAGTGTTAAATTAATAAGAAAATGTAGCTTCTTATAGGTAGCTGCTTTCTGCTCTACAGGCAAGGCTAGCAACAGGAAGCTGTAGTTTGAGTCACCAGCTTTAATAGTGACTACGCCACACCCCCAATTAAACTCTCTCTCCTGTTACTGGCTTAGCAAAGTAAACTGATACTGTACCCTTCCCAGCACAGAACACACACTGACTTTCTTTCTTTTCTTTTTAACCCTAAATAAGACCCCTTCTACTTCTAATAAAGTATCAGCTTCCTTAATTTCATCAGGTACTGACTCCTGCTGAGATATAAGTGTTAAATTTATAAGAAAATGTAGCTTATTTTTGTTAGCTGCTTTATGCTCCACAAGCAAGGCTAGCAACAGGAAGTTGTAATTTGAGTCACCTGCTTTTATAGTGACTAAGCCACGCCCCCAATTAAGCTCTCTCTCCTCCTACTGGTTTAGCAAAGTAAACTGATACAGTATTCTTCCCATCACAGAACACACACTGACTTTCTTTCTTTTCTTTCTTTTTTAACGCTAAATAAGACCCCTTCTAGTTCTAATAAAGAATCTGTTTACTTAATCTCAACAGACACTGACTCCTGCTGAGATATAAGTGTTAAATTAATAAGAAAATGTAGCTTCTTTTAGTTAGCTGCTTTCTGCTCTACAAGCAAGGATAGCAACAGGAAGTTGCAATTTGAGTCACCTGCTTTTATAGTGACTAAGCCACACGCCCGATTAAGCTCTCTCTCCTCCTACTGGTTTAGCAAAGTAAACTGATACAGTACCCTTCTCAGGACAGAACACACACTGCCTTACTTTCTTTTCTTTTTAACCATTGAATAAGACCCCTTCTAGTTCTAGTAAAGTATCTGTTTGTTTAATCTCAACAGACACTGAGTCCTGCTGAGATATAAGTCTTAAATTAATAAGAAAATGTAGCTTCTTTTAGTTACCTGCTGTTTGCTCTACAAGCAAGACTAGCAAGAGGAAGTTGTAAATTGAGTCACCTGCGTTTATAGTGACTAAGCCACACACCCAATTAAGCTCTCTCTCCTCCTACTGGTTCAGCAAAGTAAACTGATAGAGTACCCTACCCAGCACAGAAAACACACTGACATTGTTTCTTTCTTTCTTTTTTTAGCCCTAAATAAGAACCCCTCTACTTCTAATAAAGTGTATGTTAGCTTAATCACAACAGACACTGACTCCTGCTGACATATAAGTGTTAAATTAAAAAGAAAATGTAGCTTCTTTTAGTCATCTGCATTCTGCACTACAAGCAAGGCTAGCAACAGGAAGTTGCAATTTGAGTCACCTGCTTTTATAGTGACTGAGCCACGTCTCCGATTAATCCCTCTCTCTCTCTCCTCCTTCTTGTTTAGCAAAGTAAACTGATACAGTACCCCTTCCAGCACAGAACAAACACTGACTTTCTTTCTTTTCTTTTTAACCCTAAATAAGACCCCTTCTACTTCTAATAAAGTATCTGTTTGCTTAATCTCAACAGACAATGACTCCAGCTGAGATATAAGTGTTAAATTAATAAGAAAATGTGGCTTCTTTTAGTTAGCTGCTTTCTACTCTACAAGCAAGGCTAGCAACAGAAAGTTGTACTTTGAGTCACCTGGTTTAATAGTGTCAAGCCACACCCCCAATTATGCTCTCTCTCCTACTACAGGTTTAGAAAGGAAAAGTGATACCGTACTCTTCACAGCACAGAACACAGTTTGACTTTCCTTCTTTTCTTTCCTGTCTTTTTTAACCCTAAATAAGACGCCTTCTACTTCTAATAAAGTATCAGTCTACTTGATCTCAGCAGACACTGACTCCTGCTGAGATATAAGAGTTACATTAATAAGAAAATGTAGCTTGTTTTTGTTTGCTGCTTTCTGCTCTACAAGCAAGGCTAGCAACAGGAAGTTGCAATTTCAGTAACCTGCTCTTATAGTGACTAAGCCACGCCCCCAATTAAGCTCTCTCTCCTCCTACTGGTTTAGCAACTTAAACCGATACAGTATTCATCCCAGCACATAACACACACTGACTTTCTTTCTTTTCTTACTTTTTTAACCATAAATAAGACCCCTTCTACTTCTAATAAACTATCTGCTTAATCTCAACAGACACTGACTCCTACTGTGATATGAGTGTTAAATTAATAAGAAAAAGTAGCTTGTTTTAGAGAACTGCTTACTGCTCTACAAGCAAGGCTAGCAACAGCAAGTTGTAAATTGAGTCACGTGCTTTTATAGTGACTAAGCCAAGCCAAAATTAAGCTCTCTCTCTCTCTCTCCTCCTACTGGTTTAGCAAGGCAAACTGATACAGCAAACTTCCCAGGACAGAACACACACTGACTTTCTCTCTTTTCTTTTAAACCCTAAATGAGACCCCTTCTACTTCTAATAAAGTATCTGTTTACTTAATCTCAGCTGACACTGACTCCAGCTGAGATATAAATGTTAAATTGATAAGAAAATGTAGCTTCTTTTAGTTAGCTGCTTTCTGCTCTACAAGCAAGGCTAGCAATAGGAAGTTGTAATTTGAGTCACCTTCTTTTATAATGACTAAGCCACACCCCCAATTAAGCTCTCTCTCCTCCTACTGGTTTAGCAAAGGAAATTGATACAGTACCCTTCACAGGACAGAACACACACTGACTTTCTTTCTTTTCTTTCTTTTTTTAACCCTAAATAAGACCACATCTACTTCTGATAAAGTATCTGTTTGCTTAATCTCAACAAACACTGACTCCTGCTGATATATGAGTATTAAATTACTAAGAAAATGTAGCTTCTTTTAGTCAGCTGCTTTCTACACTACAATCAAGGCTAGCAACAGGAAGTTGCAATTTGAGTCACCTGCTTTTATAGTGACTAAGCCACACCCCAATTAAGCTCTCTCTCTCCTCCTACTGGCTTAGCAAAGTAAACTGATACAGTACCCTTCCCAGGACAGAACACACACTGACTTTCTTTCTTTTCTTTCTTTTTTAACCCTAAATAAGACCACATCTACTTCTGATAAAGTATCTGTTTGCTTAATCTCAACAAACACTGACTCCTGCTGATATATGAGTATTAAATTACTAAGAAAATGTAGCTTCTTTTAGTCAGCAGCATTCTGCTCTACAAGCAAGGCAAGCAACAGGAAGTTGCAATTTGAGACACCTGCTTTTATAGTGACTAAGCCACTCCCCCGATTAAGCCCTCTCTCTCCTCCTACTGGTTTAGCAAAGTAAACTGATACAGTACCCTTCCCAGCACAGAACACACACTGACTTTCTTTCTGTTCTTTCTTTTCTTTTTAACCCTAACTAAGACCCCTTCTACTTCTAATAAAGAATCAGTTTGCTTAATCTGAACAGACACTGGCTCCTGCTGAGACATAACTGTTAAATAAATAAGAAAATGTAGCTACTTATAGGTAGCTGCTTTCTGCTCTACAGGCAAGGCTAGCAACAGGCAGTTGTAGTTTGAGTCACCTGCTTTTATAGTGACTACGCCACACCCCCAATTAAGCTCTCTCTCCTCCTACTGGTTTAGCAAAGTAAACTGATACAGTGCCATTCCCAGCACAGAACACACACTGACTTTCTTTCTTTTCTTTCTTTTTAACCCAAAATAAGACCCCCTCTATTTCTAATAAAGTATCTGTTTGATTAATCTCAACAGACACTGACTCTCGCTGAGATATAAGTGTTAAATTAATAAGAAAATGTACCTTCTTGTAGATAGCTGCTTTCTGCCCAAGAAGCAAAGCAGGCAACAGGAAGTTGTAATTTGAGTCACCTGCTATTATACTGTCTAAGTCACACCCCAATTAAGCTCTCTCTCCTCCAACTGGTTTAACAAAATAAACTGATACAGTACTCTTCCCAGCACAGAACACACACTAACTTTCTTTCTTTTCTTTCTTTTTAACAATAAATAAGACCCCTTCTACTTCTAATAAAGTATCTGTTTGCTTACTCTCAACAGACACTGTCTCCTGCTGAGTTAAAAGTGTTAAATTAATAAGAAAATGTAGCTGCTCTACAAACAAGTCTACCAACAGGAAGTTGTAATTTTAGTCATCTGCTTTTATAGTGACTAAGCCACGCCCCCAAATAAGCTCTCTCTCCTCATACTGGTTTAGCAAAGTAAACTGATTCAGTATTCTTCCCTGCCCAGAACACACACTGACTTTCTTTCTTTTTTCTTTTTTAACCCTAAATAAGACCCCTTCTACTTCTAATAAACTATCCGTTAGCTTAATCTCAACAGAAACTGACTCCTGCTGAGATATTAATAAGTTAAATTAATAAGAAAATGTAGGTTCTTTTAGTTAGCTGCTTTCCACTCTACAAGCAAGACTAGCAAGAGGAAGATGTAATTTGAGTCACCTGCTTTTATAATGACTAAGCCACACACCCAATTAAGCTCCCATTCCTCATACTGGTTCAGCAAAGTAAACTGATACAGTACCCTTCCCAGCACAGCAATCACATTGACTTTCTTTCTTTTCTTTCTTTTTTTAACCCTAAATAAGACCACATCTTTTTCTCATAAAGTATCTGTATGCTTAATCTCAACAGACAATGACTCCTGCAGAGATATACGTGTTAAATTAATAACAAAATGTAGCTTCTTTTAGTTAGCTGCTGTTTGCTCTACAAGCAAGGCTAGTAACAGGAAGTTGTAATTTGAGTCACCTGCTTTTATAGTGACTAAGCCACACACCCTATTAAGCTCCCACTCCTCATACTGGTTCAGCTAAGTAAACTGATTCAGTACCCTTCCCAGCACAGCAAACACATTGACTTTCTTTCTTTTCTTTCTTTTTTTAACCCTAAATAAGACCACATCTGCTTCTAAAAAAGTATCTGTATCCTTAATCTCAACAGACACTGACGCCTGCTGAGATATAAGTATTAAATTAATAAGAAAATGCAGCTTCTTTTAGTCAGCTGCATTCTGCTCTACAAACAAGGCTAGCAAAAGGAAGTTGCAATTTGAGTCACCTGCTTTTATAATGACTGAGCCACACACCCAATTAAGCTCTCTCTCCTCCTACTGGTTTAGCAAAGTAAACTGATACAGTACCCTTCCCAGCACAGAACACAAACAGACCTTCTTTCTTTTCTTTATTTTTAACCCTAAATAAGATCCCCTCTACTTCTAATGAAGTAGCTGTTTGCTTAATCTCAACAGACATTGACTCCTGCTGAGATATAAGTGTTAAATTAATAAGAAAATGTAGCTTCTTTTAATTAGCTGCTTTCTGCTCTACAAGCAAGGATAGCAACAGGAAGTTGCAATTTGAGTCACCTGCTTTTATAGTGACTAAGCCACACCCCCGATTAAGCTCTCTCTCCTCCTACTGGTTTAGCAAAGTAAACTGATTCAGATCCCTTCCCAGGACAGAACACACACTGACTTTCTTTATTTTCTTTTTTACCCTGAATGAGACCCCTTCTCCTTCTAATAAAGTATCTGTTTGCTTAATCTCAACAGACACTGACTCCTGCTGAGGTATAAGTGTTAAATTAATAAGAAAATGTAGCTTCTTTTAGGTAGCTGCTTTCAGCTCTAGAAGCAGGGCAAGCAACAGAAAGTTGTAATTTGAGTCACCTGCTGGTATAGTGTCTAAGACACCCCCCAATTAAGCTCTCTCTCCTCCAACTGGTTTAACAAAGTAAACTGATACAGTACTCTTCCCAGCACAGAACACACACTAACTACTTTTCTTTCTTTTTTAACCCTAAATAAAACCCCTTCTACTTCTAATAAAGTATCAGCTTACTCTAAATAGACACTGACTCTTACTGTGATATAAGCGTTAAATTATTAAGAAAATGTAACTTGCTTTAGAGAACTGCTTACTACTCTACAAGCAAGGCTAGCAACAGGAAGTTGTAATTTGAGTCACCTGCATTTATAGTGACTAAGCCACACCCCCAATTAACCTCTCTCTCATATTACTGGCTTAGCAAAGTAAACTGATACCGTACACTTCCCAACACAGAACACACTCTGACTTTCCTTCTCTTCTTTCCTGTCTTTTTTTAACCCTAAATGAGACGCCTTCTACATTTAATAAAGTATCAGTTTGCTTTATCTCAGCAGACACTGGCTCCTGCTGAGATATAAGTGTTAAATTAATAAGAAAATGTACCTTCTTTTTGTTAGCTGTTTTATGCTCCAAAAGCACGGCTAGCAACATGAAGTTTAATTTGAGTCACCTGCTTTTATTGTGATTAAGCCATGCCCCCAATTAAGCTCACTCTCCCCTACTGGTTTAGCAAAGTAAACTGATACAGTATTCTTCCAGGCACAGAACACACACTGACTTTCTTTCTTTTCTTTCTTTTTTAACCCTAAATAAGACCCCTTCTACTTCTAATAAAGTATCCGTTTGCTTAATCTCAACAGACACTAACTCCAGCTGAGATATAAGTGTTAAATTAATAAGAAAATGAAGCTTCTTTTAGTTCGCTGCTTTCTACTCTACAAGCAAGACTAGCTACAGGAAGCTGTAATTTGAATCACCTGCTTTTCTAGTGACTAAGCCACACACCCAATTAAGCTCTCTCTCCTCCTACTGGTTTAGCAAAGTAAACTGATACAGTGCGCTTCCAAGGACAGAACACACACTGACTTTCTTTCTTTTCTTTTTAACCCTGAATGAGACCCCTTCTACATCTAATTAAGTATCTGTTTGCTTAATCTCAACAAACACATACCCCTGCTGAGATATAAGTGTTAAATTAATAAGAAAATGAAGCTTCTTTTAGTTAGCTGCTGTTTGCTCTACAAGCAAGGCTAGCAACAGGAAGTTATAATTTGAGTCACCTGCTTTTATAGTGACTAAGCCACACTCCCTATTAAGCTCTCTCTCCTCCTACTGGTTCAGTGAAGTAAACTGATACAGTACCCTACCCAGCACAGAACACACACTGATTTACTTTCTTTACTTTCTTTTTTAACCCTAAATGAGAACCACTCTACTTCTAATAAAGTACCTGATTTCTTAATCACAACAGACACTGACTCCCACTGAGATATAAGTGTTAAATTAATAAAAAAATGTAGCTTCTTTCAGTCACCTGCATTCTGCTCTACAAGCAAGGCTAGCAACAGGAAGTTGCAATTTGAGTCACCTGCTTTTATAGTGACTAAGCCACATCCCTGATTAAGCCCTCTCTCTCATCTCCTACTTGTTTAGCAAAGTAAACTGATACATTACCCCTTCCAGCACAGAACAAACACTGACTTTCTTTGTTTTTTTTCTTTTTAACCATAACTAAGATCCCTTCTACTTCTAATAAAGTATCTGTTTGCTTAATCTGAACAGACAATGACTCCTGCTGAGACATAAGTGTTAAATTAATAAGAAAATGTGGCTTCTTTTAGGTAGCTGCTTTCTGCTCACAACTCTGCACAACCCGACTGAATATCGGGCTGCAGGTTATGCATGGATCCTCCTCCCTGTTGAGCATGCATTCATTTGCATTGCTCTCTTCGCAACCTGATGCCAGTGGCGTAACTGCCTCCTGCTGAATATCGCAGAATGGCGCATTTTGGACTTGCACATGCACAACCCTGTTGCGCATGGCGCAACCCTTTTGAATATCCAGGCCCTGGTGTGCAAATACTAAAAATTCGCAAACTTGCGAGCGTGCATAGGAACTGCGCAACGTGCGCTCCTAAAACAGTCATTTTGGGGAATTTTTTCACCGAATTTTCAACATAGCCATTTTAAGACCTGCACTCATGAACAGTGTCACTGTGATTTTCTTAATCTGTCCCAAACATTGATTGTGCACACCAACTGTGCCATTGTGCGCTACATGCAGGGAAACACATTTTGAGCGACGTGAAAATGACAGCTGTATTGCTCATAAGGAGGTGTGGTAAAATGGCAATGTTACAAATCTAGTGCAAATATTAATAATTCGCGAACTTATGGCGTGCATAAAGAACTACTGCTTTATTAAAATAGTCATTTTTAGGAATTTTTTCAGCAAATTTGCAACATAGACTTTTGAGAGCCCACCTTATGAACACTGGCACTGTCGTTTGTTAATTGGTCCCAAAAGGTGAATTCACGCAATGACTGTGAAATCACCCTTCGGGCCTGATTAATGCCATGACAGTTCCAGAATTCATGAGGAGGGGTCCCAAAAACCCCATGTTGAAAATTTGGTGCCAAAATTCCAAAAAATGCCTGAGATATGCATTAAAGTTGAAAAAAACCCTATTTATTGCATTATACAGCTTACCAGCATTTCCTCAGTTCGCGGCTGCTTTGAAGAGTGCAGACATGTTCCTGGTCCACCGAAGATCATCGCGCGAGCTCCGGAGGTAAATATGGGGTGGGGGGGTGGGGGGGTAGGATCTCTGCAGAGGGTGGGCGTGGGTGGGCAGGGAGACCGCCCGAGGGAACTTTTGTTTACAGGTTTTGTGTTTTTTAGGAAGACAACACAGGACGTTTGCCACGCTGGGGTGGGCCCTGCAGCATGGCAGCCGGAAGGCTGTTTGGGGGCCTGAGCCGATGGGGTAATGGGCACCCCGTCGCGCGCATAAATTTTGCCACGCTGAGGTGGGCTCCCAGCGCGGCACCTGGAAAACTTTTTTGAGTGGGGGCGCATTGACGGGGGATCGGGCACCCCGTCGGCCATACAGTGTGTGCGCGGGGAGGGAAGTGCATGAGCACGCAATATGCGTGCATGTGTGTGGAGGAAGGGAGCACTGCTCACTGAAGCGGAGCTCTCCCTTTCAACTGTACGGCACTGCATTTTCAATTGCTGTCATAGACAGCTGCAGCGTTCATTGGAGAACTGCGGCCGTGCCTGCAAACACACTGACTGAATTGGAAGACAGGTGCCACACCTCCGAAAAATCAGATGATGGCACTATGTTTCTTGAACATGCGTGCAAGTAAACATAAAAACTGCTGAGCTTCAGGCATTATTGGGAGGGGGTTGAACATAGCGGCCATCTCCAAATGTGGGCCAACCAATACGGACTGGGGCCTAATGATCCCAGGGTATAGGATCTTCAGGAAGGATAGGGGCAGGGGGAAAGGAGGAGGGGTGGAAATTTATGTGAGGGAGGGGATAAAGTGTGCAAGGGAAGGGGGGGGAGGAGGGTAGAACTGAAGCCCTGTGGGTGCAGTTCCAGGACACATGAAATAGGACTCTCAGGATGGAGGTGGTATACAGGCCACCAGCTCAGAAAGAGGACTTGGATAGGGAGCTAGCAGAGCAAATTAGGAAGGTGTGTAGGAAGGGTAATACAGTGATTGTAGGGAACGTAAATCTGCTCAGAGTGGATTGGGGTACCTCAGTCACATCGAGTGCTAGAGAAGAGAAACTCCTGAAAGCAGTCCAGAACAGCTTCCTAGCACAGTTGGTTACCGAGACAACTAGATTGGGAAATACACTGGATCTAGTTCTATCCAATGTGTAGGCTGTAAGGGAGGTGAGGGTGGAGGACCCACTGGCAGGGAGTGACCACCAATCTGTGTGGTTCATGCACAGCATGGGCAGGGAGGTGGTGAGTACAGGGACCAGGGTGGTTGACTTCAGAGAGGCTGACTTCAGAACGATGGGTGAAATCTTGGAGGCTACCTGGCAGGAATTCAACCACACTGGGATGTGAACCAGAAATGGCAACAAATCAAATTGGGGCTTGTGGAGGCTACTGGAACCTGTACCAAATTACAGAGCAAGAAGGGAAGGGCTCAGAAGCAAAGCTGGATGAATCCTTTGAGTCAAGGACTCATTTCCAAAGGCTCCTCGTCAGACAAAGTACAGTACAAACAGGACACTATATAGTTACAGAGGAATATAATACCATAGCTTCATATGGTTACATAGGTACATGAGTAGGCAATTACAGAGGCATATAATAACAAAGCTTCATACAGTTACATTGGTTTTAGATAAGGTGAGGGTGAAAAAAGCAGCATGCAGTAGGTACAAGAAATCAGGGAGGGGGAAGATAGGGAGGAGTACATGATGAAGACCAGAGAAGTTACCAAGTGTGTTAGGGTGGCCAAGGCCTCCAGGGAACTGAGGCCGGCTCAGGGCATCAAGGATGGGGAGAAAGACTTCTTCCAATACATATGGGAGAGAAGGAGCTACAAAGAACAGATGGGAGTAGGTAGAGAAAGGAGCAAAACAGGCAGAAGCACTAAATGTGTACTTCTGTTCCATATTCACGAGGGAGAAGGGTGGGCAGCTACACGCGGGTGAGGAGGTGGGCAGGGTGGGGAGGGTCTGACAGATGGGGTAATCACTGAGGCAGGGGTGGAGGGGCTGAGGGCTCTGAGGGGGGGATAAGGCACCAGGACCGGATGGCATACACCCCACGGTGCTGAGGGAAGTGGCAGAAGTACTTGCTGTGCCACTGGTGGGCCAATTTAATACCTCCTGGACACAGGGTGTGTGCTACAGGACTGTAGAATGGCCTATGTAGTGCCCCTCCATAAAAGTGGCCCAAAGGATGAACCGGGCAATTACAGACCTGTAAGTCTCACATCCATTGTGGGGAAGCTGATGGAGGCAATCCTGAAAGAGAGGCTGGTGACATTTCTGGAAGACAATGGGCTCCAAGATGGTCATCAACATGGGTTTGTCTTGGGAAGGTCCTGTCAGACTAACTTAGTGGAGTATTATGACTGGGTAATGACTAGGGAATTGGACAAGGGTCATGCTGTGGATGCCATATTTTTGGACTTCAGCAAGGCCTTTGATTCAGTACCACATGGGAGATTGGGGGGTAAATTAAGGTATGTGGTGGCGGGGACTAAGATGGCTACCTGGATTGAGAACTGGATACAGGAAAGATAGCAGAGAGTAGTGGTGGGGGGGAGCTCTTGTCTCCAAGTGCGGTGATGAGTGGGGTGCCACAGGGATCTGTACTGGGGCCAGTGTTGTTTGGGATATTCACAGTGGACATCTCACATGGCATCAGGAATAAGATCAGCCTCTTGGCTGATGATTCCAAGCTGGGGGCGGTGGTGAGTGACACAGAAAGATTGCAGGGGCTGCAGAATGATCTGACTAAACTGGAGGAGTAGTCAGAAGCATGGCAGCTGGGGTTCAATGCAAAAAAGTGCATGGTGCTGCACTTCCGAGCAAAGAACCTAGGGAGGAGTTACCAGCTGTGTGGAGTACAGCTAGGTACCACCGAGGAAGAAAAGGATCTTGGGTGATTGTGACTGGGAGAATGAACAACTCAGAGCGGAGCAGTGCAGGAAGGTGGCAGCAAAGGCCAACAGGATGCTGGGGTGTATTGCGAGAGGAATATTCTCCAGGAACAGGGAGGTGATCCTGCCTCTCTACAGGTCACTGGTCAGGCCACACCTGGAGTGCAACATGCAGTACTGGCTTCCATATCTAAAGAAGGATATCAGATTACTGGAAGGGGGTACAGCACAGAGCAACAAAGATGATCCAGGGACTAGGGGACAGGTCACACGAGGAGAGGCTGAGTGAATTGAATATGTACTCCCTGGAGGAGAGGAGGGATTAAAGGGTTGAGACCTTTAAGTACTTAAAGGGGATTAACAAAACAGGTACAGAGGGGTTATTTAATTCAAGGAGAGGGAGGGATACAAGAGGTCATGGTTTTAGATTGGAGGGCGGAAGATCTAGGACGGAAATGAGGGGACACTTTTTCACAGACAGGGTTGTGGCAGAATGGAACACTCTGCCAGAGGGAGTGGTATCCTGTAAAACATTGGGGGGATTCGAAAGGGGATTGGACAGGGTGAGAGCCTGGGGTGAGGGGGGGCTTGTGAAGGGGCGAGGGTCAGCTGGAAGGTAAGGGTGCTAGCTGCACACTCGAGCAGACTTGGTAGACCACGAGGCCTGTTTCTGCTGGCAAATTCGTATGTTCGTATAGGAAATAGTATGGATCTGGCAGAGTCTATTAGAATGAGAGCACGTAAGAGCGTGTGGTGTATAGCTTCTTTTCAAGCTCCCTGCTAGATCTCTATTTCCAAATCCCTCTCCTATGCCATTCTATAGTCATCTAGTTTAGGGCAGCATCCACCTCTGATCAGTTTATGGAAAGCTGAAAGTGGTTTGGTACCCAGCTGTGGAGACAACAAAGTACTGTCAGCTGGAGAGTTAACTGGAGCTATCAATCCCTCCATCTCTCCCTTCATCAACCCCCTGATGCAGACGTATACATATAAGGAGTTGGTTTGCAGCTGGAATGCATGTTTTAGTCCTATGAATGACTTCATCTCCCCCCCATAGTACCCCCCCACCTGTTTTAAATCCCTTGTCCTCTATGCCAGGAGCCCCTGATGCAAAAACATTATGTAATCTTTACGTCCCTTGAAGGCCTGTCGGAGGTCTGCCATTAGAGATATTCCCTGCCTATGGGCTACATGCCAGTGAATGTTTAACTAAATATCCAGAGCATTGCAAATTAGTACTCCAAATTGGTGAATAGATTCTTTATCCTGGTCAGGGCACCCATCCTCAGCACTAGGCACAGCAGGGTTCCTAGGAGATCTCTTCCTCCATTTTATGCTCCTCTCAAGCAATTTCTAGCTTACCCCCTGGGATTGCACCCCATCCCCCAGATAAGAGAGCTGGACTGCTCAGTAGTAATGTAGCTCATGTTGCAGTGCCAACCTTCCTGCTTTAATAGTTGTTGCAGTATAGCCATCCTAATTCAGGCTGGCTTACCTCTCCAAATGAATTAATGGAATTGGCTATGCACTGCTTTAAAGAATTTTAGAAGAACCTTAACTTTCAGTGCCTGCAAGAGATACAGCAGTCGAGGGAAGGTGCACATTTTTAGAGTTTTGACATGACCCAAGACCATGAGAGGCAATTTTGACAACTTTTCTAAATCCTCCTTAGTTTTCCCTAGCAGTGGTGGAAAGGTTTGTTCATACAGTTTACCCAGTTACTGTGGGAATTTGGATACCCAGATATTTAAGTGACTTAACAATTTTAGGAGAGAAGCCTGAGGTGGAGGGAGCCACTCCTTTTCACCCTCCCACTAACATTAGCTCACTCTTACTCGAGCTGATCTTGTGGCCAGACAGCCAACCATATGTTTTCATAATGTTTTCTAGGTGGACCAGACTGTCTGAGGGGTTATGCAGCTAGACCGGCAGGTCATCTGCAGAAAGAGACACCTTTAGCCGTCTCTGTCCCTATTCGCATGCCCTCTATCATAGGGTCCTGCTGGACTGCGGCTGCCAGGAGCTCCAGTGACACAACATTAAGTAATGAGGATTCTGAGCATCCCTGGTGGGTGCCCTTCTGGAAGATAAACTGTCTAGTGAGGACCCCCTTAACCATCACATGTGCTGCAGGATTGGTATATAGCATCCAAACCCAGTTCCAAAATAACCCTCCATACTGAATCTTTCCAGCATGCTATGAAGGTACCCACACTCCATGTGATCAAACACTTATTGTGTGTTCAGTGCCAAAATCCCTGCCAGTTTTCCTTTTCCCCTGTTTCACTTCCACAGGATGTCAAGTGTTCTCCTGATATTCCTTTCCCTTGTCTCCTTTTTACAAAGCCTGATTGGTCAGGCTGGATAATGTCTGGGAGAACTACATCCAGTCTGGATGCCATTATTTTGCCAAGATTGTATAGCTGGCTGTTTTTTTAAGGGATATTAGCCTGTAGGAGGCACACAACGTGGATCTTTCCCCGGCTTTGGGAGAACAACTATGGTAGCCAACAGCATGGGGGTACTCTCCCCAGTATACTTTCTTACAGCATCCCCATGAGTAAATCATGGACCTGTTCCCCAAATAATTTGTAAAAATCCAGAGGGTGACCACTGCAGCCTGGCACCTTACCCCCTGCTGGCCCTCCATACTTCCTCCCAAGAAAATGGGGCATTAAAAGCAGCCCTCTGCAATACCAATATCTGAGGTACAGGGGAGTTGAGTAAGATGGAGTCTAGTTCACTTCAGCAGATTGCGTTCTGATTTGTATAATGAGCCATCATATTGTGAGAAAGCAGATTCCATCTATCCCTTTGGACCCACCAGACTTAGCCCCTTCCCCTCTTTTTTAATTTTTGTGATACTGCCTGACCCCTTTTAGAGTTCAGCTTCCAGAAGAGCCACTTCCTTGTCCTGGGCTCGATTCTCAACAAATTTAGACCGCTGCAAGCTCTGGGCATGCTGAACACATGGCGCATGGGGCTTGCGGTATTCCCCGGTCAGCAATCGTGATTCTCAATCTCGTGCGCTACTCTCCCCGAGTTAGTCCAGCTGTTTCTGATGTAACTTTGCTGACCGTTTTACGGGGTTTGCACCAAATATTTGAGGCAAGTTGCCGTAAAAAGGGTAAAGTGTCACAAATGCACACAACCTTTTAGAATCAGGCGCAAGGTGTGCCAATGTGTCTGGCACAGCGCAGGGTGTGATACAGGGCTTGTACAAGCCCTGCATCAACCTTTGAGAATTGAGCCCCCCTGTCTCCCTCAGATCAGGCTCCCACCCTAACTAGCAGGACTTGTCTTTGGAGACATTTTATGTTCAGGGTGTTATATTCACATTTTGCTCTTTGCAGTTCTTATAATAGCCCTGTGTCCTGTGTTTGTTTATGGGTAGTTTCTAGTCAATGCTATGCAAGCCAATCAACGCTATACATAATGAAGGTAGGGGGTCATAGTCTTCTAACTCTGATTGGTGTAGTGTTCAGAGTTATAAAGCCTATGCCTTTTGAACCTTACATGAAACTATAGTGCTTGGGTAAAGTCTCTAGATGAAGCCAAAGCTCAAGCTAGGAGTTAGTCCCACACTAGGCCACAAGCAACATGGAGTTGCAAGCTTTTGTGCTGTTCAGATAAAGTTGTTTAAAACTTATCTGAGAGCAGGTCTCTACTTTACAATTGTGACGATGATGAAAAAATGATTTCCTCTCCAAGAGCTATTCCAGATGGTATGCCGTGATGTGGGCACGTTGCAAGTGGGCACCTACCGCAGTGGCAACCCACTTGCTGCATATATCCCGATTGCGAGGGTTTGCGAATGGTGACAGGATGTCTCTACATGTATACGCACACGCTGGGGGGGGAGTTAGCATGCCAAGTGAGGGGCGGAAGGGTTTGTGAGGGGTGGTGCCATTGTCTGCTGCCAAGCTGGCTCCGTGGCATGGTGGGGTGGGTGCTGGCCTGGGGTGGCTGGGATGCAGGGTTCGGGCACAGGTATGTTTTGTTGCGCCTGGCCCAAGATGGTGATTTTTTAATTTTTACTGTTGCCCCCCCCCCCCGGGAATTGAGAATCTAAAAGTAGGGAGGGTGTGGGGGGTGCAGTCCCCAGCATAACAGTAAAAAATATGAGTCCTTGCTCCATTGTCTCTGTCGTTGGGTTTGTACATCGCCGAAATTGAATTTCGGCGATGTACACTCGCCATAAGGACGATCGCCTTTCAGCAATCACCTTTATGACATAGAACCATTCCAGACTGCTCCTTGCAAGCAAAGTGGCTATAAAGGGGTTGCAGTATAGCCTACAGGTTAGACTAATAAGCTGTGAATGAGACTGGTACATCGAGCAGACAGACCTGGGTTTAATTCCCGCAACCCCCACTTGCATACTGTGTGACACTGAGCTAGTCACTTAACCTCCCCAGTGCTCCCGGGTGGCCCCTGAAAACAGGCAACTATACCTAGTGGGCCTTGCCTAGTTACCAAAGAATAAAATGAATAAAAAATAAATAAAGTCACACAGCAAATAACGTAAGTACTCAAATTTTACAGAACGTGCAATGTGATTTCTGATGGGGTGTGAGGCATAGCTGTGCCCAACAGGAAATCTAGACAGTACTTCTCAACTTTTCTCAGTACAATGTACATATTGAAACTGGAGCTGTGGGAGTTAAATGGAAGATGTGAGTATCATGATTCAAGAACCTGCTATTGGCACTAAATGTGGAGAATCCCAAGAAGCAAAAAGCACTCCTGCCACATTATGCCAACAGGCAGTCTTGAAGTCAGTGATCAGGGGGCCAGAATCCTCACAAAGTTGGGTGGGGGTCTGGGGAATATATAATTTTATTATAATTTAATTGGAGGATGATTTTTAACAGGAAAGAGGCAGGGCCAGGGTGCTCTCTCGTGCAAGTCTATGAGTAACCCCTAGGCAGCGCTACTCCTAGTGTTACACCCCTGCCTACTTCCTACGAGCTAGGCTGAGGGGTTTGGGTTCGTTAACTTATATCAAGTCTAAGAATAATTGCACAGTGCCTCCACTCAGAGTATACCTTTACATGGGCTAGCTGTTACCTGGTATAACCCCCTGAGATGTTATACCACCCACAGATACCATTTGCCACCCCCAAACATGACCCAATAGACATTTCCCAACATTTCAGACATTTTGCAATTAATGACTCTCTCTAATAATATGCTCACACAATAATTTGCAAAACAGTAATAACAAGATTTATTTAGTGGGACATAGGAATTAGGATGGGGAAAGAGTAGGAATGGAAGTTATGCTGATTCTATTTACAAAATGTACACAGGTCTGTTGGTTTGTGCTGTTGAAGCCTCCAGCTGGGTGGCTACTAAGTCAACAGAAAAGGCAATCACAGTTTAAATGACCAGAAATTATACCCAGAGCCCTGGCTATGTTAGCTCCTGATTAAATCATAAGTTACACAACAATTACCCCCACCACTGGTACCAGGCCCCCCGATACATATGAAACCCCGTAATCTCACACAATACCCTGGGTACCCAGATACCAAAGTCCTGGATGTTGCAGGCCTGGTGGATGTTGCAGCTTGTTGTGCTGGCCAGCTTTGATTTAGGAGGAAGGGGCTAACTTGGAAGACAAACAAACAACAATGGCTGTCGATTTTTATTAAAGGTGCAGGGGTTGCCCTGCTGTCGCAGAAGAGCAGGTATTGCCCTGCTGGTTGCAGAAGGGCAGGGATTGCTCTGCTTGTCACAGAACTGAACAATTCAGAAGAGGCAACTATCTGGGTTACCTTGGCTAGACCTTGGATTTGCAAATCCTGAATATTCAGCACATATATATTGTAGTCACATCTAGTACATTCATACAGTATACCAATACTTTTTTAAAGCATCTGTATTCTTAGACATAATTCAGCAAGGTGGAAATCTGTCATTTCCAGGTGTAAAGCTCAGTCACAATCAGACTCTAGGGTCTCATGTCCCTTGAAGTGGCAAAGCGGCTATGGCTGAGGGCTCCACAGGACAATCTTGACCGAATAGAGAGTACAGATGAGTAGCAATACATTTATATGATTTAGCTGATTGCAAGCTGTCTGGGCTCTCTTGGGTGCGCCCAGCAACAGCTGCAATCTGCATAGCACAGTCCCAAAGATACTCCTGCATGGGGCCAGCTGGGCAGCAGGCAAGGTGCGAACGGAATAACTACTAGGTTTAAACAGTCACATTTGAAAAAGGCAGTCCGAACTAATTACTTTGTCTTTCTCTAAATTATCTAGCTAGAGGGCATGTCAGCCCAGGGTTACTTATTTTCTCCTTCTTGTCATAGAACAATTACAAGAGCATTCAGACCCATAAGTTAGTTTGCAGTATTTTTCCTCCCTTGCACCGGGAGGGGGTACAAGGATGCTCAGACAGGTCCTTCACGGTCGATCTCCGCTATAGAAGGCATCCTGGTGTCTTCGGTCCTCTCACGACTGAGGTTTGGGTCAGCACTCTCACCGCTGCTTGATGACATCTGATCTACGGTACATATCTTTCCCTGACGTGGAGGGGAAGGCTAGCATCTGGAGGACAATCTGGCAACCTCCAGACTAGCAGGTTCACAACTTAACTAGGTTACTTTAACTTAAATAAAACAACAAACACCCCCCTCCTGGATGTAGGGGCATAGATGGAAAGACCAGGCCCAGAAGCATGGAAGGGGCATGTGCCCCTACCCCTGTGGGGAGCTCCCTCTCGAATCTGTAGGCTGGAATCTGGCAAAATGCTGAAAAACACTGTCTCTTATAGGGCTTTCCCGAGGCTCCTGATTGGCTGTGATGGTGGGATGACTGGCCTCCGATTGGCTGGAGGACCTGGCAATTGCAGAAATTAATAATGCATGAACCTCACTCGATGCACTGTTGGTCTGTTGTTTTGGCACCTAGAATTAGGTTCCTGTAAGTCCCCAAGAGCACTTGGCATTTACCTATGAGCTTTTGGTGAATGTCCCAAAAGTCCTGGCTTTGTTTTCCTGACTTTCCAATTGGCTGTGGCTGCCTGAAATGGCTGCTCAATCCACTGTCCTGTTAGCAGATTAGATACAGTCCTATACTGAAGTTCTGGTGCAGCCAGGATAAAATAATTATTAGCCCCAATTCCCCAAGTTCTTTAGCCCAGGTTGTGTACTTTCTGTCACTGCATAGATTGAGGAATTTGCTCAGTTCATTTTCCTGTCACTGCTGCCAATGTTTAAGGACACCCAGCAGCAGAAGACAGGCTGACACTTTGAGTCCCAAAATTCCCTGGTGAAGCCAGGAGCAAAGCATTTACTTTTTAAATACTGTTCCACTCTGAGACATACTTTCCCCCAACATACATGTGTAACCCCTTGGTTGCGCTACCCCAAGGGCTACTACCCCTGCCTGCTTGACTAGTAGCAGGTTAAGGGGCCTGAGTTCTGAAACGGGTGCCTCCACCTGGAGGTCAGGGTTGGTAGTGGTCAAGCTAACCTGGGCACAGCCCTCCGGGACACTGTAACCCCCCTCTTTCCTTACTAGTGGCCAGAGCAATACACAATAATCACTTTCACAATACCCCTGATACACCACACAAGTACCCACACTGTTTGCACTTACCACCAGGGCTTTCCTCTGGCTCGGCCCTGGGGACACCCTGTAAAACAAGGTTATACACAGCAAATAACAGCAATACAGTACTCTTGCACAAACTAGAACCACAGCCAGGGAAAAGGCAAAAAAGAGTTAGATCTGATTTATTTAAGGGACTTGAACAAGGGAGGGGCGTAATCAGGTTAATTTGCTTAAAGACTCTATCATTCAAAAGTTATGCATGCACTTCAGGGTCTATAAACAGTCACACACTCTGGGTACCCAGATGGAGAAAAGTGGGCTAGCCAGGAATGTTGCAGCTGGTTGCAGCCCTGTGATGGAAGAAAACAACATGCACCACACACACTAATTGTAATCCGGAGCCGTTTGTGAAAAGAAAACAACAAGACAACCAGATGACACACTTTTAGATTAGGCTGTTGTTGCAGGGAGCTACCCTGATGATTACTCATGATACCCAAAACTGGACACAGGCTGGACAAAAATTGAGACTGCAGGTGGTTGATCTGGAGTGCCAGGAGAAGCAGGGCCCACACGATTCGCTGAGGCATCATTCCTGTTAAAGCGTGGAGCAGGGGGCTGATCCCCAGGCAGGTCTCTCGTCAATGGCTTTCTCTGTGCAGCGGGTAGTCTGGCTGGGCCAGTGTGGCAAGGCCCCGGTCAAATGGAGACAGATTCGGATTCAGTCTGTTTTGGGCTTGATATAGCTTCCAGCAAGCAGAACACAGTTCACACAGTGGGGAACCAAATCACGATGCACTAACAACTCACAGCACATTTACATGTAAGGATATTCTATTGTACCAGGCAAACTGCTCCATTGAAGAGCCCACTATCTTGGACCAGTCTGGAGGGATAACAGCAGGGGTCTGGACAGATGATTTAGCCACAGAGGGGTTTGAGTAAGGATGGCCAAAGCTTTTACTGTGGTCATTTCGTGCACCCCTTGACCACTGACTTGTTTTCCAAAGCTCTCCTTGAAGCTAGTTCACCACTTTCTCTAAGTCCTTCTGAGACTGGCATTCCCTCTTCATATGGCCATCCTTGCCTCAATTGTGACAAATTACACGTTCTCGGGGCATCCTTGGGGGAAAACATAGCAGGGGATGCTGGAGCATCGATGGGTACCATGTCTCAAAAGTTTCTTTAGGGTGGCAGTCAATTCCTTGAGCTCAATTGAGAAGCCACCCCCAGTAGAGGATGCCTGAGGGTGCACTCCCACCCCCATAACAGTCACGTTCTGACAGGGACCAAGGTCTCTGTCAGCAGGGGATACCTCTGCAAACACATCCGGTTGTGCTTTTCTGACTTTCATCAGCAACTCCTCCCCCCACTGTTTAGCCCTCGGCAGGATACTCTTAGTGGTCTCCATTTTGGAAGGGCCTTCTGGTGCCATGATCACTTGAGCTACACTCACCCCATAATTACAATCTCCCTCTTCACCTTTTACCTCCTGGAGTTCTTTTATCAAGTTACATTAGTCAGGTGGGTTATCTCTCCTATCCTGGAGCCTTTACTGGATGATCTACAGTTTAGAATGCTTGGCATGTTGCAGTATGTGCCCCAAGCTCACACGGTTCAAATCACTAGCGGCTACCCCACCTTTCCGGTAAGCTTTCTGCAGAGCTCTTTCTAGGTGAGTAACATACACAGACAAACTTTCCCCCTTCCATTGCTTGGTACCTTGGAATTTCCACATCAAAGTCTCCCCTGACTCAATGCTCCCAAAATTGCCTTCAAGTACAAATAGGTACTTCTGAGCAGATGCATCAGGGTTCGTGGACCTCAAAAATTTAATGGCTTCAAGAGCGGGGCCCCTCAAACCTTCTATGATTCTTTTCCACTTCTCAGCCTCCACACACTGCCACCCGGGTACCAAGGGGGCAACATAGTCGATCCAGGTCTCCCAGTCATCCTCCCCCTGTGGAGGTGGGGAGGGTGCCCGAGAAGATTCTCAGCCTTCGGTAGGAGTCATGACTAATGGCAGCTACAGATATAGGGGCCAGCATTGGCATGAGCACAGAAGGTGGGGCAGTAACAGGTGCTGGAGTGAGAGGAGCGTTGGGGATGGAACACCCCCAATTGGCAGGAATAGTTTCTTGAAGTCCTCTATGGTTTTCCCTTCCTCCAGCAACAACTTAGCAAATTTCTCCTCAAAAGTCTCAGATAATGAAGGGAGCTCATCCTCCTCGGGGTCATTACTGTCGTTTGTCATAACTCTCCAGGCAGCTGGAACCCCTTCTGGGGCAATATTCTGTGGCACTTTAGAGCTGTCCACAAGGTCACTACACTGTACTAAGGCTATGAAAGTTTGGGAGATCAAATCAGCCTGTCGACCCACCACCACAGGGTTTTTTAAACATTCAACTTTAGAGAGTACTCCCTCTACAGTGTCTTTACTGGTACCCAAGGGAATATCCAGTACAAGCAGAGCATTTTGGGGGTCGATCTCCTGCCCAGTACACCACCCTACCAACTGGTGTACAACCATTTCTACTGGGGTAGCCATTAATCTTTAACAATAATTCGTAATTTTTGGCAACTAGAAGGCACAAAGTCCCAGCAGTGAGCCTCCAAGATGTAACTCCTAGGTGGCACTATCCCAAGGGCTACTACCCCTGCCTGCTTGGCCAGTAGCAGGTTAAGGGGCCTGAGTTCTGAAATGGGTGCATTCACCTGGAGGTCAGGGTTGGTAGTGGTCAAGCTAACCTGGGCACAGCCCTCCAGGACACTGTAACCCCCCTCTTTCCTTACTAGTGGCCAGAGCAATACACAATAATCACTTTCACAATACCCCTGATACACCACACAAGTACCCACACTGTTTGTACTTACCACCAGGGCTTTCCTCTGGCTCAGCTCTGGGGACCCCTGTAAAACAAGGTTATACACAGCAAATAACAGCAGTACAGTACTCTTGCACAAACTGGAACCACAGCCAGGGTAAATGCAAAAAAGAGTTAGATCTGATTTATTTAAGGGACTTGAACAAGGCAGGGGCATAATCAGGTTAATTTGCTTAAAGACTCTATCATTCAGACAGTTATGCATGCACTTCAGGGTCTATAAACAGTCACACACTCTGGGTACCCAGATGGAGAAAAGTGGGCTAGCCAGGAACGTTGCAGCTGGTTGGGGCCCTGTGATGGAAGAAAACAATATGCACCACACACACTAATTGTAATCCAGAGCCGGAGGGCTCAGTTCATGAAAAGAAAACAACAAGACAATCAGATGACACACTTTTAGATTAGGCTGTTGTTGCAGGGAGCTACCCTGATGATTACTCACAATACCCAAGACTGGACACAGGCTGGACAAAAATTGAGACTGCAGGTGGTTGATCTGGAGTGCCAAGAGAAGCAGGGCCCACATGATTTGCCAAGGCGTCATTCCTGTTCAAGCATAGAGCAAGGGTCTGATCCCTAGGCAAGTCTCTCGTTGATGGCTTTTTCTGTGCAGCGGGTAGTCTGGCTGGGCCAGTGTGGCAAGGCCCCGACCAAATGGAGACAGATTCGGATACAGTCCGTTTTGGGCTGGATACAGCTTCCAGCAAGCAGAACACAGTTCACGCAGTGGGGAACCAAATCACAACCCACTAACAACTCACAGCACATTTACATGTAAGGAAATTCTACTGTACCAGGCAAACCGCTCTCCGGTCACGATCGCAGAATCTTTGCACAAACCGGGGATTCAAAAGTAGCTGGAAATCCTGACAGGCCGATCGCATTCAGCAAAATCTTCGGTATTCCTCAGGTATGAGCCTGGTAAAAAAATCAGTGGCTTACTTCGTTCTCACAAACTTGGATTTAATCTGAAATAATTCTCTTCTCTCCCTCTCAGGGGCAGCAGGCAGACATGCAGGCCACAACTCAGGCCTTTCCGCAGTTCTCCCACGCAAAACTACTCAGACGGCTGCTTGACTGTCTCAAGCTGTGTGCCTCTTCAGTTCCCAACTTAGTTCTGACTTAAACAGCAGGCAGCTTGAGGATTTCCCTCAGATCCAAAAGGTTCGGTTGGCAGATTCGGCTGTCAGTCAAAGCAAGAGCTCCCCCTTCAGTTGTAAAAAGGCACCAAAAGCCCAAAACTACAATTCCTACAGATTTTGACTCCAGACAGCTCCTGTAGTCTGGCTCCATTTTAGGTCCCACCAGTACTGATTGGTCTAATTTGGCAGTCCAGGACCAAGATAGTGGAGATAAACAAAACAGTCCTTGCTGCAAAGAAGGCAGGTTAGACAAACTACATTATCATTATCACTCTAAATGATTTTCAGCAAATAGTTACATCTTTCAGCAGAGCTTCTTCTCAGATTACTTATGACTGCAATCCAGGCAGCTCTTAAAGAGACAGTACACAGAGGCTATGCAGACACTCTCTGGCAATCACATTTAAACTGCTAAAACACAGGACACTAGCCTGGCAGTGAGCATTTAGGCAATCTCAAAGAAGACTTTTCGGGAACTCCCATTTGTAGGGGGGTTACACCTGGAACAAGTTACAATATTTAAAACATTTTCTTTCTTTTCTTCCCACCTGTAGTCGACACAGAGCTGCCCTAAGGGCAGACAGGCTCTCATGAATATTTAGATGATCGGGGCTCCTGCTAATGAATATGTAAATGAGCCCCAATTGAACATGTCGCAAAACTCCTTTAGTTTTTATGGGAGTGGCCTCTCAGTGGCCTGTATGTAGTCACCAGTTCCCAATTAGGTGATGGGGATCCTGGGACTGACAGAACATTCTCCGGAATGACCGCTAAATAAAGCAGTTGAAAATCAAAGGTGCCAGTCTCTCTTACGTGATCCCCACTGCCCCGAGGGCAGACAACATAGCAGGAGATCATGGTTCAGTTTTTCTGAGCCCTGCAGGGCTGGATTAAGGCTTTGGGCCAATGGATGGGGCACCAGGGGCAGAAAGGACCTGGGGGGACAGAAACAAATACCAGCTGGAATCGGGAGATGCCCAGGAGAGCAAGAGAAGGGCAGAGCTACAAGGTGACAGGTAAGCCCCCGGTTTGTAGGGGGGTTACATATGTATGCCAATGAGCAAGTTATTGATATCGGTGATGTTTTACCTGCATCCACTCCACAAGATGATGTGAATGAACGTGATCTGACAGCGTACTTCATCCTTGAGCAAAATATAGAATATAAAGTGTGTTTGTTTTGGCAGGCCAAACAAGACAGTGGAAAAAACCTGGCAGCGTACCATACACATTTAAGGCAATTGGCAGCCACATGTAATTTTACCAATGTGGATCCAGAAACTAAGACACAAATTGTGCAAAACTATCCATCCAATAAGTTGCAGATAAGAGTATTTGGAGATCCTGATATGACATTGGCTAGATTACTGGATGTGGGTAAAGCTATTGAACTGTCCAAGGCTCCGGCAGTAGGAATTGAGCGTGATCAACACACCATCCACAAAGCAGCTCCAAACCTACCAGCGGCCAGTCGACATTGTCCCATGCAGCGGGCACACTTTGCAAAAGATAATGGTAGCTTCATTAAGTGTAGAAGTTGTGGTGGAGTGTATCCCCATTCAGGTGGCAAGACTGCATGCCATGCATTCAAGAAGAATTTCCAAAAGTGTAACAAGTTGAATCACTTTGCAGCATGTTACAGAATGAAGCAACCACACAGTGCTTAGAAACTGAAAAGGAAGCATAAGAAAGTTGTGAACAGGGTGCATGCAGTTCCCATAGAGGATACTTCAGATGAGGACTCATACACATACACCATTACAGACCACGATCATCTTGGCAGCAAGACACAGGCGCCTCCACATTTCGACATAAAGATTTTTGGTCAATTTATGAGAAATATGGCAGATTCAGGAGCCACAATTAAATTGGTCGATAAATATGACTACAATAACATGAGAAGAAAATCCAAGCTGACACAGACTGACATAAATGTATACCCATACAGCTCGAAAGATCCACTGAAGGTGCTGGGGAAGTTTCAAGCAGTAACTGAGTCCAAAAGAAAGGCCTGTTGTGAGACTTCTTATGTTGTAGCAGGGACGGGAGGTTCACTGCTAAGCTGGAAAACATCACAGAATTTGCACTTAATCAAAGCAGTGCAGCAAGTCATTGCACCTGAGATGACAGACAAGTCACACATGACTGAAACAAGCACCAGCAGACTGCTATGTGGATATGAGGATCTGTTTCATGTGCTGGGTAAGCTCAAATGCTTTCAAGTAAATCCACATATTGATATCTCAGTTCAGCCCATAGCACAGCCCCATTGGATAACTCCATTTCACATCAGCAAGGAGCTTGAAGAACAGCTAAAGCATGATGAGGAGCTGTGTGTAATTGAAAAGACAAAAGGACCGACACCATGGGTATCACTAGTGGCAGTTGTACCGAAACCAAAAAAGCCTTGGACACGTTCATGTATGTATGGATTTGAGACAAGCAAACCGAGCTATAAAACGTGAATGCCATTTTACATCAATCATTAGTGAAATTATAAATTACTTGAATGGAGCAAAAGTATTCAGCAAGCTGGATTTAAATCAGGGACACGACCAGCTTGAACTGGAACCAGAATCAACGTGCATTACTACATTTTCCACTCGTGTAGGCTTATGGAGATATAAATGGCTAAATTTTGGCATTTGAAGTGCAGCTGAAATCTTTGAAAAACATGATCAGAAAAACTTTAAGTGGCCTTGAATGGCATGATAAACATCAGTGATGACATACTTGTTTATAGCATCTCACAAGAAGATCATGACAGAAAGTTGAGAGCCATACTGCAGTGACTGAGGGAGAAAGAGTTAACCTTGAACAAACAGAAATGTGTATTCAGCAAACACACCCTGGAGAATTTTGAGGTTTTCACAGAAAAGTGCAAGCCATCTGTGAACTGGACACACCTGCAGATGAGTCAGAGGTCAGAAGCCTGCTCGGAATGGCAAACTTCTGTTTGTGAATCATTCCAAAGTATGCTACACTAACACAGACCTTAAGAGAACTAATCAGAAGGATGCACCATGGAGCAGGTATGCAAGGCAAGAAAAGGCCTTAAGTCAACTTCAAGAAGTGCTTATCAACCCCCCAGTAATGAAGTATTTCGATTCTGAGATGGAAAAAGGAATTCTAGTGGACACAAGCCCAGTTGGTCTCACTGCAATCGTAGTGCAAAAATGTAAAAATAGCATGGGAAGCCATAGTAGCATTAGCCAGCAGATCACTCACACCTGTAGAACAATGCTACTTGCAGACAGAGAGAAGCACTGACGGTGATTTGGGCCCGTGAACATTTTCATATCTATGTATCGGGGAGACTTTTTATGGTATACATAGACCACAAACCCTTGGTAGCCATTTGTGAAAATCCAAGATCAAAACCACCAGCTTGGACAGAAAGATGGTCTCTGAGATTACAACCATATGACGTAACTGTGTGGCATATTGATCAGGCAGTGATAATCCCGCAGATTATATGTCGTGTCACCCTCCAAAAGAGACCCGTCCTTCATTGCTGGAAGAGAAAATTGCTGAAGAGTATATCAACTACCTTGCAGAGAGTGCTACACTAGTGGCAATGTCTTTGGATGACATTCACACTGCTGCATGTTGTGTTGTCACTCTACAGTACAAGCTGTAGCCAGAGCCATACAATCTGAGAAGTGGGCAAGAACTGTGTCAGACCCCCAGGTTAATGCAAAAATCTATGCGTTGTTTGAAACAGTAAAACGAACTGACCACAAATGCTGACAGGACATTTATTCTAAAAGGGCACTGAATAATAATACCTGAGCAACTTCAAAGGCAAGCTGTCAATCTGGCACACAAAGGTTATCTCAGAGTGGCAAAAACTAAAGCCCTCATTCGAGAGAAGGTTTGGTTCCCAGGAATTGACAGGTTGGTAGCTGACATAATAAAAGCCTGCCTCACCATCAGGTTGTAATGCCTAAGACCAGGCGTGAACCAGTAATGTTGTCAGAACTTCCAGAGTCCCCATGGCAAGAGGCGAGTATAGATTTTGCTCAACTTCCTATGTGTGAATACCTATTGGTACTTGTTGATGACTACTCCAGATATCCAGTAGCAGAGATAGTTAAATCTACCAGTGCAGGAACAGTAATACCTGTATTGGACAAAGTATTTTTTTAATTTGGAATTCCCAAAGTGGACAAATTTGAAAGTGGACCACCATTTAACAGCCACGATTTCTGACTATTTGCCAAGTAGTTAGGCTTTCACCACAGAAAGATTTCTCCCTATTTGCCTGGTGCAAACGGTGAGATTAAAAAACTTATGCAAACTGTTAAGAAAGCAGTTAAAGCAGCAATGGCAGAACGAAAGAACTGGAAGCAGGTCATGTATCAAGTTTCTGAGAAATTACCAAACTACTCCTCACAGTACAACTGGTTTTCCACCGTTCTGCTCTCCAGATCTGTAAAACTTAAACTTCCAGAGATGCATGCACAGCAACAGAGAACACACCCTGAATTTAGAGAACGAGACAGAAAAACCAAAGAAAGAATGAAGGCTTATGCAGATAGTAGTAGTAAAACAACTTTATTTATACAGGCAGTTTTTTTATCATAGGCCCAAGAAAGCCTTGTTTTCATGGCAATCCTGTTAATACATATGAAGTTCCAGACTGTCCTAATAATACATATTAAGTTCCAGACACAATTACAGCACACAGGAATGGCGACTACTACAAACGGATCATATAAACGACTTACAAAAACATGAATAACATGATATCCATGTGAATATAATTACATCCTCAAACCTCTCAATGACAACAACAGATAGTAGCAACATGTATATGACACCATCTACAACAGCTGAAGGAGGCACAGTGCTTGTTAATAACTAAACAACCATGGGAAAATTGCCAGTGTCTTACAGCAGGGATCCATACAAAGTTGTGACCAAGAAAGATTCTACTGAAGGCACGAAGAGGAGACCATGTAGTCACCAGGAATTCATCTTTCTTCAAGAAAGTAAGAAGAGAGGAGAATCAGGATTCTGCTTCTGACAGAGAGGAGGAACCACAGGCAGAGCTACCCGCCTCCTCCAAGTTGATTCTAGGCCGGACACACCTTCTTTGTACCATCCTTCAAATGATTGTCCTGAGGTGGCAATGGCACCCCAGCTTGACTCTGTTCTACGTTACCTGCAGAGATGGAACAAAAGACCTCCAATGCACTTTAAGGACTATGTACCAAATGATGTAGTTTTGGGTACTGGGTTAAAGGAATAAAAGTGCACATGGTGGGGATGTTAAAATGTTGAAGTTGTTTTAGCTAAGTATAACATCTTCAACTATAATGTAGTTTTGTTCTTTCTTCCTAAGCTTACTGGGTTTGTTAATAGTTGATTTGCTAAAAAAAAAGGGAGGGTAGATGTAGTGTTCAACGTTATAAAACCTATGTCTTTTGAACCTTACAGGAAACTGTAGTGCTTGGGTAAAGTCACTAAGTGGAGCCAAAGCTCAAGCTAGTAGTTAGTCGAGCTCAACCTGTTGTGCTGTTCAAATAAAATTGTTTAAAACTGATCTGAGAGCCGATCTGTACTGTATTTCATAAATGGGGAAACTAAACTTCAGTTCATTTAAATGACAACACCAGCGGACTGTAGAAAATCAGTATATTTGCATAGCTGAGGAGACTGTTTTCTAGCTTTGTACGCCACTTTGATGCCTACAGTTTTACATGTGACAGTTTGTTAGAAACACAAAAATGTTGGTAGGAAAAGACCATTGGTCCATCCAGTCTGCCCTATTATACCTATCCTACTCTGGGACCTATTATGTAGTCAGGGTTTTGGCCTCACCTCCTGACCCACCACCTGCCTTGCTGCTATCACTCTGAATAACTATTAGCCTTTTACTTGATCCCAGCCATGTCTGAAACCATTAATGGTTCTTGCACCCAAAACCTCTGCTGGTAGGCTCTGCCATGGCCCAACGATTCTCTATGTAAAATAAAACTTTCTCATGTCCCTCCTGAATCCCCTCTCCCTCACCAGCTTTCATTCATGTCCCTGGGTTCTTGATTTGACACTCCAATGAACGTTTCATCACAGTCTGCCTTGTTCATTCCTTTCAGAAACTTGAAACTCTCCATCATATCGCCCCTCTCCCTACTGGTCTCCAGTGAGTACATGTTCAGAGCTGTAAGCTGAGCTTCATAGAATCTACCCTGTTGGCCCTGAATCACTTTGATTACCCTGTGCTGCACAGTCTCCAGGCTGCCTTTCCTTTGGTGGGGATTCCAGAGTTGGGCACAGTATTTCTGATGTGGCCTTACCAATGATCTATAGGGAGGTAGTATTACCTGTTTTCTCCTGCTGTAGAACCCCCTCCCAGTATACCCCAACATCCTGGTTGCCTTGCTGTAGACCTTGTTACATTGGCTAAACTGTTTGAGACAGTCCCTTCTGATGATTCCCAGGTCCCTTTCCTCAGACGTAGTGCTCAGCCTAACCCCTCCCTTTCAATATTCCGTACTGGGGTTCTAATTCCCTATGTGCATCACCTTTCACTTTCTGGCATTCAAATTCAACTGCCAAATCTTTGACCACCTCTTCAGTGTAGTACCCGAAAGGTTGCCAGCAAACATATCAGGGAAAACCTCCAGGAGGGAAAGGTTTATCCCACCCCCACCTGATACACAGTCAGCCAGCTTGCTGACCATGCTAGCTGGCTGACCACTTCCTGTCCCTATCCTTTTCTCTCCCCCCCCTTCCCCTGAGCCTTCCCACGCTGGATCCTTTGTCTTGTCCAGGCAAGGTCTCTAGCCAATGCCCAAAGGACCCCATAAATCAGCCCAGGGGGCTGCTCCCAGCCCCAGGGACCAAATCTCCTGACCAGAAGCCAAGTTCACCCCTAGGCTAGAAAGAGTTTTCCCTGCTAGCCAGAGGGCAGTTCTTTACTAGGTGGCTAACAGAGTTGAGAGCACGAGTACAGATGCCTGGAGGCTTACCTGAAGCTTGGATTCACAGCTCCTTAGTGGCTGCTCCTCTGTAGCCAGTGGTCCTCCTGGGTCTTCAGCAGCAGCAGCAGCTGCAGCAAACATTTTCCAGCTCCTTGGGAAGTCCAGCAGTCCTTCTAATGGCCAGTAGCATTCAGCCTTGTATGGTGAGCCCCTTCCCTCATTTGTCCTCTGGGTTGGTGGTTTTCTTCTGTTCTTGGCTGCACTCTGGTATGCTATGGAACCTGAAGGCTGGACTGTGTACTCCAGGGCCTAAACTACAGCACCACAGGGCTTGAACTGCCTGCCCTGCACCAACCAAAGACTGCTGTTTGCACCAGGGCTGAACTTGTTTGCAATGTGCCTCAATCAGTTGGTTCCTAAACTGTTCCACTTTGTGGCCTGAACTGTCTGCCCCACCACCAACTGTGTTCATCTACATCAGTTCCCTTTCCTTCCCCATACTGAACTGTTGCCATGGGGGAGTGAACCGACTTCCCAGCTACAGTAGTCTTACCTCCTGATCTATTTGCCCTACAACAGACTGTAGTTGCTTGCACCCTGAAGTTCAGGAGCCACCTTTCCTTTGCAAGAACAAGCTTCCAGTGCCTTCTTCCCTTCCTGCCAATGACCTCCGCAGACTTCAAAGACTACAGTAGCCAGAATAGTGACAGTTAGTTCCCCCCAGTACAGTCAGCCTAGGAGACACCCCGGCTCACGGTAGTGAGGTCCCCTCCGCAGTATGTGGTTAGAAAGTTGCCCCATTTTTATTTTGCTTTTCCTACATGGCCATAGCTGCCTCCTTCTGCTGGGCAGCAAACCCATCAGTGGCCTTTCCAAGAACCCTTCATCGCAGCAGAAGGACATCACCTTGACCACCCTCCATCCTTCTTCATCACTGCATCTTCAGCTCAACCAGCCTTCATCCTTCATCTTCATTCCCTCATCTTCTTCATCTTGCTGCTTTTGTTTCTCCTGCTGGCCAACGAGACCAATCAGTCACTAAGGTGCTGTACCAACCATTCAAGCTAGCTAGCCAATGCTATCCAAGTGACTGTAAATGAGCAACTGTCAAAGCAGCAACGCATTTACAGCGCTATCTTTTTGGGCTACCTGTAAGGGTAGCGACTGAACGCGACAGCTACTGTAAGGAGGGTGACTGGAAGGGAAGGTATAGGAAGGCGAAGGGGAGGGATAAGGAAAAGGGTTCATGTGGGGTAGTGTGCCTGCTGCAGCCAAGCTAGCCGTGGTGTGGTGGTGAGGGTGGCTAGCGTCGCAGCAGCAGCAGGTACTAGGTTCAGGGCTGGGGACGATGGAAAGTTTTGGGTGCTGCCATACTTGTTTATTTTTTAAAACACAGTGTCTCCCCCTCCCCAACATGCACCACGCTGGAGTTTGTTATATTCAAGCAGGGAGGTGAAGTGGGCAAAGCCCCCCATGAGGGGCACCCCCCTGCATCAACACTAAGTCCACTTGCTCGATGTGTGTTCACCCAAAAGTGTATATTGCCAATTTGCTTTTCAGCGATATACATTTACCCTAATGGCAAGAGCAGTTTCGTGATCGCCATTATCTCATAGAACCCTAGACACCACCTGCTCTGTACTCAAAAGACTGCTCCTCCTACTCAACTGTCATACCATAAACTGATGTATTTCTAATTACCTTTGGCCATAGTGGTTAGGTATTGGTAAAGCTACTACTAATGATGTCTGCAGACCTAGGGCACTAGGTGACCCTGTTAGAGTGTATATTACATATTGATATCTAGTACTGCCTATCCATACATCCACTGTAATTAGTACTGATATAGTTGCCTTCGATCACTAGAATTGTGTAGTGCATGACAATCACTGTAAGTGCCTTTGCCTTGTATATTGCAAACAAATAACCCCTTACTTTTCCAGTGGAACAAGTGGCTGTCACAATAACAAGCTATCTGTTTGCACCTGGAACTATTGTGCCTGCCTGTCCTTGACAAGAAGAGATGAACCACCCTACTAAGTCTGGTCACCACATAAGCTTTGCAGGTCCCTCTGCAACTCCTTTACTCCTTCCTCGCTGTCTACTCTGCCACAGAGCTTAGTGTCATCTGTAAAGCTACACATCTTGCCCAGTATTCTTTCTCATATATCATTGATGAGCATATTGAAAAGGACCAGACCCAGGACTGAAAGATATAGCACTCCACTCTTGACCAACCTCTCCCTTGACATGACCCCATTTACACCACCTGCTGCTGTGTTCCCCTCAGCCAGCTACCCATTCATATAACTAGCTCCTTCCCTGCACCCAGATCCTCACTTCTTTGGCAGTCTTCTGTGTGGCACCAAGTTGAATGCCTTGCTGAAGTGGAAACAGAGAAAATCCATTGCTTGTTTCTTTTTCACTGCCGTGAACCCATGCTGCTTAATATTCTGTAGCCCAGTACGCTCCAGGTAGCCCACTATGTTATCTACTGTAGTGTCTTCATTAGTTTACTGGCAGTGAAGGTAAGACTGACTGGCCTGTAGTTTCCCAGTTGCTTCTTCTCCTTCCTTGTGGAGCGGAACTACATCAGCTACCCTCCGCTCTTTTGGAACCCTTACCGCACCTGACTATAGCAAGCTACTGTACAGCCCTGCAAGGGGATCAGCTAATTGTGATGCAAGTTCTCTGAGCACCCTCGGGTACATCTCATCCAGCCATGGAGCCATCTATTTTCCATTCTGCAAGCCCTTTCCTGACTCTTTCTCCTGTAATTAACACCTGACTTATTTCTGGGTTCCCCCTTGCAGCAGCCTTTATGCTACTTTCAGGCAAAGGCCCACTATCCTCCACTGTGAACCCTGAGCAGAAGGAGAGTAGACATTAAGAACAGCTGCCTTCTGCTCATCCTCCTCTGTTACCTTGCTCTCTCCATCAGCTTAACAATTTCCCCATCATCTTCCTTTTTTCCTTAGTGTATCTAAAGAATTGTTCCTCCCCTACCCCCTTTGTAATACACAGTCCTGTGTCTACTTTTGCATCCCTGACTGCCTTCTTGATTACCCTCATCTTTAAAAGGGAACCCTCAGCTCACCTGCTGTAATGCTGTGGGAATTTTAGGTCCGATTGACACAAAAATTATGAAATTTAATGTGTGCCTTGGAGTTATCATCCCTAATGCTCACCCCATTAAATGAGTAAATAAGTTGAGATGGGGACTGCATATGAGAATGGAGTGAGCTTTAGGGTTGACAACACCGAGACACAGCCCATGCCTGTTGCTGCCTGCAGAGTAGGGGTGGGGTGTTGGAAACCCTAACATGATATTCCCTACTTTTGTTGCTGGAATCCTAACTAGTGCATTAACAAAGTTTTTCACAGAATGTCCTTACTTTTTGAGATAGTATAAGCATATCCTTATTTGCCAGTGGGAGTGCAGGGATCTCTGGGCCCTGCTCTTCGGTCCATGCATAATTTTTGAGATATTGCAATCATATCCTTATTTCCCTGTGGTATCTGTATTTGAGTGTGGGAGTGCAGGGCCCTCTAGGCCTTGTGTTAGCATCTATCCATAATGTTTGAGACATTGTAATAGTATCCTTATTTTCCTGTGGGAGCAAAGGGCCCTTCAGACCCTGCACTCCGATCAGTCCACAATAGTATCCATATATGTGTGTGCAGGCCCTGAGCTCCAATCCATCCATGATTTTAAAGATACTGTAGTTGTCTCCCATCCTGTGCTGTGCAGCACCAAAGGAAGATCTTACATTGCAATGTTATCCTATGGGAAACAAAGGAAACTTTAAATCCCCAGAAGTCAATAGCAAAGTAATCTGCTTTCACCAAATCAGCAAAAGACACATCCATGAAGCAAGTCCTTTGTACCCTGAAAATTTCAGACCAAAATTCCAAACCGCTTCTTCAGTGTGAAGTGAGAAACAACTGTATAAAAATTATTTTTTTGGAAATTGTGAAACAGGATCCTGTTTCAAGTTTTCTTTTTTCGCAATTTGCAAAAAAGAAAAATGTACTTTTACAAATTGAAACAGAATCCTGTTTTGGGTTCTTTTTTCACAATTTGTGAAAAAAGGAAAATCCTTTCTCACAAATTGCAAAACAGGATCCTGTTTCAAGATTCTTGTTTTACAAATTTGTGAAAAGGGAATTTGGCATGTTAAAAAAACACATTTCCATGTGATTTATGAAAAAAACCAACACCAGAATCCAATAGAATGGGTCCTGATTAGCAGAACACAATCTGCCTCAGATGCACTCAGCAGGTCAGACCCTCTGCTCCCACAGTGCCAAGCTCCGAGCACAGTAATGTGAACAGGTAACAGACAGGGTAACCCTCCTGTCTGCTTGTGGGTCCGAAACACCTTTCATCTCAAGTTCTGGGGGGATTCAAACTGTGAACCTTATGCTAGCGTACTTAAATGTACAGGCTCAGATAATCTGCTCTTTGGGGGGATGCCAGATATCTTTCGTCTAAGGGCACCTAACCAGGTATCCAAAATGAACCCTTAAAACTCTAAAAAAGACCTTAGGTATATTCTTACCTTTTCCCAGTTTAGTAGCAACCATCAAGCTTTGAACAGTCTTTGTCAGTTTTAACCCTCTATATGTCACATGCAAAAAGAACTTTGAAGACACACCCAGGCAGTCTTTCAAAATAATATTTTTACTAAAATGGATAAAAATATGTAAAATGTAAACACAGAACACTATATCAAAAAGCATACAATCACAATCTGTCACAAACACACTCAGGTCAGGCCTTCTGCTCCCACAGTGCCAACCTCTGAGTGCAGTAATGTGAACAGGTAACAGACAGGGTAACCCTCCTGTCTGCTTGTGGGTCCGAATCATCTTTAGTTTCAAGTTCTGGTGGGATTCAAACTGTGAACCTTATGCTAGCGTACCCAAGTGTACAGGCTCAGATAGTCTGCTCTTCAGGGAGATGCCAGATATCTTTCGTCTAAGGGCACCTAACCAGGTATCCAAAATGAACCCTTAAAACTCTATAAAAGACCTTAGGTATATTCTTACCTTTTCCCAGTTTAGTAACACCATCAAGCTTTGCACAGTTTTTGTCAGTCTTAACCCTTTATACGTCACATAAAGAAAGAACTTCAAAGACACACCCAGGTAGTCTTTGAAAATAATATTTTTACTAAAATGGATAAAAATATGTAAAATGTAAACACAGAACACTATATCAAAAAGCATACAATCGCTTAAAAGAAAACAAAGAAAACTACAGAAAAACTCCTACCGAAGTACATTTAAATATTTTCTATCTGATGTATTACCTCTTAAGTGCCTAAGTTAGGGATCTTGGTCTGTCACAAATGCAGTCAGCAGGTCAGGCCCTCTGCTCACACAGTGCCAACCTCCAAGCACAGTAATGTGAACAGGTAACAGACAGGGTAACCCTCCTGTCTGCTTGTGGGTCTGAATCACCTTTAGTCTCAAGTTCTTGGGGGATTCAAACTGTGAATCTTATGCTAGCATACCCAAGTGTACAGGCTCACATAATCTTCTCTTCGGGGGGATGCAAGATATCTTTTGCCTAAGGGCACCTAACCAGGTATCCAAAATGAACCCTTTAAAACTCTATAAAAGACCTTAGGTATATTCTTACCTTTTCCCAGTTTAGTAACAGCATCAAGTTCTGAACAGTTTTTGTCAGTCTTAATCCTCTAGAACTCCAGCTCCATTCTGCACTACTCAATCTGCAGCCTGAGTGCCTCTGGATCTAGAATTCTGGTGACCTTCCCCTGCTGCTGTGGCCCTTCGCTGGCATTGGCCCTGCTGTCATCTTCATTGGATCTGGACACTGCACTGGCCGCTGGCCCCTCCACACTCAAGGTTTGATCCCTTACCGTCACAGTCAGTGACTCGATGCTCTGGGCATCTGCTGCCATCAGAGCATCAATGAGGTTCTGCTTGGTGGCTCTCCCCTCAAACAGGACTCCTCTGTCCTGGCATAACTGCTTCAAGTAGTTGACAGTGTGCCCACTGTAGTTGGAAGCCATCTTCTTGTCTAACTACGGCTACTCTAACTTGCACTTTAGAAAAAAAAAAAATGGTAGGAACTTGACTGTAAGAAAAATGATATAGTTCTGTTTCCTTTTTAAAAATAAATCACTGCCTTATTTTGCAATGTACAGTATTAAGCTGACACACTGAACAGTTAAAGCTTGTCTTACATTACATTACGGGTTTTAGAACTGGTACATTATAGAGTAATATTCCCTTTGTACTGCGTTACATTTCTACACAGAAACTAGAACGATTGTCAGGAAAGCCTGCATTCAGCTACCGCTTCTATATGCTCAGCATTTGATTCATGCGGTCTCCTGGGCACATGCGCTGCTGCGCAAATCAAAATATGGCGCTAGGAGACTATTTTGATATCAGCACAAGTATATTCAGAGAATCGTCAGTCGAGAGCAAAGGTACATTTCAACAGTTTTCACTTGTCTGATACATGCGAGGACTGTAACTGACTTGTCGATAGACACAGTTACAATGGGTGGGTGGGTGGGTGGAAGACAGCTTCGTTAGTGGCATGGCAGTTACTCATCTCATCAAATATGAGAGAACTGAGGATGGCATTAATCTCCACTTTACTCGCTGGCAATTTCATTGTGTTTTTTTTAGGTACTACACCTCAGAGCGGGCATTACCAGGGATTAATGGCGTCCTCAACTTTGGTCATGTGTTGCAATTTGACCATTCGGCTTGTTGCATTTGAGTTCCAGATAAATTGCCACGTTACAATGACTAGTCGGAGTCCAGGAAATTTTCTTGCCATTGTATAATAACTGTTTTCTCATCCCTTCCACCTCCTCCCTCCAGACCTCTTCCATCACTGTAGAGGGGAAGTTCATTGACCTCCTCCTGTCTGAGTCTTTGGGCCTACAGGCCAGCTGCCCCCCTCCCTCAGTAGTTTAAATTAAGTGCAGTGGTTATCTATTCCCCCAGTTTGTCCCTGAGTATCCTCAAACCCTCCCTACTGAGGTGTAGTCTGTCTGGTGAAAAGTGCTTTGTTTGACCAGGTCTCCTCCCAGTGCCCAATACAGATGAACACCTGCTCCCTGCACCATTTCCTCAGCCAGCGATTAAAATCCTCTATTCTTCTTTTCCTGGCTGTGCTGGCCCTTGATACTGTTATCACCTCTGAGAAGGCTAGCGAACTTGCTTCCGCCCTGCAGATCTTCCCTAACTCTCTGAACCTACTAGGAAAAGTATGTCTCTTTGCAGACGACACAAAGATCTGCAACAGGGTTGATACACAAGATGGAGTGGAAAGGATGAGAAGGGACTTGGCAAGGTTGGAGGAATGGTCAAATGTATGGCAGCTCAGATTCAATGCAAAGAAGTGCAAGGTAATGCACCTGGGAAACAAAAACCCAGGGGAAGAGTACACAGTGAGGGGTGAGATACTGACAACAGTAAAAATGGAAAGGGACCTGGGGGTAATTATATCAGATGACCTAAAGGTGGGCAAGCAATGTGAGAAGGCAGTAAGGAAGGCTGGGGGGATACTGGGATGCATAGGGAGAGGCATCAATAGTAGAAAACAGGAAGCTGTTATCCCTCTGTACAGACAGTTGGTGAGACCCCATCTGGAGTACTGTGTGCAGTTCTGGAGACCCCATCTCCGAGAACATAGACAGAGTGGAGGCTGTCCAGAGAAGGGCAACCAAAATGGTGCAGGGTCTGCACCAGAAGACATACGAAGAAAGACTAAAGGTGCTTAATATGTATACCCTTGAGGAAAGAAGAGAGAGAGGGACATGATAGAAACTTTCAAGTACCTCAAGGGAATCAACAAAGTCCAAGAGGGTATCATCTTTCAGAAAGAGTGTGCAAGAACAAGGGGCACAATTTGAAGATAGAGGGACGGCTCAGAGGTAATGTGAGGAAGTATTTTTTCACAGAGAGGGTTGTGAATGCATGGAACAGCCTCCCTGAGGAGGTGGTGGAGTCAAGAACAGTGGGGGAATTCAAGAATGCATGGGACAGACATAAGGCAGTCCTAGTGGGGGGTAGGAGGAAGTAAGTTGTTGGTTAACTAGGATCTGCAGCTTATCTGTTAGGTAGAAAAATGGGCAGACTAGGTGGGCCAAGCTGTCCTTATCTGCCATCAAATTCTATGTTTCTATGTTACTTTGCACTACCTCAACCTCTTCCCCAGCAAGGTCACTGGTTCCAGAGTGTATAACTAAATTAAGCTTTCCTCCAACCTCCCTTAGTATTTCTCTTATTCTTGGGTCCATCTTTCCCACTGTCAACCCTGGCATACAAACCACCCTCCTGCTTATATTTGGTCCCCTCTCAGCTAGTGGTCAAACAGGAGTTCAGCATGTTTGTAGTTCATTTGCATCACCAGGTAAGGAAAAAGGTCTGGCTCCCCCATGACGCACAGGGGAAATGCCAGACATCACCCAACAACTAACACACTGAAATCTAGCCAATGGAAAATCATGTACACAAATGCTTACAGTCTGGGAAACAAGATCCCAGACCTGCAAGCAATAATGACAGTGCTAAACTGGACATAGTAGCCATTAGCAAGACATGGTTTACCAGTAACCACACTTGGGAGACTTTAGTACCTGGCTATGTACTGTTCAGAAGAGACCGAGGTGCAAAAGGGGGGGGTGGAGTGGCCTTTTATGTCAATGAAAATATCAAAGCTACAGAAATTCAGAATACACATAAGGAGCCAGAAGAACTGTGGGTCACCCTGGAAACAGGAAATGGGACAGCCATACGAAGTGGGGTTGTGTACAGGTCTCCAGATCAGGGGGAGGACATAGACACATTACTGTTAGAAGCTATACAAAACATGACAGTGAAAGGGGAGGTTCTGATAATGGGAGACTTCAACATGCCAGATACAGACTGGTCAATACCAACAGGAATATCTGCCAGAACTAGACACATGGTGGATTCCCTGCAGGGGGAGGGCCTCAAACAACTGGTACAACAACCCACAAGAGACAGGGCTATCCTAGATCTAGTTGTAACCTCCCCCCACCGGCCCTCCCTTGTTCAACTAGCAGGGCTGCTCTTCTCACACATGGCGCTAATGAGAAGGATGGGGGTGTTCACTACTACAGTACAGTTTACCTATACTTCTACTTCGGAGCCTGCCATCCTCAGACATGCAAACCGAGTGTGGCAATTACCTGGCTCACACCTGGGGGGACCATTTACCATGGCCATCAACCTGGGTCCCTGGGAGAAAACATTTGCTCAGAATTATGCTAGGTTTGTACTTCTGGTCAGGGGCACCCAAGTAAATCCAGACACAGTGGAAGCAATAACAGTACTGTCCAAACCAGGTTGGGATTCTAGAGTGTGGCTTTTATTCACATACACAGAGAATAATCACAAAGTGAAGATGGCCCCCCACAGGACTACTCCCACTGGTAATGCAGATTAATGAGGTACAGAGCACACGCACAGTGAACCCTCAGGTTCTGAATGAAATGGAAACAGCAAACACTCTCTGGTTTTGAATGGAGATTGGCACACACGGCCAGATCTGTTACACTTCCCTTGACTAGGCACCCTTGGCCAGTACTAGGAGACTTTCCCATATTTCATGAGGATTTACAGGTGGAACCCTCGACCACCCAAGAACACATACTGGCTCATAGAAAATTCAAAACCCACATCTGGGCAAACTATTTTCTGCAGGCACTGGCCAAATGCACCCAGAAAAAACAAAGGTGCCTAAACTGAACCCGGAGAGGTAAACATGGTTACTCCAGATGGGGGTCTCCCGCCTTTTGCTTCCAAATTTATACTCGGCCATTCATCTGGTTAATAACACTCTTCTCAGAAAACATGCAGATGATATCTTGAAATGTCTTTCACATTTAACATACTACTTTACACACCTCTGAGGTGTCATGAAGTTAAAAGTTCTGTTATTGGCAATGTCTCTTCACTAGACCCCCACTTTAGCAGACACTTTTAAATCAGACAGGAACTAAAAGTTCTGTACTTGGCAAGTCTTTCTCCGGACCCCATAGTAGTCGGACACTTTTAAACAGAAACAGTCTTGGTGACAGAGTCCCTTTGTCAGAGAAAAACTCACCACAGGAATGCAGGTGCCCCAGGGCTTTTTCCACACAAAAGTCTTGGGTACTGACAGAGCAGATGAATCTCAGGCAGCTTCAGCACAGTCCAGGCTGGACCAGAGGATTGCTCCATAATCCTGGAATCCCCCCATCCCTCCGGGGATGGGGCACTGGAAAACCCTCTAGAAACGGTTTCTACCACTTCACTCTCTGGTGTTCTATGTTCTTCTAGGGTGAGTACAAACTACCCAAACTACAGAGGTAGCTCTCTGTCAGAGCTAAAACTGGGGAGCTGCCCAGGCAGTAGATTCCTCCTCACTCTCCACTCTACAGACTCACTCTCTAGACTGCTGGACTCTAACTCAACATTCTACAGCTAATCCCCCAGTTAGCATTCCATTGTGGCTTATGCTGCTGTGACAATTCTAAAGTGACATCATCACTCCAGCTCAGCTGAGACTGAAAAACAGAGTGGGACACTGTGAAATCCATTTAACTGCCACTTCACTAGCTGCCTCTCCCTCCCTGCCACTGATTCTAAGTGGGATTCTAGCAACCCCTGGGAACAAAGGGGTTACACCCACCCTTGGCCAGAAAAATGACTGTCCCCAGTCACTGCCTACCTGGCACCAGACCATCCTACCCTATGTGCTACCTATGGAGAAGGGTAATCAGGCCCTCTCCTACCATGTGCCAGGCACAGGCAGGCAACACTAAGGGCCCAGAGGCCATTGGCTGACGCATCAACCTCTACATTACAATCTTACTACGGAAACCAGTGACCCTGGAAGAACTGTCCAGAGCACAGCCCTAATAGACCAGTACTGCGGCCCCTAAAGCCGGTCAGGACCACAGTCTGTCTATCCTCCTAGCCCTCTAGGGAAAACCTATCTAACCAAGAACAAACCTACCCAAAACAGGGGAACATCCCCCCATCCCTGGACATCTGCAAACCAAACCCTAGAGCTAACACTATACACTATCATTACACTCTCACACTTCCCCACAACTACACCTGTGGAACGAAAAGGTTAACAACTACATAGTACTTTAAATACAACACTACTTTAAAGCATTGAGGAACTCTGATGAGTCCCTCCAATCTTCTTCTTGACTTCTATTCTGTCTTTATCAGGATCCACCTAAAACAGAAAAGACAAAACACATCCCAAATCTGCAAACACGGTACATGACCATAACCCTTACCATCAAAACACTGGAAAATCCCAAAAAATATTTTTTAGTAAAAGGTAGAAAAGTACAAAACAGCAGAAAATATCAACATTATGAACAATACACCTTTTGGGGAAGGAAGGCCCTAAAAGTCCCAACTAGTGACAAACAGTGCCCTAAGGCAAGGTCCATGAAAGAGTCTCTCCTGAGCTGAAGCCCGGTGAAGCACAGTTCCTTGAAGTACTGTAGTCCTAAAGGGGAGAGTCTTTGTGGACAGTTCAACAGTCTGTAGTCTTCCAGGTGTAGAATGTGTATTGCAATATCAATAAAGTAAGTAAAGTCTGGACTTACCAGTCCTTTGAAGAATGAAAAAATGGAACAGCACCTGGATCTCCAGCCGAAGACTCTCCCTGGCAGCATTTTTTGGATACAGCTGGGTGGAAATCTTCCAGAAATGACAGGATGGACGTCTGAAAACTGCTGGGCTAACGTCATCTTGAGCTGATGTCATCTCGGAGAATGGAACCTTGGAACAGGAAAGGAACAGCTGGACTGAAGTCCATCCGAAATCCCAGGCGATGAATCAGGAAACAGCTGGGTTGATGTCATCTCTGGATGATGTCATCTGGAAGGCCAGGCAATGGAACTAGAAAGGCACACTGCAAGGCTGATGAATCTGGATGCACCTTTGGATCCAGGAATACCAGACAGGCAGAACAACATGAGTATGGCAACGGCTGGATGGCAGCATGGGCTACCACTGCTCTGCTTTCCACTTGGTAGGCATGGGCACATTCACAGGAAGCTGGCTACATTGAGGGCAGTACCACAATGGGTCAGGTGCAAGAATTATTACCCCGTCTGGGCGCTCATAATTCACATTATGGAAAGTCTTGTTTCCCTGTTTGTCCACAATACGTACAGTGTTTATGAACAGTGTCCTGCCCACCTTCCAAAACTTGAGTTTGTCTCTGACAACTTTGTCTCCGACATATTGAGTTGCATTTGGATGCAGGTTTGTCGTTGTCTCTTCCACTAGCCTGGCTCTCCTGTTTTTCTCAATCTCCTCCCAGACTCTCCGAGGAAAGGTAGGAAAGGACATTCCATAGATCTCATCCGCCTTCCTATGAACCAGTCTTTCCTCCTTACTACTCTTCGTCAGTTTGTGACCCCCCGGCCTGGCTTGGGGGTGGCCAGTCCTTGTTCTGCCAGTGTCGAATACTCAAAGTTATATAGAACTGGTCCCTGACCCCTCCTTCTGGGGGCAGGGCTGTGGAGTCACCAACTTCTTCTTCTGGTTCCTCCGAGGCAAGAGCCTGAGGCTGTGGACTAGAACCTTCATCGTGAAGATAGAGGGCGCTGTCCTCCTCCTCTTCCTCACTTAGGACCTGGGCCCAGGAGTGAGCAGTCATCCTCACTCCCGAGACAGTCTACTCTTCACTGGACATGGAGGTAGACACCTCCCAATCTAGGGTTTCTCGAACCTTGCCCTCTCCCACGAGGCCAGGACTTGGATCCTCTCTCCATGGTTCCACTGATTCTCCCTCCACGCTGTCCATCTGTGACACAAATGTGGAGACATCACAAGAACTCTGCTCTGGCAGTACATCTACACCCTCTTCCTTTGTGCCACACTCTGCTGGGCCTCCCCCAACAGGTTCAACCTGGTGCTGTGTGCTGCTACTTGCAGGATTTTGTAGCTTTGTCCAAGTGGGAGCCAAATGAATTTTAGGTGTCTTAGACAGACCTTGCTTCTCTAAATACCCTGAACAGTGAGGAATCATAATGAATATGTCCCTTCCAGCCTTGAGACACATTATGCATACACTCACAGGGTATCCGGGAATCGCAACATGAGGAGGCAAACTTCCACCGTAGAAACATTTCTCTATTTCTTTCAGCTTGGTAACCTCTTCAGCTATCATATCCTGGGCATGATCCGGGTAGCAGGATGATCCCGAAGCCATGACTGTGGAAAAACACACAAAAGTTCACTGTTATTATTGAGTTCACTCTACTTGGAATAGTCTCACAAAATAGCTCCCTGCTGCTGTGTTTACATTACTACCCCACCCAGTAATGACGGCAGCAGCACTCCTTGTGCATCAACAATCTGCATCTGACTCAAGCCACTGCGCATCCGATTTACTGCACACTGATAAATTTTACTCAAACTGCACCAACTGCACTGTTTTTTCTTTCTCAGCACATCTATATGATTTTCTAGGACTTTACCATTAGCTTTCAATCAGTTTTGCTTGGTTAAAGTCACTAAAGCCACAGTATTTCTTGAACAGGTTTGCCTGTTTGTTGCAGCCTCTCATACAACTCACAGTCTCTCGGTTTGCTCAGAAAATTACACTGTTGCTGAATCCATAACACATGCTCACAGTCTTATGCTCAGAGTTCTTGCTTGGGTTTGATTACTTTACACAGTCCTTCTTTGCAAAAACAATCACACTGTTTATACATAGATCCAGCTGGCTTTAGAAAAATCACACACAGTTTGAGCTCAGTTTTGCTGAATGGTACTCACTGAATCAGTAGCTGGCTTTCTGATGGAACTTCTCAGCCTGCAGCTGATCCTGCAAGGCCTCTGGGTTGAAAAGGGCTGGTGGTCCTGCCGATTGTCCCTACGAACACCACGCTTTCTCCCCAGTCGATCAGAATATGGGTTGAGCCCGATTTAGTGCAGAAAAGTCTGTTGTTTTAACTTTTAAAATGTTTGCAGTCACCACGACAATACTCCTGGCTAGCCAGCTCGCACACCACTCGCTCTCTCCCTCTCGAACACTGGGCAGCACTCTGAAGCTGCCTTGGAGGAGGGACTGTTTGCAGTCTCACCAATCTCTTGACGCCATGCAAATGAGCCTCTCTCTCTCTCTCTACTCCTGCTCTTCTCCTCGACGGCGATCGTTGAGCAGCCAAAATTTAAACTGCAAAACAACTTTTTTTCTTTTCAACTGCAACTCCACGATGGGAGCACCATTTTTAACTATTTTTCATGGCTATTTCACTAGCAACTCCCCCAGTTCACACAGCAAGCATTTGAAACTTTCAGGGCACAAATGTCTCTTTGTTTTCCACAGTTCACAATACTGTTTCTTGTCACAACTTGAAAATTAAAGCTGGAAAACATTCTATTTTTGATGCAGGACAAGGGTCACACACAATCTGGCTTTACAGCTCCTTGGTAAACGTTGGCACAATCACAGCAGCTCATGAACAGCAGGCACACAGCAGCACATACGGATGGCACTACTCTGGGCAAATTCCTCAGTCGCAAAGCTTCCAATTTTTTGGGCTACCAACTGCTAGACAGACAAAACGCTAGCCACAACCTGAGCAAACATATCTTGTTTTCTCCCAAATCCAAAACACATCCTCAGCAGTGCCTCCATTTTTTAACCTCCCCCCATTGGCCCCCCCTTGTTCAACTAGCAGGGCTGCTCCTCTCACACATGGCGCCAATGAGAGGGATGGGGGTTGTCAGTACTACAATTCAGTTTACTAATGCTTTTACTTCAGAGCCTGCCATCCTCAAACACACAAACCAAGTGTGGCAACTACCTGGCTCACACCTGGGGGGACCATTTACCATGGCCATCAACCTAGGTCCCTGGGAGAAAACATTTGCTCAGAATTATGCTAGGTTTGTACTTCTGGTCAGGGGCACCCAAGTAAATCCAGACACAGTGGAAGCAATAACAGTACTATTCAAACCAGGTTGGGATTCTAGAGTGTGGCTTTTATTCACATACACAGAGAATAATCACAAAGTGAAGATGGACCCCCACAGGGCTACTCCCACTGGTAATGCAGATTACTGAGGTACAGAGCACACACATAGCGAGCCCTCAGGTTCTGAATGAAATGGAAACAGTGAACACTCTCTGGTTCTGAATGGAGATTGGCACACACGGCCAGATCTGGTACACTTCCCTTGACTAGGCACCCTTGGCCAGTACTAGGAGACTTTCCCATATTTCATGAGGAATTACAGATGGCACCCTCGACCACCCAAGAGCACATGTTGGCTCACAGGAAATCTAAAACCCACGTCTGGGTAAACTGTTTTCTTCAGGCACTGGCCATATGCACTGAGAGAAAACAAAGGTGCCCAAAATGAACCCGGAGAGGTAAACATGGTTACTCCAGATGGTGGGAGGGGTTTCCCACCTTTTGCTTCCAAATTTATACTCGGCCATTCATCTGGTTAATAACACCCTTCTCAGAAAACATATAGTTGCTAATCTTGAAATGTCTTTCACATTTAACATACTACTTTACACACCTCTGAGGTGTCATGAAGTTAAAAGTTCTGTAATTGGCAATGTCTCTTCACTAGACCCCCACTTAGCAGACACTTCTAAAACAGACAGGAACTAAAAGTTCTGTACTTGGCAAGTCTCTCTCTCTGGACCCCATAGTAGGCAGACATTTTTAAACAGAAGCAGTCTTGGTGACAGAGTCCTTTTGTCAGAGAAAAACTCAATACAGGAATGCAGGTGCCCCAGGACTTTTTCCACACAAAAGTCTTGGGTACTCACAGAGCAGATGAATCTCAGGCAGCTTCAACACAGTCCAGGCTGGACCAGGGGATTGCCCCTGAATCCTGGAACCCCCCATCCCTCCGGAAATGGGGCACTGGAAAACCCTCTAGGAACAGTCTCTACCACTTCACTCTCTGGTCTTCTATGTTCTTCTTCTAGGGTGAGAACAAACTACCCAAACTACAGAGGTAGCTCTCTGTCAGAGCTAAAACTGAGGAACTGCCCAGGCAGCAGCCTCCTCCTCACTCTCCACTCTACAGACTTACTCTCTAGACTGCTGAACTCTAACTCAACATTCTACAGCTAACCCCCAGCTAGCATCCCATTGTGGCTTATGCTGCTGTGACAATTCTAAAGTGACATCATCACTCCAGCTCAGCTGAGACTGAAAAACAGAGTGGGACACTGTGAAATCCATTTAACTGGCATTTCATTAGTTGCCTGCCACTGATTCTAAGTGGGATTCTAATAACCCCTGGGAACAAGGGTGTTACATAATACTGACTAACAGGGAAAGGATCACAGATCTCAAAGTAGAAGGTCACCTGAGGGCCAGTGACCATCACATGGTATGGTTCAATTTGGCCACTAGAACTAAATCATCCCATTCCAAGGCAAAAATATGGGACTTCAGAGGAGTTGACTTTGATAAGATGGCCAACAGAGTTAAGCTTGCACTGGCAAAAAGAAATACAGGTGAGGGGGTACAGGCAAAGTGGGCAGCATTAAGGATGCAATACTTGAAGCAACATCCCGTTGTGTTAGAGAGAAAAGGAAGTGCAAAAGAAGAAGGACACCACTTTGGCTCTCAAAAACAGTAGCAGAAAAGGTCAGAGCCAAAAGGCTGGCCTTCAGGAAATATAAGGGAACGCAGCAGGAAGAAGATAGGGAGGCATACCAAACTTCCCTAAGGGAAGCAGGGAAGGCAGTAAGGCAGGCAAAGGCCCAAACCAAGGAAACACTAGCACAAACAGTAAAAGAAGGTGACAAGACTTTCTATAGATAAATTAGTGAAAGGAGAAAGTCCGGGGGCGGGTATTGCTAAGATCAAAGGGGGATAAGGGGGCATGTGAGGAGGAGGACCATGGAAAAGCAACTATCCTAAATAGACACTTCTGCTCAGTATTTACTGAAAAGAAGGTTGGGCAGGGCCCACAGCTCAGCACCATTGACACACGGGGGAAGGGGAAGGAGGGAGGTATGCACTAGTCCCTTGACAAAAGAAAGGGTCCAACAAGCACTCGATTAGCTCAGGGAGACAAGGCAATGGGACCTGATGGCATACATCCCAGGGTACTAAAGGAGCTAAGGGTGGAACTAGCAGAGCCATTAGCAGAACTGTTTAGTGTGTCTCTGAGCACAGAAGAGGTCCCAGAAGACTAGAAAAGGCTCATATGATCCTGCTCCACAAGAGTGGTAGCAGGAAGGAGGCAGGGAAGTACAGAACAGTCAGTCTTACCTCAGTAGTGAGCAAGATTATGGAGGCACTCCTTAAGAAAAGGATAGTGCAACACCTGGAATCTACAGGTGTACAGGACCCAAGACAGCATGGGTTTACAAAAGGAAGATCCTGTCACACTAATCTCATTGATTTCTTTGACTGGGTAACCATAGTGGTGGACCAGGGGGAGCAGTTGATGTCACCTACCTTGACTTCAGCAAAGCTTTCAATACTGTTCTACATAGAAGATTGATTAATAAGCTGGGTAGGCTCGGGCTGCGTCAGAAGTTGGTCAACTGGGTGGCAAACTGGTTGACAGGCAGAAAGCAGAGAGTAGTGGTAAACAGTATACAGTCAGAAGAGATGCAAGTCACAAGTGGGGTACCAAAGGGATCAGTCCTGGGGCCAGTCCTCTTCAATATCTTCATCAGTGACATTGCAGATGGACTGGAAGGTAAGGTTTGTCTGTCTGCAGATGACACTGAGATCTGCAACAGAGTAGATGATCCAGATGGGGTGGGCGGAATGAGAAGAGCTCTGTATAAACTGGCAAAATGGTTGGAAGAGTGGCAACTGGGGTTTAATGCAAAGAAGTGCAAGATCATGCACATGTGGAAGTGAAACCCTGAAACCACCTATAGACTGGAAGGGGAGTTGCTGGCAGTCATAAGGGAAGAAAGAAACTTGGGCATCATCAACACTGATGATCTGAAATCATCCAAGCAGACCACTAAAGCAGTAGTATGGGGATGTTGGGGTGTATTAGTAGGGGTATCACAAGTCAGAAGAGGGAGGTAATAATCCCTCTTTACAGGACACTGGCTAGGCCCCATCTGGAGTACTGCATGCAGTACTGGAGGCCACACCTTCACAAGGACATTAACCAAATTGAGGCAGTCCAAAGAAGGGCAACCAAAATGGTGCAGGGACTGCATCAGAAAACATATGAGGACAGATTAATGGAGCTCAATATGTATACCCTAGAGCAAATGAGGGAGAGAGGTGGTATGATCGAAACATTCAAACACCTTAAGGGCATTAACAAGGTGACAGAGTCTAACATGTTTCAATATAAGAACACGCATTTGTCAATGCCGAATGTTTGCTTGCTGGCATTATCATTGGTAGTGTAGGAGTTACAGAGATGCATAATAGGAATGGCAGGGAAGTATTGAACTGAATCCAACCCCACCACCACCCTGCAGAGACTGACAGGCATTGGGGTGTACCTTTGGGTTGTCAGGCATAACGGCCACGCCATTTCACCACTCCCTACCCTGCAGACACTGACAAGTGTCACAGTGTGCCTTGGGGTCTTTGGGCCTTATGCTCACCCCATTCCATTAGGAAATATGGTGAGATGGGTGCGATATAGGAGAATGGGGTGAACTCTGGGGCCGAAGAGTCCAAGGCACACCTCGATGCCTGTCACTGGCTGCAGAGTGTGGGTGGGGGTGGAACAGCATGAGCATTACAGGTGGCAATCCCAAGTCACACCCCTGATGCCTGTCAGTCTCTACAGGATGGGGCATTATGGTCAGAAACCCTAAAGCCCCAGGCGTTCGTTGGTATTTTCACTCCAAATTTTCAACATTGGTTTTTTGTGACCCCCACCTCATGAACAGTGGCAATATCAGTTTGTTAGCCGGAAGCAGATTTTGCATAGCGACTACGCCATTTGGCACCACAAGTGCAAAAACACATTTCGAATAGGACGTGAAAAATGACAGCTGTACTGTTCATGGGGAGGTGTAAAAAATGGCAATGTTCAAAATCTAGAGTGAAAATATAAAAACACTGGTGAAGTCATGAGCGTGCGTAGAAACTGCGCATTGCACACTCGTAATGTATTTTGTTTGGCAGAGTGTCAACACAGGCATTTTGGTACCTCTGCTCATGAACAGTGTCACTGTGATTTTTTTAATCTGTCCCAAACACTGATTTCCCACAGCGACCACGCATTTCTGTGAAAACACATTTCAGCCAGGGTATGAAAAATGACAGTTGTACTGTTCTTAAGGAGGTGTGGAAAAATGACAGTGTTGAAAATCTGGACTGAAAATAGTACAAATTCGTGAACTTACGAGGGTGTGTGGAAACTGCTCAATGCACTCTCGTAACACAGTCATTTTATGGACTTTTGTCACCAAATTTTCAACATAGCCATTTTAAGACCTCTACTCATGAATAGTGTCACTGTGATTTTCTTAATCTGTCCCGAACATTGATTTCGCACACCAACTGCGCCATTGTGCGCTACATGAGCAAAAACACATTTTGGGTGAGATGTGAAAAATGACAGCTGTACTGATCATAAGGAGATATGGTAAAATGGTAATATTGAAAATCTGGAGTGAAAATATTAAAATTTCGCAAAGTTACAAGTGTGCGTAGGAATTGCACAATGCACGCTCGTAAAACAGTCATTTTGGAGAATCTTTTCACCAAATTTTTTAACATAGGGTTTTAGGGGGACCTGCCTCATGAACTGAGACACTGCCATTTTGTTACATGGTCCTGAAAGGTGGTTTAGCGCAGTGACCGCGAAATCACCTTTCGGGACCGAATAACAAAATGACAGTGACTGAGTTCATGAGGTGGGGCCCCAAAAACCCCATGTTGAAAATATGGTGAAAAAAATTCCCCCAAATGGTCGAGATATGCACCAAAGTTGAAAAAAAACCATTTATGCCATAATACAGCTTACCAGCATTTCTTCAGTTCGCGGCCGGTTTTGAAGAGTGAAGACATGTTCCCGGTCCACCGAAGATCGTTGCGCAAGCTTCCGGAGGTAAGTATGGGGTGTGGGGTGTGGGGAGGTGGGTGCACAGAGGGTGGGACCATGTTGGGGAGGGGGGCAAGGCAGTCAACGAGGGACCTTTTTTTTTACACTTTTTTTTTTCTTATTTGGGAAGACAACGTGGGACTTTTGCCACACTGGGGTGGGCTCCCAGCGTGGCAGCTGGAAAGTTATTTTGGGAGGGCAGTGGAGCCAATGGTGGATTAGGCACCCCCGTCGGCCATACCGACTTTTGCCATGCTGGGGTGGGCTCCCAGCGTGGCACCTAGAAGTCTGTGTTTTTCTTCTGGGGGGTACAGTGGAGCCAACTGGGGATTAGGAACCCCCGTTGGCCATAAGGACTTTTGCCACTCTGGGGTGGGCTCCCAGTGTGGCACCTAGAAGTCTGTTGGGGGGGCAATGGAGCTGATGGGGGATTTGGCACCCCCGTCGGTCATACAGTGTGGGGGGTGGAGGGGAGTGCATAAGCATGCTGGGTGGGCTCCCAGCATGCTATGTAGTGTTAGGGGGGATGACGAACTGTCTATGACAGTTCAGATGCAGTTCTGACGTACATGTAGGCAATTTGCATGTTGCTGATGGCAGTATTCAAACTGCCTACACATTACCACCACTGATTGTGGCAGTATTTTCCTCAGAACTGTACGCCACTGCATCTGAATGGCTGTAATAGACAGCTTGGACATTCTTTGGCACGGTGCAGCTGCGCCTGCAAAAGGGAGCAGGGCATTGGAAGTGGGGGAGGCATACCTCCGAAAACTCGTATGGTGGCACAATGTTTCTTGCACATGCGTGCAAGCAAACATAACAAGCATTTGTCAATGCCGAATGTTTGCTTGCTGGCATTGGCAGTGGTAGTGTAGAAGTTACAGAGCTGCATAATAGGAATGGCAGTGAAGTACTGAACTGAAGCCAACCCCACCACCACCCTGCAGAGAGTGACAGCATTGGGGTGTGCCTTTGGGTCGTCAGGCATAACGGCCATGCCATTTCACCACACCCCACCCTGCAGACACTGACAAGTGTCACGGTGTTCCTTGGGGTCTTTGGCCCTTATGCACACCCCATTCCATTAGGAAATACGGTGAGATGGGTGTGATATAAGAGAATGGGGTGATCTTTGGGGCCGAAGAGTCCAAGGCATACCTCGATGCCTCTCACTGGCTGCAGGGCGTGGAATGGTATGAGCATTACAGACAAGAATCCCAAGTCACACCCCTGATACCTGTCATTCTCTACAGGGTTGGGCGTTATGGTTGGAAACCCTAATACCTCAGGCATTCGTTGGTATTTTCACTCCAAATTTTCAACATTTTTTTTTGTGACCCCACCTCATGAACAGTGGCTATATCAGTTTGTTAGCCAAAAGCTGCTTATGCACAGCAACTGCGGCATTTAGCAACACAGGTGCAAAAACATTCCGAACAGGATGTAAAAAATGACAGTTGTACTGTTCATGGGGAGGTGTAAAAAATGGCAATATTGCAAATCTGCAATAAAAATATTTAAAAAACTGGTGAAGTCACGAAGCGACATAGAAACGTGCAACGACAATCATAATATAATTAGGTTGGGATTTTTTACAGCAGATTGTCAACTCAGGCATTTTGGTGCCTCCGATCATGAACAGTGTCAGTGTGATTTTCTTTATCTGTCCCAACAATGATTTCCCACAGCGACCACGCATCTCTGCTCTGGCGTGAAAACACACTTTGGCCATGTGAAAATGACAGCTGTACTGTTCATAAGGAAGTATGGAAAATGCCACTGGTGAAAATCTGGACTGAAAATATTACAAATTCATGAACCTAACAGGTGCGTGGAAACTCGCAATCGTTTACTCGTAACACAGTCATTTTATGGACTTTGTCACCAAATTTTCAACATAGCCATTTTAGACCTCTGCTCATGACCAGTGTCACTGTGATTTTCTTAATCTGTCCCAAACATTGTTTTCATAAACCGACTGTACCATTGTGCGCTACAGTATGCGGAAACACATTTTAGGTGAGATGTGAAAAATGGTAGCTGCACTGCTCATAAGGAAGTGCAGTAAATGGCACTGTTGAAAATCTGGTGTGCAAATATTACAAATTCGCAAACTTGCTAGGGCATAGTAACTGGCGCCCACGTGAGGCCTCAAAAAGTCATTTTTGGGAATTTTTTCACCAGATTTTCAACATAGCCATTTTAACACCTCTGATCATGAACAGTGTCACTGTGATTTTCTTAACATGTCCCATACATTGATTTCGCACACCGACTGCGCCATTGTGCGCTACATGGGCAGAAACACATTGTGGGTGAGATGTGAAAAATTACAACTGTATTGCTCATAAGGAGGTGTGGTAAAATGGCAATGTTGAAAATCTGGAGTGAAAATATTGAAAATTCGCAAACTTACAAGCGTGCGTAGGAACTGTGCAACGACGTCAGAAACAGTCATTTTTGGAATTTTTCACCAAATTTTCAACATAGCCATTTTAAGACCTCTGCTCATGAACAGTGTCACTGTGATTTTCTTAATTTGTCCCGGACATTGATTTCACACACCGACTGCGCCATTGTGCACTACATGGGCGGAAACACATTTTGGGTGAGATGTGAAAAATGACAGCTGTACTACTCATAAGAAGGTGTGGTAAAATGGCAATGTTGAAAATCTGGAGTGAAAATATTAATAATTCGCAAACTTACAAGCGTGCGTAGGAACTGTGCAATGCACGCTCGTAAAACAGTCATTTTTGAATTTTTTCACCAAATTTTCAACATAGCCATTTTAAGACCTCTGCTCATGAACAGTATCACTGTGATTTTCTTAATTTGTCCCATACATTGATTTTGCACACCGACTGCGCTATTGTGAGCTACATGGGCGGAAACACATTTTGGGTGAGATGTGAAAAATGACAGCTGTACTGCTCATAAGAAGGTGTGGTAAAATGGCAATGTTGAAAATCTGGAGTGAAAATATTGAAAATTCGCAATTCTGAGCGTGCGTAGGAACTGTACAACACACATCATAAAACAGTCATTTTTTGGAATTTTCACCAAATTTTCAACATAGCCATTTTAAGACCTCTGCTCATGAACAGTGTCACTGTGATTTTCTTAATTGTCCATTCATTGATTTCGCGACACTGACTACCATTGTGTAACATATGGGCGAAAACACGTTTGGGTGAGATATGAAAATGACAGCTGTACTACCATAAGAAAGTGTGGTAAAATGGCAATGTTGAAAATCTGGAGTGAAAATATTGAAATTTACGTGAACTTCGGATGTGTAGGAACTGTACAACGCTCGTAAAACTGTCATTTTGGAATTTTCCACCAAATTTTCAAAATAGGCTTCTTGAGAGCCCACCTTATGAACACTGGCAGTGTCGTTTCATTAATCGGTCCTGAAAGGTGATTTTGCACAGTGACTGCGAAGTCACCCTTCGGGCCCGAATAACGCCATGACAGTGACAGCATTCATGAGAAGGGGTCCCAAAAACCCCATGTTGAAAATTTGGTGCAAAAATTCCAAAAAATGCCTGAGATATGCAACTAAGTTGCAATGTGCTCCCAGGTCACTCCTGTGAAAAAGCTTTCAGCTTAGTGTGCTATACCTGGTTAAACAACTAAATTAAAAAAAAAAAAAAAAAAAAGTTGAAAAAACCCTATCTATCCCATTATACAGCTTACTGGCATTTTCTCAGTTAGGTAGTCGGCTTTGAAGAGTGCAGATGTGTTCCCGGTCCACCGAAGATCGTCAGCGCGGACTCCGGAGGTAGAGTATATGGGGTGAGGGAGGTGTGGGGAGGCAGGGTGCGCAGTGGGTGGGTGCGGGTTGTGGGGGGGCAGGGAGACTGCGTGGGACCATTTTTTCTTTACAGGTTGTTTTTTTTTTTAAATGACGACGCGGGATGTTTGCCACGCTGGGGTGGGCTGCCAGCATGGCACAAGGACGGCTGGTTGGGGGGGCGTGGAGCCAACGGAGGATTGGGCACCCCTGTCGGCCATAGCATCTATTGCCACACTAGGGTGGGCTCCCAGCGTGGCGCCCTGTACTCTGGGGGGGGACAGTGGAGCCGATGGGGGATTGGGCACCCCCGTCGGCTATACCATGAGTTGCCACGCTGTGGTAGGCACCCGGCGTGGCATGTGGAAGGCTTTGGGGGGCAGCGCAGCACAGTCGACGGGGGATTGGGCACCCCTGTCGGCTATACAATGTGTGTGTGGGGGGAGGCAGCATGCAGTATGCATGTGTGTGTGTGTGTAGGGGGAGCTGTGCATGAGCAGGCGATATCTGATCGCTGCTCACTGAAGCATAGCTCCCCCTTTCAACTATACGCCACTGCATTTTGGAGCTGTCATAGATAGCTCCAGCGTGCATTGGAGGACTAGGGCCGTGCCTGCCAACACACTGACTGAATTGGAAGAGGGGGTGACACACCTCTGAAAACTCGTATGATGGCACTATGTTTCTTGCACATGCGTGCAAGCAAACATAAAAATAGCAGGACGGGAGGACACAGCATGAGATTAGAGGGAGGCTGATTAAGGGGTAATGTGAGGAAGTTCTTTTTCTCAGAAAGGGTGGTGGATGTACGGAACAGCCTACCTCAGGAAGTGGTGGATATGAATACAGTGCAGGGCTTCAAACAGGCATGGGGTAGGCATAAGGGAGCAATACAGATGAGTATGAATAGTTAGGCCATTGACAGGGCAAAGGCTGATGGCACATTCATAAGGTAGAAAAAGAAATGGGCAGACTGAATGGGCCTTGAGGTCCTTATCTGCCGTCAACTTCTATGTTTCTATGTTTCTATGTCCCCTTTCCTTCCACAGTGAATACCCCTAATTATGGAGTCCCCTATAAATGCCAACCTTCCATCCCCTGCACCCACGCTCCCCATAGAAACATAGGATTTGTTGGCAGATAAGGACCACCTGGTTCACCCAGTCTGCCCATTTTTCCCAATCTACAGTATCACTGTAGACTCTACTTGATCTCCATCTCTTTCTCCCTCCCTCATTCTTTTCTATCAAGATTTCCTTATGTTTACCACATGCATTCCTGAACCCGTCACTGTTTTTGTCCCCACCACCTCAGCTATTAGGCTGTTCCACGAATCCACCACCCTTTCTGTGAAGAAGTACTTCCTCATGGCTCTCCTGAAACTCCCCTCCTTCCAGCTTCACAGCATGTCCCCTTGTTCTTCTGCAACTTTTTTTCTGAAAAAATACTTCCCGCCTGTACCTTACCCCAGTGAGGTATTATTACAGTTTTCTATCATATCCCTCCTCTAGCGTGTACATATTGAGTTCATCGAGTCTCTCTTCATAGGGCTTTTGATGCAGACCCTGTACTATTTTAGTTGCCCTCCTCTGGACCTCGTCCACTCTGTCTGTGTACTTACGGAGATGTGGCCTCCAAAACTGTGCCTAGTATTCTAAGTTAGGTCTCACCAGCGTTCTATACAGTGGCAACACCACCTCCCGCTTCCTACTGATGATACCTCTCCCTATGCATCCCAGCATCCCACTAGCCTGCCCAACTGCTTTGTCACACTGCCTGGCCACCTTTAGACCATCAGAGATAATTACCCTCAGGTCTTTCTCTTGCTTGTTGGTCATTATTAACATTCCCCCCATTCTGTACTCTGCCTTTGGGTTTCTGTGAGAAGAAGCCAGAAGGTGAAGGAAGGAAACATATTCAATTCAGTGCTTCAGAGTAACTGGTAATTGGTATTTTTCTTTTAAACTTAGATTGTAGGCTTGTAGTGACACTATACTTTCTTTCTGTGTTGTCTTTACTTATAATTGTTTTTGGGCTGTTGAAAATTTAAAACATAGTGGTGGTGTAATTCTGTGCTGTCTTTAATTGCTGCAAATTTTATCTTGGCTTGTCTGACTGTCCTGTAGCTGGGTGAAGGGTGTTAATTGTCTGGCCTCTGACCTCAGCTACGTGATAACTGGAGGTGGGGCTTAGTCACAGTTAAAGCAGCAGAGGTTCATCTTCTCAGAAGAAGCCAGAAGGTGAAGTAAGGAAACATATTCAATTCAGTGCTTCAGAGTAACTGGTAATTGGTATTTTTTTTTAAACTTAGATTGTAGGCTTGTAGTGACACTATACTTTCTTTCTGTGTTGTCTTTACTTATAATTGTTTTTGGGCTGTTGAAAATTTAAAACATAGTGGTGGTGTAATTCTGTGCTGTCTTTAATTGCTGCAAATTTTATCTTGGCTTGTCTGACTGTCCTGTAGCTGGGTGAAGGGTGTTAATTGTCTGGCCTCTGACCTCAGCTACGTGATAACTGGAGGTGGGGCTTAGTCACAGTTAAAGCAGCAAACAGAGGTTCATCTTCTCAGAAGAAGCCAGAAGGTGAAGGAAGGAAACATATTCAATTCAGTGCTTCAGAGTAACTGATAATTGGTAATTTTCTTTTAAACTTAGATTGTAGGCTTGTAGTGACACTATACTTTCTTTCTGTGTTGTCTTTACTTATAATTGTTTTTGGGCTGTTGAAAATTTAAAACATAGCGGTGGTGTAATTCTGTGCTGTCTTTAATTGCCCCCTCCCACCCCTTCCCCCAACTCTTAATTATATGCCCTGATAAATCTGATTGACAGGAGCTAAGCACAGGGTATAGTAAGAGGTGTGAAGTAGGAGGGGCATAAGGGGGAAGAAGACCACCCTCAGCACGACAAGTGTTTTGACTCATTTATTTATTTATTGGTTTCTTTTTCCTTAAAAAAAATATATATCTGAGGATCAGTTACAGGATTTTTAGTACTGTAAATAAATAAAAAGAGAACTAAGAGAGCTTCAGTTGCAGAGAAGTAGTGGAATTGCAGTATAATGTGGGGAGTGGTGCAATGCAGTGGCTGTGGGGCAGCCATATTCAGGCAGACCTTCTGGACATTGAGGTGCTGCCCTATCTGCATGCATCTATCTGGACTGCGGGATGAGGTAGCCAGACTCAGAGCAGAAGTAAACTGGGTCAGGAGTACCATCACCCCTATCCAGGGACCACCCAGTCCAATGCAGCTGCCTCAAAGGATGCCGAGAACAAGGAGCACTTGGATGACAGTGGGCTCAGGGAGGGTTAGAGCAGTCAGGCAGAGGCACATCCCAGATCCTATTCTCTCAAGAACTCATATGCCACACTGGCAAATGAGGACAACCAAATAGAGGTACCCAGGAAGTGGAAGGAAAGGATGTGGAGGTTAGGCAAGGAGGTGACCTTAGTGGGAAAGCAGTGGACCCCAGAGGAGGAGGAAGTGAATCCTGGTGGGGACTCCATCGTAAGAGGGATCCAGCTAGGAACACAGGAGGGGAGGACAGGGAGGTGAGGTGCCTACCAGGTGCCACGGCATGGAGGGATGGAAGGAAGATACTGGGGATCACTGGGAAGGCAAGATGGGAGGGTGAGCTGGATGTCATTATCCACCTAGGTACTAATGACTTGGCAAATGGGGAGCCAAAGGAAGTTCAGGAAGAGTTTAGGAAACTGGGAGGGGTCTCAAGCAAGTAGCTACTTCTGTCACTTTCTCAGAAGTACTACCTGTGAGAGGCAAGGGAGTGCATGCACCAGGAACTTTAACTCATGGTTGAAGAACTGGTGCTGTAAGGAAGGGTTTGGATTCATTGGTGACTGGGGACCCACCTGGAGGGATGGAGGTTTGTTCAAGCCTGACGGCCTGCATCCATCCTGGAGGGAATCAAGCACTCAATGATAAGTTTAAATGTTGATTGACAAGCATTTAAACTAGCAAAGGGGTGGCAGGCCAGCAAAGACGGTACCTACTTGCTCACCCCCACAGCTAGTAGTGGAACCAGTGAACCAGAGGAGTGGCTATCTCTGCAAAGCAGTGTGCAAAAGATGGAGATTAGTGTCCAAAAGGTGGATAAGCAGAAAAGGGCAAAATTCAGCAGAAGGGCAGACAGCAAGGAGAACCAGGGATAAATGACAACCAAGGAAGGGCTGGAGTAGAACAGTGAAGCAGTCTAGGAGGTCAAATCATGGAAAGCCATGTGCAAATGCCAGGAGCCTTAGCAACAAGATGGAAGATTTGGAGGCTGTCATGGTACAGTCAGACCTGGACATTGTGGCCATCACTGAAACCTGGTGTAATGATAACCATGACTGGGAGATGGCCATACCTGGCTACAACATATTCAGAAGAGACAGAGCAGGCAGGAAGGGAGGAGGTGGCACTGTATGTGAAAAATGATATAAGGGCCACACAGATCCAGAAGGAACAAAATGGGGAGAGATACTGTGGGTTAAGCTGGAAAGGAAAATGGGGCCAGCCATCCGCACAGGTGTGGTCTATAGACCACCAGCCCAGGAGAGGAAGAAACAGATAGGGAGTTGATGCTAGCCATCCAAAGGATGGCAGACAAGGGTGAGGTAGTACTGGTTGGAGACTTCAATATACCAGATGTGGACTGGAGCATCCCAGCAGCAGCATCAACTAGGAGCAGATTTATCCTGTGACTCCTTCAGGGTGCCTTCCTCAAGCAACTGGTCATGGAACCAACTCAGCAGAAGGCAATACTGGACCTTGTGCTCACAAACAGGGACAGTGTGATGGGGGTAACAGTGGGGAGCACCTGGGGAACAGTGACCACCAGTCATTGTGGTTTGAAATCACAGAAAGAGCAGAACCAAACCACACAAAAACACGTATCCTGGATTTTAGGGGCAGACTTTGGGAAAATGGGAGATACTTGAAAGAGGCATTAAGGGAATGGGACAGGAATCAGGGGTTGAGGAACAGTGGGAGTATTTAAAATGGGGATTATAAGAACAACAGAATTATGCATTAAGCAGGTTAGCAAGAGGAAAAGGAAGAGAGACCATTATGGTTTTCCAAAAGGTAGCAAAGAAAGTGAAAGCCAAAAGGATTGCATTCAAGCAATACAAAAGACACAGGCAGAAGGGATAGGGAGAAGTACCAGGAGAAACAAAGGGAGGCAGGAAGTCAGTAAGGGAAGCCAAAGCTCAGACAGAAGAACACATTGCAAAATCAGTGGGTAAAGGGACAAAACCTTTACAGGTACATAAGTGAAAAAAGAAAGACAAAGGGAGGGATAGTGAGACTGAAGGGGGAGGATGGGAGCCAGTGGAGGATGACAACAGTAAAGCTGACATATTGAACAGGTATTTCTGCTCAGTCTTTACTGAGGAAGAGGGGGTAATGGGTCTGAAGGGAGTACAAGGGGTGAGAATGGTGCAGAAATGGACACAAGTCCCTTTACGCGAGAAAGGGTCCTGAAGGAACTGGAAGTAATAAGAGCTGATAAAGCAATAGGGCCAGATGGGTGCACCCCAGGGTCCTTAAAGAGCTAGGAGAGGTGGTGGCTGAACCTCTGGCTATCCTGTTCAGCCAATCACTGGAAACAGGGGAGGTACCCAAAGACTGGAGGACAGCAGATGTGGTCCCCTTATACAAAAGTGGGAACAAAGAGGAGGCAGGGAACTACAGACCAGTCAGCCTCACCTCGGTGGTGGGAAAGATCATGGAAGCACTACTGAAGGAGAGATTGGTGGAACATCTGGTTGTCAATGGACTACAGGACCCAAGGCAGCATGGTTTCACCAGGGGGAGGTCATGTCAGACCAACCTCGTTGATTTTTTGACTGGGTGACTAGGGAGGTGGATCAGGGAGGGCAGTGGACATGGCCTATCTGGACTTCAGCAAGGCCTTTGACACTGTGCCACATAGAAGACTATTACACAAACTGGGGAATATGGGTGTGGGCAGGACAGTAGTGTGGTGGGTAGGTAACTGGCTGGGTGGCAGGACACAGAGGGTGGTGGTAAATGGCTGTCACTCCACAGAGGAGGAGTGACCAGTGGGGTACCACAGGGATCGGTGCTGGGACGGTCCTATTCAACATCTTCATCAGTGACATTGCACAGGATCTAGAAGGCAGAATTTCACTGTTCGCTGATGACACAAAGCTCTGTAACAGAGTAGACACACAAGAGGTGTAGACAGAATGAGAAGGGACCTGCAGAAACTTGAAAGAATGGTCAAGGGTTTGGCAGTTGAAATTCAATACAAAGAAGTGCAAGATAATGCATATGGGGCACAAAACCCTGGCACAATATATCAGTTGGGGGGTGAGGATATAGCATGCACCAAGCAGGAAAGGGATCTTGGGGTTGTCATCTCTGATGACCTCAAGGTAGGGAAACAGTGGCATCAGGTAAAGCAAATAGGATGCTGGGATGTATAGGCAGGGGCATCACCAGCAGGAAAAGGGAGGTCATAATTCCGCTATACAAGACACTAGTGAGGCCCCACCTGGAGTACAGTGTACAGTTCTGGAGACCATACCTACGTAAGGACATAGACAGGGTAGAGAAGGTTCAGAGGAGGGCAACAAAGATGGTGCATGGGTTGCATCACAAATCCTATGAAGACAGGTTGAAGGAACTGAACATGTACTCCCTGGAGGAGAGGAGGGAGAGAGGGGATATGATAGAGACATACAAGTATCTTACAGGGAGGAACAGGGTGCAGGAAAACACTATTTTTAAGCGAAAAAGATGTTTCAGGACTAGAGGGCATGGGATGAAGTTGGAGGGAGGACGATTCAGAGGAAACATGAGAAAGAATTTCTTCACAGAACGGGTGGTGGACAAGTGGAACACCCTGCCAGAGGAAGTGGTGGGGGCTGAAACAATCACAGGATTTAAGAATGCATGGGATAGACATAAAGGAATTCTAGAGGTCAGGGGTAAGGGGAAACAGACTTCTAGGAAAACAAACTGAACTTACAAGCTCAAATGGGCAGACTAGGTGGGCCATAGGCCCTTATCTGCCGACACTGTCTATGTATCTATGTATCTATGTGCCCAAGTGCATTATTTTGCACTTTTTCACATTGAGACCCAGCTGCCATACTGATGGCCACTCCTCAAGTTTTCTCAAGTCTCTTCTTATCCTTTCCAGCCCTCCTGGAGTATCCGCTCTATTACAGATTTTGATGTCATCCACAAAGAGGTAAACCTTCCCCTTCATCTATTCTGCAGTGTCACCTATAAAGACATTAAAGAGGACCGGTCCAAGCACTGATCCCTGAGACACCTCACTTGTCACCCTTCCCTCATCGGAGTGTATACTATTTATTACCACCCTCTGCCTCCCATCCCCTAACCAATTTCTAACCCATTTTCCCACCTTTTGACCCACTCCTAAGTTAATCAGCTTGCATAATAGTCTTCTGTGTGGTACAGTGTCGAACACCTTACTGAAATATAGGCAGGCCACGTCCACCACTCCACTCTGATCTAATTCCTTGGTTACCCAGTCAAAGAAATCTATCAGATTTGTTTGGTATGACCTCCTACCCCTGAAGATGAGGGAGAGGAAATTGGTATGGTGAGGATACTGATTCCACTTATGTTCCTGTCTCCATCTGCATTGTCTTGACTTCTACCAAAATAACTTTATCTGCATCCATAATTAATGGCTGTCATTGCTGAAACTTCCCTCTCTACACTGCAGGGGTGTACTTGATCTCCTCTTGGGTACCATGCTGATCACATTACACTTTAGGCCATCACTGTATGACCTTACCTGCACTTATCTCTAATGACACTTCCTGCTCGTCCCAGCAGTAATGTACTGATACCTCCTCCTGTACTGAGCCGATCACATTTCATATTGGGCCAACATTGCCTGACCTTTCCTTTACACATCTCTCGTGACACTGCCTGACCATTGCAGCAGTGGTAGACTGCTGTCCCCTCCTATATCGAGTTGATCACAACCCATGTCAGGCAAACATTTTCTGACCTTTCTTGCACTTATCTTTATGACACTGACTGCAGATTTCATCAGTGGTGTTGTCTGTTGTGATGTTACCTTCTGTACAGAGCTGATCACATTTCATGTCTGACCAACACTGCCTGTCCCTGTACTCATCTCTGATGACATTGCCTGCACATAACAGCAGTGGTATATTATGTGTTAATACATCACCTGGAGCCATTTGTTGCTTAAAACGAGTGGTTTCACATGCCTTTAGCTGAACGAGAACAGCGAAGCTGTTCTGGCTCTAGCTGAAGGCAAATGAAACCACTTGTTTTCAGCAACGAGTGGCTCTGGGGGACGTATTAATGTATTATTGATCGAGAGCAATCAATGATGTATTTAAAAAAAAAAAATCTTCCCAGAACGTGCCTGTTTCCAGGGCATCTACATGTGAGACACTCTTCAGGGGCGTAGCTACAAGGGTGCAGGGGCACCCGGGCCCCACAAGGTTTGAGGGGCCAAAATCATAGTTTTGATGTTTATTTAAAACTGGAAAGGGGCCCTGTAACATCACCTTGCACCCAGGCCCTCTGGGAATTTGCTACGCTACTGACACTCTTCACAGAATAAAAGAGCCTCATGTAGGGGAAAAGAGTGCTCCGATTGGTCGGGAGTGCTCCCTTGCTCTATAATGATGTCCTCGCCTGTACTGATCTTTATTTATTTTTTGTTGACCGGGTAAGTGCCTAGACAAGTCCTGCCTATTTTCAGGCACGACCCAGATGAACGTCAACTGACCTTGAACCAGATTAAGCTGTTGGTCGTATTTTTAGTGAATGAGGGGAAATTTAGCCAGGACACTGTGGAAATTCCCCTACTCTGCTGTGTCTTGCTGGCGGCAGAGGGAGCTGTTTGCAGCCTGGTGAGGCTGCTCAGTGTGCTTCCAGTTTGCGATGGAGGAGGAGGAGGTTACGGTGTTAGACTCGTCGGAGTCTATTGTGGAAATGGTTACTGATTCTGAGATTTCCTTGCAGGACACAGAGTTTTTACGACAGAATATGGAGTTGATTCAGACTAAGTCGCAGTCTGATTTGGTTGTCACTGACCTTGTTCCAGTTTTGGAGTCTACTTCTGCTCTCCAACCTTCTTTCGACCTTTCTACAGACCCGACTTTGCAGCAGCCGGATGCGGGTTGGGAGGAAAGCTGCAGCGTTCCGCCAGAAATGACCGAGAGAAATCAGATGGGAGAACTCTCAACTTCTTGTTTGCCGGTTGCTCAGGATGTGGCCTCTGAATGTGACCCTGCTAAACCGAGTACTTCACAGATGGTTAGGCAACAGTTTGGGTTGCCGCAGCGGAAACTATCTTACCCTTCCATGGACTGGTCAGCTGAGGACGCTCTCAATGACTCGGGTTGGCTTCGGACAACTACAGGACAATGGATCCCTGACCCGAGTGGAAAAACTGCTCGCAAGCTTCTCCTGCTTCTCAAATGAGTGCCACCGTGATTGCACCACTGAGCTCAGTTATGGACTGCCGTGAGGGTGGAGGGGATGTTACTGTTGCTGCGCAGCATTTAGGTGATCGTTCTTTGGCCTTTTCTAGGCCGAGTATGTTGGTGGATGATGAAAAACATGTACCTGTGTTACAGGATACTACTGCTTCTTATTCCTTAGAGGTTCGGCCTGGCTTACAACACCCTAGAGTTCAAATGTCTGAACTGTTTAGGAATAAGCTAGAACAAGCCCCTAAGAGAAACGCAGTCCGCCTGCATTATAGGGGTGGATTGCAAACCCATCCTGATAGGTATTATGTAGCAAATACTTTACTGAAGGGTTCGATGAATTTCTTTCCACTTGATATTTTTGCTCTGATTCATATTTCAGGTGAAGACTCCTTTGGTATCAGTTTTAAGACATCTCGTGGTTTGGAGAAATTCTGGGATAAATATTCTACATTAAAATCTTCCCCTCTCTGGGTCCTCTTCTATGCTTTGACCCTTACAAAACCCCTGATTAGATACATTACAGTTATGTTTCGGAATGAAGGGGTGAATGTTGGCAATATGTATCACTTTTTACAAAAATGATGCAAAGTTTTGGGTCCTCCTGAAGCCATTTTGGACCTAGAGGGGATCTGGACAGGTAGTTGGAAATTTAAGGTAAAGCTGTCTCAAGTGAATGGCGAGGTAGTGCATTTAGCCAACAGTTTTTTGGGGGGAAAGATAGGGGGGGTTGCTTCTATGGAGGACAACCTCGTGCTTGTTATAAATGTGGTGCAAGAACTCATATTAGTAGTTCTTGTGACCTATTGAAATGCTTTCTTTGCTGGGGGTTTGGGCATTCGGTGGACAGGTGTCAAAATATTTTTCAATGTAATTTGTGCGACGAGAAGGGCCATGCCTTTCACCAATGCCCATGGGCTATGCACAATAAATCAGGGGGATGGGATCCTGATGATTTGGTACATAAAGCCCAGGCCAAAAGGGGAGATGGTGATGCTCCTTTGCTTCCAGCTAGGGGTGATTCTGGAATACTACAGGAAAATGAGGAAAGGCCCCTCTCTACTGCCACTGAGATGGCCCCCTCAGTTGCGGTTGCTGTGTCTAAAGTTCCTGTGCCTTCTGTTTCCTCTGATATTTTGGATTCACAGCTAGCATTTTCCTCTATGCCCCCTCCTTTTGAGACTGTTAAGCCTCAGAGATTCACCAGGGCCTCTCTTAAACACTCGTCTGTTAGCCCTGTTTTGGGGGAAATTTTTTTTTATCCTTTACAAAGTGAGGGGAGGGAATCGGACTTGGAATCTGATACCTCTCACCGCTCAGTATTGATTTCAGATGAGGATGATAGTAAAACTACCGAATTTGCTAAAGAAAGGAAGGGAAAGAAGGGCAAAAAAAGGAAGGCAAGTTTTAGTCAGAAGAATGGGTCCTGCAGCTAATCTATCCCATCATGGCTACACTTAAAATAGCTTCCTTCAACGTGTGTAGTATTAAAAATTTTAAGAAGAGACTCTCACTCTTTTCTTTTTTTAGTACTTTACAAGTTGATGTCATTTTTCTACAAGAGACTAGAATATCTTCTCTTGCTGAAATTGCCCAAGCAAAGAAGAGATGGGTGTGGGGACCTTCTTTTTGGACTTTTGGGCCTGATGTGGTGGATGGTATAGGAATTCTGTTTACCCCTACCCTTTTTAGGATTTCTAAATTAGTGGATATCTGCCCTGGGTGTGCTCTACTTCTGGATTGTAGTTGTCAGGATTTTGATTTTCGCCTTGTAAATATTTATGCTCCTCAAACCAAGACTGCCTGTATTAAATTATTTGATGACATTAAGCCTTTTCTTTACACCAGACGGCATGTCATTTGGGGAGGCGACTTTAATTGTGACATTGACCTTAAATTTAAGGGTGATTCTCAAAAAAAATGTATTGTGACTCACTTACTTTACGGCAGATTGTTAAAGATGCCGGCCTCACGGATGTGTTTCGGGTCCTACATGCTACAGGGGGTGCTTCTTACCATAGAAATGTCTTTTCTACCCGTATTGATTTTCTTTTTGTTTCCAAGTTTTTGACCCCTTTTTTTTTCTCAAGTGAGACTGACCGAGTTCTCGGATCATCATCTTCTGACTGGGCATTTCAGTTTGGCTGGATACCGCCTAAGGTATTTTCTGCAGGTCCCAGATGGCGCTTGAATGTGTCCCTCTTGGAGGATGGGGATTGTGTAGATGGTTTGGAGGGTTTATTTGCAGCGCGTTATTCAATCCTATGTCTTTATGACAATTTTTTTTTGAAGTGGAATGACACGAAAACTGAGATCAGGTCTTTTTTAATTTCTAAAGAAACATAGAAACATAGAAACATAGAATTTGACGACAGATAAGGACTGCTTGGCCCACCCAGTCTGCCCATTTCCCTACCTACTGGATAAGCTGCAGATCCTAGTTAACCAGCAGCCTACTTCTTCCTACCCCCACCCCCCAGAACTGCCTTATGACTATCCCATGCATGCTTGAATTCCACCACTGATTTTGACTCCACAACCTCCTCCGGAAGGCCGTTCCATGCATCCACAACCTCTCTGTGAAAAATCATCTTTAAATTACCTCTGAGCCGCCCCTCTATCTTCAAATTGTGCCCTCTTGTTCTTGCACCTCTTTTTGAAAGATGCTACCCTCTTGGACTTTGTTGATTCCCTTGAGGTACTTGAAAGTTTCTATCATGTCCCCTCTCCCTCCTTTCCTCGAGGCTATACATATTAAGCTCCTTAAGTCTCTCTTCATATGTCTTCGGTGCAGACCCTGCACCATTTAGTGCCCTCCTCTGGACAGCTTCCATCCTGTCTATGTCTTTGCAGAGATTGGGTCTCCAGAACTGCACACAGTACTCCAGATGGGGTCTCACCAGCTGTCTGTACAGAGGGATAATAACTTCCTGTTTTCTACTGGTGATGCCTCTCCCTATGCATCCCAGTATCCCCCCGCCCTCCTTGCTGCCCTCTCACATTGCTTGCCCATCTTTAGGTCATCTGATATGACTACCCCCAGGTCCCTCTCCATTTTTGTTGTTGTTAGTATCTCACCCCCCATTGTGTACTCTTCCCCTGGGTTTTTGTTTCCCAGGTGCATTACCTTGCACTTCTTAGCATTGAATCTAAGCTGCCATACATTTGACCATTCCTCTAACCTTGCCAAGTCCCTTCTCATCCTTTCCACCCCACCCTGTGCATCAACTCTGTTGCAGATCTTAGTGTCATCTGCAAAGAGACATACTTTTCCTTCCAGTCCTTCTGCAATGTCGCTTATAAAGACATTGAAGAGGACCGGTCCTAATACTGAACCCTGCGGTACCCCACTAGTAACCTCCTTTCTTCTGAGTGGACTCCATTTACTATTACTCTCTGTGTCCTATTCTCCAGCCAATTCTTTACCCAGGCTGTCATCTTGGGACCCACTCCCAGGCTGGCTAACTTGTATATTAATCTTTTGTGTGGGACTGTGTCAAATGCCTTGCTAAAGTCTAAGTAGGCCATGTCCACAGCCCCTCCCTGATCTACTACTTTGGTCACCCAGTCAAAGAAATCTATCAGATTTGTCTGGCATGACCTTCCTGCTGTGAATCCATGCTGCCTAGGGTCCTGTGCCCCTCTGGCCTCTAGATACTCGACAATTCTTTCCTTTAGAAGTGATTCCATAATTTTCCCTATCACTGAGGTTAAACTAACAGGTCTATAGTTTCCTGCTTCTGCCTTGCTCCCACTTTTGTGAAGGGGAATCACATCTGCCCTCCTCCAGTCCTTGGGTACCACCCCATCCTCCCATGATTTGTTAAAAAGTGTAGTCAGTGGTGTCACTAGTTCTACCCTTAGTTCTTTTAGAATTCTGGGATGAATCCCATCAGGCCCCATTGCTTTGTCCACCTTCAGTTTTAAGAGTTCTATCAGAACCCTTTGTTCTGTAAATGGGCCGGTATCAACTTCTGTATCCAGCGTGTTACTACTGTTTGTTTTATGTACCTCCCCCTCTTCCTTTGTAAATACTGAGCAAAAATATTTGTTTAGTATCTCTGCCTTTTCACAGTCTCCCTCTGCCCACCCTCCCTCCCTTTATTAAGCCTCACTATCCCTCCCTTGGTCTTCCTTCGCTCCCTGATGTACCTATAAAAGGTTTTATCCCCCTTCTTAACTGAGTTGGCTATCTTTTCCTCAGTTTGGGCCTTTGCTGTTCTGACTGCCTTCCCAGGGAAATCTAAAGCTAATTCCAGTTATCTTACTTATTTTCAGTATCGGAATCAGTTATATAAATTGATGTCCTTTCCCCCTAGTAATAAACATCACTTCCAATCCCAGATTACTGAAATTAAGAAACAAATGTCCCGATATCAATATGATCGGGCTAAATCTCTAGACATGGAGTTCAGGTATGGAGTTCAATCACAGCCTGCCTCTGATCCTTATTCGGCCTGTAAACAGTGCCTTGACAGGACCCTGATGTCGGGGTTGTTATCTTCCAAGGGTACCATGGTAACCTCAGATATGGAAATGATGTCCGTTGTTCAATCCTTTGTCTCTGACTCTTTTGGTGGGGATCCCGGTACCATTGACGCCTTACCAGCCAAATTCTTGGCTCTTCTTCCTGTTATGGATGCCAAGTATCGAAACCTTTTATTGCAGCCTATTTCTTCCTTGAAAGTAGAGAAAGTTATAAGGTCACTAAAGTCTAAAACGTCCCCCGGTTTAGATGGTATTCCGAATGAGTTTTATAAGAAATTTCTGCCGACTATGTGTTCCTTTCTCCCTATGGTGTTTAATTTTATGTTGACCTCTGGTTTGAGCTTTCCGGATTTCAGTGCTTCTCTATTGAAATTCATTTATAAAAAAGGAGATTCTTCGTTACTGACAAATTGGAGATCCATTAGTCTCCTGTCGTGGAAAAAATATATGTTCTTACACTTTAGTTTAAAATCATACTCAGGACCACTGCATAGTAAAAAGAACGGTTTATTACATATGCATATGGGAGTCTGCTTCCAAAAATCATGCAAGGCTCCCTGAGTTTCATTAGTCAATCACTTTTATACACTTATTATCAAGGCGTTGTTAGGCATACTCTTATCTTGAAAATTACCAACATTGCAGTATTAACCAATCATGAATAAGAAAAACATGTTGATTCCAATGTAACAGAAAAGCATACTGATACCACCATCTGGGGTACATTTCCACTGTTTATTTCATCTCTTTCCCAATACTTCTTGACACATGCCTGGGTCAGTCTGACCTGAGTGAAACAGTGAGTTTCACTCACACCGTAGCAACGTACAGCATGCCCACATGCTGTTATCTTATATTCTGCCTGAGCTTGTTATGCAGGCTGGTACAACCAGTTCTGCCCAGTTTTATCTTGCTTTCTGTTCCTACAAATGTACCTCAAGTAACCTCAGTATGATACCAGACATTTCTACTACATCCATTATGACTTTGTTACAGCATGGCCTACAAAGCAAGCATATATTCAGGGCATATAATAGCAAATAGAGTTATAGTTTTATGAACTCAAAAATTTCTACTACACTCCTAAATAGCGACTACAAGATTTTTGCTAAAATCCTTACAAATAGATTAGCTGTGGTTTCTGACTCACTTATACACCCGGCACAGACCTGTGCTATTGCTCAGCTAAAGGTTCAGCATAATCTGTATCTCTTGAGGGAATTGTGTGAAAATAGTAATATGGGACGGGGGTCGGGTTTCATTGTGGCATTGGATCAGGTTAAGGCCTTTGACAGAGTTAGACATTCTTATTTATTTAACTTATTGCTGTCCTATAATATTCCACAACCTTTTGTACATTGGATTTCTCTGTTGTATTCTGATGCAGCAGTACATCCATTGGTAAATGGTTTAATGGGGTCTGCAATTCCGGTGGTTAAAGGGGTTCGGCAAGGCTGCCCTTTGAGCCCTCTCTTGTATAGTATGTTCTGGATCCCATTATTCATTACATTCAAGGACACTGCGGTATTATTGGGATTGCCCCTGATATTTCTCTACCAAAGGAGAAAATCACAGCATATGCAGATGATGTGACATTGTTAATGCAAAACGAGGCCTCCCTTCAGACTGCATTACATTGTTTTCAGACTTGGAGATGGTTTTCTGGAGCTGAAATCAATGTAACTAAGAGTTTTAATTTTTCTTTACACTCCGATCAGGCCTGTCATTTTGACACAATGGGTATACCCTTTGCATCTGCACCCCGTAAAATTTTAGGGGTTTGGTTTGGCTTGGGTGATTTGGCTACTTTTAATTGGGAGCAACAATTGAGTGTGGGTGAAGCTAAAGTTAATTTATGGAAGCATTGGAAATTTGGAAAAAAAAAACGGGTTTTCATAGTAAAGAAATTTTGATACCTGTTTTTAATATCTTAGTTATCTTCACCCACCACCGGTTTCTTTAGAAACTAGACTTTATAGTGTGTTTTTCAAATGATTTGGGGCAATCGATTGAATCCGGTGCGAAGGGATATCACCTATTTACCAGTTAAGAAGGGTGGCTTGGCCATGATTAACCCGATTGTCTTTTTTCATTCTGTAAATTTATTTAATTCATTTTGTTTTATATGGGGTCAGATTACTTTACCCTGGCAGGTATGGTCTCACTTTGTTTGGGATCGTTTTTTTCAGAAATGGACTACATATCCCCCTAAAATCTTAAAACAGGACCAGTTGCCAGTTTATGGGATTTCCACTTTAAAGAAATGCCATCAATGGAAATTATTGTTTTTCTACTCTATTATCTCACTCTAGGAAATCCTTTTATAATTACATAGTATTTACAGTACAAGGTATACTTTTGCTCTTTCCAGAGTGTGTTCCTACTAGGATGACGTTTGCCTTGCACAAATTGACTGATTTTAGGCTTCCTGCCTATGTGTGGGATATTGTCTGGATGTCTGCTCAGGGTAGGTTGGGGGTGCATGGTAACCTTAAATATAAACCTTTAACTGAAATGTATTGTCTGAGACCATCCTGTATTGACGTAGAAGAAAGTCTTTCTCATTTTTTTCTTAATTGTCCCTTTGTAAAAAGGTTTTGGACTGATGCGGCTGGTCATTGGGGGATATCTCTATTGTCACATGTAACTTATAACACTTTAATTTTAGGGGATTATACGGGGTCTTAGCAATATTATCATCCTAGTACTCTGAATGTTTTTTTTGCATTTCTTCAATTTTATTTATGGCAAGCTAGATGTCAATTTATTTTCCAACAACAGATAGTTTCATCTTCTACGATAATTTCTCAAGTAGAGGATGGTTTATTGACTGTTAAATCCAAAGATCAGCAGAGATGTTCCACTGTTCAGTTTCTTTCTTTCTGGAATCACTTCTTTGTTTAATTTTTTATACTTCCTGTTAACCTTCGGATTGTTGTTCTATCTCCTTTGTATGTATGCGTCATGTTATGATTTATGGTGATGTTATGTTTTTTTGTTCAATAAACTTCCCCTACTCTTTTCGATAAGTGCCATGGGATCTTTAACATCCATCTGAACTACCACCAATCCAGGCAGATGGGACCTCGGTTTAACGTCTCATCCAAAAGATGGCACCTCAGAAGTGCAGCACCCCTCTCATGCTGCACTACAGTGTCAGTACTGGGATATTAACTCAAGTGCCAGATGTGAGAACTGAACCCACAGCCCTCTGATCTCCCGGCCTCAGAGGCGCATGTGCTACCTACTGAGCCACTGACACTGCAATCTGATCTGATCACATCTCATGTTGGGCCAATATTGCCTTGATTGGTTCACCATTGTGCTGTCTACTAGGAATTAGGTTGTTTGTCCCTTAAGGATCATTTTAACTATAAAGCATCAATTATTATGCATATGGCAGAACTAGGTTTAATGCCAGATTCTGTGATGGATTTTTTCCTGAGAAGTACTAACACATTTTTCACCTGAACACAAAAAATATTTTTTTTTGCTTACACTCTGTTTGTATCCTCCTTTGGCGATAGAGTTTTTAAATCAGTTTATAGTTGTTATAATAATCTACTAGAATCTGTCTTGGGGTATGAAAAACTGACTGTATTTAAATCTAAATTACTGTATATAACTTTCACATGGATGGTTCAGAGTGCACATGTTTTATGTAATATTTGTTAATTTGTACTTTTGAATATGTTATTTAAGGAATAATGCACTCCAGTGTGTGTGGTGCTGGGATAATGTCACACCTCTGGTGGTTGGGCACAAGTCCTCAGGCTGAGTGTGTCCAGCACCTGAGAAGTGATGTTATTCCAGCACGACATGCACCCTGGAGTGCATTATTCCTATCATACAATGGCTTGTTTGTGTGAAAAGCTGAACAAATGTAACCTCCCTACAAATGGTGATTCCTAAATTGTCTTCCTGGGCTTGCCTAATGCCCACTGCCAGGCTGGTGTTCTGTGTCTAAACAGTTTAAATGTGCTTGCATGCGAGTGCCCGGTTAGCCTCCGTGCCTGTCTCTTTAAGAGGTGTCATATTCGTATAGTTATAATTAATCTGGGTAGGGGCTGAGTGCTTCTAGGCTCGAGTCTCGCCCAGGCTGCAATGCAGCCACTTCATTCTGCCATCACTAATTGCACAGAGGGAGCTTTATTAGGATCTGTGATTGTTTGCTGATTATCTACTTTAATAGTAATGATATAGTAGTTTGTCTAACCTGCCTTCCTTTGCAGCATGGACTTTCTGTTTTGCACCACCATCTTGATTCTGGACTGCAAGGTTGGACCAATCAGTACCTTTGGGGACCCTAAAATGGAGACTGTCCCCAGGGGTCTTGTGGGAGTGAATGTCTGTAGAAATTGTAGTTTTACTGTTTGGCACCTAAATGGACCTGGAGGGGTAGCCCTTGCTGTGACAGACAGATGGATCAACCAACCGAACTTTTTGGATCACTGGGAAGTCCCACAGCTGCCTGAACCAGTGGGTCAGTGTGTTGTTGGAGCTGAGAGAGTGAACAGCTTGAGTAATTTGACCAGCTGCTCCTGTGTAGTAGTGTGGGGGGAATCGGCAGGAAGGCTGTGTCTGGCCTCCTACTATCATCTTCTCAAGTGAAGAAGTCTGCATTAATATCTCGGACTTTATCCGAATTTGCTGTGATTGTGACCAGAATCATGAACTGTGACAAAGTGAAACTCGCCTGGTGTGGACCGAAGATTTGCCTTGGTGCGATTGGCTTGTCAGGACTTGAGACAACCGCAGAGCATATGGTTTGCTCAGAGACACTGTCAATTGCAACTGGACTGTCATCCGAACTGTGGTATCTATCTGCCTTTACTATAATTGTGCTGAATGTGGAAAGTGGGTTGCGATTTGGTTCCCCACCTTGCTGATTGTGTCACACTAGCTGGAGGCTGCATCCAGCAACTTACCGGACTGTATCCGAATGTTTTCACCAGGGCTGGGCCTCACCATCTCGGCCTAGATTGCCATTCACACTGCAGAGTTACACCCGGTGAGAGACCTGCCTGGGGATTCGGCTCTCTGCTGAACATCAACGAATAGGAATGACACCACAGTGCGTCGTGTGGGCCCTGCTTCTCTTGGCGAACCAGCACTTCATCCTGAGGTCTCCATTTCGTCCATCCTGCATCCTGGTCTGGGTAGCATGAGTAAATATCAGGGTAGCTCCCCGCAACAGGGAGGCAATATAGCTCAGTGGTTTAAGGCTCTGAGCTGCAAATCTAGTGATATCCAGCAGACCAGAACTGGGTTTGAATCCCACAACTTCCACTTGCATACTCTGTGATACTGAGCAAGTCACTTAACTTCCCTGTGCTCCCAGGTTGCACCTGTAAAAAAGCTTTCAGCTTAGTGTGCTACTCCTGGTTAAACAACTAAAAATTAAAACAAAGCTCAAATCAAAGTAAGTCACCTGATTTAATTGTTTTGATTGATCCTTATGAACTGAGCCCTCCGGCTCTAGAATACAGATTGTGGGTTAAAGTGCATGTTGTGTTTTTTTCCTTCCTAAGGGCCCCAACAACAGCTGCAATGCTGGCCTACCCTGGGCAACGCTTCTGGCTAGCCTGCAGACCAACTGGGTACCCAGAGAGTGTGTGTGACTGTGTTAGAGGGACTCTTAGAGGCATGCATGCTTAGCCTGATTAAATCCAGATCCAGAATCAACCACCAGATTACTGCCCCTCCCTTGTTCATGTCCCCCAATAAATCAGATCTAAATCTTTTTGCATTTACACTGGCTATTGTGTACCTTTGTGGTGGGGATACTGTGTTGCTATTGCCTTCCTCCATTGCAGGTCTTGTTTTGCAGGAGGTCTCCAGGGCCATTGCAGCTGATCCAGCCCTGGTGGTAAGTGTGACAAGAGTGGGGTTAACATTGCATTTCTGTGATAATTGTGATTGTCTTATTGCTGATCAGTTCAGGCCATTAGAGGGGGGGTATCAGTGTCCTGGAGGGCTGTACCCAGAGCAGCTACGCTACCCTTAAACCAACCCTCTGGGTGGAGGCACCCGTTCACAGAACTCAGGCCCCTCAACCTGCACTTAGTCACGCAGGCAGGGGTAGTATCCCTTGGGATAGTGCCACCTAGGGGTTACACAAAGATGAAAAAATACATTTATAAATAGATTTTTAGTAATTTTTTAATGAGTAGGTGTACATGGAAAACAGGGCAGATTTACTGTTTTGTCCTGTAGGTGGGGCTGCTGCTCCAAAACACCCCTTCCCAGTCCCACATCTCTCCTGAGCTCTTTCTATGTCTTCTTCAGAGTGCCTTTTTGTTTGTTCCCCAACCAACTGGTGGCCCCCTGAAAACAAATTTCCATTTCACTAAGAGTTGCTATGGCAGTCACTGAAATGGCATGTTGAGTTGTAGTGAAGCAGTGACCGAATGTCAGTTGAAGCATGTGTTTCATCAAGTGAGTGGCGATCGCAGTAGGTGTGTCATTTTGGCTGGGAATAAAGGTCGGGTACCCAGTGGGAACAGGAAAAAGTAAAAAAGGTGGGTTTTGCTAGCAAGGGACAATTCTGAAAGTGGCTACAGCATGTAGTTTTTCAGAGAAGCAGGCAGTCGTGTTCGAGTGCAGACCATTGGGGGAGAGAGATAGGATGCACTTCTACAGCGAGTGATTGGTATTGGAAACGGACTGCTTACTTGGCTTTCAAAGCTAATGAAAGGAAAAAATAAAACAGTGAAAAAAAAAGGTTTTGTGTTTGAGTGGGCAGTGTCTGACATGGTGAGTGAGAGATTTTGAAATGTACACACACTCACTATGCTTGGCCAGGAGCGGGATGGTGTACTTCTGAAGCCGACTGCAATGATGGCTTTGTGTTTTGTTTTGATTTCAGTGATGAAAAACTGGAAATGAAACAGAAGTAATGGGATTTTGTGTTAAGTTGGACACATTGCATTTCTTATGGATGATTTTGGGAGTGGTTTGTGAGACTCAGAGGGAGGATTTTATGTTTAAAATAAAATAATGAAGTGCTGGCAAACTGCAGGCAAGGCATGCCAACTATGGCAACTTGGACATGGCATCTGCAGTGATTTGTTATACATGTGATGTGGTCTTGTTGGTGCCTAGACTAGATCTGTGAAGTTGTGCTGAGATAACATCATGGGTCTAGCCCCAAACTGATCAATCAGAGCCCAGGGATTTATCTTACCTTTGTATAATTGTTTACTGGTCACTGTGAAAAATGGGATTTCCTGCCAATCTGTCTGTCAATGTCAATAAATGAAATGAAATAGCTTAACATTCCTTACACACATCTCTGATGACATTGCATGCACTTCCCAGCATTGCTGTGTTGATATCCCCTCCAAATCTCCTGCTGGTCCATTCCTTCAGATCCTTGGACTTGTCCACCCTCCATGCGGACTTATTAACAACCAATTGGTCTCCCATCTTCACTGCCACCTCTATAGAATCTGCCCTCAACTATTATAAGACCAAGTTCTTGGCTATCTGGGACCAATACACTCCCTTCAGGAAAACCAGGGTCAGAGGTTCCTACCTCCCGTGGGTTTCAGCTGAACTTTTAGCCTGTCTGCAAGCAAATGACCTTGCTTGGAAGGTGCACAATGCCTCATGCTCCCATGCGAACCTACTCAAGTACCGGGTCCTTCAAAATTCCTGCACCAGGGCCATCAGACTTGCTAAAGCTGAATATTTTTTCTTCTCTTCTCAGAACAACATTAACCACCCCTCTGAGTTCTGGAAGGTCATCCATACTCTTTTGTTCCCCCGCCCAGTCCCCACTCCAGTCCTCAAGGTGAGTGATACCACCATCTCTGACCCTATATCAGTGGCTTCCAAATTCAATACCTTCTCCACCACCTGTGCTTCCTCCCTTCTCTCCTCTCTCCCCCCTTCCTCTCCTCTCCACCTCCCCCTTCACTATCTCCTCTTCCCTTATTCTCTTTCTCCCCAATCTCTCCCACTAACACCTTAAAGGCTCTTTTAGCCCTTAACCCCCAAAATAGCAAGAGCCCAGATAGGCTCAATCCCAAACATCTCCATCTCTCTGCCCCTGCAATTGCCCTTCCCCTTGCCTCCCTTCTAAACCTCTCTTTCTCCCTTGCCTCTGTTTCCAATGCCTGGAAGCTTGCCACCATAATTGCCTTCCCCAAAGGTGGTGACCCATCCTCTCCAGGCAACTACTGCCCCATTTCCCTGCTTCCCATCCTTGCCAATCTCTAAGAGCATTTCGTGCTGGCTCAGCACTCCCCCTTCCTCCACTCTTTCTCCTTTTTTCACCCCTTTCCAGTCTGGTTTTCATAAATCCCACTCTACCTCAACATCCCACCTCTAGCTTACTGACTCCATTCTCTTTAGCATTGATCAAGGCCATACTACCTCTGCCATCTTTGTCAATTTGGCCAAAGCCTTTGACACTGAAGCCCACCCCCTTCCTCGCAACAAACTCGCAGCAGCAGGGCTCTCCATTCCAGCCACTAACTGGTTCCATTCTTATCTCATGGGTAGGGCTCAGCCAGTTAGAACTGGTAACTCCATATCCCCCCTTCCCATCACCACCAGCATCCCGCAAGAGTCCATCTTTGACCCTTTACCTTTCTCGGTCTTCCTCAATGACCTTCCTGCTGTCTTCTCCTCTGTGTCTATACATATGTACACAGACAATACTGTTCTTTATGCTTCTGGTAACCCCCCCTCTGATGTAGTGACCAGCTTTCAGCTGGACTTTGACAAAGTTCAGCTCTGGTTTCACTCAAATCAACTGTCTCTCAACGCCAAGAAGATGGTCTCCAAGGCCTTTGGAACTTGCCCTACTGTTCTTCCACACCCTTGACAGGACCAAGATCAAGGATGTCTTCTCCTTCAAACACCTTGGGGTATAGCTTGACTGTCACCTCGAGTTTCTGGACATGTGGATACCATCTACAAAAAACTGCACCCTGACTTGGGTGTGCTGTACAGACACCATGGTTGCATCCCCCTGGCAGCCCATCATGACATTGTCCAGAAAATGATACTCCTGATCTTTGACTATGGCAGCATTGTTTACAGTGCAGTCCTCAAGACAGCCCTAACCAGACTGGATGCCCTCTTTCACTCCTTCTGTCACTTTGCTCTTGCCTCTCCGCCCCTTAACTAACCATTGTGACCTTTACACCTCTCTCTCCTCCCCCCCAAAGCCAGAAGACTCGCACTGTTCCTTCTTTGTCATGAAATACTGGATTGGTTCTCTTCCTTCCTATTGCACCTCAATCCCCCACCACCACCTTCCACCTCTCCCTTTGCAACTCTGGCTTCTGGTCCCTTGACCTCCCCTCAAGGTCAACCTCTGCTAGACAATCTACGTTCTCCTATTGATTCCCTAAACTATGGAACTGCCTTCCTTTATCCATTTGCTCTGCTCCAACCCTCCGATCCCTAATTTCTCTCATTCTTAATTTTATCTCCCCTTCCTGCAACTGCTTCTGATTTTGATCCCTTTGCAACTCTGCTCTCCCTCTATTTTCCCTCCCTCCCTCCTTTTCTCTCCCATAGCTATCCCTACTAGTCTCCTGGAGTTCCTTCCATCCTGTATCCTCTCTTTCTCCTCCCCACCCCTACTTTCCTTCATCTTCTCCTAATCCTTGCCCCCCCAACCTCCACCTCCATGTACTGTGATCTCTGCCGGCCCTTTCCCTCCCTAACCCTGGCTTTTCCCCTACCACCTCTCCTTTATCCTGCAACTCAAGTTCAGTGTTATTGAGATACTCTCTCTTTCACTGTATGCATTTGAGCTGCTACTCTATTATGCCTTATTCCTTTCTTATTCTTCCTCCCTTTTTCTCCCAGGTTACTCCACTATGCTTAGCCCCCACCCCTTTCAAAGTTATGCCATGACATTTTTCTCTTCATTATATATTTCTAATAAATTTCCTTGTACATTGTACTACCTGTATAGTTCCTAACACGTTGGTATAATGTAATAGATGCACTTTGATGATGGTCTGAAATTTGTTACATGTTCACACATGTTTGTTGTACTTTTATTATTGCCTTGTCCCCCTGAAACAAGCTGGTACTCAGCTCAGTATGCCTTTCTTTGTGAAATGTTTTGAAATAAATAAATAAATGTACAGTATGTCGCACCCCGTAATGAGCTGATCCCTGACATACTTTTGCCATTGATTCTACTTCATGTTCTTAGCTGCTACATTATTTGAAGAATGTCCGATTGAAGAACAAGGCTGGTGATGACATATTTTTTGATGTGAATGGTGACCCACCACCTTTCTTCGATATAATAAACCAGCGGATCTCAATTGATGGTGCAATACAATGTGTCAAAGTGGGCGAATTTGACCTTCGGGCCCGGGAAGGAGAACGAATCAAAATTAATGAAAGTGTCATCATGTGGAAACAAGGATATAATCAGGTCAGCACTCACTTTTATGAAGCTTTACATTATGTTCTGGAAGGTTCTGTGGCACAGTGGTGAACCGTAGTACTTGTGTTCGAATCCCAATACAGCACCTCCTGTGTGATTGAATAAATCATTGACTTAACATCCCTGTCCTTCACACACTCCAGCTCTAAAATTAGGGTTGATGCCAAACCCATCTGAAAATAAGATGTTGTGTCTCAGTTTGAATATCCTGGGTCAACAAACAGTAACGTAAAAAAGTAAACAAATGGCCGGCCCGGTGGCACTGAGGGTTGAGGCACTGGACGCAACACCTCATGTCACGCCGGCGACCCGGGTTCAGGAACAAGCCTGGGGCATCGGGGGTCAGCAGGGGGGAGAGAGAGGACTGAGCATCTGTGGACAGCTCTCCTCTCTCTGGGGAGGGATCCAGGGAATGCCTGGTACAACAGCATCACCCGGTGGAGACTGGTGGATGTGCGCATGTATGGCATTGAGTAGAGGGAGCGGAGTTGCAGCAGACGTCGTGACGTCATTGCATGACCGAACTCCGGGGGGGAAGGATGAGGGAAGGAAAGGAAAAAAACCCAGCTTGTGGATAGGTGATGGCACCTGCATCCACCCGACCACACTCCACCGCCAGTTGTAATCCTTACCTGGGCCAAGCCCAGCCCTGCCCGAATTTCAGATAGAGCGCTCTGGGTGGATAGGGCAGCCCTAACTTGGGGGATCAGAGCCGTGGGATAGCTGGGCTGGTGCCAGGAATCAGGAGACCTCTCAGGCACAGAGGTAGAGTCAGGGGCACTGCAGGATGCCCGAGAGAGTTCCACAAGCCGAGAGCATAAAAAAGAGTTAAAAAAAAAAATAAAGTAAACAAATGATCAACTCTACTAACCACAAGGGACATGCATTAATCTGAATACTATAGTGTACTGCAGGGATGGAAAGGCCTTAGTGTATATCTTGTCTGCACTTTCTGCCACACAGCAGTCACTATACACTATTACTGAGTTCTGACGCACATACAGCACAAGCTTATCAGTAGAAATGCTACCCCTACTCATGCTGTGTAACCCTTCTCAGTCAGAAATCTGTCTAGTCCTGTTTTAGCCCTGCTGATGCCGTGTAACCCTCAATGCCATTCTCTGCCAGGAATCTGTCTAGTGCTGTGTCACCCCTACTCTTACTGTGTAATCCTCAGTCCCATTGTCCCTCAGAAATCACTCTAGTCCTGTTTTACCCCACTCATGCTGTGTAACCATCAGTGCCAGTTACTGTCAGGAATCAGTCTAGTCCTGTTTACCCCTACTCATGCTGTGTAACCCTCAGTCCCACTCTCCCTCAGGAATCTGTCTAGTCCTGTTTACCCATACTCATTCTGTATAACCCTCAGTCCCACTCTTCCTCAGGAATCAGTTTAGTCCTGTTTAACCCTACTCATTCTGTGAACCTTCAGTCCCATTCTCCCTCAGGAATCTGTCTAGTCCTGCATTACCTCACTTATGCCATGTAACCCTCAATCTGTTAGGAGTCTGTCTAGTCCTGCATTACTCCTACTTGTGCTGTGTAGCACTCAACGCCATCCAATCTCAGGAATCTATATAGACCAGTGTTACCCGTATTCATGCTATGTAACCCTCAATGCCATCCTCTCTCAGGAATCTGTGTAGACCAGTGTTACCCGTATTCATGCTATGTAACCCTCAATGCCATTCTCTATCAGGAATCGGTCTAGTCCTGTGTTACCCATGCTTGAGCTGTGTAACTCTCATTGCCATCCTTCATCAGGAATCTACACTATCTAGTCCTGTGTTACTCCTACTGATGCTGTGTAACCCTCAATGCTGTCAGGAATCTGTCTAGTCCTGCATTACTCCTACTTGTGCTGTATTGCTCTCAATGCCATTCCCTGTCGGGAATCTGTGCGGATCAGTGTTGCCCCTACTCATGCTACGTAACCCTTAATGCCATCCTCTCTCAGGAATCTGTGTAGACCAGTGTTACCCGTATTCATGCTATGTAACCCTCAATGCCATTCTCTATGAGGAATCGGTCTAGTCCTGTGTTACCCATGCTTGAGCTGTGTAACTCTCATTGCCATCCTTCATCAGGAATCTACACTATCTAGTCCTGTGTTACTCCTACTGATGCTGTGTAACCCTCAATGCTGTTCTCTCAAGAATCTGTCTAGTCGTGCTTTAAAAGTGGGAACAGTGCTAGCTTCCACAAGCCCATGAAGTAGCTATTTATTAATTTATTTAGTTACTTATGTCAACCTTTTCATCAGGAAACATATGACGAGCTGAAAACTAGAACGCTTCCAGATATTATATCCTATGGGAGATGGTACAAGGGGAGATTCATTTACACATTTGAGCAATAACTATTATAAGGGAAAGTACAATTCAAGAGTGCTGAACATAAGATAAAATAAGATATGAATAGCAGAAACAAAGTACAGAGAAATACAGAGGAACAATGGAAATACAGAAATGCAACACATCAGTCACTAAAAAAATGCAGCAAGAGCAATCAAAATTCAGCTGGAATCAAAAGGAAGACAAATATATGGGAAAGAGATGATATAGCTGGAAATTGGTTCTGGTTAAACTGCACAGAGTAGCATGTTGAACTGATAGGATCCCAGAGCTGATCTTTGGGTGCAATACATGAGGTGGTTGAATGCATTTTTGCAGGAACGTTATTCCAGACATTTAGAAATATGGTAGGTAGGTAGGTAAAAGTTTATTTTTATACATGTGATACATGTCATTTGGACTGATGTCCAATTTATAAGGCAGACCTGTGTAAATCCTTATCTAATGTTGCAGACAATACAAAACATACATAACACACAAGATCCAATAAGAACAAACATTCAACTGTTATGAAGTACATATACAAAACATTGAAATAAAATCATAAAATGTAACATTGTTACTAATATAGTAACATATAAATAGTAGCAACTCTTATATGACAATTTTTGATAGAAAAAGAAATCCTTTCATATATACAAAGTGCAAGACAAATTAAGAAACTTGTAAACTAAATAGGTCTTATAAACCCAGGCAAATGTTAACAATTGCAAGTAAGAACCATCAATTATTTTATAGCCTGAACAAACGTAGAGTGATTTAAGATATCCCTAGTGTCTGAGGGGAGAGAATTATATAATTCCAAATAATGGCAGCCTTTTGGACTAAGGTCCTGTCCCCGTATTTGTTGGATACTTTTCCCATGGTAATTTTATTCAAGTGTACAGATCTAGTTACTGCCCTTTTCAAGCTCCGGACTGCTGGAAATAATAATTTTGAGATAGGGTGATTTAGACATACATTTTTCATCTTATGAATTAAAGTCAGCCAGTGACAAGTATAATTAACCTTCAAAGGCAACCAATTTAGTTTACTAAGTAACAAACAATAATGGGTATGATAGTTCCCCTTTAATACAAATCTAGCCAATCAGAAATAAGTTTTATCCAATTTATCCAAAAGAGTTTTCTTAGCTGTTCTATAAGTCAGCTCACCACTTCTCAAGACTGGGATGATCAACTGTTCAACTAACTTCTTCCTATCATTTAACATCAGGCATTTTGTTGTTCTCCTTAAAGCCCCCACCCTTTTGTTCACTTTCTTTACTAAGGCTAAAATATGTTGCGTGAAGGACATATGCTAATCAAAAATCACCCTGAGGTAATTATAGTCCTCTACCTGTTCAAGTTTAGTTACATTATTTGTATAAATTTGAATTTGAGAAGGAATGTCATTCTTTTTTAGTGGACATTTGTTACATTTCATTTTTTTAGTGTTCATAATCAACCTTGACCTGGTGAACCACCCCTCAATCTTTAGAAAATCAGACTGCAGCTTTGATTGCAACTCAGAGTCGGAGTGGCCTGAGGCAACAACTACCATGTCGTCAGGATATAACCTAATTGCTGTATGCTCTGCCACCAGTGGTAGGTCGAGTATTAAAATAAGAAACAAAATGGGTCCTAAAATTGACCCCTGAGGTACACCTCTGGTGACTTCTTTACTCCCAGATAAGCAACCTTGTATTTCTACCCACTGGGAGCGTTCTTTCAGGTAAGACTGCATCCATTTTAAGGGGCATCCCCGATATCTATTCCCTGCAGTCTCTCTATCAGCAGGGGATGGTCCACCAGGTCAAAGACCTCCTGGCAGTCCCATCGGGTGCTGCTAGGTGCCTTTTCCATTGTGTCTCTTTTTTTATACAAATTCTGGTTCAGCACTCTTCCCTCTTATCTCAAATCCCTTCTTTCCCCTCCTCATTCTTCCTCCTACCCTCTCTGCAACAATACTTTCCATTCTCTCTCTTTTCCTTCTAGAAAATCTATTGTTGGCAAATCAGCTTTTTCTTACCGCTTTCTAACATTTTGATCCTCCCTTCCCCTTCCTGTTCATTCTGCCTCTTCTCATTCCTCCCTAAAGTCTCTTCTTTCTGACTTTTGTCATCCAACCTGCAACTGCTTGTGACCCTTAATCTTTTTCTCCATTGTCTAGTCGTGCCCTCTTTTTACTGTTCTGCTATTCTTCCTTTCTGTCTTTATTAGAGTGTGCGTTATTTTCTAGATGCCTTCATTTACTATTCTGCCTATAATATTTATGATTCTACTTGTAAAACTATATTACTGTATTTTGCCATGTTATTTTTTTTATATTATTGTTACCTGTCTCCTACTTCCCTTTCTCCCAGGACACATCTAGAAATGAGTTGTTTTTAGCTCAGTATGTACTTCCTGGTCCAACTTTTAAATAAAGAAATAAGATCCAGTGCTTTGGGGGGGGAGCTTTAGCCATGCACATCTTCAGTCAGCAGCACCTCAAGGTGTAGTATTTAAGACTTCTTCTGCCAGATGGTAGGACTCAAAGACATACTAGGGTGTGGGAATGGATAACACAGATAATGATAAAGACGTTGAAACACACTGTTGTGCAAATTTTATTTTAACTCATAATAGTAAAAATAATAAATTCAAATAAAAAAAAATGGTGCTCATCCAGAGCTTCAGTACTTTCACCAGCAGTACTGACCACAGAGTGGATCACCCTGTTGCTAGGATCCACTTACTTCTGTGATCTGCTTTAAGCAGGTCCACATCCTCCTGGTACAGCTTCCAAGGCTGATCTGCTGTATCATGGCAAAGGAGGGCTTTTTATATCCACCACAGAGGCAACCTGATCCTCCCTTATTCTAATAACATATAGATTCTTTCTGTAATAGAGAATAAGTTTGATGCTTCATTACTTTAAAGAGAAGCTGCAGAACATATTCCGATATTCATATTGTTTCTGTAAAGCCCCTGTAGGTAGCATTGACTATATGCCTACGTAATTGGGAGTAAGTTAAGCTAAGCCCCTCCCATTTTACAGTGACTGACAGAAGTAAGGTGCCACTGACTGTTTGCAGCAAGTAAGTGTGGAAGCAGTCCCACTTTAAGCTTTATGTTTATTCATTAGTTTGTCACCCAGTGTATATAATAAAAGAAATGCCATTCAATGCTTTTGTTCTGCAGCAAAGGTTATGGGAGACTCCCTGAGTTTTGCTGCTCATTTTATTTGGTTGTTCACTTTATTCATTCTGTTATTCAACAACATTTCTGCTTCCTCTCAAATACATACTGTTACATATGGGACACCCTGTAGTCCTAGAGGCATACAGTAATTCAAGTGCAGCTAGTATTAAAATGCCCCTTATTTCCTTTCACTGCTGTGCCAGAGCATGGGCAGCCTGTGGTCTAGAGAGAATGCACGAGCACCAGGAGTGCTTCTTTTGCTTTCATACCGCTCCTTGACTCTCTTTAACTTATTTTTAGGCATAACTTCTTGGTTACAAGTAGCGGGGACACTTATTTATTAGAGAGCAGAGTGGTATACACTTTTCTTTCTTGCACTATCGGTGGTTGCTAAGCGCTGACTTTCTTTACCATGGTGCAGCTTTCACTTGCTGTGGAAAGTGACACCATATGTAGCACAGAGCGCATATGTTTTCTGTGGGTATAAACTTAACTGTGTGCAGTTGGGGTTACATGAACGGCTACACATTTATTTATACACAGAAGAATACTATAGAAAATGGCAAAACAGGCCATTGCAAGACCCCTTGTCCCTTTGTACAACAGAGCTTGTACTAGAGCTTCTGAACTTAGTTCTGTACACTTTGCAATGTACTTTTGCACAGCGTGCCAGACAACACTTTTTGGGGACAGAAAAGGAATAAAAAGAGGGGAAGAATAGTGAGAGAGTACTTTGGAAGGCGGACAACCTACCAAAGTAGAACAGGTGAAATTTAAAGGACAGTATGATTGCTACTGCAGCAGACTATGCAGAGGGAAAAAGAGAGGAAAGGAGGGAGAATAGATGTACCAAGGTGCTTCAACTAGGTTGGGGGGGGGGATTTTTCTGCCACAGAAGACCACAGGGATTCCTTTAGTTGTGCAGATGATGTCGACAGCACCTGTAAAAGCTATTCTTCCTGCATCTCCCTAAGGTCCATCTAGTCTCATTTCAAACTGCCTTCCTTTAGTTTACATTCAAATGTAAGCCTCCTCACAGTCTTGACGCTAGGTGACAGCCTTTCAGCAGTCACTAAATTCCTCATTCCACACTTTGGTGGTTGGTCTTCTTTCATGGGAAACTTCCTTTAGCTGCAGAGATTGACTCATGGCTCCCCACATTGTTACCCTGTTACAAGGATAGAGGGAGAGTTATCCCTCCAAAAATGTCCTCTGAAAATTTTTTTTGAAACTCAATTTTTTTTATAGTATTCCATATATGACACGTATGTCATCACACAGATTAAATTAACAAAGGAACTGAATAGTGATTACAGTGTCATCATAACTGGACTTATCGTATTCCCCCTATGATTTGAAACAAGGAATGTATCATTCTAGATACCAGTACTGTCCATTGCTAAATTATATATTTCATTCCCATAGATGCCATATAACCATCCATTGCTGGAATGGACCCAAAATGGCCACCAGGAGCAAATGAGATAATAGGATGAATCAGTAACAATAAATATAATATAAACAATAAAACTATAACTAATCATCAAGGTTAACTATCAACAATGTCAACGGATAGTTATACACACGCAAAAAGAGAACAGGAACTATAGGTATATGACACCTATGTAAAATGTATAAACAGTGAAAACAACATAGACAGTGTTTATAGTACACTGTAAGCAGACCTGCCGGGGAGAGCCCTAATCTATGAACAAAATATAATGGTATTTTCTAAATCTAGATGGATTACGTGCATGTCAAGGATCTAACTTGAAAAAGAAGGGATAAAGGAGAAATAAATTCCCAAAGGGACCTCTGTGTCCAGAGGGCAGTGAGGAGGGGGCAAGAAATATTAAGATCACAGTAACTGCACATATGGTTACCTTTCATTGACTTCTGTGTCTGTTGCTTCTGTGAGGTGCCAAGGGTGCCATATCTCTGAAAATTTAGAGTAGTTTAAGTGGAGAGTAGCCGTGATTCGCTCCATGGACTCCACTTCAGAAACTTTAAGCTTCCATTGGGAAAAAGTTGGGGCCTGTGGGGAAAACCATTTTATTGTTATGCATTTCAAAGCAGTCACTCATAAAACATTATGAGACTGAGGTAGTGCAAGGTAGGTTCAGGAAGTTAGGGAAGATCTGAGGGGAGGAAGGAAGTTTGCTGGCCTTCTCAGAGGTGATACCAATACCAAGGGCCAGCACAGCCAGGAAAAGAAGAATAGATGATTTTAATGACTGTCTGAGGAAATGGTGCAGGGAGGAGATGTTTATCTGTATTGGGGACTGGGAGGAGACTTGGTCAAACAAAGCACTCTTTTCACCAGATAGGCTACACCTCAATAAGGAGGGTTTGAGGGTACTCAGGGACAAACAGGGGGAATACATAACCACTACACTTAATATAAACTACTGGGGGGCAGTGGGTGTACAGGCCCACAGACTTCAAGAGGAGGAGTTCAGTGAACTTCCCCCTCACAGTGATGGAAGAGGTCTGGAGAGAGGAGGTGGAAGGGGCGAGAACACAGCAAAGTGAGGAGGGGGTGAGGAACACATAACAAGGGTACATGGAGGCATGCACACAGAGGGGATAAATGTGAAGAGAAGAACAGAGAGAAGAGAAGGAAGGTCAGATTCTAGATGGAGGGTAGTGTCTCTGAATGCGCTGAGTCTTGGAAACAAGATGGACGACCTGCAGGCACTATTAGCAGACAGGAGGGTGGATGTAGCTGCAGTAACCGAGACTTGGGTATCATCACACCATGACTGGGACCTTGCAGTCCCTGGATATAAAGTATACAGGAGGGACAGGGTAGTCGGAAGGGGGTGGCAGTTTATATCAGGGAGGGAAAAATTTGCACAAGGGAGGAGTCGGAGGAAGAGGAATTGGAGGCATTATGGGTTCAATTAAGGTCCAATAGAGGGAGAAAGGTGAGGTTGGGGTGGTTTACAGATCACCCAATCAGGATTAGGAGAGGGACAGGGAACTGAGATCACAAATATTGGAAGCTGTGGGGAAAGGAAAGGTGGTAATTGTTGGGGATGTCAACCTGCCCAAGGGAGACTGGAGCATAGCATCCACAACATGTGCTAGGAGTCAGGTGATCCTTGAAGGACTAAAGAGTGGGTTCCTGACTCAGGGTGTCACAGAACTAACAAGAACTGAGGCAATTCTTGATCTGGTGCTCACAAATGGGGAGCATGTACAGGATATAATGGTCAAGGAGCCACTGGGTGGAAGTGACCATTGCACAGTGTGATTCCAGTTGGATATGGGCAGGGAAAGCATCCCGACTAAGACCAAAATTTTGGATTTCAGGAGGGCGGACTTCAGGAAAATGGGCGAAGTGATAAGGAACCACCTGGTGGGCATCAGAACAGATATGGGGTGGACCAAAGCTGGTCCATCATTAAGGAAGGAATACTGGTGGCCATAGATGAGTGCATTAGGCTCAGGGGAAAGAATCCCCTGTCTTTCTCTCCCCTACACCCCTTATCTGGTGTACTACTCTCTCCTCTCCATACCCACGGAGGTCCCCAGCCCCACCATTTCTCCTCAGGCACCCCCTATACTCCTACACATGTTATTGCTATTTTCTTTGCTTGTTCCCCACCTCGCCTCCTTTCCCTGTTGTACCCCACCTCGCTGTGTCTTGGCAACAGCCTTAGGTCTTTATGTTCATTGTTTTACCAAGTTTTAAAAACACATTTTAGTAAATCTGTAGTTTATATTGTTATTCACCTCTGTACTATGAAATTCTTGAACCTGTATTGTTCTCAGTTGTCTCTATGTATTGATGTACTTTACACTGGACGTTTGTGAAAACAGGCGTTTCTGCTCACACACCTTTCCAGTATATAAATAAAGATTGATTGATTTGATTGATTGAATACAAGGGCCAAAGCACCCAGCTGGTTCAGTTCTGGGGTTGCCCAGGCAGTAAGGGAAAAGAGGTTGGCCTAAAGTAAATTCAGGAAGACCAAGAGAGAGGTGGATGGGGAAAATTATCTAAGGTTGGCTAGTGAGGCAAGTAAGGAAGTCCAGCGAGCAAAGGCACAGAAGAAGCTGCCGATAGCTGAAGGAATTAAGAAAGGGGAGAAGGCTTTCTTTCGCTATATAAGTGAGAAAAGGGACAAGAAGGAAGGGATTGTTAGGCTTAAGAAAGGGGAGGAGTGGGTGGAGAATAATGGGGGAAAAGCAGAGATACTAAACAAATACTTCTGTTCTGTCTTCACCAGGGAGAAGGACTGACCAGTGCCTTCAGGAGGGAAAAGAGGAGCAGAGGAGGAAGGGGACACAGATGTAGTGATAAAGGGGATAGAATGAGGGAGGGGCTGCTGGTATTGAAGGTGAACAAATCACCAAGCTTGGACAGAGTACATGCAAAGGCATTAAAGGAACTGGCTGAGGAGCTGGTAGGGCCACTTGCAGACCTATTTAATAGTTCACTAGAGTCAGGCATGGTACTGCAGGACTGGAGAACAACACATGTAGTGCCCCTCCACAAAAGTGGTCCCAAGGATGACCCAGGGAATTACAGACCATTCAGTCTGACCTCCATTGTGGGTAAGCTCATGGAGACAATACTAAAGGAAAGGTTGGTGAAATATCTAGAGGAGCATGGTCTCCAGGATGCAAGGGCAGCATGGTTTCATGGGGGGGGGGGATCATGTCAAACGAATCTGATTGACTTCTTTGACTCTGTCACCAAGACAGCAGACAGGGACCAAGCAGTAGACATCTTCTATCTTGATTTCAGCAAGGCCTTTGTTTTTGTGCTCCATAAAAGGTTGATCAGGAAGTTGGTGTATCTCAGGGATGAAGAAAAGATGGCCATATGGGTGGAAAACTGGCTGAGAGACAGAACCCAGAGGGTGGTTGTGGGGAGAGATTTATCTGGCACCAGAGAGGTAATCAGTGGGGTCCCACAGGGCGCAGTGCTGGGGCCGGTGTTGTTCAGTGTCTTCATCAATGACATTGGGCATGACATTAAGGTCAAAATGTGCCTATTCATGGATGGCAACAAGCTCTGTGGGAGAGTGGTCACTGCTGAAGGGATACAGGACCTACAGGATGATCTGTAAAAGCTTGGGATGTGGTCCAGGATCTGGCAGCTTGGCTTCAATGCCAAGAAATGCAAAGTTATGTATATTGGAGCCAAGAATCCCAGGACATAGTATTACCTGGGTGAAGTCCGATTATCTGCATCAGAGGAGGAGAAAGACCTGGGAGTGATGATCACTAGTGACCTGAAGCACTCCACACAGTACAAGAAAGCAGCAGCAAAGACAAATAAGATGCTGGGATGCATATCTAGAGGGATCAGTAGTAAGAGAGAGGAGGTTATATTGCCCTTGTACAGGTCCCTGGTAAGGCCTCATCTAGAGTATGGGGTTGAGTACTGGTGTCCACAACTCAAAAAGGACATTGACCTGCTGGAGAAGGTACAGAGGAGGGCTACAAAGATGATAGAGGGTCAGCAGGGTAAGTTATATGAGGAGATTTTGAGGGCACTGAACATATACTCCTCGGAAGACAGGAGACAGAGAGGGGACATGACTGGGACCTTCAAGTACTTGAAAGGGATAAATAAGATGGATAAGGAGAGTCTCTTTAAGCTGAGTAGCAACCATAACATGAGGCAGCACAGTCTTAAGCTGGAGGATGGGAGGTTTAGGAGGGAGGTCAGGAAGCATTTCTTCACAAAGAGGGTGGTGGACACTTGGAATGCACTGCTGGAAGAGGTGATCTTGTTGAAGACAGTGGGCAGCTTTAAGAGAGGCTGGGATAGGCATAGGAGGAAGGTAAGGATCATGGGTAGGGAGGATGGGAGGTGTGGGGAGGGACGGCAGGAACAGTAACTCAAGCTGCGTATCCCGCAATACTAGCAGACTAGAAAGACCAAATGGCCTTCCTCTGCTGGCTTCTTCATATGTTCATATGATAAAATTTGGTTTTGGGCCTGACATCACTCAAAAGTATCTATAAGGCCAAGCACTAGACTGGCAAAGGTAAATGGTACAGGGACACTGAAGAGTATTTGCGTAAAAGCATGAACCTGTTGCCCAAAAAGGACTATAATGGGACAGTCCCCCAAAATATGCCAGTGTGAGCCCACTGTTCCACACTGTTGCCAACACAGGTCTGAGTGGGTGGTTTTAAAATGCTTCATTATGGTTAGGGTTTGGAAATATCTCATTGTTACCTTCCAATTAAATTTGCACCAGGCAGGGGAGGCTGTAACCTTCCTTCCTTATTGTAATCTTCGGTCCCATTGAGATTGGGGGATAGATGCGCTGGCTTCCCTTTTCCAATTAATACAGATGTGATCTGTCAGGAGGGGACTTAATTCTGCAAGGAGTTTGTACAATCCAGGGATCGGTTTGGCCTTCACTCTCAGATGAACCCACCAATAAAAGTGCTTTCTAGGTCTGACCTGGGCCTTTGCAATTGGTGGAGATGTGAGTGTTGCTGAATAAAATGCCTTACTTCTACAAAAATAGAAGTGATCTTCCTTCCTTATGTAGTATTTACTTTTGAGCTCTTGGAAGGATATACATGTGTCTCCTTTAATGAGTTGTGTGAACTGAGTGAGGCCATGAGCCTCCCAATATTGGTAGCCCATATCTAATTTAGAGGGAGTGAAGTCTGCATGATACCTAATGAGTGTGTAACCCCTACCCGGTCTGCCGTTTCCATCTGACAGCGCTACCTGGTGGGCTGGGTTCGGGGAGGAATATGACACTAGGCACATAGGCTAGGTTTGGCTACTCTGCACAGGGGCACCCAAGTAACTCCGAACACAGGAAGCAATGACTGTAATGTCCAATACCAGAAGTGGGATTCTAAAGTGTGGCTTTTATTCACATCCAAACAGAATAAACAAAGCATAGATGGACCCCCACGGGGCTACACTCCTGGTAATGCAGATTTTAAGGAGACCAGAACACATCCTCATCCTTTAGCCCTCAGGCTCTACAACACACTGGGCACACAGCCTGAACTTGTAAGCTGCTCTGGGTTTTCCCTGGCTCGGCTCCCCTGCCAGCCACTTGGACACGTTCCATATATCATGGAAACATTTACTGGTGACTTCCCAAACCACCTAAGAGCACTTCTGCCCCATAAGGGAATCTTCCTACTAAATCCCACGTCTGGGTACTTTCCTCAGGCACTGGCCAAGTACCTGAGGGAAAGCAACAGGTGTCTCAGAGCAAATCCGTAGAGGTGAATTTGGTCACTACTGATGGGGGATCTCCCGCCTCTCGCTCTCACAATTCATACCCGGCCATTTCTCTGGACTGCAACACCTCATCCTTTAACACTTTGCTACGTAGATTCTTGTTAAATGTATTTCACATTCAGTCTACTGTCTTTTCTTCCCATTTGTGCTGGACTTGAACATACTTATGAGTGGCTTTGTCCATTACTCTAGACCCCCAACAGAGTTAAGCAGTCCAGTCCCCACATTCTTTCTTCCCATTTGTGCTGGACTTGAACATACTTATAAGTGGCTTTGTCCATTACTCTAGACCCCCCCATAGAGTTAAACAGTCCAATCCCCACATCTTCCAACTGTACTTGGCTGTCTTTTCCTGACCCCACAGTAACAGTCCCTTTATTTTCCTTCTGTTTCAGGTGAAAACAACATGGCCCTTTAGCAGAGCAAACTCACCCTTCAGTTGCAGGTGCCCCACAGGCGTTTCCTCCTCAAGGAATCTCTTCTTGAGCTTCTGGTGCCTCAGCACAACTCAAACAGGCAGCTTCTTTTCCTTAGCCGGACCCAGTGGGGCTGCCCCTGGAAAACAGGCAGATACCTCCCCCCCCATCACTGCAGGGATGGGGCCCTGAACCATTGAGAGCGGTCTCCACCGCTTCAATAATCAGTTCCTGTGTTCCTCTTCAGGTGGAAACACACACCAAAAGCAAAAGTATTTCTGTAACAGAGCTTAAAGCTCTGAGGGCCTGCACTCAGCAGAGCACCTCTGCTGCACTCTACAGACTCTCTCTCAGACTGACCTCAAATTCCCCAACGTTCTACTCTAACCTCCAACTGCAACATTCCAGTGTGGCTTATGCAGCTGCGACAGTTCTAAAATGATGTCATCCCTCAGTCTCAGCTGAGACTGAGAACAGACCGAGACAGTGTGAAATCCGTTTAACTGGAGTTTCACAAGCTGCCTTCCCTGCCTACCACTAGGTCTTACTGGGATTCTAGTAACCCCGGGTAACAGGGGGGTTACAAGTGTAAGAGGGCAAATGGTGTTGGGGGTGCCCATCAGGTGCTGTAACTTAAACAAAGACTCAATTGTGTGTTTAGCCCCCGGATTATTTACACTATGGAACAAATGGAGAGAGAAGGTTCCAATGGGTATGGTCCATAGTAAGAAACATGTCAAATCTTGTAATCCCAATTCGTACCACCCCACCTCTGTGCGTTGCTTAAGCCAAGTATAAAATCATGACCCCTGAGCCACCAGATGGTATTTGTGAAGATCAGGGAGTCCCAAGCCACTACGGTCCCTAGTGAGGCAAAGTATGGAGTGTAAAATTTGGGGTTGCCTTCCCTGCTAAATGCATTTGGATAACATTTTGTGAAGCTCATTCCAATATAATTTGGGGATCGTTATAGGGAGGGTTTGAAATAAATATAATAGGAAAGAATATTCATTTTTATCGATTGTATCCTTCTGTACAGAGTTAAGGGAAGGATGTTCCATCTGGCCACATCTAGTTTAATTGCCTGTAGTAATTTCTGATAATTGTCAGAAAAAAGTCTGGAGATGTCAATATGTGAATGTCCAAATAGTGAAAGCTGTTCCCTGAGGCCCAAGCAAAAGGAAAAGTATCTTTGAAACCACTTGGAGGAGAACCGCTTAATATCATAGTCTCTGATTTAGAGCGATTCATTTTATAGCCAGCCAATGCTCCAAACTGGTTCAAGACCTCTAAAAGATGGGTGGGAAGGGGAGCTTCTGGGTCCCGCAGGAACTGCATGGTGTCATCTGCATAAAGGGCAATTTTTTGTTCTCAGTTCCTGACCATGACCCCTCTAATGAATTGATGTCATCTGATTTGAACAGCTAATGGTTTGAGGCTGAGAGCAAACAACAGAAGGGAAAGGGGACACCCCTGTCTGGTACCTCACCCCAAAGGAAACCTGTTAGAGAGTCATCTGTTAACAAGCACTGATGCCTTGGGTCCCTCATACTAAGTTGTGATAGCACCCATGAATTGTTCTCCCAAATTAAATTTAACCAGCACTTGCTGTAAAACATACCAATCGACACAGTCAAAAGCTTTTTCAGCATTGACACTTATGACCAATTAGAACCTCCCCTCAGATCTCTGGGAAGAAATTACATTTAGAAAGTGGTGTATGTTGTCTTTCAATAACCTACCTTGTATGAAGTCAGTCTGGTTGGGATGAACTAAAGTCGGGATGACTCCTTACAATCTATTGGCTAAAATCACTGTAAATATCTTTAGGTCAGTATTCAATAAAGAAATTGAGCGATATGAGCCACAGTCTGATGGATTGTTCCCTGGCTTCAACAGGATAGATATCTGGGCCTGTTTCCAAGAAGGGGGTATACTCTCTTTATCTCTTAATATGATATTGGTTACCTTAGTCTGTGGAAGGGTGATATTTTCCCTGGAGAGTCTGTTTTTCTAAAACCCTTCTTAAGTCTGTTGCAACAGCATATTTCTACTTTTGTCTTATTGTGTCCCTCTGTCCTCTTGCCTTCCCCATCTACAGGTAGGCCACCTGTAGAATGGTCTGTCTTTCCCTTTTGTTTCCTTTCCCAGGATTTCTAGGAATGCCCTCATTATGCCCTTCCTCCTTCGTAAGCATTTCAATGCCAGTATGACTGAGCGCACAAATCGCTACACAATCGTGCGCACATTCCTGCACGAATGTGTGATATAGAGCGAGCGAGTCACACTCGCTAAACATCCCAAAGGTGGATAAATCCTTATTCCAGGCTGCAAGAAGGGTGTACCTTGCTGTTATTTCAGTATACTGTGGGCAGAACGTCCTAAAAAGGCAGTCGCTCACTGCAGCTTGTTGCGCTCTTTCTGTAGGTACTTGTTGCAGAGCGGCTGTTTTTTGCAATGAAAACAATCCGAACAAACAGGGAAAATAGTGAGAGAAGGACCTGGAACATGTACAAATAAATAAAGACAAGGACCTGGAAAAGCATGTTCCCCTCAAACTGAAGGCTTATTGTCTTTAGGCTTTCATGGTATCTTATCTACCTGCAGTTTTAAAAATACAGTTTCTACTAGTCACAGTTTTGTATACAAATTAGTTATACATATAGGCAGGTTGTTAAGAATAAAGTGTAGAGATATATTACAAAATTTGTACAGGGCTAGAAATCTTGCAAGTACCTGTTTAATTTTGTGCCCAGTCTTCTCTTGTGTTTGGGGAGTGGTCCTGTGGCTTCTTGACTCTTTCATGCCTCAGTCTCCTATAGAGCCAGCTGGCCTCTGTGATACTTGCTATATTGGGCTGAGGACATGTGGGAGGAGCTAGAGCAGCAGAGAACCACCCACAACAGTCCAATTTCTGTTTAGAATGATTGAACTTTGGTTTTAGTATCATTATGAGAAGGATTATGATGCAACATTTCATTCCTTACGTTTTTCATTGAATTAGATAGTATTTTGGTTAGAAATCATGCATTTTCATAAAAAAGGGAGGAGCTTAGCCTCACCACCTGATTGTAGCCCTATTTAAAACAGGGCCTTTGTAGAGTAAAATCATATGAGGGCTCAGTAGAGCACTAGAGCCTAGTTGTGAGCAGATCTTAGGGCTCAGCAAAGGGACTGACCTATCTCGGACCCTAGTGTCTTCTAGTGGTCATACATTGGATTACTGCTACATTTTATTTCTTTTGTTAGTTTAAACCCTCTTTTACTTCTTTGGTCAGTATACAGTCCGCTGTTTTATTTCCTTTTGTTTGCTGAATAAAAGCTGATATGAGTTCTGTATCCTGTTGTCTGCCTCCACCTATTCCCACACCTCTACATAGTCACTCTGTTTTAAAGGTTTTATAAAATTCAGCTGGGTGACCATCAGGCCCAGGAGTCTTTGCATTTTTTAAATGTTGAATCTGATGGAGTATCTCCTGCTTGGTAATGGGGCACAGAGGATGGTAACATCCAGTTCTCGCAGGGAGGGAACTGGGATAGTGTCTAAGTAAGCCCGGACCTTCTGCACATGGTTAGGACCTCTTTCAGCACTGTAAAGCAGACTATAAAAGTCAGAAAAATGCCAGGATATCTCCTTAGAATAAGTGATTATATTGGCTGTGTCTCTGTGATGCAACTTTAGTACACCTCTGTTTGTAGCTTCCTTGCGGAGCTGGGCTGCTAACAGTTTTCCTGCTCTATTACTCTGATCATAGTAACTCTGTCGAGCGTACAACAAGACTGTCTCAATTTCACACTCAAGCAACTGGGATAAATCTTTCCTGGCATCAGCTAGCCACTTTTTGGTTTGGGTTTCCAGAGCAACTTTCTGTTGGGATTCTAAATCAGCTATTGGTTTCTTACATTCCAATTGCTGTCACATATGTTCTTTTTTAACTGTGGACGCGTAAGAGATGATTTTACCTCGTATGGAGGCTTTAAGAGCATCCCAGTAGATAGGGGCTGAAGTATCTTCTAGGCGGGGATTTAGTTGAAGTAAAGAAAGCATTTTCTCTTTAACTAAAGCCTTTAACTCTTTCTCGAGTTAATAAGCTAACATTAAGATGCCAAAATGTATTAGTACACGGGGGCAATGACTATATTCATAGTAACTGGGGCATGGTCGGAGAGTGTGATGGAGCCAATACAGGAGGCCTCAACCACATGAACCCAAGTGACTGGCACTAAAAAATAGTCTACTCTGGAATATTGATTATGTTTAAGAGAATAATATGAATAGTCTCACACTGTAGGGTGGAGTGCCTCCAGGCAGTCACAAGGCCATATTCCTAAGTGAGATGCATGAGTGTAGAGGCTGCCTTGAATTTCTCCCCAGTGTACATCCCGGATTTATCTAGTTTAGGAGAAGGAGTTGTATTCAAATCTCCTCCTATAACCAGCAAACTATTGGTGTCTGAGATGACTTGGGTGAGAAAAGGGATTCTGAGATTCCCCTCATTTGGAGCATACAAATTAAATATTTATTTATTTATTTAGTTTTTGTTAACCAGGTTAGGTGCACTAGCCAAAGTTGACTATTTTCAGGCATGTATATTGCAAGGATGCCCCCTAAATTACCCCCTCAATTTGTACAAAGTGACCTGCAGTGTCAGTCCAGACTTGAGACACCTGCAGTGCAAATTCTTTCTTACTAGAATTGCTACTCCCCTCTTATGAGGATGTGTTTCACAGTGGGAAGCATAAACCTCCCCCACCTAGGAACTCTTTATTTTTATTTATTTTAAATCTCAGAATTAAACACTTTTGAGTCAGGGACTCATTTACAAAGGCTCCACATCAAGTGAACAAGATTACAGAATCAACGGACAAGGAAACGGTGCAAGATACAATAAAGTGAACAACACAGTATTACAGTGATGAAAGCAGCATATAACAGATAGCAGAATTAGCACAATAAATGCAGTTACACACATCAAAATCAAGTCGCAGCCAAAATTGACATTGTCATCTGGGGTATTACAGGGTATACAGGACATACAGTAATGTAAATTTGCACTGAAAGTGCAGTGAAACACATAGTAATACAAGTAGCGTCCAGAATTGGCATTGTCATTAGGGCATATAGGGCTGGAGATGGGAGGGGGGAATAGGAAACACAGGGAAAGAGACAGAAAAAAATAAAATGAAGTGCAGTCTCAGGAACTGCTATCGATGAGGTGCTGCCACAGCTTTGCTTTAAAGGGTCCCAATTTAGATTCATCCAGGACTACAGCAGGCAGGCTGTTTAACCAAGCTGGTGCCCTGTACATGAACAACTGCTGGCATTGTAAAGTTCTGCAGTGGGGGACAGTGAAAAGGGCTTTGGAAGCACTTGTTGTGTTCCAAGGAGTAGAGGTACACATGATGAGTAGCAACGAGGAGGGTGGAGTGAGGCCGAGGGTTATTTTATTTGCAAGTAGACAGGTCTGATAGTGGATTCTGCATTTAAGGTTTAGCCAGCTGGTCTGCACATATAAATCACAAGTGTGAGTGGGTCTGGGGACTCTGGTAACTAGGCAACATGCTTTGTTAAGGGCAACCTTTATTCTACAGAGGGCTGAATCTGTTGCAGATCCATAGATAACTAGCCCATAATCAATGGTACAGGAAGCCCTGTTACCACTTTTGTGTATAGCTGTTACCACAGCTGCTTTCCACTGCTGGGGGAACTGACTGAGGCAGAGGGACCAGTTAAACAGCCTGGTGAGGGGGAGTAAGACCGCATCAAGTGCCAGGTGCAGAAGTTTGAGATATAGTCTGCCAGCCCGAATGTATCAGGGGTCATGCAGTGTCTATGCCTGTGGAGTGGCCCAATCTTAGTGTTCACCACTTTGCAGGCCTGGTTGATGTGCTCATGGAAGGCTAGGGAGGAGTCAAGGGTAACTCCCAGATACTTAAAGATACTGTCTTGTTCTAGCGGCTGGAGGTAGCTTTTCAGGATGCTGAGGCATGTCCCCTTATGCTTGTTATGGGGGGGTTGGAAATGCCATAGCCTTGGTCTTTTTATAGTTAAGCATGAGTTTATCGTCAGAGAACCAGGACTCAACTTCAGAGCAACACTTTTGGAGAACGCTTTCACGTGGAAGGGGATCGGAGTGACTTGAGTAGATGACAGCGTCATCCGCATAAAGAAGCAGGTTGCTGGAGCAAATAAGAGGGAGGGAGTTAAGGAATAGACTGAAGAGAAGTGGGCCCAGAATTTACCCTTGTGGGACTCCTGAGCAGACGAGGTGATTGGTAGAGAGGATATCACAGATTTTGATACGTTGTGTTCTGTTGCAAAGATAGTTAGAAAATCAGGTGGTGACTTCGTGAGAGATTCTGAGGGTGGGAAGGGTGGCGACTAGGAGGGCATGGTTGACCATTTTAAATGCTTTTGAGAGGTCTATGTACACAGACCCCACAAGATGACCACGATCAAGGGCTCTGTGGGTGAAGTCAGTGAATTCAAGAAGGACAGAGGAGGTACTATGTCCTTTCATGAACCCATGGTGTTGGTGGCATTGAAGGTTGTATTTAGTGAGATAGTCCAATAATTGATTAGAGATGATCCTTTCTAGGGCTTTTGAGAGTGGAGGGAGAATAGATATGGGGCGGTACTTACTACAGGAAGCCCTGTTATCACTTTTGTGTATAGCGGTTACCACAGCAGCTTTCCACTGCTGGGGGAACTGACTGATGCAGAGGGACCAGTTAAACAGCCTGGTGAGGGGGAGTAAGACTGCATCAAGTGCCAGGTGCAGAAGTTTGAGATCCAGTGTGTCACTGCTGTATCTGGACTTTCCCAGGACTCACAGTAGATAGGTTTTGACTTCTTTGGCAGAGACTATCCTAAAGTGGAAGGGGGGGGAGTGTTGTCAGGACACTGAGAGGGTAGAGTGGCATTATTTAGGGAGTATTAGTGAAGAAATCAGGTGGGAGGACTCCACTAAGTTCCGTGAACGTGACATTAAAAATGTTGGTTATGAGTTGGTGGTCTTGTGTGGTGGTGCTGTTAATGTTTAGCAGAGTGGGGGGGTATTGGGCTTACTGGTGAGATCTTTTAAGTTATCCCAAAACTTTCTACCATTCCTCCAGGAGGAGAGGCTCTCTTGAAAGTGGGTGAGTTTGGCTAGGCGAATATCATAGGTACATGAGTTACAGGCTGACTTGTATCTTTGCCAATCCACAGGGTTGCCTGAGGTGCGGGCTTTGTGCCAGAGGTTGTCCCTTAAGGCCATGGAATTGAGAAGGGGTGGAGTGATCCATGGGTGGGAGTTGCCTTTGATAGTCCTTTTGGAGTATGGTGCAAAACACCACAGGCTTTGTTAAAGGGGATGATAAAATGAGAAAGAGCTAGGTCAATGTTGGAGGACAAGTTGATTAGGGACCAGTCACAATTGAAGAGGTATGACTGGAATTGTTTTACCATACCTTTTTTGAGGGTGCAGTGGTAGATCTGTTTATCAGGGAGTTTGGGGGAGTGGTTTGACCAGTGGCAAAGTACTGCAGAGAGGTCACTTAATGAGTCCGGAAGGACCACTACACCAGAGAGTCTCTCGGGATGGTTGGTTAGTACGAGATCTATTAGGGAACTGTACCCAGTTCTATAGTTGATTCTGGTTGGGGAGGGAACTAGTTGGGAAAGGTTTAAGGCTGCCACCGCATCTCTGAGTGGGGCTGTATCTCGAGCCAGCCAATTTACGTTAAAATCTCCCAGTAAGATTACCTTAGATTCATTGGGAAGATTAGAGACCCAATCAAGGATATTGTGGAAACCTAGCACAGCATTTTGGGGGGGGTATATAGACAGAGGGCAATGAGTGACTTGCCCTTGTGCCCAGTAGCAATTTTGATGGCCAGGGCCTGAGCATCATGGCCACTTACGATAGGAGGGAGGACCAGCCCTTGCAGGGAGTTGCATAGATAGATGGTACACCCACCCCCTTTTTCCCAAACTGTCATTCCTTAATAATGTGTAGGTATCCAGGGCAATTGCAGAGTCAGGAGTTTTGGTGGAGAGCCAGGTCTCGACTACTGCAAGGACATCAGGGCTATGCTGCAAGACCCAGACCTGAAGTGGGTCAATCTTTGGCAGAAGGCTGTGGATAGTAACAGAGGCAATCCTGAGGCCACCCATTTTGCCAGTGGAAGAAGGAGTTACTAAAACTGGGCCAGAGTTTGGATGGATATTACCAGAGAGAAGGAGTAACAGTAGGCATTGCCGAGTTAGAACGAGTTTGAGAAGTTTAAGTTTAGCGAGGAACATCGATGGATTTTAATTTCTTGTGTTCTAGTTCAGTGAGGTGCATTTCCTGCAGTAAACTACTCCTGCCCTTGCCCTATGTAACTCCTGAAGGAGTCTAGACCTCTTGATTGGGTTATTAAGACCCTTAACATTGTATGTGACTATATTCAATTCTGTCATTATGGAGAATTGAAAAGGATTAGGTCGGGACTAAGCCCTCTAGTCCCCGGCAGGCCTGCTCATCCCGTACCAACATAACAACAAGTACCAACATTAAAACAGAACCAGATGGTAATCTCCAGGACCCCTAGATCAATGAGGCTTTAGGGAAATACCAACGGACTACACTTTATTTGCACATCAAGGTAGAATGCCTAAATGCACCCCCCCCCAAAAGGTGGTAGTAGAGAGAGGGGGGCTGCTGGATTACCTTCTAGGGTACTCCTTGTGTAATCCCTAGGTGGCGCTATCCCAAGGGCTACTACCCTGCCTGCCTGGCTAGTAGCAGGTTAAGGGGCCTGAGTTCTGAAATAGGTGCCTCCACCCGGAGGTCAGGGTTGGTAGTGGTCAAGCTAACCTGGGCACAGCCCTCAGGGACGCTGTAACCACCCTCTTTCCTTACTAATGGCTGGAACAATACACAATAATCACTTTCACAATACCCCTGATACATCACACAAGTACCCACACTGTTTGCACTTACCACCAGGGCTTTCCTCTGGCCTGGCCCTGGGGACCCCCTGTAAAACAAGGTTATACACAGAAAATAACAGCAGTACAATACTCTTGCACAAACTGGAACCACAGTCAGGGTAAATGCAAAAAAGAGTTAGATCTGATTTATTTAAGGGACTTGAACAAGGGAGGGGCGTAATCAGGTTAATTTGCTTAAAGGCTGTATCAATCAAACAGTTATGCATGCACTTCAGGATCCATATACAGTCACACACTCTGGGTACCCAGATGGGGAATGGTGGGCTAGCCAGGAATGTTGCAGCTGGTTGGGGCCCTGTGATGGAAGAAAACAACATACACAACACACACTATTTGTAATCTGGAACCAGAGGGCTCAGTTCATGAAAAGAAAACAACAAAACAATCAGATGACACACTTTTAGATTAGGCTGTTGTTGCAGGGAGCTACCCTGATGCTTACTCATGATACCCAAGACTGGACACATTCTGGATGAAAATCGAGACAGCAGGTGGTTAATCTGGAGTGCCAGGAGAAGCAGGGCCCACATGAATCACCTAGGCATCATTCCTGTTCAAGCATGGAGCAGGGGGCTGATCCCCAGGCAGGTCTCTTGTCAATGGCTTTCTCTGTGCAGCAGGTAATCTGGCTGGGCCAGAGTGGCAAGGCCCTGGCCAAATGGAGACAAATTCGGATACAGTCCATTTTGGGCTGGATACAGCTTCCAGCAAGCAGAACACAGTTCACACAGTGGGGAACCAAATCACGACCCACTAACAACTCACAGCACATTTACATGTAAGGAAATTCTACTGTACCAGGTAAACCGCTTTCTGGTCATGATCACAAAGTCTCTGCACAAACCGGGGATTCAAAAGCAGCTGGAAATCCTGACAGGCCGATCGCATTCAGCAAAATCTTTGGTCTTCTTCAGGTATGAGCCTGGTAAAAAATCAGTGGCTTGCTTCATTCTCACAAACTTGGATTTAGTCTGAAATAATTCTCTTCTCTCCCTCTCAGGAGCAGCACGCAGACATGCAGGCCACAACTCAGGCCTTTCCACAGTTCTCCTGTGCGAAACTACCCAGACAGCTGTTTGACTGTCTCAAGCTGTTGCTTCTTCAGCTCCCAACTTAGATCTGACTCAACTGCCAGCAAGCCTGGGACTTTCCCCAGAATCCAAAAGGTTTGGTTGGCTGATCTGTCTGTCAGTCACAACAAAGGCTCCCCCTTCAGGTGCAAAAAGGCGCCAAAAGCCCAAAACTACAATTCCTACAGATTTGACTCAGACAGCTCCTGTAGTCCGGCTCACTTTGGTCCCACCAGTATTGATTGGTCCCATTCGCAGTCCAGGACCAAGATAGTGGAGATAAACAAAACAGTCCTTGCTGCAAAGAAGGCAGGTTAGACAAACTACATTATCATTATCACTCTAAATGATTTTCAGCAAATAGTTACATCTTTCAACAGAGCTCCCTCTCAGATTACTTATGACCACAATCCAGGCAGCTCTTAAAGAGACAGTACACAAAGGCTATATAGGCACTCTCTGGCAATCACATTCAAACTGCTAAAACGCAGGACACCAGCCTGGCAGTGAGCATTTAGGCAAACTCAAAGAAGACTTTTCGGGAACCCCCATTTATAAGGGGGTTACACTTGTCTGGCTAATGAGGTTTGTGTAAAGGCCAGAGGAGCATAGTCACTCCCTTGCTAGTGGTTCTCAGCTCTTTATTGCACTAGCACAGAAGCATGGCAGCACTTAGGTAGACAAATAATATGCTTTCCCTGCACCAGAATCATGAACTTATATACAATAAAAAAAGGGGGAGAAGGGAGGCGAGAAAGATAATCATTCCTGTAACAGGTGGGTGGGAGTGAAGGTTCATTGGGGGGAAGGGAAGATATAGAAGCACTTAGGAATGTCTAATTATCATATATATCAAGTGCTCTTGGAAGTGCATTGATAATAATAACTGATAGAGAACCCCCAGAAAGAAAAATTGGAGATGGGGTTATAGTACATCTTAACCAATTACTCCTCATCTAAATTATAAGAAAAGGCAGTTAACTTACCTTGTATGTTTAGTCCACAGGGCTCCAGTCCCCATACATTAGAATTGTAAGTCTGCTATGCAGCCATTGCCTTTTTGTTAACAATCCTTTGCTGCTATCTAGTGGCCTAAGGTGGTATCTGGCACCATCAGGGGTAAAGTTCCTGCAAGATGTTAGCTCTTAGTCTATAAATTTACAAGAGGCCAACATTACTAAAAGTCAGAGGAACACTGTGTTTAAAATCATTCTGCTCAACACAGGCTTTGTGATAGCGCTGTGCCACCCCCAGCCTGGGAGACATGTCTGTGAGTGAGACCCTGTTCTGTCATCTTCTTTTCTGACTAAAAGTCTGTTGCACAGCAGCACCCCTTTCTATACCCTATCCTGTAGGTTGGCCACCTACTGTAGGTTGCCTTTCTTCTTTTGTCATTTTCCTTCTCCCTCTCTCTCTCTCTCATGCTCCTCCCTGCCTTGAGAAAGCACAGCAGGCTATTGCCTGATTTGCCTGCTTTTGCCTGGCTGTCATGCCAGCAATGTGTAAAAAGAAAATAAAAGCTTTAGTAGCAGAGCTGCAGATTCAGCTCCGCTTTGAAACCCCTGCGGTTTGCCTATGCGCTTCCTGCTTGACTGTGCGCAGGATCGCAGTGTCGTTTAGCTGCCATAATGTAAAGGAGCAGCTTAGGACATTACAACAGCTTTCCCAGATATTTCCCCTTGATCATGTATGGCATATATATCTAAGGGTCTGCTGTAAATAGTGTCCAAAAGCAGACAGAGTATGTAGGATTGTTTCCCAATCTCGGGACACCCATAATAAAGACAGAAATAAGAGTCCTTTCAGCTGAAACCCCTTGTACAAAACCCCTGTAATGGGAGAGGGAGCTGTTCTTTCTTGCTCATATCTCTCAGAAGTATTTTGTGGTTTAGCCTTAAGGTCATGTTTTTATAAGTGCCTTCTATGTTAAACAATCTGATAAAACCTGTAAAAAGAGAGAAACAACAAGCATTTCCCTGTACTTCAAGCCTGCAGCTTGCAGCGCGGCTTTGTGAGTGTAAGCTAAGCCCTGAGAGCTATGACTTAGACAGAATCTTTCACTCGCTAATGGAATCTTGTCAAAATCCCTCAAAAAGCTTGGAAAAGGTTTGAAATAATAAAATACAGGTACCAAGCACCTAAACCTGTTGTTAAAAATAGTAGGAGTTCTTTTTATGTTTGCTTGCACACATGTGCAAGGAACATAGTGCTACCATATGAGTTTTCATAGGTGTGCCTCCCCCACTTCCAATGCCCTGCTCCCTTTTGCAGGTGCGGCTGCATCGCGCCAATGAATGTCCGAGCTGTCTATGACAGCATTCAGATGCAGTGGCATACAGTTCTAAGGAAAACACCGCCACAGACAATTTGCATACTGCTGTCGGCAGTATGCAAATTGCCTACCTCAGCACTACATCTGAACTGTCATAGACAGTTCTTCCCTCCACGAACACATGGCACTCTGAGGCCATCCCAGCTGCTCATCGTTCCCAATGCATCCATATGGCCAAGCGGGGGTGCCAAATCCTCCATCAGCTCCGCACCCCCAAACACATTTTCTGGGAGCCACGCGGAGCTCACCCCAGCATGGCAAAAGTTAGAATGGCGATGGGGGTGCCCAATCCCCTTGGCTCCACTGAACCCCTCAACAAAACAGACTTCCAGTTGCCACGATGGGAGCCCACCCCAGTGTGGCAAAACATCTGTATGGCCAACGGGTGCCCAATCCTCTGTCGGCTCCACTGGTCCCCCAAAAGTTTAGCTGCCATGCTGGAGCCCACCCCAGCATGGCAAAAGTCCTGCGCCGTCTTCCTAAAATGAAAAAACACCTAAAACAAAAACTGTCCCTCGTTGACTGTCTTTCCCTCCCCAACCCGCACCCACCCTCTGTGAACCCACCTCCCACGCCCTCCCTCACCCCATACTTACCTCCGGAGCCCAGCGTGAGATCTTTGTGGACCGGAACACATCTGCACTCTTCAAAGCCGACATGAACTGAAGAAATGCCAGTAAGCTGTATAATGGCATAAATGGTTTTTTTTCAACTTTGGTGCATATCTAGGCCATTTTGGGGAATTGTTTCACCAAATTTTCAACATGGGGTTCTTGGGGCCCCACCTCATGAACTCTGTCACTGTCATTTTGTTATTCAGTCCCGAAAGGTGATTTAGCAGTCACTGTGCGGAATCACCTTTCGGGACCCAGTAATGAAATGACAGTGCCACAGTTCATGAGGTAGGCCCCCCAAAACCCTATGTTGAAAATTTGGTGAAAAAATTCTCCAAAATGACTGTTTTACAAGCGTGTGTTGTACAGTTCCCACGCACGTCAGAATTTCACAAATTTTTAATATTTTCACTCCAGATTTTCAACATTGCCATTTTACCACACCTCCTTATGAGCAGTACAGCTGTCATTTTTCATATCTTGGCCAAAATGTGTTTTCGCGCATGTAGCGCACAATGGCGCAGTCGGTGTGCGAAATCAATGTTCGGAACAGATTAAGAAAATCAGTGACATTGTTCATGAGCAGGTCTTAAAATGACTATGTTGAAAATTTGGTGACAAAAGTCCATAAAATGACTGTGTAACGAGCGTGCATTGTGCAGTTTCCACGCACCCTCGTAAGTTCACGAATTTGTAATATTTTCAGTCCAGATTTTCAACACTGGCATTTTTCCACAGCTCCTTATGAACAGTACAGCTGTCATTTTTAACACCCTGGCTGAAATCTGTTTTCGCACTTCTGGCGCAGAAATGCATGGTCGCTGTGAGAAATCAGTGTTCAGGACAGATTAAGAAAATCACAGTGACACTGTTCATGAGCGGAGGTTCCAAAATGCCTGTGTTGACAATCTACTATAAAAAATTCCCAAACTCATTACACTACGGGTGTGAGTTGTGCAGTTTCTACGCATGCTCGTGACTTCACCAGTTTTTTTTATATTTTCACTCCAGATTTTCAACATTGCCATTTTTACACCTCCCCATGAACAGTACAGCTGTCATTTTTCACATCCTATTTGAAATGTGTTTTCACACCAGTGGTGCCAAATGGCGTAGTCGCTTTGCAAAATCAGCTTCCTGCTAACTAATTGATACTGCCACTGTTCATGAGGTGGGGGTCACAAAAAACCCATGTTTAAAATTTGGAGTGAAAATACCAACAAACGCCTGAGACATTAGGGTTTCCGACCATAATGCCCCACCCTGTAGAGACTGACAGGCATCAGGGGTGTGATTTGGTATTGTTGCATGTAATACTCCTGCCATTCCAGTCCCAACCACACCCTGCAGCCAGTGACAGGCTTTAAGGTGTGCCTTGGACTCTTTGGCCCCAAAGTTCACCCCATTCTCCTATACTGCACCCATCTCACTGTATTTCTTATGGAATGGGATGAGCATAAGGCCCAAAGACTCCAAAGCACACTGTGACACTTGTTGGTGTCTACAAGGTAGGGAGTGGTGAAATGGCATGGCCGTTATGCCTGATGACCCAAAGGTACACCCCAATGCCTGTCAGTCTCTGCAGGGTGGTGGTGGGGTTTGCTTCAGTTCAATACTTCATTGTCATTCCTATTATGCATCTCTCTAACTCCTACACTACCAATGCCAATGCCAGCAAGCAAATATTCGGCATTGACAAATGCTTGTTTCTGTTGTGTTTTGTCTTTGTTCCTCCTGCCAGTGTTTTCTTGGCACCAATAACACTCACAGGTTTGCAGATCAATTTAAAATAAATAATTCCCTTAGCTAGTAGGGCCACGGAGGGTTTGTCATGTTAAAACTGCAGTAAGTATGAGAAAACTCCTTCATGTTCCCTCAGCTTGCTCTGCCTATTCTAGAATGTGTAGAATATTCCAGCACTACAAAAAGGCCCAGCTTTTAAACAGTCTTGCAGCAGTTGTAGTTTTTTTCTTCTCTGTTCTGACTTAATAAAGGTCTCTGAAAATCATATCAGGAACTGTAAATACTTAAAGAGTTACTGGTGCTGCTAGCATCCTGACATAAATAAATGTTCCATTTATTTCTTAGTCTCCAGCCATTGTAGCCACCTGGGTGTTGTTCTGCAGGTCTTTTCTTAGGGGCCAGTGGCCCTTTGTGTTGCTCTTTATATAGAGTCTGACCTGTCACTCACAGTAGGTGGGTGGCACTACAATCTGAAAATGCTGCTAAAATGGGTATACTTGTTTCTTTTTCTTTCAGAATGCCTCCATTATGAAATTACATTGAAGTTATTTGTGGTATTATGTTTAAATTCTATTTTATTTAGTTAGAAACACAATGTATTAGATTAGAAGGCGGAGCCTCTCAAATCATGTGATTTCATTGTATAAAAGAGTTGTTCCTCAGTTTAGGTAGATCAGTTCAGCCTTGGAGAGGTCTGAGGAGGCACAGATGAGCGACCAAAGCTAGGTCTTAACTGTGTGTTGCTGTTTTGATTTATTTTGATTTCTTACATGATTTTTTTTGTTTAATTAATAAATCTGCACTCTGAGTGATTTTTAAACCTTACTCCTGTGTCTGTGCTTTACTCAAGAAACCTGCTATCACAGGCTTAACAAACCAGTAGGCATCTGGGAAGCTAAATCCACATCAAGTTCGCCTGATGAGCACTGCTAGCTCAAAGCTAACAAAAAAGCAGAGGTAAACTTATCCATTCCCCCTCCCACAACCCCCTCCACCCCAGGTGCCTCACCTCCTATGCCAAACAGCATTCAAAAAATAGTTGTGTCCATCCTGGAAAGGAGCTCTTTCATTATCTTGGAGCAATTCAGAGGAGAATACGAACCTCCACATAGGCAAACAGATACAACCAAACCAGCAGAGTGAATCAGTGGCTATTGTTTATTTGCGGTTTGAATGTGGAAGGAGAGCTGGATGGATTTGAGCTGCATGTTGACGTTGTTTAGGCTGCAGATCTCGAGGCTTTCTACACTGTAAACCATAAATTGGATTGACCTTTATGTGGCAATTTCGCTCTGGACCAGACTTGCCAGGCATTTGACTGTAGCTCTTGAGAAGGGAAACGGGAGACGATTTCCTCCAGCCCAATGCCATGTGTCAGAAGGAAGTCCTTTGTCTCGGCCAGCTCTGCAAAGCGCTTAGTTCCATCTATAGTCACCACCCTCAGCCAGGCAGGATATTCAAGAAAAGCTTTAAACCCCCTCTGCCGGAGCAATTCCTGAACCACCAGGACTTGTCCATGGTGCTGCATGGCAGTCAGGGCAAAGTCATGCTCCAGAAATATACGGTGATCACCGAAGAAAACCTCCTTCTTTGCCCATGCAGTTTTCAGGACCATCTCCTTTGTCTGGAAGTCTAGAACGCCATTATGATAGACCAGGGCCGGGCTTTAGAATCTTTGGGTGGCACTGCGAGAGCACGGTGAGCCCGGATAATCTGAAGTGGTTGGTCTTTTGGCAGGCCCAGAACCACCTGCAACAATCCTTCCATATAGGCAGTCATCTCCCCGAACTCTGTTTTCTCAGGTAGGCCATGTAGTCGAATGTTGTTCCTACTATGCCTATTTTCAAGGTCTTCTACTTATTGGACCAACTCCAGCTTCTGGTAATGTAGTTTTAGCAAGTCCCTATTATGAATATCTGTTATTTGGGTATATTCTGTTAGACAATATTCAATTGCTCTGGTGCGTTTCTCAACCACCTGAATGTCTCTCCGATTATTCGCCACTATTGTTTCTAGACGCTGGAGGGTTTCTCTGATGTTTTGAAGTTGAGTGCATAGTTTTTAGACATTAATCTTAAATTCTTCATGCTCTGTGTTGTTGGACTTGGGAAGGATAGAAGTGTTGCGGAGAGTAGCTTCAACTTGCATGCTCTCATGGTCTTGCATTTGCTGTTTAGTAGATTTAGAGGTTGAGCCAGCAACAAATTCCTTTAATTTCTGATATGTGGACATTATGACTTCTTGCATTCTCCCGTTTGGTCTGGATATTGTTCTTTTTAATGCCAGGATGGCAGAAGATTGTGTTTGGTGTATGGAAGCCTCAGGATTAGGCTGCCATTAAGGGGTTGACGTCACCGGAAGTGCACCCTGAATTTTTAACTGCAAATTATGATTTTGAGCAGTCACAGTAATAAGTTCCCATGCTAGGAGAGATTTCCTCCACAGGTTTTTTTTCTCTCAAGAGTGCCAAAGGCCATAATGTAGTGTATGTATTTAAATATAGGGCAGGATTTTCAACACATGGCACAGGGCTTGCATCCAGCCCTGTGCCACAGCACTTAGGTTCTGGCAGTGTGCCAGACCCTTTGCCTCAGCTGCGCCAGATTTCAATCTCGGGTGCACGTGTGACAGTTTCCCCAAATTATGCCAGCTTGTGCAAAATATCTGGTGCACACTCCATAAAAATGGACCCCTGGATTGCAGCACGTTAGACCAGAAAAAGTTAGTCTAACTTGCAGTAATTGCTGCACGAGATAGAAAATCCCATTAGATCACTACAAGCCCCATGCACTATATCATTAGTGCACCGGGGCTTGCAATGATCAAAGACATTTGAAAATCCTGCCCATAGCGTTTATCCTAGTACTGCAGTAGGTTTCCACTGTGAGTTAGGGTTGAACAATTCCCTTGTGTCTGTCCCAAGCATTTTTGAACCCCTCCACTGTTTTCACCCCCACTACCTCTGCCGGAAGGGTGTTACAGGGATCCGCCACCCTTTCAGTGAAGAAGTACTTCCTCATGTCCCTCTTAAAATTGCCCCCCCTCCAGCTTCATGGCATGCCCCCTTGTTCTAGAACACCTTTTTCTCAGAAAAATACTCTCCTCCTCCTGTACCTTATCAACTCCAATAAGTCTATCATATCCTCCCTATCCCTTCTCTCCTCTGGGGTGTACATGTTTAGCTCCTGTAGCCTCCCCTCATTGGGCTTTTGATGCAGACCCTGCACTACGGTATTTTGGTGGCCATCCTCTTGACTGCCTCCACTCTGTCTATGTCCTTTCTGAGGTGTGGTCTCTAGAATGGGACACAGCACTCAAGGTGCAGTCTCACCAGCGATCTATACAGGCGCAGCAGCACCTTCCTGTTCTTGTTGGCAAGACTTCTTCTTATGCACCCCGGCATCCTACTTGCTTCACTGGTTGCCTCATCACAATTAATGGCCATTTTTTTAGATCATCCTATATGATTACCCCAAGTCTCTTTCCTGCTTTATCGTTGTCATTAGCATTCCACCCATTTTAACAAAGAAGCATAGAAATTGATGGCAGATATGGACCGCTTAGCCTACCTAGTCTGCCCATTTTCCCTACCTACTGTAATACCACCGACCTTACTTGATCTTCGGCTTTATCCCTCCTTTCCTAATCACTATGGTTCTATTATATCTATCTTACGCATTTTTGAATTTGGTTACCGTCTTTGCCCCCACCACCTCCACTGGGAGGCTGTTCCATGTATCCACCACCCTTTCAGTGAAGAAGTACTTTCTCACATTTCCCCTGAGTCTACACCCCTCCAGCTTCATAGCATGACCCCTTCTTCTTGAACATCTTTTTCTCTGAAAAATGCTTCCCTCCTGTACCTTATTTATACCCTTGAAGTATATGAAAGTCTGTATCATATCCCCTCTCTCCCTCTTTTCATTCAGGGTGTACATATTGAGGCCCTTTAGTCTTTCCTCATAGGGCTTTTGGTGCAGACCCTGCACCATTTTAGTTGCCTTCTCTGGACCACCTCTACTCTATCTATGTCCTCCTGGAGATGTGGCCTCCAGAACTGGACACAATACTCTAGATGTGGTTTCAATAATGATTTGTACAGTGGTATCACCAGCTCCTTCTTTCTGTTGGTGATACCCCTCCCTATGCACCCCAATATCCCACTGGCTCTTCCCACTGCCTTGTCACACTGCTTGGCCACTTTTAGGTCATCAGATATGATTACCCCCAGGTCCCTTTCCTCTTTGGAGGTCATCAGTACCACGCCCCCCCCCCATCCTGTACTCCACCCTGGGTTTTTGTACCTCAAGTGCATGAATTTGCATTTCTTCACATTGAATCTTAATTGCCACACTGTTGACTACTCCTCAAGCTTGCTTAGATCCCTTCTCTATTTTTGCATCCCGTTGGAGTGTCAATCATGTTGCAGATCTTTGTGTCATCTGCAAAAAGGCATACTTTCCCTTCTAACCCATCTGCAATGTTGTTAATAAAGACATTAAAGAGGACTGGCCCCAATACTGATCCCTGTGGCACTCTTCTGGTCACCCTTCCCTCCTCAGAGTAAACTCCGTTTACCACCACCCTCTGCTGCCTATCCCTCGACCAATTTCTTACTCATTTTACCACCTTAGTACCCACTCCCAGGCTGCCTAGCTTGTGTACTAGTCTCCTACTGTATGTGGAATGGTGTTAAAGGTTATACTGAAATCTAGGTAGGCCATATCCACCTCTCCACCCTGATCTAATTCCTTTGTCACCCAGTCAAAGACATCTTTAGATTTGTTTGATATGACCTCCCAGTGAATCCATGTTGCCTCGGATCCTGTGAGTCGCCAGATTCAAGATATTCCACAATTCTTTCCTTCAGCAGTGATTCCATTAATTTCCCCTTCACTCTAGTCAGGCTGGCTGACCTGTAGTTGCCAGCCTCCTCGTTGCTCCCGCTTTTGTGAAGTGGGACCACATCTGCCCTGCTCCAGTCCCCTGGAACCACTCCTGTCTTCAGTGAATGGTTTACCAGGACTGTTAGTGGCGCTGCCAGCACCTCTCTGAGCTCCCTCAATATCCTTGGATGTATCCTGTTTGGCCCAATTGCTTTGTCCACTTTCAGTTTTACGAATTCCTTCAGGACTCTCTCCTCCGTAAATTGACTGGTGTCTACCTCCCTTCCACTGATGATCCTGTCACTTAGCTGTGGTCCATCTCCTTCCTCTTCTTCTGTGAGTATTGAGCAAAAATATTTGCTTAAGGATGTCTGCTATGTCCTGGTCTCCCTCCTCACTCTCCCCTCCTTAGTCTTGCAATCCCTCCCTTGGTCCTTCTTTTGCTTGCGTACCAGAAAAAATGCCTTGTCCCTTTTCTCTACAGCCTGTGATATTTTTCCCTCATTTTGGGGCTTTGTACAACTGACTGCTTTCCCTGCCTCCCTCTGCTTCACCTGATGCACTTCCCTGTCCTCCTTCCTCTGAGTCTCCTTATACCTCCTGAATGCTAACTTTTTGGCCCTTAGCTTCCCCACTACCTCCTTTGAGAACCATAGCATTCTTTTTTTCCTCTTGCTTTTGTTTCCTGGCCTAACGCAAGTTGTTGTACTCTGCTTCTGGGTTAGTATGGCCCAAGTGCATTATTTTGCACTTTTTTGCATTGAAACCTAGCTGCCATACCCTTGACCACTCCTTCAATCTCTTCAGATCCCTACCTGTCCTTTCCACCACCACCCCGAGTGTTCACTCTGTTGCAAATCTTGGTGTCATTGGCAAAGAGGCAGACCTTTTCTTCCATTTCCTCTGCTATGTCACCTATGAAGACCTTGAAGAGGACCAGTCCCAGCACCGATCCCTGATGTATCCCACTGGCCACCCTCCCTTTGTCAGAGCGAACTCAGTTTACCACTACCCTATGCGTCCTGTCCACTATACAGTTTTTTACCCAGGTTACTACCTTATTACTCAACCCTAAGACCTCCAGCTTGTGTATCAGTCTCCTGTGTGGAACAGTGTTGAAAGCCTTGCTGAAGTCAATGTAGGTCATGTCCACTGCCCCTCTCTGATCCAGCTCCTTGGTCATCCAGTCAAAGAAATCTATCAGATTTGTTTGGCATGACCTTCCTCCTGTGAAACCATGCTGACTTGGATCTTGTAATCTGTTGGATACAAGATATTCCACAATCCTTTCCATGAGTAGTGTTTCCATGAACTTACCCACTACCGATGTCAGGCTGACAGGCCTGTAGTTGCCTGCCTTCTTCGTGCTACCACTTTTGTGAATTGGACTACCTCTGCCTCTCTCTAGTCCACTGGGACCATGCCGGTCTGGCTCTCCAGTGACCTGCTCAATAGGTCTGTCAGAGATGCAGCCAGTACCTCTCTGAGCTCCCTCAGCACCCTTGGATATATCCTGTCTGGCACTATAGCTTTGTCTGCATTTAGGTTAGCAAGCAGTTAATGGACTTTCTCCTCAGAAAATGGACTGGTGTCCACTTCTCTCACCTCAAAGAGCCCGCTGTCTTTTCGAGGTCCCTCCCCCTCCCCTTCTACTGAGCAGAAGTATTTGTTCAAGTTGTTTGCCTTTTCTTGATCCCCTCCGTACAATCCTCTTTAACCGTACAATCTCTCCCTTTGTGTTCCTCTTCTTGCTCACACACCTGAAAAATGTCTTGTCCCCTTTTGATATTCCCTGAGCTTTTCTTTTCTCAGTTTGCATCTTTTTGCTGCTTACAGCTTTGCTTGCTTCCCTTTATTTTATCAGATATACAGCACCTCCCTCTCCTCCTCCCTCTGGGTCTCCTTGTACCTTCTGAATGCTATTCCTTTAGCCTTTACTTTTCTGCCACCTCTTTGGAGAACCATAGTGGTCTCCTCTTTCTTTTACATAGAACTTAGAAGCTGTTGGCAGAAAAGGACCTCTTGGCCCACCTAATCTGCCCTAAAGTCCCTACCTCCTGTGCTAATTTAGACCCTATTCGATCTCTGGCCTTTCCCCCCTGCAGCCCTATTACAAAGGTCCCCTGTGTCTATTCCATACATATTTGAATGCTGATACCATTTCAGTACCCAGCACCTCTGCTGGGAGGCTATTCCAGACATCCAACACCCTTTCCATGAGGAAGTATTTCCTCATATCCCCTCTGTGTCTCCCCCTTCCAGCTTCATATCATGCCCCTTGTCCTTGAGCATCTCTATCTGTGCAAAATGCCCCACTCTTGTATCTTATTAATACTTTTGAGGTATTTGAACATTTCTATCATGTCTCCCTTTTCCCTCCTTTCCTCTATGGAGTACATCTTTAATTCATTGAGTCTTTCCTCATAGTGCTTCTGATGTAGGCCATGCACCGTTCTGGTTGCCCTTCTCTGTACTTCCTCCACCTGAGCTATGTCTTTTCAGAGTTGAGGCCTCCAGGACTGGACACAGTACTCCAGGTGTGGCCTCACCATTGATCTATACAGGGGTACCACTATCTCCCTCTTTCTGCTGATGATACCCCTCCCAATGCACCCAAGCACTCTACTAGCCTTTCCCACTGCCTTATTACTCTGTTGTGCTACCTTCAGGCCATCAGATATGATGACCCCAGGTCTTTTTCCTGTTTTGTGGTTGTTACCACCTCTCTCAAATGATACATTGCCCTTGGTCCCTATTCACCGAAATGCAGCGGCTCACTTGGTGTGTAAGACCAGCGCATGAACCGATATGTCTTGAAACAGCGATAGCTGCCCCCGTCGCGGCATGCACGACCTGTATCTGGGGCCATGCGATACAGCCGCCACAAACATGCGCACCTCAGAGGATATGCGGTCTTGCAGGGGTGTTCCCGTTTACGCGGTACTTGTGGGACTCTGAACACACATGCACAATGCATGTTACATCAGAAAGGCATGCCGTGTCCCCATGTATGGGATATGCATTCTGGAGGCAGCCATAAACAGCCTACGCATTGCACACATGGCAGAAGTGGCCAGCGAAGCAAGCCAGTGGGAGCATGGCGATGCTCCCAGTAGCACCACATGCCAGCCACACATGCGGCGATGCAAGGCACGTTGGCAGTGCCAACACACATGCCAGCCACCTGCCATGTGCAACAACTTGGGCCATATGGCCTGCCCAAGCACGGCACGTATATGCCACCCAGCAGGCGTCACCACAACTGGATGCACAGCACAGCATACCGTGGCAAACATGCAGGCACACAAGCCAAGCACACCACAAGGGCCAGTCACAGAAGCATGTAATACACACAGACACACAGGCACACACACACACACACACACACACACACACAGACATGCACACAGCCGCCAGGGTGAATAACAAGACACAGAGACATAGCTGGCTACAACAGCCTTTACTGGTACCCAAAGATGAAAGCAAAGGGCAGTAATGGCAATAGATCAAAAGGGGGGAGCGGCTTCATGGATGGGCCTCCACTTCAATCAGAGTCCTCCTCCGAGGGCAACTCTGGACTGGTGGACGGGGTCAGCTCCTGGGGGGGGTGTCAGTGAACTTCCTCTGGATGAGCCACCTGATAGGGCCATGGTAGTGCTGAAACAACAAGAGCAGACAGAGGGGACCAACATCAGTGCCCAGTAACATGCAACGGCCCCTGCCCCAGCAATGCCACACACACACACACGGCCAAAAGCCACCTACCTTTGAGGGTGCGTGGATGGCCCAAAGGTCCTCCTGGTCATCCTGATAAACATAGTCCTCTGTGCTGCTCCTCAGGTTGAAGTGCCAAGGCAGGTCGTATGGCAGGTGCCACCGTGGGGTCACCACATGTGCAGGCCTGGGCCTGCCCACCTCCTGGTGCTCCAGGACCAGCACACTTTCTGATGCCAGGTCCTCTGCAATGAAACACAGGGAACATGATTAGCAGACACTCCCCTGGCACATGCCACAGTCCACCCGACAAACACACACATGGCCATCAGCCACCTCCCATATGTCTCCTGCTGGCATCCCGTCCTGGTAGGAGGCCTCCACCACCCAATACAGATACTGTGGCAGGACAAGCCTATCATGGACCTCCCCAGCTGCCATGGGTGGAGCTGCTGCCACCATCGTAGCCACAGCTATAATGGCCAACAATGGCAGGCCCACACCCACACCATGTGGGCATGCCACACCCTTAAGGGCACATGCGACATGCCCCACAGCATGCATGGCATACACGTGTAGACATGCAATGCCACAGTGTGAATGGTAAGAGCGGTTCACATATTGGCATTGCAATGTGCCATGGGGCACTACTACATTTGGTCCTCCTCGAGGAGGCCAATGCTGAGTGCTGTAGCAGACCAAGGCACCATCACCAGACATTCAGGCCACAACTTGTTGCCCAGATGTTGCACCCCACTGACATCCTACAGTGGTAACGGGTCAACCACGGCACGCTACGGTACATCTGTGGCATGGAGGAGAATGTGATCCGACTGGCCACCGAGAGCTCCATGTCCATGGAGACAAAGGTGCTGTGCACCCTGCAGTACTATGCCACAGGCACCTTCCAGAGTGTGACATGTGATGTGATGGGGTGAGTCAGCCGCCCGTGTCACGGGCGCTGCATCAGGTCACCGATGCCGTGGTGAGGCACCAGGGGAGGCACATCACGTTTCCTATGGATGAGACAGGGTTCAGGGCCATCAAGGGTGCATTCCTGGAGATGTATGGCATGCCAAACAAGGTAGGTGTGATCAACTGCATGCATGTGCCTATCCTCACCCTGCCCAACAATAAGGAGGCCTACAGGAACCATAAGGGATTCCACAGCATCAACTGTCAGGTCATCAGCAACGTTGTGGGCATTCTGACCAATGTCCTGACACAGTACCTGGGGTTGTGCCATGACTCATACGTCAATGAGAACAGCGCTCTGAGGCACCATTTGGACCAGCAACCAGAGGGCTATGGCTGGTTGTTGGGTGAGCCCCCATAACGTCATGCAGATACATTGGCTGAATGTTTGCCCCAGCATCACTAATGTATCTGTCCCACTCAACTTACACAGGTAACAGCAGGTACCCCCTGAGGACAACAATCCTGACACTGTACCTGGCTCCACAGCACCTGGCTGAAGAGGCATACAATGTAGCACACACACAGGTGTGCAGCATTGTGGAATGCACAATAGGGCTGCTGAAGATGTGTTTCCAATGCCTGGACCACACAGGTGGCACAATGATGCTTGCGCGGATATGGCATGCAGAGTGTTCACTGCCTGTGCCATGATGCACAACATCTGTATGTGCCACATGGTGCCAGAGCCCGCTGACATACACCCAGAGGAGGACAGCAAGGAACCACCGCAGCAACCCCATGGACCAGCGCCAACTGGGGAGAGCACCTGGGTGCCAACAAGGAGCAACCAAGCAGCAGAATGCATTGTAGCATGGGCTGTGTGCCATCAAGTGGCCCATGGCACATTCAGTAGGTAAGGCAGGGCACATGCTGGCGGTGATGAGTGTGCAAGACTGAGCCGGCATGTGCGTGACGTGCACACCACGGTGTTGCATTGGACACAATGTGCCACCAGCATGTGTGGGTTGTGTGCCACGGACCACTACAAGGGCGCAGCACTGCAGGCAGTGCATACCACCACATGCACGCTGCATGGTGGGTGTGTGAGGGTGTGTGCCAGGGTGTTGTGTGCTGCGGGGCTGTGATGCTGGCTCCCGGTGCCCTTCCCAAATGGCGCTGGTCCGTGGGGTGTTATATCCGACTGGCATGTGTGCTGTGGTTGGGGGGGGGTTTGGTGGTGGTGGTGGAAGTGGTGATGTTGTGTCCATGGTGGTTACATGCACGTGTGTGTCATCTGCACCACCTCACTGTGTCTCCGGACTCGGTTGGTGCCCACCGCAGCCGCGCACCCTTCCGTCTACTGTCATGCAGTGTGCCATGCCCGCTGGCTGTGCGGCCCCCTGTGATACCTGTACATGGTGTGAATGATGTATTACTGTTCTCATTCTGGGTTCTGGCCCGATACCGCCTGCCGTGGGTTGGGGGCGCTGTCTGGCACTTTCACACCTCACCTAGGTCGGGCACGCTGGCCCATGAAATGGGTGCAGCTGCAGCAGGTGCCACAGGGCATCCCTGTTGGGTGGCAAGGTGGGTGGCAATGGCCAGGAGGGTGTCTGCAGTCCACTGCTGTGCCCCTGCCCCCATGGCCACCTTGTCCACCAGATGTTCCTGTGTGCTCGCCCCTGTGGCCACCGTCTCCGCCATCTGCTCCTGTGCCCTCAGGCCCATGGCCATGCCTTCAGTGAACTTGTCCTGCACCTGCACAGATCCTGCCATGACCTCCATGAGGCAGTGCATGGCCTCTTCCACCCCTTCACTTAATGACCTTTCCCCTATCTTTGGCCCTTTATCTACCCCTTCCTTCATGAATACTGAAGAAAGGTACTTGTTCAGTATGTCTGTTTTCTTCTGGTCCTCTTCCACACTTTCTTCTCCTTCCCCTTTTAGTCTTACTATCCCTACCTTGTTTTTCTTCTGCTCGCTTATATGCCTAAAGAATATTTTATCCCCCTTTGTTTACTGACTTGGCACTGTTCGCCTCCATTTGTGTTTTTGCTCTCTTAACTGCTTTCCCTGCCTCCCTTTGTTTTGCCTGATAACCCTCCATATCGTATTCCTTGTGACTCAATTTGTACCTCTTGAATGCTTGCTTCTTCACCTTTACCTTATCTGCTACTTCCTTGGAGAACCATAGTGGTCTCTTTTTTCTCTTGCTCTTTTTTACCTGCCTTACACATACAGTAGGTTTGTTACCTTTTTAATAGCCTTCCTCATTCTTGCCTACTGTTCCTCTACCCCACACATTTTTCCTATCCCTGCTAGGGCTTCCCCAAGGACTCTCCCATTTTCTTGAAATTGGCCTTTCTGAAGTCCAGGACCCTCTTTTTAGTGTAGTTTGATTCTGGTCTAGTCCTTATTTTGAACTACATCATACGATGATACCTGCTTGGTACATAGGTTTGTTGCCCTCACTATCCCCTCCTTTAGTTTGACCCACTTTTCCTCTACCCCTTCAGGTCCTCACCCCACACCAGGTTATTTCTGAAGCACTCCCCCATCTTTATAAAGTCAGCTCTTCTGAAGCCCAGGACTCTCTCCATTGTAGGGTTGGATTCAGTAGTGGTTCTTATGTGGAACCACACTATATGATGTTCACTGGTCCCCAGATGGCTTCCCACCTTGACATCCTCAACCCTATCTCCATTTGCAAGCACCAGATCTAGTACTGCCAAATCATGAGTGGGTTTACTGACCAGTTGCCTGAGTAATGTCTAAAGCACAAAAGAAGTCCAAGAAGTCAAGTCCAGAGATAGATCAATCAGTATCAAATTGATTGTGCTTTTACTTGCCACACCCTCCCTGACAAAGGCTTAGTGCCAAAGCTCTGGGGTACTGGCATTGTCCGAACTGAAGTAGAAGCACAATAAATTTGATATTGATTGATCTGATCTCTAGACTTGACTACTTGTGCTTCTTTTGTGCTTTAGTGAGTGCAGGTGGATCCTCTTGTTGTTGTGCTGACCACCCATTTACCTGCACCTTCCCTGCACCGCTGTTCTCAGCAACCGCCCTGTGGACTTGGCCTAAGCAATGTCCCCTGCAGGGATTCCAGGATGCTCCTGCTGAAGCTGCTGCAGGAAGGCTCCAATCCACATCTGGCATACTGAAATCTCCCACCAGCAACACCTCCCCCTTTTTAGCCATTTTTGTAATTGCTTCTGACATTTCCCTATCTAGGTCTTCCCCCTGTGCCAGAGACCTGAAGATCACCCCTGTCTGGACTGGTACTGTTGCCCGACTCAAGGGTAACCCACAGCACCTCTGCATTTACCTGAATACCCTGTATTTCTGTTGCTTTAATGCACCACTCTGCCATTTCTCCTGTACAAAAAAACCCCACACAAGCCAATATGCAGAATAATCTCTATTTTGAACCTCAGGTTATCAAGAGCAAATAAACACAAACGTCAACAAAAAATAATCTTTAGAGTGTACTTTAGTAAGGTTATCCTGGGGAAATTAACTAACAGCAACCTGTATGCAGAACAATCTCCACATTGCACCTTAGGTTATTATGGGGAAATAAACTATACTCAAACATGTATGAAGAATAGTCTCTATACTATACCTCTGAGAGGCTAGAATGAGGAAATTAGATAAACAAACTTGGGTGCAAAAAAATCTCTATAGTGTACCTCAGTTATGTTATCGTGGGGAAATAAACTTTATACAAACCAGTGTATAGCATAATTTTTACATTGTTCTTCAGTGAAATTATCCTGGGAAAATTCATTTAGCATAAATCTGCAAGCGGAACAATTTTTGTTTAACTTTAGGCTTCATTGAGAGCATTTTTTACACATACATTGTACAAACATTTCCTTGTTCCAGTAAAACAGATGACAGCAATCACGTCCATTGATTCCAGTCCATTATATGTGAATGATTCCTTGGGATGTTGTTCTGTTTTTAAGGTGAACGCAGCTCTCATTAGTCCAAATAGACAGCATCTTGTGCTGGCTTTTAGCCTGAGACCTTTTCACAAATAGCAGTTAATAAACATTTTGGTCTGAAAACTAATCAAGTAAATATCAATACAACTGTGACAATTTACAACTGTTTGTCTATGAGATCATACATTTCATCATACAGTTTAGTCTTTCTGTGATAATGCATAACTTCATTGGGAGGTACAGTTGTTAGATATAGTTCCCACGTACTCCATTTGTCAATAAATTTGTCCTGAATCAGCATGAGTGTGGCCATGATTCTTTCAATAGACATTACCTCATTTATGCTATTATAGATCGAGGGAACACTCCCAACCAATCGGAGCGCTCCTTTCCCCTGCGCGTGAGGCACTCTTATTCTGTGAATAACATCTCACATGCAGATGCCCTGGAAACGGGCACGTTACAGGAAGTCTTTTTTTTTTAAATATATTATTGATCACTCTCAATCAATAATACATTAATATGTCCCCAGTCACCACTCGTTGCTGAAAATAAGTGGTTTCATTTGCCTTCAGCTTGAGCCAGAACAGCTTCGCTTTGTTTTGCTGTTCTCGCTCAGCTGAAGGCATGAGAAACCACTCACTTTCAGCAATGAGTGGCTATGGGGAACATATTAACACATATTCTTCCACTCTGTTATTGTCGGAAGATCAGCTGAGAGCCAGAAGATGTTATCCCTGCAAGGATAACAATGTACATTGTGTGGAACACTTCTCTGTGACTCCTAGGGTATAGATTTCTTGGCGACAGACCCAGCACACAGTTTTGGAAGGGCATTGGAACCTCTTGCCCAAACCTTGCTCCACTCGTACTTGATCTGGGAACATTAGTCTTGGATATATGGGCACCCCAGAAAATATGGTAGTGGTCCCCTTTCTCTGTACAGCCCCTCCTATACCTATCTGTGTGGCCCACACTGAAATGGACTGTAAATGTGGGAATGTGGGAATCTATTGTGTCTTCCAGCAAGGCCATGGAATATCTATGCTTTGTATTGAGCCTTGCAGACCAGTAGAGAAAATCTTCCCACTTTGTGGGCAGCTTAGCCACCTGTGCTAGGCAATTACAGTATCTGTTTGCAAGTAGTGTTTCACCTGCAGAAACCTGACTAGGTCTCTGTTAGGGATTCCATGAAATGTCCTTACCTGCTCAAATGAAACACTTGTACAGTACCCACTGCCACCAACTGTGAGTACCTGCTAAGGTCTAATCTTTTCCCTTACATAAACCCAGGGTCTTTATGCATCAGAGCGAATCCTGGATCCTCTATAATTGCGGTGAATGGTCCGATTTAATTCAGAGTGTTTGTTAAGGTTCTGATAGCAAAACACTCTTTATATTGCACTTCAACCAGATTATTCTGGATAATAAACTAAGCACACACCTGTACACAGAATAATGTCTGTAGTGTACCTCAGTTAGGTTATTCTGGGAAAATAGTCACAAACTTGCATGCTGAGTAAACTTAATATTGTACATAAATTGGGTAATCATGGGAAAATAAACCAAATATGAACCTGTACATGGAGTAGTTTCTATATTTTACCTCAGTTGTGTTATCTTAGAAAAATAAACTGAACAAAAACTAGCATGCAGAATAATTTTATATTGTGCCTCAGTAAGGTCATCTCAGGAAATTTAACTAAACACAAACATGTGCAGAAAACCTTTATATTGTACCTCATTGGGGTTATTCTGGAAAAATAAACACAAACCTGTCTGCAGAATTATCTCTATGTTGTAGGCATAGGAGAACTGTTTTGGATTAATTTGGAACCTTCTGGAAGCTGGGCCATTTTTTGTAAAAAAAAAACCCTGACAGAACTTTTTTTCAGGTTCTCATAAGGTTCTGATCATTTTAGGGAGATATAGTTACAAACTGTAAAAATACTGCTCCCCTTGAAAATAGTGGCCATAATATGGTCAAATTCTCAACTGTAAAGACATCTACAAAAATAAAGGGTACAACTAAAATCAAATGTTTTAATGAAGCAAACTTTACAGTTATGAGGAAGGAATTGGAAGATTGGGAACGGAAAGGTGATTTTAGGGAGAAATCATTAGAAGATATGTGGGCCATCCTAATAAATAAAATAAACAACTGAGAAAGAAGGGATATACCAGAAAAGAATAAATATGACAGAAAGGGGAGGATTCCTCCATGGCATAATAGAAGGGTGGTGAGAATTACAAACTAAAAAAGGGCATATATAAAAAATCAAAAAAAGAAAACTCAGTGGGAAGTTGGATAAAATACAAATCAGTATCAAAGGAATGTAAGAAAACTACAAGTAAAGCAAAATGTACTTAGGAAATAGGGTTAGTAACAAAAGTAAGGGATGATTACAAAATCTTTTATACATACATTAATCGTCTACATGGAAGCAGTGTGCTAGTCTGCCCTTTAGCAAAACCCTCTGCAGAAATAGTTAGAGATGAAAAAGAGATGGCTAATACACTGAATGAGTATTTTGCTTCTGTTTTTAATTATAAGGCTGATATGGGACAAGCAAGGAAAACAAACAAGGATAGTCCATCTTTAAAATTAAAATTAGAAGACAGAAGAGATGAACTCAATCAGATAGACCCAAACAAAAAAAAACTGGACCTGATGCTGTCCATGCGAGAATATTAAAATAACTAGCTAATGAATTGGCAGCATCTATTCTGGAAATGTTTCAACAATCATTAGACTCTGGTCAAGCAGTAGAGAACTGGAGGGAAGCCTGTGCAGTCCCAATTTTTACAGAAAGGTAAAAGAGGATACCCAGAATGACTCTATGATGCTGGTTTGACAACTAACCCATCAGCCGGCATCACAGCACCAGGCTCCATGTCAACCGTGATTTGCAGTCGTCAAGGAGCCATGCACATCGTGGTGTGTTTTTTCTTCTGGGAGCTTTGCCCTTGAATCCCCCTCATGGAGGGCTCTGATCCCTGCACCCCCATATATTTAGATTCCAACTCCGAGTCAGAGTTGGTTTGGGGAGGGGTTGCAGGACAGGGGAAAGTGTTGCCAGGTCCCAGGCAAACTTCTACAGTGACATGGCGCTGTTGTTGATGTTGACGCATGTCACTGTAGCAGTGTTGCTGTATGGGGGGCATACCTACTTGGAACTACAGGCCTGTTATCTTGATCTCTGTTTTTAGAAAAAATACTTGAAAGGATTCTGAAAAAAGAAATTGAAGGGCATCTAAGAATAGGAGGAGTAGCTGATGAAATGCAGCATGGGTCCCCTATGAGTAGGTCCTGTCAAACCAACCTATTAGTTTTATCATCTAGTAAGTAAGGCACTGGATGATGGGGAACCAGTGGATGTCAAATTCTTGGGTCTGAGCAAAGCGTTTGACAAAGTCCCACATAAAGAACTAATCGAATTGCTACAATAAATTAGTATACATACAAACATGGTTGAGTGGATTAGATCATGGTTAACAGACAAGAGACAATATGTGAGCCTAAGGGATAATAGGTCAAAATGGGCAGAAGTAACAAGTGGAGTGCCACAGGGATCAGTGACGGGTCTCTGCCTGTTCAAAATGTATATTGCATCAATGTAATGCAGAGAAGGAGTTGGGTTGGCAAAGTGTGCAGATGACACTAAACGTGTAACAGTGGTTAGGACTCAGACAGACAGACATTGCTAACTTGAGGAAAGAAATGGAACAGTTTGACCAGTGGGCAACTGAAAGCAGACTGGTGTTCAATTTAGATAAATGTGCAGTCATGCATTTGGGCAGAACAAACACAAGAGTGCAATATAGTTTAGGGGGACACATAGTAAGGATAACTACCAAGAAGAAGGATTTGGGAGTGACAATAACAGACACCATAAAACAGAATAGAAACTGTTATACGGTGTTACAGAAGGTGAGGGGAGTACTGGGACCCATAGCCAGGAATATAGTGAGTAGAGACAGAAGGTTATTGATGCCACTTTATTCAGTATTGGTAATACCTCATCTGGAAAATTGCGCTCAGCTCATTTCACCCAGTAATAGGGCAGATATTAGGGTAATGGAAGCGGTCCAATGTAAAACCAAAAAACGGGTTAAATCAGTTAAACATTTAAATTATGATGATAGATTAGAAACATTGGGATTGTTTTTGTTGGAATATTGATGACTAAGGGGAGACCTGTGTCTGGTATAAAAATCATTCAGGAATGATGATTTATGGGAATGTATGGGATTGGAGATAACGACAAACATCTACAATATAAGATCCCATATATTACAAATAAAAGGAGAAACATGTCATACAAAGAAGAGAGCAAGCTGGTTTAAGCAGACGGTAGTAAGGGTGTGGAACGGACTTTCTCAGAAGGCAGTGGCAAGTTCAACCATGAACAAATTTAAAAACAAATTAGATTTATATTGTAAGCATAATAACATCAGAGGATATTCCCTTAGAGCAAAGGGCAAGGTATACAGGGGCACAAGCCTGATCTGGCTCGTACTTTCCTATGAATCCTTTGAAAATCCTATGAATATACTCACCCAGCAGGTCTTTATCTAGGACAGACCTGGTGATGTTGGAAAGACCAAGAAAGAATGCGGTTGGCCATGAAAGGACTCGATGAGCCTGGTCTGTTGTAAGTGGCCATACTCAGTGGTGTTACACAAGGGGTACAAACTCGCTATATGATACTAATTTTATTTACTCTGCTACCACTCCAAGCTGTTTTTAGATTACTTGCCATTCACAGATAGTAGCTATGGGTGAAAATGATTACTAAAAGGTTTTGCACTTTAAAAGGTTTTGTAAGTTCTGAGAAGGTTTGGATAACTATCAGAACTTCTCCTGGCTTGTCAGAACCTTTCAGAATCTGAAACTTTGTGGGTCTCCCATCCCTACTATATTATATCTGTGTTAGGAAGTCCTGGGAAAATAAACTAAGTATATACCTGTATACAGAAGAGTCTTAACTGCATATTGCATCTCAGGTTATCCTATGAAAGTACACTAAACACAAATCTGTATGCAGAAAAATCTTCATATTGTACCTCAGAAAGGTTATCCTGGGGAAATAAAGTAAACACATCTGTGCAAAGAATAATCTGTATTATAAAATGAAAGAAGTATTCATGGGGTCTAATTGGTCAGTATTGACCTTCAGCAGTGATGTTATCTCAGCACATCAATCCCATCAAAAAGCAACTAAAAATGCATTTTACAAATGTATTTTTCACCTTTTTTCTTTTTTCAAGCAAGCATAGAAACATAGACTTTGACGGCAGATAAGGATCGCTTGGCCCACCTAATCTGCCCATTTCCCTACCTATTGGATAAGCTGCAGATCTTAGTTAACTAACAGCCTACTTTCTCCTACACCCCACTATAATTGTCTTATGTCTGTCCCATACATTCTTGAATTTCCTCAATGTTTTTGACCTCACGATCTCCTCAGGAAGACTGTTCCATGCGTCCACCAACCACCCTCTCCCTGAAAAAATACTTTCTCACATTGCCTCTGAGCCGTCTTCAAACTGTGCCCCCTTGTTCTTACACATCTCTTTTTCTGAAAGATGCTACCCGCTTGGACTTTGTTGATTCCCTTGAGGTACCCCCCCTTTCCTCGAGGGTATACATATTAAGCTCCTTTAGTCTCACTCTCTTTGCATGATTTCTGGTGCAGATCCTGCACCATTTTATTTGCCCTCCTCTGGACTGCCTCCATCCTGTCTATGTCCTTGTGGAGATGGGGTCTCCAGAACTGGACGCAGAACTCCAGATGGGGTCTCACCAACTGTCTGTACAGAGTGATGACAACATCCTGTTTTCTACTGCTGCTGCCTCTCCCTATGCATCCAGTATCCCCCCAGCCCTCCTTACTGCCTTTTCACATTACTTGCCTACCTTTAGGTCATCTGATATGACTACCCCCAGGTTCCTTTCCATTTTTGTTGTTGTTAGTATCTCCCCCTTCCCACACTGTGTACTCTTCCCCTTGGTTTTTGTTTCCCAGGTACATTACCTTGCACTTCTTTGCATTGAATCTATGCTGCCATACATTTGACCATTCCTCCAACCTTGCCAAGTCCCTTCTCATCCTTCCCACCACCCCACTTGTGTATCAACCCTGTTGCAGATCTTTGTATCATATGCAAAAAGGCATACTTTTCCTTCCAGTCCCTCTGCAATGTCACTTATAAAGACACTGAAGAGGACCCGCCCCAGTACTGAACCCTGCGGAACCCCACTAGTAACCCCCCTTTCTTCAGAGTGGACTCCACTTACTATTACCCTCCGCATCCTATTGTCCAGCCATTTTTTTACCCAGGCCCCCACCCTGGGCATTTTATAATTGTAGTAATGCACTCCAGGATGTGTGTCATGGGGAATAACATCACTTCTTGGGTGCTGGATGCACTTGACCTGCAGCCTTGTGCCCAACCACCCAAGGTGTGATGTTACACCACCATGACACCAGCATGACACATGCCCTGTCAAGAATTATTGCTTAGTGTTGTACCTCAGTGAGGTTTTCCTGGGAAAATAAACTAAACAAAGCCTGTATGCAGAAAACCTTTTATGTTGTAGCTCTATTAGTTAACCTTAGGAAAATAAACTAAAAACAAACATGTATGCAGAAACCTCTGTGGGATTTAAGTGGTAGCTGAGACAAGACCCCTTGTCCCCATAATATAGTCACTATGGAAAATTATATCCTCCAACTTTCTCTTTCATGTGAGACAATTTATTTAAATAGAGATAGTGGCAACTTAAGAAACATAGACTTTGACGGCAGATAAGGACCACTTGGCCCACCCAGTCTGCCCATTTTCCTACCTATTGGATAAGCTGCAGATTCTAGTTAACCAACAGCCTACTTCCTGCAGCCCCCCACTATAATTGCCTTATGTCTGTCCCATGCATGTTTGAATTCCCCCACTGTTTTAGACCCCACAACCTCTCCAGGAAGGCGGTTTCATACGTCCACCACTCTCTCCGTGAAAAAGAATTTCCTCACATTACCTTTGAGCCGTCCCCCCTCTAACTTTAAATTGTGCCCCCTTGTTCTTACACATCTCTTTTTCTGAAAGATGCTACCCTCCCGGACTTTGTTGATTCCTTTGAGGTACTTAAAAGTTTCTATCATGTCCCCCCGTCCCTCCTTTCATCAAGTGTATACATATTAAGCTCTCTCAATCTCTCTTCATATGGTTTCTGATGTAGACCCTGCACCATTTTAGTTGCCCTCCTCTGGACTTCTTCCATCCTGTCTATGTCCTTGCGTAGATGAGGTCTCCAAACACACACAGTACTCCAGATGGGGTCTCACCAACTGTCTGTACAGAGGGATAACCACTTCCCTTTTTCTACTTGTGATGCCCCTTCCTATGCATCCCAGTATCCCCCTGGCTCTCCTTACTGACTTCTCACATTGCTTACCCACCTTTCGATCATCTGATATGACTACACCCAGATCCCTTTCCATTATTGTTGTCGTTAGTACCTCCCCTGCTATTGTGTACTCGTCTCCTGGATTTTTATTTCCCAGGTGCATTACTTTGCACTTCTTTGCATTGAATCTAAGTTGCCATATGTCTGACCATTCCTCCAACCTTGCCAAGTCCCATCTCATCCTTTCTACCCCCCTTGTGCATCAACTCTGTTAGAGATCTTTGTGTCATGCGCAAAGAGGCATACCTTTCCTTCCAGACCCTCCGCAATGTCGCCTATAAAGACGTTAAAGAGGACTGGACCCAGTACTGAGCCCTGAGGTACTTCACTGGTAACCACCCCTTTCTTCAGAATGTGTTCCATTCACTATTACCTTCTGTGATAGTGAATGGAACACACTTAGAAGTCTAGTGACTTTACATTGGCCATCAAAGCAGAACTCAATTGTGTTCTGTGCCAACAATACATTAATTGACACCAAGTGTTAGAAACATTACCATAATGAACATGCTGCTGAAAATTCATTGTTGGCTACAGAACTGCATTCAGATTGGGAGGCAGGTACTCCAAGCCCATATCCCTGTATCATATGGAGTAGCTTGTACTCCAGGCCCATAACCCTGAATCAAATGGTTAGGACCACTGGTCTATGGAGGGATTAACCCATGACAGGGTATGGGTTTACTGAGCATTAATTCATGCCGGGGGGGGGGGGTTGGAATCACGAGGTGAAGCTGAGTGATTTCTACCACCCAGGTGTGGATTAATACTCAGTAAACCCATACCCTGGAGTGGGTTAATCCTCATGTAACATGGGCAATGTTTTTTTTTTAGAGTTTTACCTAAAGAAATAGTGAAATAAAGCCATGTGAACATGCAACTGTGGGTAAATCAGAGATTAATCAATAGCCAGGTGACCTGTTTGGATGAATCAGAAGACAGTATTTTAGGAACCCATGTTATAATATGTGTTAAAGGAAAGATTGGAAATCAAAACCATTCTTATTGGTTTAAACAATGACCCAGTCCCTGTCTGTTAATACTGTCTCTTCCTTCTACTCCCCAGGTGCCACGTTCTCGCTGCAGTGACCACTGTGCTGTTGGATTTCGGAAGGCTGCACGACCACGGCAGCCGATCTGTTGTTATGACTGTGTTCCATGTTCCAAGGAAGAAATTAGCAATCAAACTGGTGGGCAAACCCTTTTAAAATAACATATAGATTCTGGCTGGGATTCCAACAATTGTTTGTTATGTTGGTCGAATAACAGTCTTCAAATTTTAGTCATCACAAGCTACCAGTTACAAAATAAAAAAAAAACAAGTATCAGTATGTTACCAGTGCAAGTCCTGCTGGAATTTCTGTCAATATTACATAGAAAATAATGCACTGGAGGGTACAGCATGTGTTATGAGTTTTTTTACACCCCCAAGGTTTATGTTGACCCATAAACCCATAACGTAGGTCACATTATTTCTTTCTCACTACAGTTTGTGATCTAAATTGCTTGGCAGTGGCTAACACTGCACAAAAAACGTCTAACTGTCATGCCAATTGCTACTACAGTAATTGCAGGATTTGCAATACCAGTGAAAGGAAGTATGTCTGCAAAGAGTAAAACCAACCATGTGAGCCTATAGCTAAGTGGTTAGAGCACCGGCTATTCTGGGGCCTGGGTTCAAACATCAGTAGGTCACATTATTTCTTTCACACTACACTTTGTGGTCTAAATTACTTGGCAGTAGCTAATACTGCACCAAAAATATTAAATTGTCACAACAATTGTTCCTAGTTGCAGTGTTTGCAATACCAGAGAAAGGAAGTGTGTCTGGGACGAATCAGGCCAACCATGTGAGCCTATAGCTCAGTGGTTAGAGCACCGGGACAGTGTTCCGTGGGCCTGGGTTCAATTCCAAGTAGGTCACATTATTTCTTTCTCACCACAATTTGTAATCTAAATTGCTTGACAGTGGCTAATACTGCACCAAAAACATCTAATTACCATAAACCTTGAAAGCAAAGCTCAAGAGGATTATGTGGTCATCACACACCAAGGGTGTGTAATAAAACCTCAAAGGCACACACACAAGTCTATGTTTTATATTTTTATAAGTGGTGCAGGTATTTGTTTAACAAAACTGGCTATCTGAAGAGCAAGCATGATCCAGAGAATTGGCACTACCAGGTGAGAGGGAGGTAGCAAGTGTAAATTTACAAAAAGCTCTTTTGAGAGATAAAGTTATTTTCTTAAAAAAGTGTTAAACTGGTGTGGCAGAAGGGTAGTTAAACATGCTGGATTGAAATGCCATAATAACCAGGTGTGACATCATACCCAGTTATTATGGCATTCGAAACACTCCAAAACAAGTTTTGTTAGGGCACCAGTTATTAGATATTGAATGAACTGCACTCAACTGTACATAATAAGGGCATAAAGCTATGAACGGATTTTGGTTATATTTATAAACCACAAGGCCAAAGGCCAAGAGCTTTCTGTCACCAGAACCCTTAGATAGCTTTATACCCATGTTTTATGTTAGTTGAGTCTGAAGTTTTCATTATAAAATGTCCTGAACTACAAACTGTAAAAGTGAATCTCCCCTTCCATCCATCCTTTTATATATAATCTACCACCTTTCCAAGTCAAGCCAGTGTGCATGGTCCAACTTGGCCATCCAATCTTTAATATATCTCACTTGTGCAGCCAAGTAATGGCTCCACATACAGTACTAAGAAACTACAGGCCCTCCCTGCATGGTGTCCTTCTTCAGTCTAAGCAAGCTTGCCTTCTGTCTCACGTTGACCCATATAAACTCAGTGCATGTCACTTCAGATCATTATATATCCCCCTTATAGCATGTGTGACATCTGCATGGGGTATAAAGGCTCTGCAGTACAGTCATCTTATTTTTTTTTTAACTCAGCTTTAATAGTATAAGTAAGTATTTCATACATATGACATGACAGTAATTTACATTCAATACATTGGTAAAGAGATTTTTACATTTGATAATAGTCATATCCTATTTGAGTTGATGCAATTTAAACCATGTACTATTATGTAGGTGAATTACTATAGCATGTTCCGCTGTTGCTAAAGTAAGTAAAATCATGATTTTGTTGTAGATATACTTTCAAGATATTTGTCTGGCTCTGACTAATGGTATGCTGATATTGTCCATGTACTATAATAAAGCTCATTAAAATGGCATTGAACAGTTTGCAGTAAAAAACAACAGTCTCTAAAATGAAACCAAACTTAACTATGCATGTCTCTTTCTTTATAAAGGTGTATTAAGTCACCACTATTTGTTACATTGAGATACGTCCCCAGCTCTTTCTGCAACCGAAAACTGGCTGGCTAGTCTATGAGCTGGTTGGTGTATCATAGCCAGGGCTGCCATGCAGCCCCTACATTTCTCTCCTGTTAGACACAGAGTGGCAGTGAGCTGCTCCATGCCGAAGATCTGAGCCACTCTCCCTTTCCACTCTGTAACCTCTGAGACCTCAGGACAAAGCCAGTGTGAGGATTAAGCAATAATGCCCAACAGGGTGTGTGTCATGCTGGGATAACATGATGCCTCAGGTGGTTGGGCATGAGGCCACAGGCCGAGTGCGTCCAACAACTGAGGCATGACGTTATCCCAAATGACACACAGCCTGGAGGGCATTATTGCTATTATACAATGGCTCGTTGTTATATATAAAATAAAAAAAATAATTTTAAAGATTGTTTTTATTAGTGCGGAAAAATATTTTTGTTTCTTAGGAGGAGATGAAAAAAAAAAGAGCTGCTCCATAATGATGGCACTAGACTCGTGATGTTATGCTGGGATAACATCACGGGTCCAGCCCAAGACTGACCAATCAGAGTCCAGGATTTTTTCTTGCCATTGTATAATAGTGTTTTAAGGGCAGCCAACATTATCTACTAGAACACTTCTGTCTTTTTGTTGTTGTGTTTTGATCCCCTCTACCCATGCGACCAACAGACAATGCTGGAATTCCTCTGGAATACATGCCCCCAGTTCTTGGAGAGCTCCATTCTAATACCAGACCAAAAAGGCCTTATTTTGGGGCATGCCCACAAAATATGGAAATGTGTGCCCAACTTGCCACATTCCCTCCAGCACTGATCAGTATTCATAGTTCCAAAGTGCTTGTGGTGACTCTGGGCACGTAGAAAAATCTGATCAAATATTTCCAGCAGAATTCTCTCCAATTCTGTGAGACAGAGACTTTGCACACCCTTTCAAGTCATTTAGCCCACTGTTCTTCTGTGATGTATAACCTGATCTCTTGTTGCCATTTGTTTGTAACTGATAAGTCGGTTCCACTTTCTTTTAGCAAACGTTTGTACACTATGGAAATATATTTTGTTTGCTCCTTTAGTATGGTGGACCAATATATATGCTCCTCTCTCATTTGTTCTAGGTCTTCCAATCTTTGGAAGTCAGCCCTCATCTAGAAGGTAGCTGCAGATCTGTCAGAATCTGTGAAAATCTACCCTGTTCAAGGGGTATTTGTCCTTTAGAAACTGGTATGAGGTGCAATGGTTCCCTTCCGGAAGTTGTTCATATGTAACCAGTCCCATTCTGCTACAAGCCCTGAATCTGAGATCCATGCAACCTGGACTAGAATCCAGATCTCCAGTTATAAGTGTAAGGTGTCTTATATAATTTGGGGTGATGGATGTGACCCTCAGTTTCTGTAATACATAGAGAGATTGTTTGACCCATCTGTTAGACACCTGTTTCATCAATGCTGGGGTAATTCTAGTTGCAAGGAAGGTATGAAGACGTACAGGGCAGGGGTCCACCACTCTCCATAAGGTACAATCCAGATTGTGTACATTGTTTTGCCCATGTAATGAGTGGGGTAGCCTGAGCTGACAAGTAACATAACCTAAGGTCTGGAAGGATAGTGTAACCCCTCACCCCTGCCTTTTTGCAAAAACGACAGGTGGCATGCTGTTGAAGCTGACAGCAGTACCTGGTGGGGACTGGGTTCGGGGAGGATGAGGTTACTTGTTCACAGGGGACCTAGGTTTGGCTACTCTGCACAGGGGCACCCAAGTAAATCCAAACACAGGAAGCAATAACTGTAATGTCCAGAACCAGGAATGGGATTCTACAGTGTGGCTTTTATTCATATCCAAGCTGAACAAACAAAGCATAGACGGACCCCCACAGGGCTACATTCCTGGTAATGCAGATTAGAGACAACAGAACACTTTTTCACTATTTCCAGCCCTCAGGCTCTGAACCCACCAGGCACACAGCCCAGACTTGCACGCAGCTTTGGGTACACAGCCCGACTTGTACACTACTTGGGTTTTCCCCACGGGCCCGGCTCCCCCGCCGGCCACTTGATCCACGGTCCATTTTGGGAAATTAACCAATTATACTGTTGTGGCTCCCCAATCCACCTTAGAGCCTTTGACTCCTAGAGGGAATTTTCCTTCCAATCCCACATCTGGGTACTTCCCTCATCACTGGCCAAGTGCATGAGGCAAAGTAGAAATCCACAGAGCAAATCCGTAGAGGTGGACCTGGTCACTAAAGATGGGGGGACTCCCACCTCCAGCTCCCACAGTCCATACCCGGCCATTTCTCTGGAAACTAAACAACTCTTTTACTGAAAGCTTGACAATGTAGATTCCTGGGTAGATGTATGTCACACCTCCTCTACATGTCTTTTGACTTCCCAATAAGCGCTGGACTTGAACATACTTTTACTTTTTGGCTAAGTCTATTACTCTAGGCCACCCACTATTTCAGTTGTCCAATCCCCACATGTCACACAAGTCCCAGGGTGAAAAACATAGGCCCTTTCAGGAAGAGCAGACACTCACCCTCTGGTTGCAGCTGCCCCACAGGCGATTCTCAAATCTTCTAGTCTCCCAAAAACTCTGGAACAAATAGGCAGCTTCTCCACTAGTAGCAGAACCAGGGGGTTGCCCCAGGAATATGCAGGAAACCCTTTCCTGCCCCCATCCCCGGAGGGAGGGAGGGAGCACTGAGACCCGAATCAACGGTCTCCACCACTTACAATTATCTTCTGTGTCTCTCTTTTGGTGGAGACACACACCCTTTTACCTAAATGTAGCCCCCTGTCAGGGCTGAAGCTCCTAGAGCCTACACTGAGCTGCTGTGCTGCTTTCACAGCAAGCTCCCAACTCCAACTGCCCTACTGACTACTGTTCAAACCTCCCAACATTCTACTCCAACTCCCTGCTGCAGATTCCATTGTGGCTCATGCAGCTGCGATAGTTCTATGGTGATGTCATCCCTCAGTGTCAGCTGAGACTGAGAACAGAGTGAGACAGTGTGAAACCCATTTAACTGGAGTTTCACAAGTTGCCTTCCCTGCCTACCACTAGATTTTACTGGGATTCTAGTAACCCTGGGTAACAAGAGGGTTACACTAATCCTCCCTCCTCTCAAGGCAGGGACATGGTTCTGCAGTCCCCCCATGTTTTTTCCCCAGCTCATAAAAATATCTGCAACTGCTTATCAAATGTTCCCCAAAAAGTGGTGGATATGGGGACTGGTAGGGTCTGGAAAAAGAATTACAACCCAGGTAGTATGTTCATTTCAAACACTACTGTTCTACCCAGCAGTGAGAAGGGCATGAGTTGCCATCTTTTTATATCTGCTATGACCTCTGCAAAGATTTTCTCATATTAAGCCAAAACAGGTCATCCAGTTTGGAAGTAATCCTAATACCCAGGTTTAATGGGCGAGGGTTTGCTCCTGATGCCAATCGCTCTCAAAATGGCTTGGTCGGGTCAGGGCACAGGTCCACCTCAGCTACAACTTGGAAGCGGAAAAGCACAAGGTAATCTGACTACGCCAACTACCCATAGGTGGATTTTTGTGTGAAGCCCAGCCAGCGGGTGTCAGGGGAAAATTTTGGGGAAGGGGGCACAAGTTCAAATACCACTACTGGGAACACAAGGAGAGGCATGCAGCTGACTCGAATGCAAGGAACAATGTAAAAGTTTATTAAACATAGCTGAACAATAACATTACACTAGATACATAGATACATAGACAGTGTCGGCAGATAAGGGCCTATGGCCCACCTAGTCTGCCCATTTGAGCTTGTAAGTTCAGTTTGTTTTCCTAGAAGTCTGTTTCCCCTTACCCTGCCCTCTAGAATTCCTTTATGTCTATCCCATGCATTCTTAAATTCACTAAATATCTACACTCTAAAACTATAAAGGACTAGAACATTACTAAATTAAAAACTCTAAAAGATAAGATATGTACACTTTACTAAATTATACCGTACCCTACTAAACAAATCAGCTGTAAACATTCTAAGCCAGCCACCCTTGCATGTCCAAACGGGGAGGGGAAAAGGCAAGACAGGGACCCAGCTGCCCGGTGCAGGGGAAAACATAGGACGGGACACAGGCCAGGACTATTCTGAGGTGATGTGAGTCATCGGCACAAAAGTCACTATAGCCCACCAGAAATTACACCCCTCCAGCAAAAAGTCTGCCAACTCCACCCAGCCACAGTCCCTACATGGACTGCCGAGACACAAGGTCACCCAGCCATAGCTCCTATGTGGACTGCCGGGACACAAGTACAAGCAAGGATATGACAGCTGGTGGGGAAAAACAGGGTCAGGGCACCTGGGATCACATGCAGGCTGAAGGGTGGTGGCACAATAAACATTTCTATTAAAACCCTGTGTCTATGTCTTTATTTCTAGCAAACATTACTACGTAGTGCACTTTATAGACAGATAAAACAATTCAGGTTATCAGATTACATAAAGTCGCAGGGGCACTGTCACTTCGTGGCCATCTTCAGCTGGCACACCAACACTGGTATAGGGACAATGTCATCACAGGGGCCCAAAAGCATTGCAATAAAACAATGATGTACATACGTTTACAAGCAGTTCACTTTCAAGAGCAGGGGTCAACCTTAACTTTTTTTTGCACTAGCCAGCAGGGCAAGTTGATTCAAAATTGCACTAGCCCGCAGATGATTGCACTAGCCCTTAATTATTATGGTAAATTGTGATCACTTATGCAGGAAACAATGCAAGCGAAGCCAAGAAATACTCTGATTATTGCACATTTATCCTGCTCCCACATTGCTTCCAGCTCCCCAGCAGAAAAAAAGACTGCAATGCCATCACGGTGAGCCCCTCCCCATTGTTTTGCACCATAGCCTCCTCTCTTCCTCTTTCTGCCCCCCACACCAAACTGAGAGAGGATATCACAATAGCAAATGTTCAGTCAAGCAGCCCTAGCTCTGCACACACAATAGCTAACATCATCATGCACCTCGCCACACTGTCACCACCACCCACAGGGCAATAAACAGAGTCAGGCAGAGAAAGACACTCTCGGTCTCAACCCTATACTAAATTAGAGACCTGCACTTTTGAAAGTTTTTGTACAGTCTCAAGTGAGCCAGGAGCACATCTAAGATTTCTTTGGGGGGGGGGGGGCTAGACAAACCTAAGGGGCTTGGGAAATAGAAAACTATGAGATTTTATTTGTAAAAGCACTGATTTTAATATGCTCTGCCCCAACAATAACAGATTTTTCTTAAACATTGTCCTTTCATCAGCCCAGGGGAAACAGTACACAGGCATAACACTATACTGTTTCTATTTCTGTATAGGATGATCTATGCACCCCAGGAATGCCTATTTCAAGGTTTCAAATTATGTATTTTATCAAGGTTTATTTCTGTACCATACATGATCCAAAGCTTTGTTTCTAGGCTGAAAGGACATGCTGAGTGGGATAAGGGTGGAACTGTATGGATGATGATGGCCGGCATGGTCCATTTAGAAGAGCTAGGGACCCCCTACACTTGCCAGTAAGGGCAGCAATGAATCTATGGATGGTCACTTCAGAGTCTGGTCTGCAATGGTGTCCAGGGAAAGAACAGAGTTAAGAGATTTGGAGAGGAGAGGGAAGTTATGATGAGGCTGGGATAAAACCCACCACCTGCAGGGCTGATCCAGTATACCGCTTTGCATTTTGTCACTGAAATGTTGGATACAAACACTCAAAATGTAGAGAAATGAGGGGCACTGGTCTTAATAATATTGGACAAATTGTTAGACATAGACACATTCAGAAAACTGGAAGCTAGTGGCTTAACAGCACTCTACCCTTGATCACACCCTGAACACTAGCTGAAAGTTTTAACAGTGGAGTGATAATGACTCACATTGAGTCTTTTGTGGGATCTCTGTCTTGAACTGCCAGATAATTGCAGCTCTTAATGAGCTGTTAATCTCACCTGGCCATCTGGAACATTGAGAGAGATTAGCATGAAGACTAGAGAATGCTAAAGTAGAGACATTTTTAACTTCACTAACAGCCATGAAAATCTGCACTAGTCAAGGCGTGCTAGTAGAGAGTTAGCTGCACTAGCCCTGGTCAATTTGTACTAGTGTTTGGGCTAGTAAGACAATGTTAAGATCGACTCCTGTTCAAGAGTGCATTGCCCTTTTAAACCTGGCCTCTGGTGCAGGCCACTTGAATTCAGATGTCAGGCATTAATCCACACTAAGGTATACAGTTCCTTATTTACAGTTGCCTGCTCTATGGAGCCTTGCATTTATTCCGGCCCCTTTAAGCCACTTTTGTAAGTAGTAATAAATATTCATTTAGTCACCATACAGTTCCTGTCCCCTTTTAGACCAGAGGGCCTGTCGTTACCCCTTTAAGACCATTTCACAGGCAGTCAATCAAGCTTCATTATCTCAGCCTCTTCTCCCACTGTCTATGGGGCTCTCGCGTAGCTCCACCCCATGAGCAGTCTTTCACTGGGGCATTGTACACTCCACAGTCATTCGGCTCAAGGGAGCCTTCTTTTACTCTGCCCCATGGGCGGTCCTTTGCTTGGGGCCTAGCACACCCCCACATTTCTCTGGCTCGTTGGAGCCTTTTCTGACCCACCCTGTGGGTGGTCCTAGTCGAGGCCTTGCCCTTGCACCACAGTTAAGTCTGTCAACTGGAGCGCCTAAGATTTTATTTTAAAAAAATGTATTTGTTTTTCTTCCAGTGGCCATCACCCGAACTTGGTGCTGCCGACATTCATCCTGCCACCCTCAATCTCTCTTGTGGGCTGGGATTGCTGCTGGCTGCATGGGGAGGCCTAGACCCACCTCCTCCCACTAACCTCCACAGAATATGGTACTGGAGGGGCCGGCCTGTTTCTGCCTTCACTGCTCCTCCCAGTGAACCTCTCACTGCTGCTGATGGAGGGGCCAGCCTGGCCCTGCTACCCCTCCCAATGGACCTCCAGAGACTGCTGAGCTGAGGACTGGAGCTGGAGGGGTCAGCCTCTGCTGCTGCCGCTGCCCCTCCCAGAACACCTCCCACTTCAGGACTGCTGGATGGAGGGGACAGCCTGGACCTGCTGCCCCTCCAGATGGAACTGCCACAGATGTCACGGGCCTGGAGGGGTGGCCTAATGCTGCTGCCGCCACTCCTCCCAATGGTGCTCACCACAGACACGGCACCGGGACCCGACAGACTACTGCTGCCACCGGAGAAGAGGGAGCAATTGCTGATGGACCGGCCAGGATATCGGGAGGGACCCCAGGACATCAGGTGAGTCCCTCTCCTTTTGCCAAGCCCCGGACCAGCCTAGAGCTCCCTCACACTTAATGCTGCTCTTTTTCTCACCCCACATGGACTGGGATGAACAGCCACTGCCATTCAAACCGGCTGAGGATTCCGTTTCAGAATCCTCTCAAGTCCATTCCCGCCTGCATACCCTCATGATTGGGCTCACGTGTGCAGGTGCCCAGCATGAAGTAACTGGGGGGGGGGTTCTAAGGAGCTGCAGGCAGGGAAAAACAAGCAGAAATGCATTTTTTTTTCAAAATGGAGCTCAGCTGGGGCTTCACATTTGGGGGTGGGGTACGTACCCATCCCAGGGGCACCTAACCAGGGGCACAAAATGGGGCATCTCCCTGCCTACCCAGCCCCAAAGCACCTGGATGCCCATTTTTGGAGGGCACCAGGACTTTGGTGCACTACACAGGTATCTAATAGTGTTGTTTTTAGCCCAGGTGTAGGGGACGTTAGCCTTAAAAAATGGGGATGGTGTGGCACTGATTTGTATTGCCTAACATTTCGAGTAGTTCTCTTTGTAATCCAGTACCCTGCCATATTCCTGCAGTATCCCCAGAAGGGCTGGGATTGATGTTTCTGGTTTGCTAACAAATAGGAGAGCATCATCAGCATAAAGGGAAATCCTGTGTTACAAACATACAAAATTTGCCAGCAGAAAAAGGCAATTTGGTCTATCGAGACTGCTTGATTTTGCAGCTAGCAGCCTTATCCTGCAGCTGCCCCTTCCTCCTCACCCCCCCTTCCTTTATCCTCCCTCTTGCCCTGTCCCAGTCCCTTTTGAAGCAGCCCACTGTTTTACAGGCCACCACCTCTGCTGGTAACGCATTCCGCCCTGCCACCACCTTCTCTGTAAAAAAATGTCTCCTCATTTCCCTCCTGAACCTTCTCCACTCCAATCTCATGTCATGGCCTCGAGTGTCCCTCCACACCCTTACCCTGAATAGCCCCTACGTACCAGTCTTGTTTATCCCTCTCATGTACTTGAATGTCTCGATCATATCCCCTCTGTCCCTCCTCCCCTGCAGTGTATACATGTTCAACTCCTTTAGCCTACTCTCATGCAGTAAGTCCCCCAGTCGCTGAATCATCTTAGTTGCTCTGTGCTGCACCACTTCCAGTAATTTAATGTCCCTTTTCTGGTACAGTCACCAGTACTGCATGCAGTATTCAAGATGAGGTCTAACTAATGATCTATACAGTGGCAGAATCACCTCCCCCCTCCTTGATGTTATTCCCCTTGTGATGCACCCAATATTTTGTTGGCCCTTGCTACTGCCTTCCTGCACTGTGCTGAGTTGTTCATTGATCCCGTGATGACCACCCCCAGATCCTTCTCCTCCTCAGTCTCCGCCAGCTGTGCTTCCCCCAGTTGGTAATTTCTTCTTGGATTTTTGTGTCCCAAAATGTTGATTGTTGAAGTGTTGATCTCCTCTCCACCTCTAGACCCTGAAATTCCACATATTCTCTTACTCGCACTCTCATAGGTTCAATACACAGAGCAAAAGTCAGGGATGACAGGGGATACCACTGCCCAGTGCCTTGAGCTAACGTAAATCTGTGTGAGGTAACCCCATATGTCTTCACCACTGCCTCTGGGTCCCTATACAGGGCCTCAGTGAAGGCCTGGAAGCCTGGACCAAAGTTCATCTCCTGCAACACTTTTGAAATATTCTGATCTCACCCTGCAAATGCCTTTTCAGTGTCCATAGAAATGACAAGTTGTAGTTTTTTAGAGGGGGCCTGGGATGAAAAGATGTTGAGCAGCCATTTGGTATTATCTTGGAGTACCCTCCCCTTAATGAATCCAGTTTGGTCTGGGTCTACCAGACCAGGCACACAACTCTGGAGCATATTTGCTAAAATTGCTGTAAATATTTTCATGTCCACTGGGATCAAGGATATGGGTCGGTAAGAGCTGAAGTGTTCAGGGTCCTTCCTTGGTTTGGGGAGAATTATGATTTGAGCCACCTCCAGGCGTCATGTGCTGGCTTCCCCTCCAGGATTTTGTTATCTACCCCCGAAGTAGGAGTACTACCTGGTCTTCAAATTTCTCATAAAATTCAGCCAGTAGGCTGTCTACCCCTGGCACCTTGCTACTTTTCAGATTCTTTATTGTGCTTAATATCTCTGTTCGGAACAACTGGGCATCCAATCTCCCCCTGTCTTCCTTAGATAATTGCTTCAGAGTTACTGTGGACATTAATTGTAAGGCCTCTTCAGCTTCTTGCCCCCACGTGTCCTCATAAAGTCTGGTGTAGTATGTGGCAAAATGTTTAGTTACATTTATGGGGTTAGTGCATATAGTGTCCTTCTGGACTTCAGCTCTAATTTTCTACCCTGCCCTGCCCTGCCCTACTCAGGGCCTGCTGGTAGAATTGCCATGCCAGGAGTTTAAAACACAGGAAGGAACCACACTGGGAGAGGATGCTCATGATATAAATACATAAAAGTTACTGAAAAATCAGGAGCTCACCACCTCATATCAGCAAATACACCACTCAGAGGTTAAAGGTGAAGAATCATTTTCATTCAGCGCCAAAATAGCCTGATGCGTTTCAGAACATCGTTCCTTTCCCAAAGGCATGTACGAAACAGTTCACAAGAGAAATGCTGCGCTCAAGTCTTCAGTCGGTTTGCTTCTAAAAAAGGTTGCTAAACCCTATATTCTCACGTAGATCAGAAAATAGAAGCGCTCCAAAGAAACACTGACCAAAATATTCCAGCTTAATTGCTGATTTTATTAACCAGAATGGGAGTTGGGGGCATGAACCAAAGTGAGCAAACTACACCTTTTATACATGCAGAAATGTATGACATCACAATTGGAAGTAAGCATATGACCAATAATTAAAACAAAAATAGAAAACTTTAAACAACAATAAAACAAAAATATTTTGTTTCTTTACATTATATTCTTTTTAAACATCACTGTTCAAAAACTTTTAATGCAAATTACTAGAAATTGTGACTATAGCCTTATGACCTTACAAAGCAGTAAGGAAGGTCCGATTATATGAGTACATATCTGAAATGTTTTTTAAAATGTATTTAATTAATGTGTGGGATCTTCTAAACTAGGGATACACCAACACAAAATGAAAAACATATTGCTAGATGAAATTACTGTTCAGATAGCACTCATAAATCATTCTTTGATGTAAGTTTTCTTTATTAAATCATTTTTTTGGATACATTTTTTATTTTAATCAACATTTGTTATATACATGTGAAATTTTACATGTTTCTTGCATGCCCAGCATTTTTTCTAATTCTTTTCCTTTATCTTTGTTTAGGAGAGAGTTATTCATATTAGGCCCTTCTGCACCGGAAAATGTTCCTTATACGTCCTGCCAATACATTGTATTCTGTTGAGAATGTGATTTTTTTGGTTCTTACTTTTTTCTTTAGAATCTCTTTTACACTCCAATAGATCTTTCTGAGTCAGGTTCTGTACTTTATTATATGCTTCTACCAGGACCCGATCTTTATATCCTCTTGTTCTAAATCTAGCCATCATTTCCTCTGCCTGTTGTTTATAATCCAAATCACTAGTACAGCTTCTTCTTATTCAAAGTAGTTGGCTATATGGGATGGAATTTTTCAATTTCTGTGGATGTGAGCTATCATATCTAAGCATGGAATTTGTTGCTGTTTCTTTCCTATAGCCTTTTGTACTTATGCTCCCTGTAGCTGTATGTCCCATAAAAGTAATGTCCAGAACATTTATGCATTCTTTCTCAATATTGGACGTAAATCTTAAATTCCAATCATTTTCATTTAACCATTTTACAAATTCATGTGCCTGCTCCTTGGACCCTTTCCTATCCTCCATGGTCAGAAAGCAATCCCCTGGTCCTGATGGTATTTCTATAGAACTTATGAAGTTTGTGGGTAATGTTTGCTTAGAGGAATTGGCTCTCGTCTTTAATAATATTTTGAGTACTAGGTTAGTTCCACTGTCTATGAATTCAGGGAGTGTGACCTACATTTATAAAAGTAATGATAAACTTAATTTGGATAATTGATGCCCTATTACGCTTCTGAATTCTGATCTTAAATTACTCATGAAAATTTTGGCAAACAGGCTATCATTGGTAGCTGTGAACTTGATTTCCTCGGCACAAGCCTATGCTATCCCAGGCAGGAAAATTCAGACCCAATTTTTTCTTTTACGGGAGTTTTTTGAGCAGGGGAAACTGGGGGCCTTGGACAGTTACCTGCTTTCCCTAGATCAATCAAAGGCTTTTGATACAGTCCATCATGACTCTTTGTGGAACATTCTGGCTCATTATAATATTCCTAAGACTATGATTCAGTGGTTTCAATGCCAGTATCGCACGGCAACCATTTGTCCAGTTGCTCAAGGTTGGAAAGGTCCTCTCATTCCTCTAAAGAGGGGCGTTCGACAGGGTTGTCCTCTTAGCCTAATCTTGTATGCCTTCTTCACTGATCCCCTTTTATGAAAAATTAATGACTCAAAGGAGGTACAAAATATATTGTTTTATAATCAAACTCTTCCGTATAAAATTATGGCTTATGCAGATGATATGACTCTTATGGTACATAATGAACCTTTGGTTCACTCCAGTTTGGCTATTTGTTCTGAATTTGGTGCACTTACAGGAGCTGCTGTCAATCTCAATAAATGTATTGGTCAGCAACTGTCATATACTTTATATGCTTCAGGATCTATTGCTGGCATCTCAATTACTACAGACCCTCTGAAAATTTTAGGTTTATATTGGGGAAATGTGGAATTAGATGTTTTTAATTGGGAAAATAAACTTCTTTTGGGCAAATGAAAAGTTGTAATGTGGAACAAATGGAAGTTTTGGGGAAAAAAAGCTGTTTCTCATTAAGTCCTGCCTGATCCCTGTTTTTCTATATCTTAGTTATGTATTCCCCCCCCCAAAGTCCTTGGAAGTTGGGCTCTTAGGAATCTTCTTCCAGGCATGTTGGGGTAGTCGACTCAATCCAATAAAGAGTAATATTTTATATCTTCCCATTACTCAAGGTGGCCTTGCTATGCCTAACCCCATTCTTTTTTTCAATAGTTTTTTTATATTTAACAAAATTCGACCATTTTACTGAATGATACCAAGGCTAGGAAATGTTTTTAAAGCCAAATTGTCTACAATGGCTTCAGTTATGAGAGCTCAATCTCTGAAATGTTTTACGAGGTCTGCAATAATTCCTGAGTATATTAGATGTACCTTTTTTGCGGATTAAGCAATGGGGACTGTTAACAATTCATGTTCTTAATTTTTCACGGAAAAAATTGTATTTCTATTTATTGGACACAACCTGTCAGGTAGAGACTGTGTTTGTTAAATGTCCATTACAGTGTAAAACTATGTTGTTGAGATTCCTTGTCAATAAATGTATTCCTACTCATATCTGGGATTTTCACTGGTTTGCCTGTCATAGCAAGATAAATGTCAAGTCAAACCAAAAACATAAGGCCCTACAAGAAAGAATTTGTGCTCGACCAGATTGTATTCAACAGGAGGAAACTATAGAGCATCTCCTATTCTCATGTTCTTTCATTTCCAACTTTTGGACCTTTATAGCATGTGAATGGGGGGAGACTCTTTTTCCAACCTTATCTTTTGAAAATCTGATGTTTGGATCTTTTGATGTTTCTTGGACATGTACCTGTAAATGACATTACAGTACATTGCAAGTGTTAGTGACTGTATTTAAATGGCAAATTTAGTTGGCTAGATGTGCTTATACGCTACAGCAAAGGGAGGGGACACTGTTAAAATTATCTCAGAAAATAGTGCATCAAATGGAATGTATATACTGTACAAAGCTAAAAAATCTTCTCTATCTAATAGTCGTTTGCTGGAGTTGTGGCTTGGATTTCCTTGGATTACTAACACTGATGCTCCGATTACCTGAACTTATTACTATCTATGTATATTTTGATTTTTGTCTTGTATTCCTTTCTTTTGACAGGATTTCTCATGTACTTTGCAATTTTCTCAAGTCAGGGGGGAGATGGGTTGGTGGGGATTGGGGTTTACTGTATGATGACAACTTATTTATGATCCTTCTGGTTTCAATTTTTCTTTTCTCTTTCAGTTTATGTGATGTAATATTGGTTTTCCTTTTGTTTTGTTTTTTTGAAGGGGGTTTGGTGGAGGTTGGGGCTCATGTATGGTGAAATACTTACTTATGTTTTTTTTTTCATTGTTTTAAGTTTGTATAATATATTACTATTCTTGTTTTTTGTTTTGTTTCTCAATAAAAAATTTCCCTTCTCTTTTCGATAAGTGCCATGGGATCCTTAATATCCACCTGAACTACCACCAATCCAGGCAGATGGGACCTCGGTTTAACATCTCATCCGAAAGATGGCACATCAGAAGTTAGAGCTGCTGTCACTTCAGTTCCCCACCCATAGAACCTGGGCATGGTATAATGCTTGTTGCATCATGCAATGCTGTTACTAGAGTCTGTAGTTAGAGGTGCTTCTGCCTCAGTAGCCCTCAACCACTCACAGAGGCCTGAGCAGTTTGTAGCAATAGTCTAGTAGTGTAATACCATTGCCAGAGCCTGTTGTTAGAGGTTCATCTTTCTCGGTGTCTTCAACCAACCTACAATGATCTTTTTTTTTTAATTAAATATGCTTTATTCATTATTGTTATTTACAGTCAGGCTCAATGCAGTACTTAATACAGGAGATTTAAGAAGGATATGAGCAAATACATTGAATACATGTTTCATATCACTCCCTTAATTCCCCCCAACCCCCTCTTTTTAACCCCCCCAACCAACCCACAATGTCCTGAGTAATTAATTACTTTAATTACATAGCGCAATGTTATTGTCCAAGTCTGTGGATAAAGGTGCCACTACATCAGTTCCCCACCCACGGCGTTCTGGGCATGGCTACCACTAGTCACATAGTGCATTCCATTGCTAGAGTGAAAACCAGGACTGGTATGTAGCCATACCAGGTTATGCTATATTCAGAAGGGACAGGGTAGGTAAAAAGGGGGAAGGAGTGGCTCTTTATGTGAGGGAAAAGGTAAACACTACGGAAAGACAGAAGGAGGAGGGAGGAGCAAAGGTACTGTGGGTCACCCTGGAGACACAGACGGGGGTCACTATTCACACATTAGTGATCTACAGACCTCCTGAACAGGGAGAGAGGTGGATAAGGATATGTTCGAAGCAATCCAATGGATGGTAAGCAAGGGGGAGGCATTGCTGGTGGAGGACTTCAATCTACCAAACATGGATGGGACTCTCCCAATTGCAGCAACAGTTAGAAGTAGGGACATCCTGGACTCCCTGCAGGGGGGCATTCCTCAGGAAACAAATTAAGGAACCCACTTGTGGTGGTGGTGGGGGGCAATACTGGACCTGGTACTGACAAAGGCGGACGGTGTTGCTGACATCCCGGTGGGAAGCCATCTGGGGACCAGTGATCATCATACAGTGTAATTCAGTATAAGAAGTGGGCCACAATCAAGCCACAGTTTCAAGAAAATGGGGTAATGCCTCAGGGACAACATAGCATGGATAGGGAAACTGGGTGGGGAAAAATAAAAGAAGGCATTTAGAAGGCAACAGACCTCTGTGTCAGGCAGGTTAACAAGGCCAATAGAAAAAAGAGACCACTATGGTTCTCTAAAGAAGTAGTGGAGAAAGTAAGGGCAAAGAAGCTAGCATTTAGAAGGTACACAATGACACAGCAGGAGGAGGATAGAGAGAGATATCAGGAGAAACAAAGGGAGGCAAAGAAAGCAGATAGGAACGTAAAAACACAAACAGAGCAGAATATTGCCATGTCAGTAAAATAGGGGGCTAACACATTCTTTAGGTATATAAGCGAAAAGAGGAAGACCAAAGGAGAAATAGTAAGGCTAAAAGGGGAAGGAGGGGGTTGTGTGGAAGATGAACAAAAAAAAAGCAGACATATTGAACAAATACTTTTGTTCTGTATTTACGGAGAAAGGGGTAAGTGAGGAGCCACAGATATGGGACAAGGGCATTAACGGAAGGGAGCTAGACACTAGTCCTTTTTCTGAGGAGAGAGTCCTCAAGGAAGTAGCACAATTAAAAGTGGACAAGGCAATGGAGCCTGATGGGGTACTCCTTAGGATACTGACGGCGCTCAAGGAGGTACTGGCTGCACTGACAAGCCTGTTCAACCTATCACTAGATACAGGGGAAGTTCTGGGGAACTGGAAGAGGGAAGACGTGGTCCCACTTCACCAAAGTGATAATGGGGAGGAGGCAGGAAATTACGGACACATCAGCCTGACTTCAGTAGTGGATAAAGTAATGGAATTACTACTGAAGGAAAGGACTGGAGAATACCTTGTGATCAGTGGATTACAGGATCCGAGGCAGCATGGTTTGGGGGGGGGGGATCTTGCCAGATAAACCTGATTGAGTTCTTTGATTGGGTGACCAGGGAAGTGGATCAGGGTGGAGCAGTGGATATGTCCTACCTGAATTTCAGTAAGGCCTTCGACACCGTACCACAAAGAAGACTGGTGAACAAGCTTGGCAGCCTAGGAGTGATTCTAAAAGAAGTAAAATGGTTAAGAAGTTGGCTAAGCAACAGGAGTCAGAGGGTGGTGGTAAATGGTGTTCACTCTGAAGAAGGCAAGATGACTAGCGTGGTTCCACAGGGGTCAGTATTAGGCCAGGTCTTCTTCAATCTTTTTATTAGTGACATTGCAGATGGGCTGGAATGAAAAGTATGCCTGTTCGTGGATGACACAAAAATCTGCAAAAGAGTGGACAAACCAGAAGGGTGTGTGTGTGTGTGTGTGTGTGTGTGTGTTGTGTGTGTGTGTGTGTGTGTCTAAAAAATGAGGGATGATCTAAAAACTCTGGAAGACTGGTCAAGGGTTTGGCAACTAGGTATCAATGCAAAAAAAGTGCAAACTCAAGCACTAGGGGCATAGAAACTTGGGGGCAACATACCAATTGGGCGGGGAGATACTGACAACCACAAAAGAGGAAAGAGACCAGGGGTATTCATTTCTGATGACCTAAAGGTAGCAAAGCAGTGTGATAAGGTGATAGGGAAAGCTAGCATGATGCTCAGGTGCATAGGGAGGGGTATCACAAGCAGAAAGAGGGAGGCAGTATTACTCCAGTATAGATTGATGGTGAGACCACACCTCAAGTACTGTATACAGTTCTGGAGGCACCATCTCCGAAAGGACATAGAGCGAGAGGAGGCGGTACAGAAGAGGGCAACTAAAATGGTGCAGGACCTGCATCAAAAGCCCTATGAGGAAAGACTCAAGGAATTAAATATGTACTCTCTGGAGAAAAGGTGGGAAAGGGGAAGGGCATTATAGAAATGTTCAGATACCTCACAGGTATTACTAAGGTACATAAGGGTAGCATTTTACATAGAAAAAGATGCTTGAGGACAAGGGGTCATGCTATGAAGCTGGAGAGGGGCGACTCAGAGGGGATGTGAAGAAATACTTCTTCACGGAAAGGGTGGCAGACACCTGAAACAGCCTCCCGGTGGAGATGGTGGGTGCTATAATGGTAACAGGATTCAAGCATGCATGGGATAGACACAAGGGGACCTTAGGAATAAGGCAAGGGGGGAAGACTGGAGATCGAGTAGGGTCTGAGGTGGCACAGTAGGTAGGAAATATAGGGCAGACTATGTGGGCAAAGAAGTCCTTATCTGCCAACAACTTCTGTGTTTCTGTATGGTTAGAGGTACAATTGCATCAGTCCCCCCACCACCCATGGAGGCCTTGGCATGCATAACATTACTTGCATACTGCAATGCTGTTGCCAAATCTGTGGTTAGAGGTGCTATTGCCTCATCCCCCCTCCTCCCAATGCATAGGTGTCTGGCCATGGCTAGCACTGGTCACATAGTGCAGTACCATTGTCAGAGCATGTGGTCAGCCATTAACCAGAGTCTGGTTAGAACTGCTACTGCCTTAATCTCCCATATACCCATGGCTGACTGACTATGGCTAGTACTTTTCGTATAGTGCAGTGCCATTCCCAGAGTCTGTAGTTTGAGATGCTTCACCATTAGTCCCCCTACCCATCTATGAAGGGCATGACTTCCACTCGTCACATAGTGCAACGCCATACCCAGAGTCAGTATTTAGTGCTGCTACCACCTCAGCCCTACCACCCACCCACAGTAGTCTGGGCATGAGAGCACTGATTGTATAGTGTAATGCCATTGCCAGAGTTTGTAGTAAGAGGTGCTACTACCTCAGTCCCCGCCACCCATCCGGTACATCACCATTAGACCTGCATGTGCTTTAGAAAGATGTGTTTTGTTGTCTACCTCCAGTCTTCACTGGAATTCCAGTGACTCCCAACTTCCTGAGCTGTACAATGTCTCTGGCATGCAGGGGAACCCCTCCTCCCTTGCCCTCATCCCATACATGCCGACCTATGTTTACTGATCCATTACTTGATCTCAGTCTCCTGATGAAACCCTACCTACTGTAGTATGCCTTCACCACCTTTGAGAACTACTTGTACAAGTTCTACTGGCTGGTGCGGTGCAATGGTGTGTGAGCAGTGTGTGCAGGAGGTGGCAAGTGACAGTACATAGCAAAGAGCACTATTTACATGCAAGATCCTGCATTGGCATAGTTGTCTCCACCTCTTTCCCTGTATTGTCGTAAGGTCCATTGTCATACCATAAGGAAAGGCTTCTGTACCCAGTGCGTGTAGCATAATAGGATGCAAAGTTGAGCTATGATGCCACAATCTTAACAATGTACCTAAGAGACTCTCAAAAATTTAATGAGAAACATCCACCTTTAATCGTGCTCCACTGCAGTTTGAGGCAGGGCCCGATTAGTGTTTTTGCAAAAGTTTGAACTTTTTGACTTACTGCGAGTGTAGTAATTAAGATTTTATTTGGTTGATCCTGCTATCCCTCCTGCCAGCATTTTGAAAGGAAGTGCCCTTAGCGGCACATCCACAACTTCCCATGGCTGTCCTGAGAATGTCATATGAGCAGGGAGCAGCGATGGGAGCATGCATAGGGGTCCCATATAGTCAGAGCTAGTAATAGCTTTGGTTTGCAATGTACATGTCTTGGTGCTATGCAGAGACCAGGTATTGACTGGTGGTCGACTGCCAGTCTATACTTAATCTCAATATAACACTGATACTCGTACATTGCATAGCAGAGCTATTAAGAGCTCCGATTCTACAGGACCCTATACACATTCCCGTGGCTGCTCCCAGTCTCAAACATCATTCTGGGGACAGCCATGGATGGTTGTGGGTACACCGCTTGGGGCACTTCCTTTAAAAATGCTGGCAGGGTCAATCAGATAAAATCTTAAATATTACACTCACAGTAAGTCAAAAAAGATAAAACTTTTTACAAAAATGGGCACTGGCTCCCAGTGAGGTAGGTCCCAGTTACAGGTGAACATTTCTCTTTAATATGCACACAATTTCCTCTTAACTACAGTACATTTCCTCACCCCCATTTTCTCATCATCTCCCTTTATTTTATTCATTTATTTTATTTATTTAGAATATTGGAATTACAAACCTTTGAGTCATAGACTCATGTCCAAAGGCTCCACGTCAGTTACAAAACAAGATACATTACGGCAGGTACAGAGTGGACATTTAAACAGATATCGGAGGGTGATGTGGCCTATACAAAATTAGCTAAGTGGGGTGGGGGGAAACATAGTAACATAGGTACAAATATATTAGCAACTCAGTGGAATGTGGTCTGTACAAGAGGTTAGCTAAGCATGGTCCCTGAGACAAAGGGACTAGTCGTAAACAATGGAAACAGTGCAGTCAGGAGAGATCAGACTTTATCATAGCAAAATTCAGAGTTAATATGGTTGATTACAGGCTCGGGCTATCAGATGGCAGGTAGTACGGATACGGGGAGGTGCAGGAGCAGGTCGTGAGGAGGTGGTTTCTGAGTGTCGCCTTGAAAGGACCCAGTTTGGTGAGGCTAGTGACAGATGGAGGGAGGGCATTATAGAAGGTGGGGACCCTGACCGTAAATTACCTCTGTGCCAGGGTTGTCTTGACCCTGGGAATTAGCAAAGAGGCAGTGCTAGTACTGCAAGTGTTTACTGGGTGCTCTTTGGTAGCAACGGATGTTGGCAATCCCGGTGGTGTTAGCCCAAGGAGAGATTTCTTGACTGTGAGACAGGCTTGATACTTGAGCCTCTCATCAAAGTTGAGGATCTGCATAATGCAGTAGAAAGTACAAGTGTGCGTGATCTGTGCCGCATCTGGCAGGAGCCTGCAGGCTTTGTTAAGGACTACTTTGATTTTGTTGAGAGCTGTTGTGTCTGCTGCATTATAGATCAGGAGACCATAGTCTATCTGGGACACGACAGATGAGATGATGTCTAGTTTTAATGCTTCAGGGGGTAAGCAGTCCTTGTGGCGATAGAGGAGGCCGATACGGGTGTTTACTGCAGATGTGAGCATGTGAATGTGGCTATGGAAAGTGAGAGCAGGGTCAAAGGTAAACCCTAGGTATTTGTAGGTGTAGACCTCTTCTGGGGTGGAGTGAGCTGGAGATGATGTGGAGGGGTGAGTTCTATAGTTTGCTCTGATGGTGCACAAATAATAGGGCCTTAGTTCTCTTCAGGTTCATAACCAGCCTGTTTTTACTGAACCACTGTTCAGCCAGGCTAAAGGATCGCTGGAGAGCCTGCAGGCTGTTAGGGTTTGCATGGGTGGCACACAGGATGTCGTCTGCATAAAGGAGGATTTTTCCAGGGCAGAGGGAGGGGAAGGCGTTGAGAAAGAGACTAAAGAGTAGTTGCCCCAGGATGGAGCCCTGGGGTACTCCAGAGCATACTGTGTGGGAGATGGATAGCGTGGTATTAATCATGACACACTGCATCTGTGAGGTCAGGTAGCTGGAGAGCCAATTGAGGGGACCTTGAGAGAAACCTAATTTGAGGAGGGTGTCCAGCAGGAGGGGGTGGTGTACTGTGTTGAAGGCCTTGGAGAGGTCTACGAACATGGCTCCTGCTAGTTGTCCCTTATCAAATACAACATGGATATAGGATGAGAATTCCAGGAGGGCTGTGGTTGTGCTGTGCCCAGCGTGGAAACCATGCTGTTGGCTGCAGGGCAGGTTATAAGTGTCTAGGTAGGCTGTTAGCTGATCAACCACCACCTTTTCTAGGACTTTGGAGAGGGAGGGGGGAGAATTGAGATCAACCAGTAGTTCCCCGTAGATAGGTGATCCCCACCTTTGTGGATGGGCATCACTACTGCAGTTTTCCAGTTTTTGGGGAACTGACCAAGGCAAAGGGAGAGATTCATGAGGCTCATTAGGGGGAGGAGCAGTACATCCAGTGCCAGGCAGAGCAGTCTAGTGTCCAGTGGGTCATTCAGGGGGCTAGTGCCTTTCAGGGCATTGGCCAGGTATGGCTCAGCTTCCTGGGGGGTGATTGCCCTCAGATAGAAAGGTGGGAGAATGAGCTGGGGGGGTGAGATGTGGGGATGGGGCTGAAGAAATGTTGGGGGAGAACTAAGCTCAGATCGGTGTAATTGGTGTTGAGGGGTATCGGCAATTTCCTTAGGGTCAGTGCTAACGGATCCATTTATTGAGATCTGTGAGGAGGGTGGGGACCGCGATTTGCCATTGAGTGTTTTTATGTTGTCCCATAATTTGCGGGAGGATCCCCAGGAGGAGGTAAGTTGGGCCATGAAATGTTCAGTCTTCACTTGGCGGATGGCCCAGGTACATTTATTCCGCTCTGCACGATAGGCCTGCCTGTCGGCAGCCTTTGCAGAGTTCCTGGCCTTGTGCCATATGTTGTCTCTGTGTTTTAGCTGTTGGATGAGTGCAGGGGTTTTTCAGGGTGCATTATTCTGCTTGCGGTGGGTTTTCTTTTTAGAGGCGAAGATGTCACAGGCAGAAATAAATGAGTCATGGAAGTAGTCTAGAGCAGTGTCCACGTTAGTGTCCTGATAAATTGGGATCTCATCTTAACTGACCCTTCCACTCCCTGTACCGAATAGTCCCCTATTTAGGTATCTTTGTACCTGAAGAACTCTGTGTCAGTTTGAATCATTGCACCTGTAAATCCCTTGTGTTCTTTTTACTGTCTGAGAAAAGTTTTGACACCAGGTACAAGACTTTGACAATAGACTATATGTGCTGTCGCTGCATTCCTCTGGGAATCAGTACACAATGGATGCCTGGTTTGGGGATGGACATCAACACCAATTGTGTATGAAACCAGCAATTTCTGCTACGGGGCTCTTCTGCAGAATGAAAAAGGACTAATTACTGTAGTTCTCACCTGAAAAATTGAAAACTAAATCAGGACATCATGAGCTTAAATAAATTATTTGAAAAAACTGCAACATTATGACTACTATAGATCAAGGGAGCATAACTAACCAATCAGTGCACTCATGGCCCCTGAATGGGACACACACTTATTCTGTAAAGAGTATCTCATGCAAATATGCTCAGGAAGCAGGCACTTTTGAGATCAGATTTGTAAATGTTTAATTTATTGCAGGCCATCCTCAATCAATAATTTTAGGGGAATTGTAGTACCCCTATTATTATCTTTACAAATATTGTTCTGTGCTAAATTTTTGCAAAACCCTAATTCCTCATGGATGCGTGATTAGCACTTTAAGAACATACCCCTTTCTGGACTGAAAAAAATTATATTTAGCATGTATTCTCTGGGGCCCAGGATCTCTGGATCCTGATTTTTTTTTTTTTTGGTGATTGATTCAGCTGTTTGAAAATTCTGAAAGGTAGAAAAAACATAATTTATTTTTATGTTGGCACGCTTGCGTAGCCAGTATCTTGTGGTAGTACAGATTTGGAGGTGCGGTCACTGTTGGGCGAATGCAGGACAAGCATTAGTAGGTGCGTCACTCATTCCCCAATCAGCCTGCATGCCAGTGCCACACCTTGCATACATAATGTGGTGAGCACATCTAAGGAAAGGTCCGCTACAATCCGAGCAAAGCTTGTCAGATGCAGCAGACCTCCCAACTTGCTTGACCACATTGTAAACATGGCAGCCGCTAACTGCTGACTTTGGTGGTGCCCAATCCCTGACAGCTTACCGTGGCCCCAATGTATGTGCGATGGGGGAGCCCCTCCCTGTTGGCATATTACCCATTTGTTATATACAAGGGGTGCCCAATCCCCTCTGCTCTTGGCTCCCCAGCTTTCCTTGTGTGCCAATGAGGTGCCCAATCCCCATCGGCATAAATTACCCCCCTTTTGTTGTCTGCCGATGAGGGTGCCCAATCTCCTATCAGCTGCAGCACCTCCCCCCAAACAGTTAGGTGGCACGGTGGGAGCCCACCCCAGCGTGCCAAATCCCCTGAGAAAAAAAAAAGTCCCACAATGTGTTTTTTAACCCAGTAACACAAAAACGGTCCCTCGTAGTCTCCCTCTCACAACCTGCACCCACCCTCTGCACACTCTGCCTCCCCACAACCCCCCTCACCCCATACTTACCTGCGGAGTCCAGTGCAAAAATCTTCGGTGGACCGGGAACATGTCTGCACGCTTCAAAGCTGACTGCGAACTGAGGAAATGCCGGTAAGCTGCATAATGGAATAAATAGGGTTTTTTTCAACTTTGATGCATATCTTAGGCATAGAAACATAGAATGTGATGGCAGATAAGGACCACTTGGCCCACCTAGTCTGCCCATTTTCTTACCTAACAGATAAGCTGCAGATCCTAGTAAACCAACAGCTTACTTCCTCCTACCCCGACTAGGACTGCCTTATGTCTGTCCCATGCATTCTTGAATTTCCCCACTGTTCTTGACTCCACGACCTCCTCAGGGAGGCTGTTCCATGCATCCACAACCCTCTCTGTGAAAAAATACTTCCTCACATTTCCTCTGAGCTGTCCCCCCTCTATCTTCAAATTGTGCCCCCTTGTTCTTGCACATCTCTTTTTCTGAAAGATGCTACCCTCTTGGACTTTGTTGATTCCCTTGAGGTACTTGAAAGTTTCTATCATGTCCCCTCTCCCTTCTTTCCTCAAGGGTATACATATTAAGCTCCTTTAGTCTTTCTTCGTATGTCTTCTGGTGCAGACCCTGCACCATTTTGGTTGCCCTCCTCTGGACAGCCTCCACTCTGTCTATGTCTTTGCGGAGATAGGGTCTCCAGAACTGCACACAGTACTCCAGATGGGGTCTCACCAACTGTCTGTACAGAGGGATAACAACTTCCTGTTTTCTACTATTGATGCCTCTCCTATGCATCCCAGTATCCCCCCAACCTTCCTTACTGCCTTCTCACATTGCTTGCCCACCTTTAGGTCATCTGATATAATTACCCCCAGGTCCCTTTCCATTTTTACTGTTGTCAGTATCTCACCCCATTGTGTACTCTTCCCCTGGGTTTTTGTTTCCCAGGTGCATTACCTTGCACTTCTTTGCATTGAATCTGAGCTGCCATACATCTGACCATTCCTCCAACCTTGCCAAGTCCCTTCTCATCCTTTCCACTCCATCTTGTGTATCAACCCTGTTGCAGATCTTTGTGTCGTCTGCAAAGAGACATACTTTTCCTTCCAGTTCCTCTGCAATGTCATTTATAAAGACATTAAAAAGGACTGGTCCTAGTACTGAACCCTGCGGTACCCTGCTAGTAACCCTCCTTTCTTCACTGTGGACTCCTTTCTTCACTGTGGACTCCATTTACTACTACCCTTTGCATTTTTTGGAATTTTGGCATCAAATTTTCAACATGGAGTTTTTGGGATCCCTCCTCATGAATTCTTGCACTGTCAAGGCGTTATTTGGTCCCGAAAGGTAATTTCGCAGTCACTGCGTGGAATCACCTTTCGGGTGAGGAATGAAACAACAGTGCCAGTGTTCATGAGGGGGCTCTCAAAAGTCTAGTGCAAAATTCAGGAAAATCAAAAAAATGACTGTTTTAAGAGGCATTGTGCAGTTGCTACGCACACTCGTAACTTTGCGAATTTTCAATATTTTCATGCCACATGTTCAGCATTGGCATTTTTCCACACCTTCTTGTGAACCATATGGCTGTCATTTTTCACATCCTGCCCGAAATGTGTTTTCGCACTTCCTGTGCAGAATAGCGCAGTCAATGTGGGAAATCAGCATTTGGTTCAAATTACAAAAATGACAGTTACACTGTTCATGAGCAGAAGTCCTAAAATGCCTATACTGAAAATTTGGTGACGATACCCCATAATATGACTGTGTTATGCGCATGCGTTGTGCAGTTTGCACGCATGCTTGTAAGTTTGAGAATGTATAATATTTTCACTCCAGATTTTCAACATTGCCATTGTTCTGCACCTCCTTATGAGCAGTACAGTTGTCATTTTTCACATCCTGACCAAAATGTGTTTTTGCAGCTCTGGCGCAGAATAGCGCGGTCACTGTGGAAAGTCTGTGTTCGAGACACATTATGAAAATGACAGTAACACTGTTCATTAGCAGAGGTCCTAAAATGCCTATATTGAAAATTTGGGTCTGAAAATCCATAAAATTTGTGTTTTACGAGTGTGCATTGCCCAGTTTGCACTCACGCTCATGACTTCGTGCATTTGTAATATTTTCACTCCAGATGTTCAAAATTGGCATTTTTCCACACTTCCTTATGAACTGTACAGATGTCATATTACATATCCTGGCTGAAATGTGTTTTCGCACGTCCGGCACAGAATTGCATGGTCGCTGTGCGAAATCAGTTTTTGGGACAGTCTGAGGAAATGACAATGACACTGTTCATGAGCAGAGGTCCTAAAATGCCTATGTTGAAAATTTGTTGCAGAAAGTCCATAAAAATGACTGTGCTGCAAGCGTGTGTTGCATAGTTTCCACACAGCCTTGCAACTTCGTAAATTTTAAATATTTTCATGCCAGATTTTCACCACTTGCATTTGTGCACACCTCCTTATCAACAGTACAGCTGCAATTTTTCACAGCCTGCTCAAAACGCGTTTCTGCAACTGTGGCGCACAATGGCGTGCTCGCTGTGGGAAATCACCTTTTGGGACACATTAACAAAATCACATTGCCATTGTTCATGAGGGAAGATCCCAAAATACCTATGTTGAAAATGTGCATAAAAAACTCCCACAAATAATTGGGTTGTGGACGTCTGTTGCGCAGTTTGTATGCATGTTCATTGCTTCACCAATATTTCATATTGCCACTCCAGATTTTCAATGTTGCCATTTTTTTACACCTCCTCATGAACAATATAGTTGTCATTCTCCACATCTTGCACAAAACTGTGTTTTCATCCCTCTGCCACTAAATGGCACAGCCACTGTGCAGAAAACCACATTTCAGCTAACAAAGTGATTGTGCCGCTTTTCATGAGGTGGCCTGACAAGCAGCCCATTTTAAAAATGTGGAGTGAAACTACCACTACATGCCTACGGTGTTAGGGTTTCCAACTGTAGCACCCCACCCAGTATGGACTGACAGACATCAGGGCTGTGACTTGGGATCATCGGATGTAATACTCACGCAATTCCACCCCCCATGCCCACCCTGCAGCCACTAACAGGTATCGTGGTGTGCCTTGCACTGTTCGGCCACAAACTTCACCTCACTCTCCTATACTGCACCCATGTCAGCATATTTCCTTATGGAATGGGGTAAGTATAATGCCCAAAGACCCCAAAGCACACAACAACACTTGTCAGTGTCTACAGGGTAGGGTGAGGTGCAATGGCATGAGCATTATAGCTGATGACCCAAAGGCACACCCCAATGCCTGTCGCTCTCTACAGGGTGGGGGTGAGGCTGGCGTCACTTCACTACTTCACTCCCATTCCTCTTACACGTCTCTAGCTCCACCACTGCCAATGCCAGTGCGACAACATTCGGCATTGACAAATGCTTGTTTTAAACCTATTTTGCTCACCAGCAGCACAAAACAGCTGGGAGTTCAATCCTGAAACTTTCAGGTTAGTAAGAGTTTGGCCCAAGGATGATTCTTTGCTATATGGCTTAATTGAGAAATGTGTAGATTATATATTATTCACAAATGTTTTCCATTTTTTCGCTTGTGCATTTAATTTTTTTCATGTTCTTGTCATAAAGTAGCTTTCATTTTCATGACTCAAAATCCATTTTAGTGCAATAAGACTTCCAGTTTTATGACTCTTGGCAGTCATAAAGATGGGTTACTGAGTGGAAAATGTTGCACACCAAATAACATGACAAGTGGAAAAAGTTGTACACCAAAAACATAATAAATGCTCAGAGCCATAGTCTGAGACTTGTGTGATGTACAGAGTGAGGAGTAAAGGTTGAGTTTTCAAGTTTTTTGGTTTTTAACAATAGTCTTTAAATTATTAATGAAATTAGTCAGTTGTGAGTTAGGAGAGCCATAAAAATTACTCCTATTATGTCACTACAGAACCTGTTTTTTTGACTTGCTAAGCCATATCTACTAGAAATCCCTCTCTAGCATACCTGACACCCTGCTCCTCCATGCAAATAAATAATACTTAAACAGGTGTACCAGCCTAATCTTTCGATTTACGATGCAGAGGTTGGTATCTCTGCAGATTCCTGTGTAGACAGACCTCACCTTTCAGAATTTGCTTGTTACCCCGAGAAAATTGGTGGATGGCCCCTCGGGGGCCTATTTCTGAATTTGGACATTGTGGGCCCTCCGGGTGCCATAGCTCAGCCTAGGAATGCCCGATTTACAATTCCAAGGTGTCATTTTCTACATTAATTGCCATGCCAATTTGGATGGAACAACTTAGAAAATCCAAAATGGCCACCAAAATCCAATATGGCCACCTTATCACTAGTACATACTTGATTTGTTAATAATTTCCAAATCCCTAGCTTCCAAGATACCGATTATTAATGATTCATGAACGGGAGTTTATTATTATTATGCTTAATACAAACACATATTAAATTAATATAATAGAACATAAATATAAATAAACGATGCATAACGCATCAATCTGCTTGTTTGTGCCATTGACCCCAAATTGCTTCCACTCTGTTAGAAGTTGTCACTTTGTTCACAGGATTGCATGGCGTGTTCATGTACTTTGTATGCCTGTTTAGTTTGTATTTCTAGTTTCTAGTTTTTAATTTTGTTTCTGTTTCAGAAACATGGATAGCCCTCTAGCTGTACCTGTTGGATTGATCAATCCATCCGATTTGCCTACCTGTGTTCTTTGTGAGAACCAAATTAGAGATATGGAACTGCAACAAATACTAGAAGAGAATGGGCTGAATGCCATCAAGGCTTTTGCAGAGAAGTGGTCAGTCACAAAACCAACTTCTGAGTAAGTCAGAAACTTCAACCTCGCATGGAATAAAATCCATGACCAACTTCTCCCCAGCCCTGGAGAAACAGGCCTACCTGTTCATACAAGGTGTCACCAAAATTTCACCAGTGAAATAAAATTAAACACCAACTCAATGAAACAACTTTCTTTGAATCAATCTTCTGAAGCTGAATTCTCCGGCATACCCAACCCACAGACGTCCAGTAGCAGTGAAGCGGACCATGTAACTCGATGTGAAAGGAAATCGTTGGACCTTAAGAAGGATAAGACCTGCTTCATCTGTGATAAGAAAAGGAAAAAGAGAGGAAATATGGAAGAAAAACTCCAGAAAGTTGAACTTGAAGATGGAAAGATTACATTGCATGAAAGCATGTTACACAATGAAAATTCTGACGATGCTCTTTTGTCTGGTGCAGCCAAACATTTGAAGGTCACTACCACCAATGTTGACGTCTTTGCTGTGGACATCAAATACTATTAATGCTGTTACAACACTTTTGTCTATGTCGGCAAATGAGAGAAACAAACACCAGGAGGATTGGAAAGCACTCTCACAAAAAGTGCTGAAATGGAGTTTCTTCAAACCTTGAAAAGAAAGGTTGCTGAGCAGAAATTTTGCTATTTACTCCCAGAGTTACTGGAGGATTTTCATAACCTTTTTGAGTTCCATGGATGTGAACAAGATGCTGGAATACATCACATATTTCAGCTGAAAAATCTTATCAGCAATGAATTCGGAGATAAGATAGGTTTTTCTGCCGGGAAGGGGATACACAGGAATCCTTTCATGCTTCACTTGACAAAAGTAAACCCACTTGATTATTCTTTGCCAACCTCGAGAGGAGCTGGTCTCAGAGATAGTGACATCACCAAGGCATTTGCAAAGATGATCAATTGGAAATTAAAAGATAGACAAATTGCATCACCGCAGTTTCCTATGGCATACGAAGACTTGCTTTCTGAGCTTGATAGTTATGAATCCATTCCAGAAATCTTCAATACAATAGCTCTTTCTATAAGCCCTTCTAAGAAGATTAATGCTCTAGGTTATGCAACCATCCCAACAGAAATTCAAACTACCAAGGTTTGGTCCATTGCCAGTGACTGGCTATGCCTGATTACCGGAGAACATTCTCCAAAGTCGATAGTTCTATCCATGGTCATTCATCGTCTCACTGGAAGTAAAGAAGCAGTCAATATTCTACATCGTTAGTGGGCTGGTATTTCTTACACAGCCATCAGAAAACAAAACAAGAAATTGGCCCATGATAGTAAATCTGAGGGGAAAAAAAAGCACCGCACACTATTCCGCCTGGACAGCCAACTCATGTCACAATTGATAACTCAGATGGTAAGCAACAGACATTAACAGGAGTCTCAACAACATGTGACACTAACTCAATGATTTACATACCCCGTATTTCGCATCCTGCTGTCATCTACGATTTGCTAGTACAAGAACAGAACATTTCAAGCAGCTCAACAAGAGAAGTCCAGGAAACCTTTGACAGCTCAGAACCTATTGACTATGGGGATTATAAAATAGGAACGAGAAACCCCCCACCAATCATGCCATCCTACGATGAGGATGAAAGAAGGATCAAGCTTGATCTTTGCTTGAGCAAAGATTGTATTTGGGCTCTGGCAGTAAGCATAGAATCTTCCAGAGAAGATGAATCTCTTCAAGTCCTAGGATCATGGGCAGCTTTCAATAAAAAAGCAACATTGACCACTACCTTCAAATCTGAAACTGATTTCCTACCCATTATACCATGTGAATCAGATGATACAGTTTGCAAATATTACTTTGCCTTTCTCATGGATCTAACGGATGACCTACAACTTGAACACATCTTCAGCCATAGCGATCATGCAGTTCTCTACAAGATTGCACAAATAATGTGGAAAGAAGAAAAATATACAAAAGTGGTTAATTTGATGAGAGGATTTCATGAACTGGTGGTGAGGCAGAAGATCCTCTACAAGCGATACAGTGCTATGAGACTTCATGACTGGTGGGTTCAGTTGGGGATAATAGCAGATGGATCTTTTGACCAGGCCTTGGAAGGATGGCACTATTCTAGATCGATGAGGTTACATAAACAGTCCCTCAAGGCTCTCCTACGATTCATAGGATCCAAGATTCATGGCTCACTAACCGATGGCCTACAAGAAAAGCTCATCACCATGAGAAGATCTGTATTCGCAGAATCCCTGAATCTTATCCTCTTGGATGAATCTTTCCTTGAAGTGCAATCATGAATGCTGGAAACCTCTGGCACCATGAGACAGTTGGTGCTGGCTACATTGGTGGCACCAGCTCTCTTCTCACCCAGATCGCCGCATACAGAGACAAGAATCTGAACTTGCATCTGCAGGCTCAATGAGATATTCTACCTTTACTGTTTACATTCAACCATCAAAACTACTCTCTGTATTTGACGTGGCATCATGTAGACCTCATCAATCTGAAAACCATCAATGAGAATGCATACAATGAACTGCAGGAATATGGCATTGGGGCTAGTCTGTCCAGTGAGGCATTCTCCACAATACCTGGTGACCAAGTGACTGCGGTTTCAATCAACAGAGAGGTCAAGGTGAGGGGTGGACCCATGAGAGGCAGTTACAGTACAAATGAGGAAGCTGCTGGTCACTTCATTTTGAATTCCCACAAGCTCACTAAAATTCATTTGTCACTGAAGGAGAAGATGCTTCTGAAAACATCGGCCACACACAATGAGTTGGTATATGGTGCCATGAAGAAACATGATGATCAAGTGAAAGAGCTAGTGAACAAACTTCACGCATATTCAGATTCATGTCAGGGTGTAGCACTACACATCACAATGGGCATTGAAATACCGCCGGCAATAGTAGAGGGCCTTTTGAAGGCAAGGGTTACAGGGAAAGTTATGTTGAGTGCATTTATAAATGATCGCCTCCTATTAAAGAAAGTTGGTTTCTTCAAGCTTATTAAATGCAGTGGAATTTCCATGGGAATGAACAAGAAGAAAAAGAAACCCAAAGCAGAATCAGTCTTGAAAGAAGACCACCAGGGTCTTGGTATTATTGTTGCAAAGTGCCCCAACAAGAAAGATACGTTTTTACATCCACTCACAAACATATCTTCTTGCAATAGCAACTCCAGACAGAACCCTCTGCAAACCTAATACCAGACATGTCTTAAGAAATTATCTCATCGATGAAGCAGAAGCTCAAAGTTCTTCCCCTCGTCTGTCATACTCAGTGTACATATATGACGCCATGGCAATGGTCAGAGCAGTTACTGCATAGCGCACAGGGGACAGCCTTTGGAAAGCACTTCTTGTCGCTTTCACACTTTCATCTACAGCAAACCCAGTGGAATTCATCATCATTTTTGATAATTATAAAGATGATCAGGAGTTCTCGGTGAAACAGCAAGAATGAGCTAAGCGAGTGGTAGGAACAGGAGGAATGTGACTTCACATGGGATCAGATTCGCAAGAGATGCCACAGGGAAAGGTGTATCAGCAGTATCTTCACAACAATGACAACAAAACAGATCTCACACAGCGCTTCAATGAGTATGTTTGACAAGAAAATGTCAGAAGAAACTTACAATACCCACTTACTATCAGCAATGGTGGAAGCACTTATATTATATACCCAGATTCAGAAGAATTCCTGTTTTTCTGCAACCAAGAGGAGGCAGATATGAGGATTGTGCTGCATTGTGCTCTTGCGAAAGGCCCAGTTGTCATCTGAGCCAAAGATACAGACCTCCTCATCCTGATGGTTTACACTTTCACAAAGACCCTTCCAGATTCACCATGGATGCTCCAAATCAACCCTGATGTATTTGTAAACATAGGATCTATATACGATCACATGGGACATGCTGCAAGTCTCAATTTGCCAGCATACCATGCTGTCTCTGGATGCAATGCAGCAAGTTACTTCTACAAGATATCAAAGAAATTAGTCTTTCAACGTTCACACAGGGTCAAAAAAAGAACACTTCTCCTTTCAGGGCTTGGGGAAAGCACATATGCTTCACAAGACACTGAACAAAATGTCAAGACCTTCATTCTACACTGCGTGTACAATGGTACAGGAGAAGAGGATCTGGTAGACACATGAGTAAGGCAATACAATAACCTGAAAGTGAAGATTAGGCAAACAATTCTACCAGACCCAGCAAGCCTATATCAGCACATAAAGAGAGCAAATCTCGTAGCCTACTATTGGCGCCACTGCACAGAGCCAGAAACCCCCAAAGTTGACCCTTGTTTTTTTTTTTCTTTTTTTTTTTGAGTGAGGGTTCAGATTGAAATATCAAAAGGGCAAAAAATCATCCATGCTAAGAAGCAAGCCATGCTGTAAAGCATTCAGATAGAGCCTTCAAATTCCATCGTCATATCCCTCCTAACTAGCTAGGTGTCCGGGATTCCGCCACCAACCCCAACAATAGAAAAATGCAAATAACTATCCTAGATTAAATCTAGTTATTTAACTCCATTCTGTATTAAAAAAACATAATGGACCACATATATTCTCAAAAGTGGAGATGTCCTCAGATCACAGATACTTTTCTCTTTCTAGCTTCATCATATCTATTAAAAAATTCAGCCAAGTGTCAAACATAGGTGGGGCTGCATCCTTCCATTTCAGGAGAATGCATTTTTTGGCTAAAGTCACCGCAATAATAAAAAAGCTTTACTGATACTGTGTAAGTACTGATACCTGACCAGACAAAGCCAGCAATCCTAGCATTTGATCCAAATTGATATTTACTTTCAGGGTCTTATTAATAAATGAAAAAAAATTAAACCAAAAATTAGAGAGATATGGACTTGCATATACTGTACCATATGAACCAGTGTACCTGAGGTGCTGGCACACCTGGGACAAATAGGAGAAATTGAGTTATTCATTTTATACAGTTTATATGGTATAAAATATGTCCTGTGAAAGGTGTTAAAGTGAATTTGCTGGAATTTGATGATTTTATATTTATCATAGGAAAAGCAAAGATCTTGTCCCAGAGGTCAGACGAAATAGTTATTCCCAGGTCTTTTGACCATTTTTCTTTTAAATTTATTATATCAGAATCTTGTTATATGTTATTATTTCTGCAACCATAAAGTTTTGCTATCAATTTTTTACACTGATAGGCTTCCAATTTTTTTTTCTCAATTGTTTAAACAGGAGTAGCACACTAAGCTGCAAGCTTGTTTACAGGTGTGACCTGGGAGCACAGGGCAGTAAAGTAACTTGTTCAGGGTCACACAGTATGCAAGCGGGGCTGTGAGATTCAAACCCAGGTCTCCAGATTTGCAGCTCAGAGCCTTAAACCACTGAATTATACTGCCTCCTGTGTCTAAAAACACAGTGGATCCTAAGAAATCACTTTTATTATACTTCTTTATAAAAAAAATTATTTGCATATATTTAAAGTGATGAGAAAATGGAATAATAAATTTTTCTTGAATATTGCCAAAGGGCATAAACATGCCATTACTACTGATCTAGAGAAGCTCAGAAATGCCATACCCCCACAAAGCCCTAAAAGTTCCATCGTTTATTGATAGAAAAATATAAAAATTGTTATATATTGGTGAATACTTAGTAATAGGAATTTTTAAACCCAAATATTTATGCAAATTTAAACAACACCTTGTAGTAGCTTGTGTGACTGGGTTAACTACTTTACGAGTTGACCTATTGGCGTAATACCCTGAAAACAAGAATTGTCTTAATAGGCAGTCCTCATGCAGCTCTTTTTCCAAATTAACAGAGACAGGCTGAACATTATAATTTCTAAGCCAATACCAGATTTCCTGAATTTAAGTTACATAATAATATAATATGAAGTCTGGTAATGCTAAACCACTTTTATTCTTAGGCAGGATAAGCTTATGATACGATATTCGTGGTTTCTTTTTATTCCAAATATAATTAGTAATAATCTTTTTAAGGGAATCAAAAAAAGAATCTGGTATCATAATTTGTATAACCTGAAAGTTATACAGCAATTTAGGAAGGATTTTCTTTTTTTTTTTGTTAATCCTTTTTCTCCCCCTGACCCCAGTTTGCCTACCTTGACGTCCTGGCATCCCTTTGGTCTTCAGACCGCTGTCCTGAAGATCCCTCCAGCTCCTATGTAGGTCTCATGGCTGCTACCCCCGTGGCTTGCCCCCTGTAGTGGGGTGGTGGAGGGCTCTGCCCCATGCCCTTCCACAAGAACCAGGATCCAGTATTGCCACTCACCTTGGAGCCGAAGGATCCCCCTGAGATGCCCATCATGCCGCCATGACTGGAGACATTTTCCCTTTTTCTTCCCCCCATGGACATCTGTGGCATGCAATGACACCAAGGGACAGGAGCGCGCATGTTACCACACACGCCCCTTCCCAGAGTCAGTCACAGCATGTCCCCCTGAGTCTGTCAATGGCCTGCCATTGCCCCCAGCCACTGCAAGAGGCCACTAGGCCACTGAGGTGTCCAGCCCCCCTCCCCAGAGAAGGAGAGCAGTCCTACAGATACTCAATCCTTCTCCTCCCCTTCCGGCCCCGACGACCCAGGCTCATTCCCGAACCCAGGTCACCGGCATGGAGCGAGGTGTGGCATCCAGTGCCTCAACCCTCAGCACCACTGGGCCATGCAGGATTTTCATTTTTATGACATTTATCCTGAAAATTAATGTTAATGAAAGATGCATCCAATTATCAAGGTCTATAGCCTGGTATAATTGATCATAGCTGCTAGTAAGATTAATGCCCAAATATTTAATACTATCTGTCACTTACCCCACACCTATTTCGGGGACAGATAGATTATGATCAAGATTCAATTTCAACAGCAGGGTTTTCTGCCAGTTTATTTTATAGCCCGGCCATTTACCGTATTCCTGGGCCAATTTGATGATTTATTTTATAGAACTAAAGGATTGGTTAAATACAATAACACGTCATCCACATATAAACTGATTTTATCTACAGAATTTTTAATTTGTATGCCAGAAATTTTCAATTTTTTCCTAATCATCATTGCAAATGGCTCCATCACAAGAACAAAGAGCAGAGGTGAGAGGGGAAACCCCTGTCTTATACCTCTATGTAGCTGAATTTTATCTGAATAAAAATTATTTATTCTAATAACTGCTTCTGGAACTGAATATAATAATCTGATCCAATTCATAAACTGCTTACCGAAATTAATTTTATCCAACAGAGCAAATAGAAAAGACTACTCAGTGTGATCAAATGCCTTTTCAGCATCAATTGCAAGAAATACAGCATTAGGATGTTTATTATTAGCAAGAATATTAATGGATCTTCTTAAATTGTCACTTATTTTTCTCCCTTTCAAAAATCCATTTTTGATTAGGTGTGATGAGATCTGGTAGTGTCCCCTCCAGCCTTAATGCAAGTATCTTGGTAAAAATATTGCGATCTGTATTCAACAAAGATGTAGGTCTATATGAGCCACATAAATCTGGATCCTTGCCCTGCTTTTGAAATAATAAGATTATGGCTTGTTTAAAGGAGGCTGGCGAGCTCTGAGCATTAACAAAAGAGTTAAATAGCCTACTCAAGATAGAAACCAAATAAACCTTGAACCTCTTATAAAAATTGATTTGGATTCCATCCAGGCCAGACGTCTTTCCAACAGGCAGGACATCAATTGCCCTATTAATTTCAACGGGCAAAATAGGCCCATCAAAAGCATCTTTAATAGAGTTACCCATTTGATTTAGCTGTAATTTATCCAAAAATTCTTCCAAACTCTTCCTATCCCCCACTGTTTCTGATGAATATAAGTTCTGATAATAATCAGAAAAAATAACCACAAATTTGTGATGGTTCCATAGAAGGACACCGTTTAGATCTTTAATTTGATTAATATCCTTATTTTCTTCATCTTTTTTTAAATGTCAGGCCATCAATTGGAGTGGCTTATCTGAATGTATATAATAATTGGACCTAATTCTTAGTATATGATTTTCCACATTATCTATCAAAAGCTTATTTAATGCAGCTCTCTTTTTCACCAACATATTATATACCTGTATCCTGATTCAGTAAATAAAGCTGTTTCAACATGGAAATATCATTTTGTAGCTGTATTTCCTGTTTAAAACATCCTTTTCTCCTCCTATTTGCCATCTGTTGAAAAAAAAGACCTAATCCACAGTTTAAAGGATTCCCAAAGGGCAGAAATACTAACATCTGCTGCTCCATTCAGTAGAAAAAAGTTGACCCTTGTTTGTCAGGATGAAAATGAGAGAATGAAATGCTGAAACCTGTGTGGTTCACTGGGTTTCAGTTGCCTAGTGTCACAGAAGAAAGGGTGGAAGGTTAGCCGACTGACGATGTGCAGCTGACAGACATGAGGCAGATGACAAAGGTGAATCAACACTTCAAAGACATGCACAGAAGACCAAACAAAAACCTTCCACCACAGTGCCAGTGACTGATTGTACAGGAGATGATGACACTGAAAATGACACATCGGCAGCCAATGAACAAACTTCTGCAGACGAATCTTCAAGCTTCAGGAGTGAATGTGGCAGTTCAGATCCAGAGTGGACTCCAATATAATGACTTCAAAACTGGACATTACAACCAAGGTGTACTTTTGACCCAAAATATTCAGTGTTGTGCCAAATCGTTGATAAAATGACTTAATTCTAAACAACAAATCAGCACATAGGAGGCACTTTAGGGGGCAGTATAGGGCAGTGGTCTAAGGCTCTGAGCTGCAAATTTGGTGACATCCAGCAGACCAAACCTGGGTTTGAATCCCACAGCTTCCACTTGCATACTGTATGACCCTGAGCAAGTCACTTAACCTCCCTGTGCTCCCAGGTCGCTCCTGTAAAAAAGCTTTCAGCTTAGTGTGCTATACCTGGTTAAACAACTAAATAAAAAAAAAAACATACAACATTTAGATTTTAAGCATTACTGTACATACTTCAAACTATTTTATCAGTAAATCACCTCGTGAATTCAATTGTTTTATGTAGTATTAATGTGTGCATTTGGTCCTGTGTCGAACAGGGAGCCTCAAAGCAATATATAGATGTCAAAAATGTTCATGAATAAATGTTCAATATATAGATGTTCATGAATCATTGATAGTCAGTATCTTGGAAGCTAGGGATTTGGAAATTATTAGCGAATCAAGTATTTACTAGTAATATGGTGGCCATATTGGATTTTGGTGGCCATTTCAGATTTTCTAAGTTGTTCCATCCAATTTGGCATGGCAATACATGTAGAAAATTACACCTTTGAATTGTAAATCGGGCATTTCTAGGCCGAGCTATGGGGCCCCGAGGGCCCACAACATCCAAAATCAGAAATAGGCCCCCCGAGAGGCCATCACCAATTTTCTCGGTGGCAACAAGCAAATTATGAAAGGTGAAGTCTGTCTACACAGGAATATGCAGAGATACCAACCTCTGTATCTTAAATTGAAAGATTAGGCTGGTACACCAGTCTAACTCCTATACGCTTACCCACTTAGTTTCTATAGCCACCCACTTACCCCTGGCACCCATCTTTTAATTCAGATCAATCATTAGTTGACTCACACAACCTTCCATCCACCTTCGTCAGCTGCCATTTACTAAGGAAAAAAAAAACTGTAGAAAAACTTATTTCCAAAATGTGCTTATTCTACATGCATGTGGATTTACCTTTTGCTGTTTTTTTTTTTTTTTTCGTAACATAGTCACTTTTTGGCACTTTGTGGCCAAATTTTCAGGCTGCACAAGTCATCACTCTAAATTATGATCACGTAAGTAAAATCTTGTAAATCTGACCCAAAATAGTTTGGGGTTTGACCCCCAAAAACACTTTCCAGTCAGACTTACAAGGTACCATGCATGTGGTCATGAGGGGGGAGGCAACTTTGGCACCTTGAAAATGTGGGCTCAAAGTGGTCCAAAAATTGTCAAGTTATAAGCAAAGGAAAAAAACCTAATTCCACATGCATGTGCAGTTAGCATATTTAGGGAATTAATTTGTTTACTGGAATGTTTTTCTTATGCTCATAACTTGTTCATTTTTGATAATTTTGGGCCAACATTTTCAGTGTGTCTGAATTTCTACTCCCTCATAAACATCTGCTTGAAACTTGTAAATCTGACCCAGAATGTGTTTTGGTGGTCACCCCTCCAAACACATTTTGGGTCAGGTTTACAAGATGCCTATTATGTGGTCATGAGGTGGGCTGCAACTTGGGCACCCTCAAGATGTGAGCCAAAAATGACCAAAAATAGACAAGTTATGCCCAAAAGAAGAAAAAAAAATCTAAGTCCAAATGCATTTACAATTAGCACATTTTGGGACTTAGGTTCTTTAAGTTTTTTTTTAATTATTCTGTAAAAGTGGCCAGATTAGTTGAGGGAGACTTGTGCTTGTTGTCCAATGCTGGATCTAAAATATGGGTACCAGGGAGGAGGGTGGGAATGGGTTCTAAGTGGGCTGGCTGGAATGGGGATGTTTTTTACCTGCATGAGGGATGGGTGTTAGTGGGTGGGGGGGTTGTTTTCAAATGATTGCCCAACACCAGAATTGGGCATCCAGTGTCAGGACACCAAAACAATTAGGGAACTGCTTCAGGGCACTGGAGGGCTGATGTACTTCATGTCACTAAGCAGCTGCTTTCTGAATGGCTTGCAGGACCACACACGGAGCAAGCAACAGGTCTGCTGTAGTGAATGACATTATGCAGTTGCTTCATGAAAAGCCTACAGAACTACATATGAAGAAAGCTACAGGTCTGACACAGCATGCATCACTATGCAGTAATCATTATGAAGTGTAAAAAAGACATAAGGTAATGGTCTCACATCTCAGTCATTCTATACAGTTTCAAAAAGTATGTAAATTAACTTAAAAAAATCCATCTTAAAGCATATATCAGGGTTGCAGCATAAAACATATAGAAATGAAAAAAAAGGGCAAAAAGTCCCTGAACCTTGGTAAATTGGTCAGGTGGTGTTCCTCGGGGTTTAAAGGAGCATGTGATACAATGTTGGCATTGCCCTAATATTGCCTCTGTCTTGTTACACAAAGTAAATGACACAGTAATGCTTGCATACAGTATGCTGATAGCGCAATGCCAACACTGTATCGCATCATTGCTCAGACCCCTAAGAACACTACACCACTGATTCACCAGTGTTCTAGGGACTTTCTATGCTTTTTTTTATTTCTCTGATTTTTATGCTGTAACATAGTTTTATGAAATTAATATATTATTACATCTTCAAAGATCAGTCTTTTGGAGGAAAACTGCAACAAATTAAGTCTAGGTACATGTGTAATTAGCGCATTTCAGGACATAGATCTTTTACAGAGATTTTTTTTCTTTAGTAGATGTTGACTGGCTGAGGTGGAGGGACAGTTGTGCCAGACATCCAATGCTGCATTTTATTTTATGTTATTTATGTATGCATGTATTTATTTATTTATTCATTGTTTGTATACTGGAAAGCAAGATGAGTTAAATAGGCCATTTTTACAAGTGATTAGTTGTACAAAAAAAAAAATACAAAATACAAACCGAGAATTGCTAGTACATGAAAATCTAAAACAATTAGAAACAATCACAGTGCACATTATCTATCAAAAATTGATGAAACCTGTAGCTGAAGGATGGACTATTATTTCCCTCAGTGATTTTAAAGGGTAAGATGTTGTAGGGTTCAGTAGCCCAATAAGACAACACTCTCTGTCCAAACATGTCCCTAGCATGATGGAAGAATGTTGAAAAAGCTCATTTATCCAAGTGAGAACTTTACCAAGAACCCCCTTATGGAGGAACACCACAGACCTTTGAACCAAGCAACCCTCCAGGGATAGACATGAAGCAGATTTATACAATTTACGTTGATGAGTATGCTAGGGTAGAATAGTTAATAAATTTAAAAAAACACAGTTATAAACAGTGTGTACCTTGGAGAGGACTCTGGCAAGAGCAGCAGCATATGCAACAGAACCATAATGAATAATAGGGAACATGAGGCTATTGACAAGCAATCTTAGTTTCCAGAACTAAAACTTTTCAACTCAGTATAGAGAACCAAGTCTCTGGTGTACTGTTCTGATTAAATAGTTAACATGGATGTCAAAAGATGATTCAAATAAGTAAAAGGTTAGAATAACGAATCTGAAACTGTGCCATCTGAACCGCGCTGTCAGGACTGCATAATGCCTGAATAGCGACAGGGGTAGAATAGCATATGTCAAGTACCACTACCCCTGTAACTATTCAGGCAATGGTGAGGAGCTTCAAGTAAGTGAAAGTGTGGTAGCTTGCCAAGCTGCCCCTGTTGTGGAGAGGTTAAAGAGAGCATCTTGGCAGCACAAAGTGGGAGATCAGGGTTTTGTTCCTGGTCTCCCGACATGCAGATTTACTTTTCCCCTGCCCAACCCAAAAATCTGCTCCCCTGGGTTTCTCTTTTTCACAGAGGTCCGTGCATCCCTCGGAGTTGATTGCTGTATATAAGTCACGGGGGAGGGTGCGGAGGGCAGAGTAGAAAAGTGTAAAATCTGCATTTTAGCAATGGTAGCGATCATCAGTGTGATTTACGACTGCTACCATTGGCACTGTTTTCATTTGTGGTGTTTTTTCCTGGCACTGTCATTGACAACACTGTTTGTACAGCACTGTTCTTGACTGTGCTGTGCTGGCTTTCGCAACTGTAACCTAGTGCCACCAAAATATTGATACCAAGAGTAGTAGGGTGCATATGGGTGCTAAGTATGTTGGTCGTACAGGAGTATTACTTGCATGAGGGTGATAGTGGCATGGGAAATTTATAAGAGGAGAGGTTGTATGATTCTCTGACAACAAGATTTGACATCTGGTGATGGGAACCCTTAATGGAGAGTTGATTTGGACCACTGGAGGTCTGGAACATTGCATATCCCTAAGTTGTTGCTTCATGACTGGTCCACAGGGCTACAGAAGAAGAATCTTGCTTTTGAGTGGAGTGAGACAGGGGTGCCCCCTGAGCCTACTTCTGTACATATTTTTTTGGTCCCAGTAATAAGGAAAGTGCCTTAGGATATAAACATTCAGAGGATCCAGTTGTCTGTTGATACTCAGCAAGCAAAATGTTAGCATATGTAAATGACATTTGTATAATGGTACAGGATAAAGAATCAGGAAGAAGGGTCTTGGCCATACTTGAGGAATATCCTAAAGCATTAGGAATGGATTCAAGATAAGTAATCATAAAAGTCAGGGTTTCAAGTTCAAAAGTCAAGAAGGCTGAGGAGGAAACATAAAAGGGATTCCTATAATTCAGGAAAAAAATCAATATACTGGTTTCAAATTTGGGGACAATGATAACCAGCTTTTGATAATTGGTCCACATCACTAGAATCATGTGCACTTATAGTAGAGCAGTGGAAGCATTGGTAGTTGTCCAAAAAGAAGAGGATGTATATGATTAAAACATTTTTGCTTCCCCTCTTAAAGTAATTTTCTGATCTACACATATGGGCTTCATAGCCCAATACCATATGGAAGTGTTAGCCAATTGCTGCCAAAAGTATATTTTTTAACTGTGTCCTGTAAGGTAGGGAAGGGATCGTAACTGCAATTGAATCAATGGCCAGCTGATCCCTTCCATTTCTCGGTCTGCTGGCCCTGCTCCTGCACTCATACATTTTGTGACATCCAAGCAGGGAGAGCATTGGGGCACGCCCCATACATATCTCTGGGAAAATGTTTTCAATGGCTTTTTACGTAAGTTTAAGCAATCTTAGAGGGAAATAAAAGCCACTGTTCAACTAATAGGGACCCTATTTGGATTATGGAATTTTGAAAGTGAAATGTTGAACATGGAATTGTATTCTGCAGTTTATACAAACTGCAGATTTATTTTCTGAAAACCACAAAATAATATTCTGCAGTGTATCTAATCCACAGAATTGTTCCCCTGTTTACATACAAATGCTATTTGGAATTCTGCAGATTTAAAGGAGAAAATCTGACAAGCAATTTGGAAGTAGAATTGCCATTCTGTATGAGTTCCATCAATAGAATGTTACATTTCACACAGCTCTACTCCTTTCAAAAGTTTATTAATAAATTCTATTTGGAGAGCAGGCAAATGTGAGTCCCTAGCTTTATTATGCATCCTAGACAGTAACTAGTGATATATGGGTTCATTTTATTAAGTTTAGGAAGCAACATATCTGATAAGTTATATTAAAGTGGATTTGTTGTAATTTGAATGCTATCAACCGGGTTTTGGAGAAATCCATGGTTTTCATTCATGCCTCATATGGAATAATATGCCTAATATCTTAATATCACTTACCACATAAAGCAAACAAATGAATAGAGTCAGTTTTCCAGTAATATTGCATATTTTAGTTAGAATATTTGATGTATCTGATTCAAACAATTCTTTGAATAAGAATGGTCTTGTGTAAGTCCCCTGATTTCTATAGATAAATTTTTCTTATTGCAGGTATCTAAAAATGCATGTGCAGGAGAGACTTAGTCTGTTTTAGGGATTTAAATAAATGTAGTGTGTATTTGAAGTAACCCAGAGAAAGTTGTATTATCCTTTTCTAAAGGGTAATGCAGTGATTAAGTGAAATGATTACAGGCAATTGGGCATAAGAGATGTTTTGTTCATCCTATAAGTCTAAAGCAAATTTCAGGCTTTACAGGTTATTGCTGTTGACGTACACTTAATTATAGCGTTAGATTCAGTATAGAATCCTGAACATAGACTCTGTATGATTGGTTATGTATACTCTGTTCTTGATCTTATGTATTTGATGGTTCATTTATGAACCATTCCTGGATTTATTTGACTAATTTGGACAACCAGTTGGTGCCAATGTAAATTTTGTAATGCCAGTTCTCCTAGTGATCTGGGAAACCGTAACATGTGTGGTTTGATTTGGGGCTTTTTCCAAAGATACATGATTATTTATGTAAGTCTAGAAAAAAGAATCAGTAAGGTAAACAGTCTGGATCATAAAAAGAAATGTAGGTAAGCTGTTCATTTGTATGACATCACTGTATCCAGTTAAGAGGAGGGTAAGGGAACCCTATTTTCTCTAAATCTGCCTTAGTGTTATTAAGCATTGGTAGCCTAGGAAGTTACACTATGCTTGTAATTATGACACCTAAATACTTGATTTGGTTTACTATTTTACAATTGCATCTGTCAGGGAGTCGAATAATATTTTGTTGTCCCTATTGTATTAGATCTGATTTTAACCAATTTACTTTATATCCAGATGCATCAGCGTATCTTCTAATTACAGCAGGTATAGTTTGGAGAGATTGTTGCAGGTTAGATAACTATAAAAGGGTGTCATCAGCATATTGGCTTATTTCCTATTTTGTATTACCTATTTTTATACCAGGCATGTTTTCATTGTTTCTGATTGCAATGGCCAAGGGTTCTATAACATGAGCAAAGATAAGTGAAGAAAGTAGGCAGCCTTGGCTGGTGCTTCTTTCAAGAATAATCTTTTCAAATATATTACTGTTAGTATTAATTTGGGCTGTAGGATTAGAATATAATGTTGGGTTTTTTATGTTGGTTATTGCCATTGCCTGCTGGTCAGCTTTATTTTATTTATTTATTTATTTATTGAAAGAATAGGAATTACAGCTTTTGAGTCAAAGACTCCTTTGCAAAGGCTCCACATCAAAAATGAAATAACATAACAGGATACAAGAAAGACAAGAACAGAGCAATATTACAATGTTGAAAGGAGGACAAGTAACAAAATTCAAGGGCAGAGAGATCCAGCCCGAGTCAGACAGCGAGCAGTAAACAACAACAGTTACAGTATCAAAAGACAGTGGTCAATAAATTACAGTCTGGTTACAATTTCTACAGGACCAGCAGTAGGGGCAGACCCCAGGTCAAAGGGGAAGTGGGGGAGCATGGTGGGTGACTTGCGTCCGTATTGCAGATAGGGACTAGGCACAGTCGCAGCAGGAGTGGGAGAGAATTTCTGAGTGGAGTTGGGATTTAAATGGGCCTAGACGCTGCTCCAGAGAGACAGCAGGAGGTAGTTCATTAAACCAGAGGGGGGGCCCTGTTGAAAAAGGAGCATTGGCCCAGGGAAGTCCTGCAATGGGGTACTAAGAGAGGGGCAGACAGAGAGTTTTGAGTTGTCCAGAGTTGGGTGAAGTGCTGCACAAGATGACAAAGTCCCAGGGGGAGGAGCAGGTTTAGAGCTTTCTGGCAAGGAGACAGGTCTGGTATCTGAGCCGTCTATTGAAGTTAAGCCAGTTGGTGCGACAGTAGAGCTTACAGGGTCCACTGGTCATATCCTGTGACAAGTCTGCAGGCTTTATTTATCTTATTATTTTTATTTATTTAAATTTTGGTGACTGGGTAGGCCCACTGAGACTGAAACAGTCCCTTTTTCAGGGAAGACCCGGAATTAATTACATACATCTCTAAACATAACAAAATACATACATGTGATTTCACAATTAACAGTTACTATAGACATACTGACCCAGTCAAGGATACAGTGACAGGCTAATTATAATCAACATCAACAGGAGAAGAAGTATTATTATACATGAGACAGTGACAGCGAGATTGATGTCCCAATAAGGTTAGATCAGCGGCAGGGAGTTAGCTGACTCAGCGGTAGCAGTTGCAGAGGCTCAGTTCCAACAGGTGGGCTTTAAGACCCTTCTTGAAGTCCCCAAGGGAGGCACATTCCTGGAGACTGCTAGGGAGACCATTCCAGATGGGAGGGATGAAGGCAGCATAGGACCAGAGTCCTAGGGAAGTCCTAACACTGGGGACCTGGAGAAGCTGGCGGCCAGAGGATCTTAGTGTTCTCCCATTCTTTTTGGGATCTAATGTGTTAATTAGGCTTGGAGGGGCACCATTTTGCTGGAGCTTAAAAGCAAGGCACAGTGATGGATATGATAATCTGCCTTCAAGAGAAGGCCACCTTAGAAATAATAGTACCTTGCAGTGATACTTCCGTGGTGGCACCCCTGCAGCGAAGCACCCTATCCTGTGATACAGTGTTTTTAGCCTTTGCATTTTAGAGCTTCTTACAGAATGTAGTAAAGGGGCCCCATATAGCAAGGTTGGAAGGAGTATACCAATGGAAGCCTTGAGTTTGGATTCACTAGTGAGGAAAGGGCTCAGGTGATATAATAGACCTAACTTTTGGTTGAGTTTCTTGGTCAGATGATTGATGTGACCCTTAAAGGAGCAGCCTTGGTCTAAGTATATACCTAAGTATTTGATACAATCGATCACTTCAATTTTTGAGCCATTGGAAAGAGCTGGGGACAATAAATGTGAATGGGTTGTTCCCAGACTTTTAGTGCCAAATAGCATGGCTTTGTTTTTTTTTTTACTATTTAGAACTAATTTATTAGTAAGAAACCACTTCTCAAGTAAACCAAGGCCTTGTCCAAGAAGGTTGTTTAGTTGGACAGTGTCTCAGGAGGACCTATAAAGCATGGAATCATCTGCATATAAGGTCACCTTAGCCCCTCCACAATGTTGAGGCAAATCATTAATAAATAGGGAAAACAGGAACGGTTCCAATATCGAACCCTGGGGGATGCTATCTGTGATAGGGCATTTGTCAGACTTAGCTCCATGCCATCTGACAAGTTGTGGTCTGCCGTCAAGGTAGTCTGTGAACCATTGAGTAGACAGACGATCAAGACCAAGAGATGTTAGTTTAGTGATAAGCTGCTGATGAATCACCATGTCAAATGCCTTGGTGAGGTCTCTAAAGACTGCACCAGTTGGAAGGCCATCATCTAGAGCTATGAAAATATCCCCAGTAAGGCTAATCAGGGCTGTGTTGGTACCATGATTTTTTCTAAAACCATTATTTATTTTTATTTTTATTTATTGAGATGTAGGATTACAAATTACCTTTGAACCAGTGGTTCATTTACAAAGGTTCCACGTCATAAAACAGAAGAGACAACACAAATGGAATGAGACAAAATGCAGAACTTTCCATTGTAACAATGCTTGGGACAGCTGAAATACAGCAGTTGCTAAGCTTGAAACATGTATTGAAAATAGTACATGGTACAATATCTAGAAGGTAGAAAATAAACAGTTTGCAGAGGCAAATATTGTAGGCAATAGGTAAGGAGGTGGTCAGAGTAAGACTTAGTCATAAGTGCAGGTTGTCCACGATAAGTGCTGAGGGGACTGACGGCAGACAGAGGAGAGGGGCAGGGAAGGAACAGAGATATAGGGGTGAGTAAAGGAGTGGGAGATAGGATAGGAGCAGAGCAGGGAAAAGTTGTGTAGTATAGTATAGAGGATACAAGGAGGATGGAAGATTGCAGTTGAGTGGGGGTGCGGAGTAGCATTAACGCACCAGTCAGGGGAGTGCTAAATGGAGTAGCAGGGAGGGGGGGAATAGAGAAGGGAACGAAGGAGGGTGAAGAAAAGAAGAGGAAAGGGAAGTGGGATGAGGGAGAGGGCAGTGTGGGCAAAATGCACAGTGGGAGACTAGCATGAACAATTGCAGTTGCTGAGATAAGTGAGGTGCTGGCATAGGTTGCATTTGAAAGGGCCAAGTCTAGTCTCAGATGAGACCTCGGGAGGGAGACGATTCCTAAAAGAGGGGGCCCTATTAAAAAAAGGGGCGTTGTGCTTGGGATGTGCTACAGAAGGGAACCTGGTAGAGAGAATTGTTGGTACTACGTGTTCAGCGTGTGAAAGTGGTAGCTGTCATGAGGCCACGCGAGGTGGGAGGAGTAAGGCCGAGGCTGATTTTCTTAGCCGGGAGGCGGGTCTGGTAGGCAATCCTACCTCATAGGTGTAGCCAGGATGATTGTTTGTAGAGTTCACAGGTATGGGTTCTTTTACCCATGCCTGTCATGAGGTGAAAGCACTTATTCAGAGCTGTTCTTATTCTATGTAAGGTGGTGTCCATGGCAGCTCCATAGAAGAACAGCCCATAATCAATTAATGAGATGACTGAACTGTTTATGGCTACATGCATAGCCTCTTGCGTGAGACAGTTGTGATGGTGGTAGAGGGTACCTATTCTGGAGTTGTTGTTCAGTGAGTAAATTGTTCCATTCAACATATTCCTGGACCTGCTGGTATACAATCTTATCTAACACTTTACTTCGTGTGCAGAGGATGGATATTTAAGCAATAAGGCACAACAGGGTGTTGGTTAGTGGGGATTTACCCACGCCTTGTGTGGTGTGTCATGAGGCGCAGCCGAGTGACTTAACCACACAAGAAGTGGGTAAAACACCCAATAACTCACACCCTGGAGTGCCTTATTGCGATTATGCAATGGGCCCATGTGTAAAATAAATTGAAAATGGGTTTAATTATGTTTTTTATAAATGCCATTCCTCAGCCGTGGGTTATGCAGAATTTACCCACGGTCATGTGACATGTTTTGACCAATGAGGTTACAGGATTTTCACACACCATTGTATAATGATCTGTAATTCTCAACAAGCTCAATATCCCCACCTTTAGGGATAGGAGTGACCAAGGCAACTTTCCACACAGTGGGGACTTTGCCTTCAAGCAGCGATCTGTTTAGGAGCCAAGTGATTGGAGAAGCAATGATGTGGGCTGCAATTTGGAGGTGTCTGGGCTCCAGCTTGTCAAACACAGCATAGCCAGAGGATTTGATTTTTTTTTTAGTAATTTCTGGACCTCAGATTTAGTTGCAGCTTTGAAGTGAAAATTAGGGTAAGGGGTTACCTCTTGTAAATTATTCTGGGGGGGTGAGGGGGGACCCAGAGGGATTATTTTTAAATTTGTCCAGGTCAGTGAGGAATGCATTTAGTGCATTAGCAGCATCTTGTGGGTTGGTATAGCGGACACCATTTGCTATTATGTCACGTTTCTCATAGGTGGTGTTTCTCTTTAGGAGAGAGTTAATTTGGGACCAAAACTGTTTGGGGTCCGAAAGGTTTTTAGTTTGTAGGTTCTGGAGGTATTGTCTTTTAGCTGATTTTAGTCTCTTTTTACACTTGTTTCTCAATGTTCTATATTCCACCCAATCCTTAGTTAGATTTGTAGATTTGAATTTTTCCCAGGCTTTGTCTCTCACCCTCATTTGTTTTTTAAGGTCTCTGGACAGCCACTTTGAGTGTTTTCTCTTGACTCTGATTTGTTTTGGTAGGGCATGCTTATTGGCTGAGAGGAAGTTATTGATGAGGAAATCAAGGGCTGAGTCCAGATTGGGGGCTAGCTTGATTTGAGTCCAGTCCACCACTGCTAGGGTTTCAAGAAAGGAGTAGGTGTCGAAATTGGAATGATTCCGAGCCCAAAACATTCTTAGTGGAGGGTTGGGATGGTCATTTTTACAGATGCTGAGTATAGGGGCATGGTCACTTATGGAGCCTGCAAACATCCCAGTCAGTTTGAAACTACTGGGGTTGGAAGCGGGAATCCAGTCTAATGTGGTATGGTTTCCTGACTTAATGTTCAACCTAGTGGGTCCTTGGATCAACTGGGTCAAGTCGGCCTCTAGCAAGTTGGGTTTTACATCACTAATGTTGTGCTGACTCCAGTGGAGGTTAAAGTCACTAAGGATTATTTTCTTCCACTGAGGTAGACCTGGGATCAGACCCAGAAGGCTCTTTAATGCATCTTTTGCAGTCTTAGGTGGGTTGTAGATGCAGCCTATTAGCAGGGGCTTAGTCCTGCCAAGCAGTATTTTGATGAACACCACCTCACCACCTGATTGGGTATGGTCTGGAGTTGCCACCAGGGAAGAATTTAGGGAGTTTTTTATGTAGATGATAAGTCCACCACCCTTCCTACCACGTCTATCATGTCTAAAGGACTTAAAGCAGCAGTGCAACAAAAAAAGTTATTCCAAAAAGCTAATTTTTGGTTATGGTTCTGAAAAATATTGGCAAAACAGCTGATTTTGGTTTTCTGGATGTTTCCTATGCTGTATTCTGTACATTTGCATTTTTGTACCCTCCTCGTGTCTGCAATATTATTTCTATGCCGAAATGAGGCGGCCATCTTTTTTTTGAGAACTAATTTGACTTGAGGAGCTCTGCCTGTTTTCATTGGAGGAGAGGAGAGACAGGGGGGACATGATTGAGGTCTTCAAGTACCTCAAGGGAATAAATAGGGTAAACATGGAGGGGATCTTTAGACTAAAGCAGGGAGGCATCACCAGAGGGCATGGTTTGAAGTTGGAAGGTGGAAGGGTGAGGGAAAAGAGGAGGTTTTCACTGAGAGGTGGTGGACCCTGAATGCTCTGCCTGGTGAGCTGGTTCAGAGATCCACAGTGGAGGGCTTTAAGAGAGGGTGGGACAGACACAGAAAGTGGATGTATCAGATGATGGCCTGTCCCGGGGGGGTGGGGATGGATGATAGGGGTTTCTGGAGCACAAGGGATGGGAGGATCTCTGCACCCAACTAAGGATCTAGGTTCGAGCAGACTTGATAGACCATAAGGCCTAATCTGCTGGCAAATAGTATGTTAGTATGTTAGTATGTTAATTACCTTAAAACTTTCACAAAATTCTTAAATGATAACAAAAACTGTAAATTTCATCACCAAAATAAATTGGAAGACATCTGGCATCTATTAGGAAGAAAAAAAGGTGGGGTCAAATTTTAGCCCATTTTCGTTACACTGCTGCTTTAAACCCCTGGAGCTCAACCTCATGCATTAGGATACTAGGCTTGAGCCAGGTTTCGGAAATGGCAATTATGTCAGGGGGAGTGCATATTTACCCATGCCTCGAGTTCATGCATTTTAGGTCTGAGGCTGTTAATATTCATGTGGACTAGTTTCAGACCTTTGGCATTAGCCCAGATAGCCATAGAAGGTGACACAGTTGGAACATTAGGAAATGTAGGGCCAGGGTTAGATTCAATATCCCCAGCGAGTAACAACTTAATGGTCAGCAGGAATTTCAGCAGTGACCCGGTGGGGGGTGGGATCTGACATTTGTAGACTCTGAGATATTCCATAACCATAAATCAGTTTACCCCTCTTCTAAGCCCATATAAGGTGATAAGGGTAGGGTTAAGATTGGCTTGGGGGTAGATACCCGTGTCCTGCTTGAGAATGAGCTTCAATTGGTCTGTGCCCAGGACTACAAGCATATAAGTACAAGCCAGCACAATACCCAGCACTATATTGAAGCTTAAAGATGGGTCAATTAAGAGGGAGAAGTTCAGATTAACTCCCAAGATATATGACAGTAGCAGGTTAGGGAAACGTTTGGAGTAGAAAAATGTGGGCAGAGAGAATATCTAGATGGAACTATTGAAAAAGTGTGAGGTAGGATAATATGGGTGGTTAAGGTCACCTCCACTAAAACAAGAGGCCGCAGCAGCCTCCACTCCAAGCTGAAACACCCCGAACCTGAGCAAGAGCTATGCAAAAGAATGTCAGGGGAATACTTGGTGTGTGAAGGAGAAGGAAACAGTGACCTCTAGGGCTAGCTGGATATAACTTGTAAATGAGAAACTGGACACATTTTTTTTTTCTGTTTCTTTTTTTTCAACTATGAATTTATTAACTATAAATCCTGCACAAATTCTTGGTGTAAGTACACTGTGCCACTAAAGGAAGCTGTGGAATGCAGACAGTAGCGAGTAAAAAAGCAAGTCAGCACTGGTATGCTGGCAGAAAGGTGCCAGGTTCAAATCCACTGTTCACTGCTCCTGAGACAGAGTGCCTCAGCTGGAAGTGGAGGGCGACTCGTACCTGCTAGTCTAAGCAGTGGCGTTTCGGAGCTCCCAAGGCAGCAGGTATGTGTTGGAAGGGGTCCTGACCAGCTAGTCTAAGCGGCAGCATTTTGGAGCTCCCAAGATGGCACGTGTGTGTTGAAGAGGGTCCTGACCTGCTAGTCTAAGCAATGGCGTTTCAGAGCTCCTAGGGCAGCAGCTGTGTTGGAGGCGGTCCCTGACCTGCTAGTCTAAGCGGTGGCATTTTGGAGCTCCCAAGGCAGCAGGTGTGTGTTAGAGGGGCGCCTGACCTATTTAGGGAGGCCTTAATATGGTGTAGGGTGGTGGGGTCAGTGGAGCGGTAGATGACAATCCCATACTTGATAAGTGAGAGCGCCGAAGATGTCACAGCAAGGTTTAGGGTGTTTGTGGGCAGGCAACCCCTATGCCTATATAAGAGCCCTATTCTAGTATTGACAGTGGAGCAGAGGAGATTGACGTGGTGGTGGAAAGTGAGAGAGGAGTCAAGGGTGATGCCTAGGTATTTAAAGGTGCGTACCAGGTCAAGTGGGGAGCCTTGGAGTTGAGGATGGTAAGGGGAAAGTTTTTATGTTTGTTTTGTCTGTGGGTGAAAAGCATGGCCTTGGTCTTTTTGTAGTTCATGACAAGGCAGTGCTCTGAGAACCAGGCTTCAGCCTCAGTGAAGGAGCGCTGCAGGGAGGCTTGAAGAGAAAGGGGGGTCAGGGTGACTATCAATATGACCGCATCATCAGCATAGAGAAGCAGCCGACCCAAGCAGGCCTTGGGGAGGGTGTTCAAGAACATACTAAACAGGAGGGGGCCCAATATAGAGCCTTGGAGGACCCCAGAATGAACCAGTTTACTGGGCAAGAGTGTGGTGCTTAACTTGACCCTCTGGGTTCTATCGCTCAGATAGCTTTTAAACCAGATGGTGGCTTCCAGATATAGCTCCAAGAAGAGCAGGGATTGTAGGAGAAATGTGTGTCTGACAGAGTCAGAAGCCTTGGTTAACTCAATATACAAGTTGCTAGAACATAACTTTGCCTGGTTTGTCCCCAGGATGTAATAATTTGACCTGGGGTGTAATATCTAACATTATGCTTCTATAAATGTCAGTTAATTGTATATTTCTTACGCTTTAGTGAAGCCATTAAATAATGTATAAGTATTTATTAACATGGATATTTTTGACCTCAGTTACAGTCTTCTTTAGTTGACCTAATTCGTTCCTATTTTTACTGTGAAGCATATGGGATAGCCATACCTCTAAATGCTGATTTAAAAGAATTACAAAGGATATTAGGTGATAGAAACATAGAAACATAGACTTTGACGGCAGATAATGACCGCTTGATCCACCTAGTCTTCCCATTTCCCTACCTACAGAATAAGCTGCAGATCCTAGTTAACCAACAGCCTATTTCTTCCTACCCTTCCTGGCCTTCCTGGCACCATGGCTTGGAGGGACAGGAAGCGAATCCTCAGGATCATGGGAGGAGCTGCACAAGGGAGGGAGCTGGATGTCATTGTTCACCTAGGGACAAATGACCTGGCTAGGAATGGGATCAGAGCAGTGCAAGAGGAGTTTGTAGAGTTGGGAAGGGGCCTTAGACAAGTAGCGCATATGGTAACTTTCTCGGAGGTGCTGCCTGTCTATGGCAAGGGAGATGCTAGGGCACTTCTCACCAGGGAATTCAATGAGTGGTTGAAAAACTGGTGTGGAGCTCAGGGTTTTGGCTTCACTGGGGACTGGGGAGCCACCTGGAGGGATGCAGACCTATACTGGTGCGATGGTCTGCATCTGTCCGGAGGGGGGACCCAGAATCCTAGGTGAGAGGTTTAAATGCTTCATTGGCAAGCATTTAAACTAGCCAAGGGCGGAGGCACTGAAAAGGAGCAGGGAAATCCAAGCCTCCCCCCACAAAACATGGTGATTAGTGAGGTAAACACCAACGTACAGAAGTTATTAGGGAGCAGAACAGATTTAAATGTAAAAAAAGGCAAAGGCAGTAAGGACAGAAATGGGGTTAAAAGGGGTAAGGCTATCAAAAAGTGGAGGGTGATGAGTACCAATACCCGTAGTCTGTGTAACAAGCTCCCTGAACTAGTGGCCTTGATGGAAGAGGGTTGTCTGGATATTGTGGCAGTCACAGAAACATGGTACACAGAGAACCATGACTGGGATGTCAACATACCAGGATACACAATCTACAGGAGGGACAGGGAGGGTAAAAGAGGAGGAGGAGCTCTCTATGTAAAGGAAGGGATCAAAGCAACAGAACTAAAGAGTAAACAGGGAGCAGATGAGGCACTCTGGGTCACCCTGGAGACAGAAAATGGCACCACAATCCGCATGAGGGTTGTATACAGACCCCCATCTCAGGGGGAGGGAATGGACAAGGAAATGATAGAAGGCTTTCTTAGAATGGCAGAAAAAGGGGAGATATTGTTGATGGGGGACCTGAATATGCCAGATATTAACTGGAGCACCTTAGCTGCAGGCACATCCAAGAGCAGGGTCATTCTTGATGCCCTACAGGGGGCATGCCTCAGACAGCTAGTAATGGAACCCACTCGGGAGGGAGCAATCTTAGACCTGGTACTCTCAAATGGGGATGGAGAAAGAATCTCAGATTTAGAAGTGGGTAGCCATCTGGGAACAAGCGACCACCAAACAGTGTGGTTCACGATAAACACAGCCATACAATCAAGCCATACAAAAGCAAGAGTACTGGACTTTAGGAGGGCTGACTTTGAGAAAATGAGAGAGTGCCTCAGAAAAGCACTAGCAAACAGGCATGAAGGAGGGGTGGAAGAACAATGGGGAGTGATCAAAACAGCCATCACAGAGGCAACAAGCCTTTGTGTAAAGCAAATCAATAAAACACAACGAAGGAAAAAAACGCTATGGTTCTCAAAAGGGTGGCAGGGAAGGTTAAGGAGAAAAGGACAGCATTCAGGAAATATAAGAAACACAGAAGGAGTAGGACAGAGAACTTTATCAGTTAAAGCAGAAAGAGGCTGGGAAGGCAGTCAGAATAGCAAAGGCCCAAACAGAGGAAAGGATAGCCAATTCTGTTAAGAAGGGGATAAGACCTTTATAGGTACATTAGGGAGCGAAGAAAGACCAAAGGAGGGATACTGAAGCTTAATAAAGGAGGAATGTGGGTGAGGGTGACAGTGAAAAAGCAGGGATACTGAATGAATATTTCTGCTCAGTATTCACAAAGGAAGAGGAGCAGGAGTTACCTAAACCAAACAAGAGAAACACTCTGAAAGGCGAGTCGATACCAGTCCATTTACAGAAGAAAGGGTCCTGAAAGAACTAATAAAATTGAAGAGTGGACAAAGCAATGGGCCTGATGGGATTCACCCAAGAATTCTAAAAGAACTAGGGTAGAACTAGTGACACACTGACTACTCTCTTTAACAAATCATGGGAGGATGGGGTGGTACCCGAGGACTGGAGGAGGGCAGATGTGATTCCTCTTCACAAAAGTGGGAGCAGGACAGAGGCAGGAAACTACAGACCAGTTAGTTTGACCTCAGTGGTAGGGAAAATGATGGAATCACTTCTGAAGGAAAGAATTGTTGAGTACCTAGAAGCCAGTGGGGCACAGGACCCAAGGCAGCATGGATTCACGATGGGAAGGTCATGTCCGACAAATCTAATAGATTTCTTTGACTGGGTGACCAAAGTAGTAGACCAGGATGGGGCAGTGGACATGGCCTACCTAGATTTTAGCAAGGCATTTGATACAGTCCCACACAAAAGATTAATACACAAGATAGCCAGCCTTGGAGTGGGTCCCAAGGTGGTAGCCTGGATAAAAAATTGGCTAGACAACAGGGCCCTAAAGGGTAGTAGTAAATGGGTACACAGTGAAGAAAGGAGGTTACTAGCAGGGTACATGAGGTTCAGTACTGGGACCGGTCCTTTTTAATGTCTTTATAAGTGACATTGCAGAGGAACTGGAAGGAAAAGTATGTCTCTTTGCAGATGACAAAAGATCTGCAACAGGGTTGATACACAAGATGGAGTGGAAAGGATGAGAAGGGACTTGGCAAGATTGGAGGAATGGTCAAATGTATGGCAGCTCAGATTCAATGCAAAGAAGTGCAAGGTAATGCACATGGGAAACAAAAACCCAGGGGAAGAGTACACAATGGGGGGTGAGATACTGACAACAGTAAAAGTAGAAAGGGACCTGGGGGTAATTATATCAGATGACCTAAAGGTGGGCAAGCAATGTGAGAAGGCAGTAAGGAAGGCTGGGGGGATACTGGGGTGCATAGGAAGAGGCATCAATACTAGAAAACAGGAAGTTGTTATCCCTCTGTACAGACAGTTGGTGAAACCCCATCTGGAGTACTGTGTGCAGTTCTGGAGACCCCATCTCCATAAAGACATAGACAGAGTGGAGGCTGTCCAGAGGAGGGCAACCAAAATGGTGGGGTCTGCACCAGAAGACATCTGAAGAAAGACTAAGGAGCTTAATATGTATACCCTTGAGGAAAGAAGGAGAGAGGGACATGATAGAAACTTTCAAGTACCTCAAGGAATTAACAAAGTCCAAGAGGTAGCATCTTCCAGAAAAGAGATGTTCAAGAACAAGGGGCACAATTTGAAGATTGAGGGGACAGCTCAGAGGTAATGTGAGAAGTATTTTTCACTGAGAGGGTTGTGGATGCATGGAACAGCCTCCCTGAGAAATCGTGGAGTCAAGAACAGTGGGGGACTTCAAGAATGCATGGGACAGGCATAAGGCAGTCCTAGTGGGGGGTAGGAGGAAGTAAGCTGTTGGTTAACTAGGATCTGCAGCTTATCTGTTAGGTAGGAAAATGGGCAGACTAGGTGGGCCAAGCGGTCCTTATCTGCCGTCAAATTCTATGTTTCTATGTTTCTACCCACCACAAGAATTACCTTATGTCTGTCCCATACATTCTTGAATTCTCCCACAGTTTTAGACCCCACAACCTCCTCAGGAAGGCTGTTCCATGAATTCACCACCCTCTCTGTGAAAAAATACTTCCTTGCTTTGCCCCTGAGCCGTTCCCCCTCTATCTTCAAATTGTGTTCCCTTGTTCTTGCACATCTCTTTTTCTGAAATATGATACCCTCTTGGACTTTGTTGATTCCACTGAGGTACTTAAAAGTTTCTTTCATGTCCCACCTCTCCCTCCTTTCCTCAAGGATATACATATTAAGCTCCTTTAGTCTCTCCTCATATGGCTTCTCTTGCAGACCCTGCACCATTTTAGTTGCCCTCCTCCAGACTGCCTCTATCCTGTCTATGTCCTTGTGAAGACGGGGTCTCCAGAACTGGATGAAGTACTCCAGATGGGGTCTCACCAACTGTCTGTACAGAGGGATAACAACTTCCTGTTTTCTGCTGGTGATGCCTCTCCCTATACATCCCAGTATCATCCCAGGCCCTTCCTACTGCCTTCTCACATTGCTTTCTAACCTTATGGTCATCTGATATGATTACAGGTCCCTTTCCATTTTTGTTGTTGTTACTCCCCCCCCACTGTGTAATCTTCCCCTGGGTTTTTGTTTCCCAGGTGCACTATTTTGCACTTTCCTGCATTGAATCCAAGCTGCCATACTTCTGATCATTCCTCCAACCTTGCCAAGTCCCTTCTCATCCTTTCCACACCTCCTTGTGTATCAACCCTGTTGCAGATCTTTGTATCATCTGCAAAGAGGCATACTTTTCCTTCCAGTCCCTCTGCAATGTCACTTATAAAGACATTAAAAAGGACTGAACCCACTACAGAACCCTGCAGTACCCCACTAGTAACCCCTCTTTCTTCAGAGTGGACTCCATTTACAATTACCTTCTGTGTCCTGTTGTCCAGCCAATGTTTTACCCAGGCTACCACCCTGGAACCCACTCCTAGTCTGGTAATTTGATTATTAATCTTTTGTGTGGGACTGTGTCAAATGCCTTGCTAAAGTCTAGGTAGGCCATGTCCACAGCCCCTCCCTGTTCTACTACTTTGGTCACCCAGTCAAAGAAATCAATTAGATTCGTCTGACATGATCTTCCCGCTGTGAACCCATGCTGCCTTGGGTCCTGTGCCCCACTTTCCTCTAGGTTCTCAACAATTCTTTCCTTCAGAAGTGATTCCATCACTTTCCCTACCACAGAGGTCAAACTGGCCGATCTGTAGTTTCCTGCCTCTGTCTTGCTCCCAGTTTTGTGAAGGGGAATCATATCCACTTTCCTCCAGTTCTCCGGTACCTCACCATCCTCCCATGATTTGTTAAAAAGGGTAGTCAGTGGTGTCACTAGTTCTCCCCTTAATGCTTTTAGAATTCTGGGGTGAATTCCATAAGGCCCCATTGCTTTGTCCACCTTCAGTTTTAGGAGTTCTTTCAGAACCATTTCTTCTGTGAAAGGACTGGAATTGATCCCCCTATCCAGAGTGCTTCTGTTAATTGGATTAGGCACCTCCACCTCCTCCTGTTTTGTGAATACTGAGCAGAAGTATTTGTTCAGTAGCCCTGCTTTTTCACTGTCACCCTCTGCCACCCACCCTCCCCTTTATTAGCCTCACTATCCCTCCTTGGTCTTTCTTCACTCTGTAATGTATCTGTAAAAGGTTTTATTCCCCTTCTTAACTAAGTTGGCTATCTTTTCCACAGTTTGGGCCTTTGCTATTCTGACTTCCCTCCCTGCTTCCTCCTGCCTTAACTGGTATAGTTCTCTGTCCTGCTCCTTCTGTGTTTCCTTATACTTCCTAAATGCTATCTTTTTCTCCCTAACCTTCCCCGACACCTCTTTTGAGAACCATAGTGGGTTTTTCTTTCATTTTGATTTGTTTAGTTGCTTCACACAAAGGCTTGTTACCTCTGTGGTGGCAGTTCTGATGTTTCTCCATTGTTGCTCCACCCCTCCTTCTAGCCTGTTTGCTAGTGCTTTTCTAAGGCAATCTCCCATCTTGCCAAAGTCAGCCCTCCTGAAGTCCAGTACCCTCACTTGTGTATGGCTTGACTCTGTAACTGAGTTTATCGTGAACCACACTGTTTGGTGGTCACTTGTTCCCAGATGGCTACCCACTTCTAGATCTGAGATCCTCTCACTGTCTCCATTTGAGAGTATGAGGTCTAAGATTGCTCCCTCACGAGTGGGTTCCAAAACTAGCTGTCTGAGGCATGCCACCTGTAGGGCATCGAAAATGGCCCTGCTCTTTAATGTGGCTGCAGCTAAAGTGCTCCAGTTAACATCTAGCATATTCAGGTCCCCCATCAACAGTATCTCCCCTTTCTCTGCCATCCTAAGGATGCCTTCTATCATATCCTTGTCCATTCCCTCTCCCTGACATGGGGGTCTGTATACAACCCCTGTGCGGATTATGGTGCCATTTACAGTTTCTAAGGTGACCCACAGTGCCTCATCTCCTCCCTGTTTACTTTTTTGTTCCATTGCTTTTATCCCTTCCCTTACGTAGAGAGCTACTCCTCCCCCTCTTCTACCCTCCCTGTCTCTTCTGTAGGTTCTGTACCCTGGTATGTTAATATCCCAGTCATGTTTTTTTGTGTACCATGTTTCTGTGACTGCTACAATATCCAGGCATCCCTCTTCCATCAAGGCCACAAGTTCAGGGAGCTTTTTGCCCAGACTATGGGCACTGGTACTCATTACCCTCCGTTTCTTGATGGCCTTAACCCTTTTTGCCCCATCCCTGTCCTTATTGCCTTTGTCATTTTCTCCATTTACCCCACCCTTCTACCTATCGACATTTCTATCTTGGTGTTTACCTCACTTACTACCCTGATTTTTTTGGGGGGGCTAGGATTTCCATGCTCCTTTCCAGTGCCTCCCCCCTTGGCTAGTTTAAATGCTAGAATGAAACATTTAAACCTATCACCTAGGATCCTGGTTCCCCTCCTAAACAGATGCAGACCATCAATTCAGTATAGGCCTGCATCACTCCAGGTGGACCCCCCGTCCCCAGTGAAGCCAAATCCCTGAGCTCTGCACCAGTTTTTCAACCACTGATTGAATCCCATGGTGTGGAGCACCCTAGCCTCATCCATGCCATAGACAGGCAGCACGTTCAAGAAGGTTACCATGCATGCTACTTGTCTAAGGCCCCTCCCCAACTCCACAAACTCTTCCTGCACTGCTCTGATCCCTTTCTCAGCCAGGTCATTTGTCCCAAGGTGGACAATGACATCCAGCTCCCTCCCCCGTGCAGCTGCTCTAGTGATCCTGAGGATTCCCTCCCTGTCCCTCCAAGCCATGGTGCCAAGTAGGCGCCTTACCTCCCTTTCCCCTTCCTCCCCCAGTTCTACCCTCCTAACAATGGAGTCCCCCATCAGGAGTTGCTTCCTTCCCCTCTGGGGTCCCATGCCACCCTCCTGTGGGTCTCCTTTGTGGAGGTTCTCAGCATCCTCCTTGGTCTCCACTGTGGGTGCCTCCATAGAGGAACCACACTTTGCCAGAACTGCATATGAATTGTGGAGAGGTACAACTGGAGGGATGTGCCTCTGTTCCACCACCCTCACCATCCCTGAGCCCACTGCGGTCGAACCGCTCCTCTTTCTTGGCAACCTCTGAGGCAATGGCAGGGGCACTGGTGGTCCCTGGGTGGGAGAGGAGGCCCCCCAAATCCTGGCCAACTCAGCCTGGAGATGAGCAACTTCCTCCCTTAGCTCAGAGAGATGCCTGCAGATGGGACAATACCACATCCTCCAGAACGTCTCCCAGAAGACTGCTGCTCCACAGCCACTGCACTACACCACTCCCATCATGTCTTATTTCTGGTCCCTTAACTGTTGTTCAGAATATTTACTCTTTCCCCTGTGTTTCTTTTTTTGTCCCTACTTACTTACTGCCTCTGTGCCCTTTAATACCTCTGGGCTATCAATTAGTTTTAAGAAAAAAGCATATCTCTGAATCTACCTTATCAAAAAAAATGTTACCCTGCTATTCAGATGGATAACATGGCAATAACAAGAATAGCACTGTGCTAAGTAGAAACAGTATGCCCAAAAAGGGCTGGAGCCATATTCAAAGGGTTCCATAGTACAGTGCAAAAATCATGTTAAATACAGCACTGTGCCAATGCAAAAGAAGGAACCCTCTTGCATACAGGGCTCAATAGTATACTGAGAGGTGTTTGGAAGTGCTAAAAGGTTGCTGAGGAAGTGCTATTTACCGTCTCCAAAACACTACTCTTAACAACTCGCACAGTGGTGTGCAACCCCCCGATAGCACTGGTGCCAGGTAATGACAGAAAAAGTCCCTGCTCCCGCCCCAGTCCCCTTTCACATAATGTACTTGTACCTGGCAGTGTAGTGATACTACCGCCTATCCTGATCCCTCTTCTCATAATGAATATATTCCTGGCAGTCTAGAGCTACCTGTCTCCTAACCTGATCCCCATTCACTTAATGCCCTTCTAACCACCTTCTTCAACTGTCCGGCCACCTTTAGGTCCTCAGATATAACTATTCCTATATCCCTCACCTGTTTGGTGGCCGACAGTACCCCCCCCCCAATTAGTACTCCTCTGTCAGGTTTCTGTGACCTAAGTACATAATTTTGCATTTTGTGTTAAATCTCAACTGCCATACATTTGGCCAATTGTCCAGTTTGCCCAGGTCCCTTCTCATTCTTTCCACCCCTCGTGAGTCTGCCCTATTGCAGATCTTTGTGTCATCTGCAAAGAGGCACACCTTCCATCCATCCCCTTTGTACTGTCAATTATGAAGACATTAAAGAGGACTGGGCCTAGCACTGATCCTTGAGGAACCCCACTGGTCACCTCCCTTTCTACAGACTGAACTTCATTCTCTACCACCCTTTGTGTCCTACCACTCAGCCAATTTCTAATCCAGTTAACAACCCCGGATCTGACTCCCACGCTGCTCAATTTGTTTATTAGCCTTTTATGCGGAACGGTATCAAAAGGTCTTACTAAAATCCAGATAGACCACATCTACCGCCCCTCTCTGACCAATCTCCCTTGTCACCCAGTCGAAGAAATCTATCTGGTTTGTTTGGCAAGACATGCCTGCCTTGAAATCATGCTGTCTAGGATCCTGCTGTCTGCTGGACTCAGGTATGTCACAACCCTTTCCTTGAGTCATGGTTCCATCAGTTTTCCTTCTACTGAGGTTAGGCTGATTGGCATATAGTTACCAGCATCCTCCTCCTTGCTCTCACGCTTATGGAGAGGGACAACAGTTACCCTCTTCCAGTCTGCCAGAACCACACTAGTTTCTAATGATTTGTTGACCAAGGCTGTCAGTGGTCCTGCTAGCTCTTTTCTTAGTTCCTTTAGAATTCTGGGATGTATTTAGTCCAGCCCCATTGCTTTACCTGTTTTCAGTGTTTCTAATTCCTTTGGGACTCACTGTGAATGGACTGGTATCTGCACCCCTCCCCATGATACTTCTTACACCTAACTGTGGTCCCTTCTTGTCCCCTGCTACTGTGAACACTGAACAAAAATATTTGTTCAGGATTTCTGATTTTTCTGGGTCCCCTTCTGCTAACCCCCTCCCTTCCCTTTTTAGTCTCACAATTCCATCACTGCTTTTTCTCTTCTCTCTAATATATCTTAAAAAGGTTTTGTCTCCTTTTTCAATTGTCTTGGCTATTTTTTCCTCTGTCTGTGCCTTGGCCTTTCTGTTTGCTTTCCCCGCCTCCTTTAGCTTTTCCTGATACATCCTTCTATCTTCATCCCTCTGTGTTTCTTTGTATTTTCTGAATGCTGCCTTTTTTTCCCTCACCCTCCCTGCCACCTTCTGTGAGAACCAGAGTGGCTTTTTTTTCTCTTCGTTTTACTTATTTGCCTTATTTCCTTGGCAGTCTAGTAGTGTCCCCCTCTCCCCTCGATCATCATTGTCATAATATATTCCTGGCAGTATGGTAGTACCCCCCTTCTAATCAATCCTTGTCCCTAGATGCAGTATATATCCCTGGTAGTCCGGTGGTACCCTCTTCCAACTTGATCCCCATTCTCAGGAATGAGGATCATACAGGAAGGGAATACCCAATTGTTACCAGGGATATATCATTATGAGAATAGCAATCAGGGCAGGGGGGTACCACTAGCCTTCCATGGATATATACATTATGAGAATGTGGATCAGGGTGAAAGGGGATACCACTAAACTGTCAGGTATATATACATTGGGAAAATGGGGATTTGGGCAGGAAGGAGGTACTGTATCACTTGATTACCAGGGATATATTTCAACCTATAATAGGGAGTGGGTGAGGAAGAAAGCAGTGGTCAACCCTCTGCAAAACGCCTCCCTGCATACAAAGATGTAGAGACATTGTGTAGAGCTGCTAATAGCCACATAATGGTATACAAATGGTCGGATAGCACCCTGCTTGTGTGGTCATTAGCCATTTTTAGTGTTTTATTTTTTCTACACATATACACATAGAAGTCATTTTAACTTTTTTTCAGTTCTGATTAGGGATAGATGTAAGGATAGCCTTTAGGGTGTGGGGGGGTAAGTATACTGAGTTTTCCCTTTAAAGTAGATTGGTATTAATTCAGGTTACCCTTCAAAATGGTGTGTCTAACAATATGAAGCATTCTGTTTTTTTATCAGATGCAAGTGCCTGTCTAAAATGTGCTGCAGATTACTGGCCCAATGAGAAGAAAGATAAATGCATTCCAAAATCCATCGAGTTCCTCTCCTATGAAGAACCGCTGGGTGCATCTTTGGCTGCCATTACAATCTGCTGTTTCTTGGCTACTGCTTTTATCCTGTGTGTCTTCATTAAGAACCGAGAAACACCAATAGTCAAGGCCAACAACCGTGAACTCAGTTACCTTCTTCTTCTGGCCCTCATGCTGTGCTTCCTCTCATCCTTAATATTCATTGGTCGCCCCATGAAGGGGAACTGTATGCTTCGACAGGTTACCTTTGGGATAATATTCTCTCTCTGTGTCTCCTGTATTTTGGCAAAGACTATAACTGCTGTCATCGCCTTCAAAGCCACAAAACCTGGCAGCAAATTACGAAGTGGCTCGGGCTCGGCCAACCAGTGCCACCATCATGTTAGAGCACACTGCTTCAGGTGACTGTATGCATTGCTTGGTTGACCCATTCACCACCCTTTGCAGAACTCATCATGAACTTTGAAGGTGGGAAGATTTTAGTCGAATGCAATGAAGGTTCCCCCTTTGCTTTCTGGTGCATGCTGGGATATCTGGGTTTCCTTTCAAGTGTTAGCTTCACTGCTGCATTTCTGGCCAGGAACTTACCTGATAGCTTTAATGAAGCCAAATACATCACATTTAGTATGTTAGTGTTTGTCAGTGTCTGGCTCTCTTTTATTCCAGCCTACCTTAGCACCAAAGGGAAGTATATGGTTGCTGTTGAAATATTTGGGATAATTTCTTCTAGTGCTGGAATTCTTAGCTGTATATTCTTCCCAAAGTGCTATATTATTCTACTAAGGCCAGACAGGAACATTAGGCTGCATTTAGTAGAGAAGTCAACGTTTAGCAATAAAGTATAAAATGAATCCATGGAATTGCAATGCCGAGGGCAGGATTTTCAGAAGGATGGATTTGGATGCAGATGTATGTTATGCCTGAATCTGTGTCAGTTCAAATGCATCCAAACAGCTTTGCTGCTGTTTTCAAATGATGCATCTGCTCACATCAACAAGTCACAATCTGGAGTAGAAGACTGACAACAATGTGATTTGCATTATTTTTGCATGCAGTTGTGTTTTTTATTATGTAACATTTGAACACAGTTAAATTATCTAGTAGGGTCTAATAGTCTGAACATATTTCCTTTAAAACAGTTGTGAGCTGGCCTGTTGGTGCAGTAGTTGGATTTCCGCTTGTGATGCCGTTGATCAGGGTTCAGGAACAGATTTGGGTGGCCAGAGGGCCATCCGGGGGGGGGAGGCTTGAGCATCTGATGACTGCTCGCCTTTTCCTGGGAGGAGGGTGGGGATGTGACCTGGTGCTTGCTGACTTCTGGCAGAGGCCGGGGGAATAGCAACACGTGAGGACCCGCTGACTTGGGGTGAGTGGTGAACATCGGTGTACACCTTGACATTCATGACGCACCACACCTTGGGGAGAAAATGGGAAAATTGCTCCCTGTTCAGCCAGATGATAGTCGCCAGCCCCCAATGCCACAGAAGCCCTGGGACAGCCCAAGACCACCTCAGCAGCACCCGGGCCAAGACTGAGTGCGCTGGCCAGCCCCCACTGGTGCCTTCTCCCTCGGAGGAGGGGGACCCATCCAGCGAAGGGTTACGCCGGATTACATGGGTTGCTGTGATGTGGGATGGTGGTGGATGGTGTCGGGGCAGGGTGCCAATGGGGTTCCTAGGCAGCTCGAAAGAGTGGCCCTCCAGGGAGCCGGGAGGAGCAAGCAAAAAAAAAAACAACCAAAAAAAAAACAGTTGCGAGCGTATCTCAGATGAATCCTTTTGCTAATCCTGCTCATTGATTCTAGTCTTATTTTGGGTGCCTTATGCCTGTATTGAAAGATAATCCTGATTATTTCCATTCAGACATTAAGTTTTTATCCGCATAAGGAGATCATAAGGAGACCAGCTTATAGAGATCTATTCAACAGAGTAATCCTGCCATAATTGGAACAGAGTACAGTTTCTATAGCAAATACTAACATTTGAACAGTCATTTCTCAGACATTATGAGAGATAATCACTTGTAGTTTGGAGCACAACATATGATTGGAAATAACTTTCCCAGCCTGAGTGGGTGTTTAAGAATGGCAGGAGGCCCATGTTATTGCCTGATTATGAAGTGTATAACTAGGCCAATCAAACTGCAGTCTTTTTACTAGAGTTTTGTCTAGAACTATAAGGAAATGTTGTTAGTCACTTATGTTACTGATGCAGTGAACAGTTTTCACTGGGAGTAACGGAATAGGTGGAGTATAATGAGGATTCCGTGCAGGGGCATCATGCCAAGAGAATTTTTTGTGGGGGGGCACTCAATGAAAAGTGGGCTAAAGGAACCCTAAATTAAACTTTTATAGCCTTTCTCAGTCCAAAAGGCACAACTTGAATGATAATTTTTTTTGCAGGGGAGGGGAATGTGCCCCCAGAGTGTATGAGCATGATGGCCCTGTTTCCAAGTGTCTCCTACCCGCTACGATAGTGACAGCCCTCTGTTGTCATATGTTGAACAATAAGAGCAGTGATGAGGAGTCCAACCTATGTCATCACTAGAAATAGGAACTACCTTGGTGGGGAACCCTGCAATTTAATGCCCTGAACCTGATCTATGGTGAACGTAGCACAAGTAGAGAACGGGTATATCATCTAATGGCAACTTTAATAAGATTTTCTGACTTATCATCATGAATTAACCACCAGTCCTAACAATGTTATTTTTTGTTCAAATAAATGATTATTAGAGAGAAAGCAACGTTGCATGTGTCTGTTTGATCAAATAAAGTTTATTGACCAAAGAGAAGTCAGGATTCCATACTCCTGCTTCTACCTTCTCTTTGTTTGTGGTTAAAGTTACTTTGTGTTCAGTAAAGGAGTTAGAAGTCTGATAATGTCTAACATTTGTCTGGAGAATATTCAGACAAGCATACTGGAACAATATTTTAAATGACACAACTGGCTTGACAACCACAACTTACTATTAACCAAATCCAAACAGAAATAATGTTGTTCGGAAGTCCCCAGAGACTAGCCTGAATCAAGGGTGATCTGTTTATTGTTTGCTCAAATGGGGATCCTGTCTAAAAAGTTAATTGTAGCCTATTCAAATCTTAACCAAAGACCTGCAAAAAGTCTTCTACCTGCATGCAAATTAGCCTAATGTGCGAAGGGTGGTATTAAATCTTACAATGTTTTTTAAAAAAAGCTACTCTCGTACCTTAGAACCTTAGACACTTTCTTTTGCTTCTGATCGCTAACCGCACACCTTTCCATCTTGCTCTGTTCCCTCGCACTGCTCTATTCTGTTTCATTTTTCAATAGTTATAACTCTATGTTCAGTTTCTGTTGCACTTACCACCTTCCTCCCTCTCCTTTAATCTATCTCACCTCTTTATGGGTCTCCCCTACTCACTCATCCCCTAGTTGCCCTAAGTCTCTTCTGCGTTCTCTTGAATCTTAACTAGCCCACTTCTGTTTTCATAACTCAGCCGCAGGGGGTGGTTTAAAACCCAAAGCATTAAATACTTCTCCCCTTGCTTACCTCCTCTGCTCTGAATAAGTCCTGGACTATCTACTTAGCACCTTAGTTTTAATTTCTTGTCATTCTAGATTTTTCTGTTGAATTTGAGTTTACACTACCTTCTTAATCTCAATGTGTACTGTTTTGTATTCAGAGCTTATTTTTTTACTGAAACTGTTGTATAATTTGTATCTCATGCATTTTAATCTCTTACCTCTGTAACCCCCCCTCCACGTAACTTTTCTGCACAATCCCATTCATTGTTGAATGAGTAGGTACTCTAACTAATTTTATAATGTTTTTGCTCTCTGTAACTGTAAATGTTTTTGCTCTCTGTTATTGTACTCTCCCGGGTCATGCCTGAAAATAGGCAGGTTTTTGTGCACTTTCCCAGTTACCAAAAGTAAATAAATAAAATAAATAAAAATACTGCTAGCCCCTTTTAATAAACTGCAAGATTAACACTCAATCACCGCCCATAATTCTTAAGTCCCCTGTTGCAATGTAAATTACCCTGGTGTGTTTAAAGTCAAAAACACTAGTTTCTAGCCTGCTCTTTTTACAAAACCCCACCCAACCAGCCTCCTCCCGATTTTGTACACTTCAAGTAATTTAATAACCCACCCGATGCTCCTCCGAGAATGCCTTCCCATACGCTGCTTTGTTATTGTATAGGTTAGTCTCAAGGACAGTGCTATACTATACGTGATAATTTATTTATTTATTTATAAGCACAATGGAATTATAACCCTTTGCGTCATAGATTCATTTTCAAAGGCTCCACATCACGATACAAAGAGTAAAATACAGATAGTAACAAAAATTGAAGGAACAGGTAATACATATGATGGAGAACATTGAATACAATTAGCAGGGTGATAGGGTCATCCAGCAGATGAACTCCAGTCCTATACAAATAGTTGCTAGGCAGTTGTCAACATGTCCATCAGCAAATGAGTTGTAGTCCTGTACAATCAGTAGCTAGGCAGTTGCAAACGTACAAGCACAGTAACTTCTTATGAAGTACAAAGTGTGCTGTCTCAGGAGACATATTGTCAAGGCTGGCTAGGCTCCGGTCCCTAAAGAGAGAGGCACCTAGAGGCCTAGGGTAGTTTTGAAAGAGGACACTCATAGTTGTGGGTGTACAGAATGTGATTCTTGAGTGCGACTTTGAAAGGCCCTATTTTGGGGAGATAGGTGATGGCAGGTGGAGTGCATTGTACCAAAAGGTGCTCTGAAGGGGAAGGATCTTTGTGCTAGTGTAGTCCTGACCCTAGATATCTGCAATATAGTTTTGGAGGCACTGAGTGTGGCAACAGTAGGGGTAGCAGGGAGAAGGGATGTGGAGACCCCGGGGGGTGGGGCTTACCCAGTTGTGTTTTTTTTGGCATGGTAGCAGGACTGATATTGAAGTCTCTCCTTGAGTATGAGTACATTGGTTAAGAAATAAAGGGTGCAGGTCTGTGTCCATTTATCGGTTCCGGACAGGAGCCGGCATGCCTTGTTAATGGAAATCTGGATTTTGTTTAGAGCAGTGGTGTCGGCTGCTGCATATACTGTGAGTCTGTTTTCCACTAGGGACAGTACAGAGAAGGTGACTGCCAGGTGCAGGGCTTCAGGTGACAGGCAGTCCTTATGTCTGTATAACAGGCCAATGTGTGCATTGGTGGCTGAGGTGAGCGTATTGATGTGAGAGTGAAATTAAAGGGTAGAGTCAAAAGTGATGCCCAGGTATTTGTAGGTGAGGACTTGGTCCAGTGGATGGAGCGAGCTGGACAGGATCTGGAAGACGGAGTCCTTGGCTTTGCTGCAGTGATGGGTGAAAAGCATGTATTTGTTTTTTTTTAATATTTACCATAAGTCGGTGGTCCATGAACCAGTTCTCAATTTGACTGAAGGAGTGCTGGAGGGAGGACTGGAGTGCAGAGGGGTCAGAGTGGGAGGAAAAGAGGACTGCATCATCTGCATAAAGAAGAACCCTACCTGAACAGAAGCTGGGCAGGGTGTTTAGATAAAAACTAAAGAGCCATGGGCCCAGGATGGAGCCCTGGGGGACACCAGAGCATACAGGCTGAGTACTGGAGAAGGTGGTGTGAATTTTCACACATTGGTACCTTGAGGAAAGGTAGCTAGAGGGGTCCGTGAGAGAAGCAGAGTTGGTGGAGTGTGTTCAGTAAGAGGGGGTGTGAGACCATATCAAAGGCCTTAGAGAGGTCGATAAAAATGGCACTGGTGAGGTGGCCCTTGTCTAGGGCAAAGTGGAGGAAGTTAGAGAATTCTGTGAACATAGAAACATAGAAACATAGAAGTTGACGGCAGATAAGGACCGCAAGGCCCATCCAGTCTGCCCATTTCTGTTTCT